>OX579636.1:17585108-18185108 GCA_951230915.1 Antitrichia curtipendula | reverse complement strand
AGAAACACTAAAATAGAGTAAAAACAACAAAATTAGGAAAAAAACAGTAATTTAGGATATTTTGCACTAAATTGGCGCAATTTCATTAATTTGGCGTGTTTCACACTAAATTAGCGTTTTTACAGTAAAAGTAGTGATGGATGAACGAAATTAGGAAAGGGAATCCGTTAGGAGTATTAGCAAAATTAGGATTGCAAGCTCTTTCTCTCTCCTTTTTTGCAAATTTTTGTGGGTATGCTTTTTTTTTGAGGAATGTTGAGGATGTGAGCATTTTTTAACACGAATTGAGAGAAATTAAGAAAGGGAACCATGTAGTACAATTTGTCAAAGTAGGTCCACTTGTTAGTGAAAAATGAGTGAAAAAAAATGATTTTATTTAGATCTGATGGAAAAGTAGATGGAAGGATGGAAGAAAATTAGGATTTTTTGAGATTTGAAGGAGATCAGAAACTTTGCCGGGAGATTGCGGAAGATTGGCATGCTGGATGGAGCTGAATTTTAGAGGGGTAGTGCGCCTCGAAGTCAGCTTTCCAAAAACATATGTCTCAACCAATTTGGAGCAGGGACAAAGAACTGGTAAACGTTTTTTGGGGAGAGAGGTCTGCTGCCGCAAGAAGTTTAGAGCTGCAACTTTGGAGGGCAAGATCTAACAAACTACAAAGGCGATGCAACTGAAAATTGGTAGGATTGTGCCGGTGGAAAGTGACTTTATATAAAGCCTAGGCTTGCCCCATTTTGAGCAAAATCGAAGCAACGGTGGTCATTTTTGTGGCTGGTAGTCTACTGTGGAATTCAAGGTTCTATTTTTCTTAGCTTTCCTACTTGTTTTAAATTGCAATGCTCATTGCACCTTCCCTAAACTTGCTGATTGGGGGGGGGGGGGGGGGAGAGATATATGATTTCATGCTAATGGCTTGTGAAATTGGAATCTATGAGTGGGTGAATGTTGTAAATGCTTGTGGGTGTATCGACGAATGCATGATGAATGAGTTCATTTTTTAGGGTTTTAGAGCAAGCATGGAAGCGCTGCCCAAATTGGGCTTACAAATAGGATTGGACGTGTGAATGATGAAATGGAAGTAAAAAATTAATTACCTAAGTTGAGGTGGTGCATGCCTTATGTTGAATTCTATGAACTTAAGTGGGGGTCAAAATGAGAGACCTATGTAAATGTGAATTTCAGTCTTGGTAAGAATGATTTGTATGCTGTGAACATTTTTTAGGACTCCATTTGGCCGTTTTGGATCCAAATTGGGAGTTTTGAGGGGGTATTTTGGTCTAGGAGATTACCCTACTTCTTAGACATGGATTAGGATGATTATGGGAGTGTTAGGGTATATTTTTAATGATATTAGGTGGGCTGCCTCAATATTGTATTAAAATTATAAGACAATTTGGAGCATGATAAATTAGGAGTCCATTGCTTGGAGGCTAAATAGTTTAGTGGCCCTATACACTCCCCTCGACCAAACTCTAGGGGTGGTTTTTGCTACGACAGTAAAAATCACTCATAATGTTGTTTGTGCTAAGGTATACAATAGACCTGCTTGGAATTTTTTGTGACTAGTTGGATATTCTGTAGTTTATCCCTACTAATTTTTGCCATTTCTCATATTTCCCTGTGTTCTAATGTCATCATTGAGGGATCTTTAAAGAATTCTTATTTAGAAGGAAATTGAGTGGAGTTTTTTTGCAAGGATTTTCATAAACTCTCTCCAAATCCCCCGTGTACAATTCAAATTGGTAGAGTTTACAACACATTGACACATCTTACATTTCAATGTTGTTTCCACCTAATATTTGGTAGATTTTACAAGATGCAATTGTCCCATATCAATTGTCAAAGGTACTGTGATATTGGACATATAAGACTTGTAAGCTGTCAATCTTCTTGTCAATAAATTATATTCATAGAAATCTAACATTTCTAGAATTTGTATGTTTAGAAACTTAAGAAATTTTGTAAACTATGAAATTGTAAAATGTTAAAACAAATGAAATGTATATATTACTAACATATTAAACTCTTGAAACTTAAAAAAGGGTCTAGATCAAAAATTCTAAAATGTACAAATCAATGAGATTGGAAATTCAAAGTCTACATACTAGTTAGATGTGGGCCTCCAAAATCTACAAATTGTTTTGATTATGTGCACTGAAATCTACATTAAATTTAGATTTTAGAAGCAAAAATCTACATTCTAGAATCTTGAATTTCATAAATTGAGTTGATTTGAAGTTGAAGACATCCTCAAATAACCCTAAAAAATGCACAAATTTCCCACATTTCTCTGTGATAGTCACATTCTCTATGTATAGAAAAAAAAAAAACCAAAAATTATTGTAGGGGATTTCCATTACAGTGCCTATATGGGACTTTGAAAATGTTTCTTATGTTAATGCGTGTCTTAGGAACGAATTTAGATCTACTTTTGGACCAGATTCCCATTCCAAACAACACCTCTAGCACCAAGTACGAACATACCTTAACCCCTAAAGGTTTTTGGCTATGTTTTCACCAAAACCGCTCCAGAACTGCCATTTCTAATACTAGTGCCAAATTTTAGAAAAAAACATTTTTGGACACTTGTAGCCGTAGGATCTTGTAGTAAACTTGTTTAAGAAGATGTGGAAAAAATTTCAGAATTTTCCACCAAGTGGATTGCAAGGTAATAGCGTTTGAATTGACAAAAATCCTTTTTTTGTCCCTGCGAAAAAACGGGCAGCTGCCCTCCACAAGGTCACATTTGTATGAAAAAATGTCCAAAATGATGGTTACTCTTTGGATTTATTCTTCAAGGCAAGTTGGCTACATGCTTGAAAAATTTCAGATCATTTGGAATTGTACAACATATAGGAAAAAAATAGTAAGTAGGAAGAGGTAGAGAATGATTCAAAGCACTAAATTGTCAAGAATTTATTTATGAAATTGAAAAATGCCAATCCCAACGATTGTAATGTTGTAATAAACAATCTACACCCAATGTTTTTATTTTTTTTCAAAAATATTGAAAATCGAGTTAAATAAAGGACTTCAAAGTTTATTTTAGAGTAGAGATTCCATAACTACCCTCAAACTAAGAATCCTCATAACTTTTGACTCATTGATCGGAATGGAATGATTCAAAGCCTCCCACGTACATATAAATCTAAAGAACCAATTTCAAATTTTAGTTTTTTTTAAAAGTGATTTTTAAAGAAGTTTTTTTTGCTGCCCCAACTGCCCGCCGAACAATGAAAATGACATATCATGCAATAACTTTTTAACCATGTAGTCAAAAGTTACGAAAATTGTTGGACCTTAAAGCTACTCCTCGGGCACATCTTATGTGAAAATTTCAAAGAAAAAAAAGAAAAACTCAGATCATAGTGAGCTGCCCAAAATCGCTATGTTGTCAAAAAACGGTGTTTGGTCCTTTAGGGGTTAAGACTCAACTTCGGCAAGGCCAATTACCTCTCCATAAGTGCCTGGCCCAAGCATGAGCTTAAGAAGAGACTATTCATAAGGATGGAGTTGCTGGCACGTTGAGAAAATTCTTAATGTTTCCCTTCAAAGGAATTGTCAATTCCTACAAATAAAAAAGCAGAATGGGCAACAAATCAACTCTACTCACAAAATTGCAATTTAGGAATCATGAATATCTCACTCTACAATTTTATCTTCTCTACAATAGGTGAACTAGGACGCATCATTCTAGTGATGAATTTCCAAAAGTTTATTAACCTTTAAATGCCCAAGACACTAAATTATGGTGTCGACAATATTTTGAAGTTAAACAAAACCTAACCAAGTTATTATTTTTAGTAATTTATTTGTTTGAAAAGTTCTTTTTGAAATTCTAGTTTTAGCATATGAAATCTGATTTTGAAAGTGAATGATTATGATTTTTCTATTCAAGATTTTGTGCACGGATGTCCATTGCAAATCTTGATTTTCTAATATTGAGGACTCTTAGAAATGAGCTTCAAATACATTAGAATTTGGAGAAAAAAATCATATTAGAAATTCATTTAAAAAGAAAAGATTTCGAGAAGCTGTAAATTGATTGGGGTTATGCATGTTATGCCCTTTAACCATATTTTTTTGTGACAATTTTTTTAGTTTTGACATGTGGAAAGAAAAATGAAAGACTTTAAATCACTTTCACAGTTTTAACACCCTTATAATCTTTCATTCCATAAGTGATATTGCTACGTTTTCTTTTCCCATGTGATTTCTAAGATGTCTAGTTTGAATTTGTACAAATATGATTTTTTTTAGATTAATAAAACTTATCAAAATGTTGACTTTTTATTCAATTTAGAACAAATTCCAAAAAGCTCAAAAAAAGCCTTGGACATTTAGGAGTTAAAAACAAGTTCTTCGGCTTCAAAATTCATGAAGAATCTAAATTCTATTAAAAAAGAAATCCAATTTTTGAATCACCCCAATTGTTTTGTTAGCTTACACTCGGTTGCCTTGGTTGTTGTATTGTGTCAATCAAACTGCTAATCTTGAAGGTTGTATGTTTAAAAAATAAATAAAAATGATTTGTTAGCTATAGTGCCAAAAATTGATTGAGGATTTGAATACTCTTGGGTACTATCTTTCTTGAACTAAAGCAAGAAGCTAACTGAAAGTTTATGCCAAATGAAAATGTACAATTTTTTAATTTGAAACATATGACTTTCGAGGGCCACAACTAGGACAAACTTGACACAGCCATGGCAATCCATGGACCTAATCCCCGTCAATAACAAGTGGAGGGACAAACCCCTTCCTTGTGCGCCACCACGAAAAGCCCCCTCATAATATGGAGAATATGAAGAATTGAGCTGGGAACCTCATGTATTCCATCGGAAGTCTCTACCACCTATTCATTACCCGAGGTAGTTTAAGATCATTTCGGACCCAATTTTCTTATTTTTCCTATTCACACAAACCTCAATTCAATCTGGAGTCATTTTTTGGGATAATCCTCATTCATTTGATTGAAAAATCCAGTATATCTACTTGACAAGTTGAGAATCCCAATATTCATGTAACCACAAATCTATACATAAAAAAATTCATTATTTGCATTATAAAAATTTGAGTCCTCAAGAAGACTTTGAGAGGATTGTTTCCAAAGCTGTGAACAATGAATTGTTGGTTTGAATTTTAAATATTAAAAAAATAAAAAAAAGCTAATAAAATAATAAAAAATAAAAAATAAAAATCTAATGTGACAATAGTAGTGTTATATTAGATTGCTGAAGTGGTAAGGTTCCCAATTATTTCAATATAATTTTATTTTTTTCATTATTTTTTTTTCAAAAGTATTTATCATTTCATTACACTATCTTGCACAATTCAAGTCCTAAAATTTGATGATTTTTTCTTTTCTTTTCTTTTTTGCCGTTGTTCTTTGTTGTTCGGGAATAAACGGCCTTTTATAATGGAATTAGTTTTTTATAATGCTTGATGAATCTCCACCCTTCACTTTTAGCTTTCAAAAATTTAAGGTGTGAAAAATACAAATTAAAAAAAAAAATCAGTCACAATTTTGTACAACATCAAAATCCTAGTATAATAGAGTTAAAAACGGGATTTTTTTCCTTCAAAGTAGCAAAAATTTAGGATTCTTTCCCTTGAAATAGCAAAAAACAAAGAACTAGGGATCAAATTCGTTTTGGGTTCTTAATGGAGCTCTTTTAAAGTTTGTCCCTAATTTTGCTTTCACCAATAAGAACTCACAAACATGTAGCATGTGGATAAAAATATTGTAACTCCAAATGAAAATCTTGAGTTTAGAGCTTAATCACAAGACCAAATGGTGCATTTATTGTCGGAACCACATTTCAAGATTAGCTTGAAACTGCAGATTTAAGGTAGTGGGCTTTTAAAGCAACCTTTTAAGAGTTGATTGCATTTTTGAGGAAGCTAAATTCTTTGAAACAATTTTCAGTAAATTTTTGTAGGAAGAAAAATGGAATTGACATGTAATCCCAAGTTGTTTCATATTTTTTGAGCTTTTTAAGAATTAGGTTACAAATTTTTGAAGTTAAAATGCAGTAGTTACTAAAAGCCCCCCCGCCCCCCTTCTTGAAATGTACATCTTTGGTACATTGACATTGAAGAAAGAAAAATGTTCCTATATATTAAAGGTCACTTTTAGAGACAGGTTGCTTTTAGAGCACCCTACCTCCCACTTGACAATTAACTCTCTCATAAGCACATAATATAGAACATCTTTCTAATATTATAGAAGGTGATATTAAAGAGGTCTAGGTTTACGAATTCGTCCATCCGTTCGGGTTCGAAAGAATGAAATAATTGTAAACAGGACGGATGACCCTGAAGAACTGAGCAGAGTGACGAGCACCAAACCCTAATCCGACATTCCGTGCTAGAATCGATTGCCCTTGTGTGCACATATGTTTTTTTGTTTGCCCTTCCGATTTGTGCAAATTTGGGAGTATCTTTCAAGTTTTTCTTGCAAATCTCGGTTCTCGGAGCTCGAAGTGAAAGGTTTAGATGGAGAGTTGACAAACTTTCGCCGATTTGGGGAGTGTTTGGTCGATCAATTTGGTCAAGGAGATTGAAAGGCTGCGTGAAATTGTGCTGCGTAATCGATGGACGCGCAGCACGCTTTGAAAGGGCGACAGAAGGTGAATTTGTAACTCGTGGATTGAATTAATTATGCATGTTTTCTCAGTTTTTGCGGGAGATCGACTTCTAGGGCAGCTCCCTTGTTCTTCTTTGTTTTAAAATAGTCTAATCACATGGAAAAATGAGATTTTGAATTGAAGCTAAAATTCACAAAGGAGGATTGTCGAGTTGACTTTGGCTCTGCAAGATCGCCTTTGTGAAGGTTTTGAGCTCGATCTGAGAGGCGTGCAGCTTTAATTGACTCTACATCCTCGTGAATTCTCAGGATTTATTGTCTTACTCGTCTTTTTGTACGAATAATCCTTGCGGTGTGTAACTGATTCTGGCACTTGTTTCGCAGCTGGAGGATTTGCGTCGCAAGAAAGCAGCGGCGTTGGCAGGTGGCTGATCTCGCTGAGCTCTAGATGGCACTTATAATTTATGACGGAGATAGGTTTCATATTATAGACATTATGTCTTGGCTTTGAAGAGCTGTTGTTAGTCAACGCTTTAACTTACCATATATGGATTGCATGGTGGTCTGCATTGAGAAAAACTGAGATTTTGTAGAGATTTTTTGAAAGCGATGTTGAACACCGATTGTGTCGACTTTAAAGACTTTATGCTGTTTTTTTCAATTTCCTCTTCTGTGGCAATTTTGGTTAATTGTTTTGTTCAGGTAATGGTGCTCAAGGGGAGCTGGAAGCGATGACGATTCGATTCCAAATGATGGAAGAAAAGGTCAGTGTCGGTGGGTGTCAATATTCTGTATCATTGTTTTTCAAACAATGTGTTGGGGCGCTTCACATATGTTGTCGTTTGTGTTTAAAGTCTTCTACGATCTCCACTGATGGCACTGTCTTCCTTTGTCCTCTAGAGCACTGCTTTTGGATCTTCATGGGTTTTACACCCGTCACCGTATGCCGGTGATGGTTACGGTCATCTAGCAACTTATTAAATTTTGGTTTGTGCCATACAGCTGCAACAAGTGGAAGCAGAACGGGACTTGTTACGCAGGCAAAAGGAAGAGACATCGGTGAAAGTTGAGAGCATTCAAGATGACCTTGATAGAGCCCGTGGTCAAGTTTCTCAAGTATGATCAATGACTCGTTTCTTGTGAAAGGATATGAAGTTGGTTTGAAGCAAGCGATTCCGGGCGCATAGAAATTTCAGATGTCTCAATTGTTGAACAAGTGGTAGTTGAGAACTTTAACTAAGTTGAGTCTTACATATATTGTGAAAGTTCATGATACTCTCCTTATGTGAATCGGGTGTCGATGAAATTAAATGTAATGATAACGAGTCAGCGTCCTCGATAATGTCAACTAAAGGTTCCGTAAATGTATTTATGTATTTTTAAGAGGCTTGATTTCTGTTTTGCAGGACGAGAAAACCGTCGCAATGTTGCGAAAATCTCTTGACACTATCACCATGGAGCGAGATGCTGCCTTCATATCTCGGGTACGTGTTTATTTGTATATTTCGTACCATTTGGAGCAATTTGGAGCAGATAGGATTGAACTACTTTTTCTTATTTTAGTCATGTATATTTTAAATTTTGGAGACCTGGCCAGAGCAGGAGGACATGGTTGCGCAGCTACGCCTTATGAAGAGAAGACTGCAAGAGGCTGAGGAAGAGCAATATAAGGTTAGACTGACCTTGTTATCTGATTTTGTAGTATGGAATATTTGTAAGGGGCAACACGATGAGAATGTTGGACACTGCAGTCGTGCCCAGCAAATTCCAATCATGCCAGTGTTGACGCATGAATTTCCTGCTGTTTACTTCAGAGATTTTCCGTATTGTTTCAATGGCCACATTGACAGAAGCTTTGGAAGGTGTGTCAGAAGGTACCTGGTATGCTTTCCTTCACTAAGTTCTTGGTGATTTTGTGTTCTCAATGACCCTTTACAGGCCGAAGAGGATGCAGCAGCTGTGAGGGCCGAAATTAAGTTGCTCCAGGCAAATGAGGATCAGTCTGAAAGCCTAGGGGCTATGTCTGATCAGCTGCGTCTAGCAGAGCAACATAACAACGCTCTCCAGAAGGAGCTTCAGGTAAGATTTATAAAGATGTATTTTGTTGTGGCAACGTATGTGTTCATTCCTCTGTTTGTATATTCTTCCTGAATGGGTTTCCGCGACTCTCACTGCATTCTACCGCACTCAGTCTTGAGGGTAGTTTTCGGTTTAGTTTTAGTAGAGTGATGGAAATATGAACCCTAGTTGTGGAAGACTTATGAGTCTTGAATACTATTTTTATTTTTTTTCTAGTTTGATTGCTGCGATTGGCTGGGTCAACTTTTGTATGTACTTCTAATTCTGCGATCTTTCACTTAGCAAGGAAGCTATTTTTATGGTGGAGCCCTTGTCTCTTCAAGTACTAACCTTGTGCTCTTCTACATCAGGAGGCGTTGTTGACGCTTCAGCAAGAGCAGCAGAGGGTAGCAATGGAACGCCAAAGATCTGCTAACTTAAGTGCTCAGAATCAAGAGCTTCAAAATGAGCTATTCATCATGAGTTCCAGACTTGCTGGTGAGTTTCCCAATTTCCCAATATCTAGAATAGTCGAATCTTCGATGGGCTCTACTGCAGGGAATTTGTTTCTTGACAGGTACTATTTAAGTATGTAAATACACGCAATGACTTGTTTTGGACCCACTTGCTATCTGTCTCTACGATGTCTTTTGGGGTAGGTAGGCGTTTTCTACTTCCTCACCACGCCAGATGGTTGAATTTTTCGTGTATTTTTTAATATATTTTGTGAATTTCTAAGCCCCAAGGATCATGGATGTGCTACAGGGTCAGTTTTCTAACCAGTGCTTATGGTTGATAAAAATTGGTATTGAACTGCAGAAATGGAAGAACCCAAGCAAAGTCGCACCAGCGTCACTGTTCCATTTACCGAAGCACCACTAACAGACTCGGCAACATCAAAAGTACGAAAACTGCTCATTCTGAACGACATGATTAGCCACGTTCAGTGTTGTTTATAGATCATCTGTAGACGTAGTCAACAGGATTTTTTTGACGGTGATGTGTTTTGTAACTCTTAAATGCAGGAGGTAGTGACTTCTGATGAGAAATCGTTGTCCAATGAGAAGCTTAAGGTATTGACGTAAACTTGTTGTCTATTCACTTTTGCTTCTCCAGTTTCATCTGTGCCAATCGACAGTTGGTAATTGAATCGTTCGGCTGGTCAACTGGTATTGCACATATGTTGACGTTGCTGATATTCTAATGTCAAGTTTCCTAAATGATCTGTTTCTGTTATGACATAGGAAGAGAAAGGTATTGCCGAGAGTAAACTTCGGGAGCTGGCATCTATGGTTGAGCGACAAGAAATTGGTCGTCAGACATTACTTGCCGAGGTACTATTTGAAAACTCTGCGCCATCGTTATGGGTTCAGACAATTGTGAAACGTCTTTTCTTGGATAGTTTCTTGGCAAGGGAGTTTACCGCTGCGTACTGAAAGCACACCTGGAAGATTCTTTGGATTTTTTGAGAACGTGTTGATACTTCCTCGGTTTCCGCTTAGATCATAACCATGCGGGAGAGCGATGTTTGCAGATAGACAAACAATCCTTAGAGATAGAAAGGCTGTTTGTCGAGAACGAAGGACTACGAGGAAACGTGACTCAAGCCAATGAATTTGGAGCACGGTGGGAGGCTCAGGTGAGCAGTAATCTTCCTATCATCATTATTACCGCAATTGTTCCTTTGTCGTCTCTGTCCGAAAAGGAGAGACTTGACCATGGTCAGAAAATGTAGAAAGTTCCAGTGCTCAATCAAAATGAGACATGGGTTAAAAGAAATAATAACATGTTGGGCCCATCACTCCAAAGATTGAAATTCCTATGTCTTGCAGAATTTCTAGTCATAGTATTAGGGGCATTCTAAGATTGTTTAATAGGGTTTTTGAATTTTTTATGAATTACAAGTGGCAATTCGATATTTTGGAATTTTCTTTAACATAAATGATTCTATTTATTTTAAATACATGAAACACATGTATCAGCGTTTCTTTTCTTTCGTATTTAGAGCATTAATTCTTGTTCAAATATAGCATACATATTCAATATTTTTTTTTTTTGCAAATGACGTGTTATGGAATATATGGAAACAACCATATGACAATTATACATTTCTGTTTGGGGTAGAGACATTTGCGATTCGCTGCTGGTGATTTACTTGCGGTTTTTGCAACTAGTCCTAGCGTGTTAATCTTACAATTAAAATCTTCTGTAAGGATCCGATTTTGCAGAGTGATTGACTTTGGTGACTTGTTTTTCTACTGTTCAGGTGCAAGAATGTATTCTGCAAAACACTGAACTGCGAGCCATGTTGAACAAGTTACGCCTAGAGCAATCCTCTATGATTGCAACAACTGAAAAGGAGTCTTCGGTTCTAGAGACACATGCTGGAGATGAAGGTCATGGCAACGAAACTGCCACAGAGAGCTGGCAGGCTGAAAGGACCAAACTTAAGGTAACAGCAACCACCATATTTACAAAGACGATTGTCCGAGCAGGATCTATTTATCTGCAGGAAGCTTTCGCTTTAAAAACATACATGTTGTAACAAAAAATTGTTGCATGAACATCCTTCAGACTGATCTCTAGGGTGTTGACGTCACTGTTTCTAACCTTTGTCTATTATTCTATCCTGTAGTTTCCAATTATCATCCTTGTTTACAATTTGACATTCAATTCACAGATTGAGTTGGCCAAGGCATTGGCAAGATCTGAGGAGTTAAGTGCTCAAGTGACCCAGCAGTCAGCTGACCTGAATCGTGCTGTCCAGGCTTTGACGAGCCTCAGCAGTCTGTGAGTTCTCTTAAATTATCTTTATTGTCACTATTGCATGGGGGGAGATTAAGCAGTGGGTTAAAAAAAAGAGAGTTCTGGTGCCCTCTGAAAATGAGAATTGTGTTGAAAGCAATAGCAGCACGTTGGGGTATATCATTCCAATGAAAGAATTTGTAGAATTGTGACGTGCTCATAAAAAAAATTGACCTCCCAAGCTTGTCAATTATGTGTACGAGGTTTTCGATTCTTAATCTAACAAAACTATTGTTGCAAACCTTAGTGCTTTTGCATATTTAATGTAGCGAATGTATGCTTTAATTACCGAGTGGTGCATGAAAAGAGACAGTTCTAGTCGGGGTAAAGGGACTTGCAATTAGACACTTTTTTTTCTATTAATTTTATTGTGTCACAGAATGGGGATATGCCATCTTTTAAGGCTTTTTAGTAACTATGTTGGGGTGTTTTGCAGGTACAAACCTGTTTTGGCGAGCATTGAAAACCGGTTGATGCAAATACGTCAGGAGGCGCCTGATGTAGCGTTTGCCGGCATTTGAATCGTAGTCTATTGGTAATGGCAAGCATATCTAGACTTGCAAAATGCACTACTAGGTTAATAAACATTTTTTCAGTAGGCACTGAACAGTGCATTTGTATACCCAGATTGGAGCATAGTTATCAAATCTCATTAAATCGAGCATTCTTTCATTTGCGGGTATTCTTATTTTTTTGCAGTTGTCCGATTCAAAGTTGTAAATGTTCCAAAACAATACCTACTCATTTTTTGGGACCCCAGGCAGGCAGCTGAACACCTCAAGGACCAAGTCTGCTGCCTTATGGTCGAACATTATTCATTATTTCTTAGATCAATTTGACCTTTTATAGTATTTGAGTTTCTGTCTTATATTTTTGTTGCATGAGACAATGTGTTGTCTATCAATGTGGAAATTATCTGCTGATTTCAAGAAGAATTTGTCATTTTTATTGTTTTTATCATTTTATAGTAAAATGTGAAAATAAATTGGTAAGTACAACAAAATCAATCCAATTATTTTGAAATTTTTCACAAGCCACAAGTAGTAATGAAAAATAGTATAAACTAATTTCAAAAATTGTTTTATGTCGTACATCCAAAACACTTAAACAATGAACTCCTAAAATAGAAAACACCCTCCAATATCATTGATCCAAGATTCTCATGTAGATTTAAACTAAAGGCTTATCCAAGATATCCTTGGGAGATTCAAGGTAGGTCTTGTAAGCAATGTTATGTGGCAATGACCTTCAAGTCATTTCACTACCATCAAAGTCAATTTAGCCTTATTGAAATTAATTGATAAAATTTTGATATCCATCAATAAAAACATAACAATAGATTGGATAATTTGATTTTTGATATGTGGAATTTGCAATTGCAAGAGTTCATCGATTTTTATTCAAAATTTCAAAATGGAATAAAAACAAGAACTAGTTAGACGTTATTCACTTAATTTAAATCAAATACCAAGAATGGATTTTTTATTTTTTTAATTTACACCAAAGAATGAATGTTTTGAAAGTTACAATCAAGTCTGACCAAGGCACCGTCCAAGAACTGGATGCAGGGGACCTCGGGTAAAAGGGGCGATACAAGATATTCCATCCATACACTTAAGTAATTGGTAAGAAGGGCGGTTACGAGCTCTAATTCGCCAAGCAACTCATTGAACACAAGAACTTGTTGGTACATGCTCCGTAACTCTGTTAACAATTTAGAACATGGCCAACATAACTGATCCTTCAACTCAACAGCAGGCAGGTCTAATGCCCTACACTTTTCAATCTGTCCTTTTCTCTGCCGCACTGGAGAGGAAAATTGGACTACCCAACAATGGTCAGGGGCTATGAACACAAGGCCGCAAAGCTAGTAAACAAAAAGGTCGACTCCAATTCAAGGCAACTACTTTGCACTCGAGGAATGATCGACACCGAAATTTCATCCATGCGCACTACTGAAGTTTGCAATGACACCACACTAAGTTTCAAGCTGAGATTCTCACTATCTACAGTCTTTTAAGTAAAAATGGTGACGACATCTCGTTTGTACCCGCGGACCATAAGCAGTCTAGGGATGCTGTCAACAAGCAGATCCATGTATTCCATGTAGCAGAAAGCGGGGTGATGTGGGGGAGGAGGGGGCAAGCTCACCAGCACAACAGCAGCAGGGACTGAATACCGCATGATGATTGAATTCAGTTTCAAGCAAGTGTACAAGAATTTGTTGACCTGTTTTCACAAGCATCACAACTATTAGCCTCAGAAAATTCATTCAGACACCAACTAACATAACTCTCTAATCACTCCAATTTTATGCTGATCAAGCCATGCTTCCTTTTTCTTTAATTATTCTGTCAATGGCTCTTAAGTGCAGTCATGCCTCATGAGAGCAAAGTCAATTTTAACCAAAACTAGAGGAAGTCTTAAGGTAGTGAGCCCAGTCTCGAGGGAGACATTGCAGTCGGCAGGCCACATATAGGCCATAGAAGAAGCAATGTTACTGACATATACATGTTTAGAATCTAAGAATATGGACAGCTGCAGAATCAAAGCCTAACCATGATTTTAATAAACCTCTCTAGTAAAACTTTGCAAAATCATAACCTAAAAATAAAACAAACAAATACAACATACTTTGTTTCATTCGAATCCTCTCAAAAGAAGGATCAAGATCTACATTAACAAAACTTCACTCTAAGAAAAGAACCACTCGAAAACATTCACGGGAATGGGTTCCCGTGGTTCAGAAGTGCTAAGCAATGGAACAATTGTAATCAGACCTCAAGAGAGAGACTCATAGATTCGCATTCAGCAAACTGCACTTGAGAAAAAGGCATCAGAATCAGAGCAAGAAGGGAAAATCGTGTTCACCTGTTGTTCATCAACTGCGGTGGGTGCTGGTTGAGAGAAGTTGCTGCTGCTGCTTTCTGCAGCTTCGAGGTTTCCTGCAGTATGCTGGGCTATCCTTTTGCGAGCCTTGGAGAAGCTTTCCATGGCACCATCCCTTCCAGTTGATTCCACAACTTGATCATCTTCTTGCTGATCTTCCCAGGACTTCATAGTAACCACGATGACATCAGCTTGCATGCGCAAATCGTACAAGAACTTCTTAACGTCTGTCTTCAACTCGTCGGCCTCACTGTCCTCCTCAGCAATGCAGAACACCTGTCAAGCAACGTGGTTTCAGTGAGCGGGACAGTAGTAGAAGAGGACCACCGTGCAGATCTCCCGTTCCTCTATAGTGCAAACTACTCCAATGAGCTATTCTTGAGGTTTTACCAATCGACAAGACACTGATCTAATCGTTACTTCCTCAGAATTGAAGAGGGTTGAATATCAAGAATCGACTGACATGGAGAAAAGAAAAGCAGGTGCTTACCTGAATCTTGCAGCTTTCATAGCAATCTTTGGCACGAAGCAACTGAGAGAGAAGCAGCATAAGACCACCATCACGAACAATCCAATACAGGTCGATCGTTCCGTAATGCTTATCAAACTCTCCGGGCCATTCATCTAGACCTTTCACTATCACAACTGCTTTGTTAGACAATGAGCAATCGTTGATGATGCTGACGAAGCTCTCTGGAATATGGTTGCTTCTCTGATCCCTCCAAACCTCAGGATAACGCATACACACAATATTAGGCTTCAGGTTTGCCAGGCCCATGGCCTGTACAATCAAACGGAACCCCTCGACGATATTTGGAGCCACAATCACCTCTGCAACTCCCTCGCATTTCTTTTGCTCAATATAAGTTGAAAGTACTTGGCAAGCCTGTCAGGTTGACAAGAATCAGATTATAAAAATCGTCACAAGGTTCAATCATCGCCTAGTTGGAAGTGCCACTTGCTTCTTTGTCTGGAATGTTGCCCATGGAAGTCCATGTAAACCAATCAGCCTATTGCTGGTGAGCTCTGAGTAGTTGACACATACGTTTCGATATGTTACACGGGTTTATCATTGTGTTTAGAGGTTCACATGGAAGATACGATAAATCTCACTTAAAAGGGTCAGAATGGTACCGCTCGGCTTTCATCTGCTTTCTCTTCATAGTCACCCTCCACAATTGATGCAAATATGGACATACCACGTCCCTTTTTCTTCATGCAGTTTGCAAAATCCGCCAGTTTCGGGTGGCATGGTACATCACTGGGCAGAATAGCCCAAGGCTTACAGAAGATGAGAGGAATTGGGTACCAATTTTTAGGATGCACAGGTGTGGCTGCACAGAAAAGGAAAGTCATAAGAGATTACAGCCAATCCACATTGCAATTGAAAATGAAAAGACAGCAAGCAAAATCACCAGAAATACCAACTTACGTGTTTGCGAACTGCGACATTCACTGCATATATTAAAAAAGGATGGAATGCAACAAAGAAGTCAATTGACCATAAATGTGTATTAGATACAAACCTCCGAGTGACCGGAGACTACGCAAGGCAAGTTGAAAGTAGGCACTTTTGAAGCCATCTCCCCAGTCACCACCTTTGCCCTTGATACTTACATACCAATAAAGCAGGCCGGCAAGTGCAAGAGCAACTATGGTGAATGCCCACGAGATCATGAACATGATAGCTGCAAAGAGCACGAGGACAATTAGGAAACTATGTCTACAAGGACCCAAGTACTGGTAACTTCTGACAAGTCAAAAGCACCAAGGGATGAAATTGAAACAAGAAACCCCACAGTAAAGTCTCAAAACCAAGTAAAATGAAGCAACTGAGAGAAAGAGAGCAAACCTTAAGTGCCTAAAGGGTCATTACAGGCCACTTCCACATCTATGGAATATAATATATTTAGGAAGAATCAAGGAAAGTAGAAAAATACACCAATAAAATGAAAGGAATCATAACTTACCTGTTTGAATGGTAAAAGTAGACTTTCAAACTTTTTGTTATTGGCTATGAGCTTTCAAAGTGGATTTTCAATTTTCAGTTCACGCACTAAGGGGTTGAGCATTTTGCAGAAATAAACAAAGCGCAAAAGAACATGAAGCACACACTGTCGCAAGAAACGGAAGTTGCACAACTTACTGATGCAAAGGAGAGCACCGAGAAGAGAAAGGCTCCAGTGATGGAATTTGAACCTGGGTCGCCAGCTAGGTGCATCCAGTATGTCCAGCAGGAAACATGACAGGTTGACTCCTCCATAACAAAGCAGAAAGAACATGGTAGTAACAGGACTGATAAGATCCAAATTGCCGAGGACGACACAGCTAGCGCAGATGAACATGGTGAAAACGGTTGCATAATAAGGCTCCTCATCATCTGCCGCTTTAAAGTACTTCAGCACCGGGATGATGTCATCATTGGCAATTGCGGCAAGCAGTCGAGGCGCCCCAGTGAGACTCTGAAGAGCTGCCCCGAGAGTGGAAAGAACGATTGCAACTTGTACAACCCAAGGCACAGGCCATGCAATTGTTGCGGTCAATAACCTGCAAAGAAAGACAACATAAATCTGGAATCAAATCCCCAAAGCGTCTGGAGCATGCTATATGGTTCGAAATATAAAGCTTTAGTTGGTAACTCATATCCTCACATAGAGTAGATATGTTTGTTTCACCCGGCATTCCCTGGTAGCGAATCCCGTATCATAGGTTAACCTCGACACATTATACTTTGCCTTTAACACCTTAGCGCTCCGACGTCCAAAATCTGGACGATGAACAAAAGAGAGGTTCCAGGGTTTTTTTGACCACAGAACTTCTCATTCATCTAAACCAATGCTTGACTTTTCAAAAACCTTACTTTCTATATGATGAATTTGATGAAATTGAGGTACATAATTTATACCTATAAAGATATAAGAAAAAATATGCAAAAATTCAAGAAAGGATTCAGGCGCTAAGGGGTTAAGATAGTGTCGATGTAAACCCTGCCAATTGTGAGAGGCCCACGTTTCTTGAATACCTTTCTACTAGTGAGTGCCACTGCACGCAGACATTGTCACAACACAGGAACAAGACACAATTGTACCAGAAAAAACGGCAAACTACCTGTCGGTTAAGAGTTCATTCCGTGTAGCAACAGATCCAAACAATAAGATGGAAACCAAGTAGATTGTAGTAGTTGTAGCAATGGCAGCTAAGGTCCCCCTCGGTATAGAACGTTGCGTGTCCTTCAGTGAACCTGATCGATTAGATCCCGCCATGATTCCAGTGACCGCAGGAAAGAACAAGCCAAGTAAACTCCTGCAAATCATTCAACCCCATCTGAGCTCACAGAAAAAGATAATTGTGCTCAGAAATGGTATTCTGTGCATGGATAGAGCAAGCCGGTTGAGATTCACAAAATAAGGTTGAACGCCTTAGTTCATGGAAGCGACAGCACTCAGACATTGGTCAACTACACAAAGATACAGAGAATATTCATGACTAAATACGTACTCAAAGTCCCAGTAATAACCAGTAGGAGCCGGTATCCCTGCATCGTTTGTAAATTGGTATTGAGAACCCCAATTGCCTCGGAGTGTTTTCGATTTCAGTCCCGTCACCCCAACTGCATGCAGCATTGGATGAAACACATCTTAATACACTACCAAATGCATAAGCCAAATAGCAGATAGAACTAATACAGATTCTGGTAGTTGCTACGAAAGGCATTCCATAAGTCACAAGAACAAGGACATTACGTTGAGCCTTAAGTACCCATATGACCAACAGTGTCTGCTTCCATATCAATAGACGTTGAAATAAACTATTTTAGAAAGTTCACAAGGAAAGGTAACAAAATGTATTAATAGAAAGAAGAAACCATGCCCTACAATCTATAACAGTAAAATAAGTTTTGAAAATTACTATAACCAACTAATAGGTTCCAGAGTGCACTACTTTTAGCTAGGGCTTATGGCTACTCATGAAATAAAGAAAATAGGACAAGAAAGCCTGTACAGGTGCATTAGGGAGAAGTCATCCAGAAGTTTAAGAAAATCGAAATTTAAGCTAAGAACATCACCAGCATGAAAATGATCTAAATGAAAAGAGAAACATTTCATTTACAATAAGTGACTTATCGAAGAGCTATACGTCCCAGAACAGATCGCATCCTAAAATACATAGATGATACAAGGACTATTTGTGTTTCAACAAATGCATTAACTGAGTGCGCAACAAGAAAGTGAGAGATCGTACGTGAATCGTCAAATCGACCTGCTGTGACGATACCAATAAATATGCAGAACAGAGATAGAATCACAGGAATCAAAAATATCGGGCTAACCCTGTTGATGATTTTGACCCCACCAAATACAATTACGCAAAGAACAGCTGTGAATATCAGTCCATAGACTTGAAGGTCATGTATACTAGGACTCTTCAGTACTTCAGGCACTGCTGACGGAGAGGGCGCGACATATAAATCAGTTATAGTTCCTGTCACAGCAAAATCAATACTTGGTGAGGGATTGACTAGAGAAATTGAAGCATTTTCGAGATGCCAGCGGCATTATTCTTGATCTCAACGAAACAAAAAAATTAATTCAAGAGCTACATTGCACTGATTTCAAGTCTTACAACGGTAATTGATGCCAGCGGAAATTCTAGATTTGCAAAGCAACCGAGATATCTCAGAAACTCGTTATCAAGTCATTACTGGCATTGGCTTCAAGGACTCACGCTTAAAAATGTCAGCCCCAGGGATGGCATCTAAAAAGGTCTCCACTGCTCCCAGGATATACCTGCATTCCTTCAGAGATTTTCAGTCAGGTTCCTGTTGTACAAAGCTCAAGAGAAACCCATTTCAATATTCGTCACACACGAAAGGTTCTGTAATTTATGCCGAGGACCTCAAAATACGCTATCAACATTTGCAGAATAGGCTCATACCAGGAAAAATCATCTGATTGAAAATGCGCACTTACATGGACGCAGCAACAGCATTTCCAAGGAAGAAACAGAGTCCAATACTCACGCCAACCTCAGGACCTAGTGCCCGTCCTATCAGGTAGTAAGGACCTCCACCCTGCATTGAGGCGGAGTTAATTTTCCTTTCCATGTTGCTCCCCTCCAAAATCACGTAATGCAGAAGGCGAGTGCAAACACATTGACCTAAGCTGCACTACGCAATTTTGCACTCGATCATTTGGGCACTAGTAGAGAACCCACCCAGAAGTGATCTACAAAATGTAGCCGTATTAAAATTGACAGGGTTTACAACGGCAACTGTCCCAATCAGGCATCAAGATGAGAGCTTTTGAAATCCAAAAACGAACCTTCATAGCTCCATTCGTAGCGATAGCACTGAGGGAGACAGCAGTTAGGAAAGTGCAACAGCAGCAGAAACACACTAGCAACAGGCTGTGCCAAATGCCTGCTATTCCTATAATCCTGCGAAATCATCCAAAGAAAACGTCGCGGTCGGTAATACTGTAATAGACATTAAAATAGTCAAATAGTTGAACCTAAAAATCAAAGGCTTTAATAATGTTCTTGGTTGACATTCTATATATCTCACATCATAGACTCACCATGTAAATCGGATGTAAAATATGATGCCCATGATGTTTTGAAAACATGGCACAAATACTCCCATCAAGGTTCCCATCTTTCCAATTTGTGTCTGCAAACACCACCAGACATTAGTATGGAATTTTTCTATTACTGAAATCCAGTCAGAAGTTTACGGACAGGTGATTGACCAAATTCCTCGATTGGCCAGCTTCCAAATCATCAAAGCTAAGCAAGGTACACACGAGACTACTAGATGCAGATGATGCCATAATCACTGGCACTGCAAAAACTTTCAAACACTATGGTATTGCACCACAATATACCACAAGTCAAATGTTAGCGCCACAATTCTATGGGATCAATTCATCGAGCTGATTAACTTAGATAGTAGCCCATCCCAAGCGAAAAAACTCTCTCAGAATCAGTTGCAAGCGCCGTACATTTACAGAGCCTCCAGGATTACTCCCTAAGTGCCCAAGGTAAAAACACAACTTCGGAAGCTAATAGTCGATTATAGCAAACTTCAAAACATTCGTTCAAAAATTTAGGGTATGCCTACTTCATTCTGTTAGTACATTTTGTTACCTTCTTTGGAGTTTCCAAAATAATTAATTTCAACTCCAATAGATATGTAAGCGGACACTTTTCCCCATTTGAGCACTTTAGGGTTAACATGTAAAATCCAGAGAAAAAACCCAATCCTCAGAAATGCTGACTTCCAACAATAATAAAAGACTTCAACAAGCAGATCAGATTTCAAACCTCAATAAACAAAGATATATAACCCGGATTGTCATTAGGACCGTCAGCATCCATCGAGTAATCCTCCGGATCCCTAGGACTGTGAGGCATGGCATGTTGCTGGCCTCCCATACTGCAGCAAGGGAGGAAGTTTAGAATTACTTAACAATGCAATTAGCATATTACAAACTCTGTTTAGTGCGCATTATGACTGGCAAACACAAAATTACATCGAAAATTTACTAGTTTGTATTATGAGGGTGTGAAAATTCACCTCTTGAGTCCCCTGACATCCACCAGAGGATCATTGCGATACAACTCCAGCTTGAAAGTCTCCATCTCCGTTCGATCAAAAACCTCCCCATCCTGATCGTGGCCATTTCGTTCTTGCGATCGAATCTCCGGTTCCCGAGTTCGAATTGAAGGCAACGCTCTGCATTTCAACATTCCACAGCTATGCAATTGAAAACAGAGGTCGAGCAGCAATGCAATCATACTCTACATACTGTACATTTTGAAAAGTACCAAACATCAATTCCCTTTACGAGGCAGGTATCCAAGTACTAACCGAGGAATAAAAGAAGCAGCAGCAGCTGCTGAATGAGGTTGTTGTTGCGGCACAGGAGGAGGAGAAGAGGAAAGATCCACGGTGGTCATCTCCTGGTCGCCATCGCCATCGCCATCGCCGTCGCCGTTTTCGGTGCCTGGCGGGTGGCGCGCCCCATTTTCTTCCACCATTTCGCAACCCTTCGATTCTGGAGGTGACCAGCTCTCACGATAGTTTCATCCCTAGCCTGCTCCTACTGTAGAACCGATCACACGAAAGGGATTCAGAGCCGAGGGGTTCTGTTGTTCTTGCTCTCTCCAAGTCACAATTGATCCACTCCCAACGCAGAACAAAATTTATCTAATAAACAAACTCCATATATAACATTCTGCACGAGAAGTGGCGATCCCGTGGTAGCACATTTCGTGCTCAATCAATCACAAACGGCACAACACTTCCTTGCTTCCTTGCTTGCTCCGCAAGTAACCTAAATTCCCCTCAAGATCGTCACAGAAAACAAATCTTGGCGCAGAACGCAAACCCTCACTCCCAAAATTCAAAATCAGGAATCCGCGTAACCACTCATACGACTCTCACCTCGCGAACCCAAAATTATTATCTCACCCCAAGCGCTCAATCGAGAAACTCCGCAGAACTCCACGTGACCTCGAAGTGAGCAAAGATTAGGCTAAACTCTACTCCTAGGCGACTTGCGTCGTCCCCCATGGTCCGGTCTTCAGTAACTCAGTACTGCGAAGCTGCTGCAACGAGGGCGAAGCTTTGACCAAGACAACAGACGGCAGCTTCCATGGAAAAAGAAAAAGACAGAAAAAATACCACCACTACAGATGATGAGTTACCCCTAAAAGAGGACGACGACGGGAGCCCTGAGTGATCACTTCGGATTCCCCGAACGCTTTGCATTCATCGCTGCAAGTTTCGAATGCGATCTCCTGCGAATCCTCCTTCGCCTCTTCCACGTTCAGATCTTCATAAACTTCAAGTGGCTTGCAAAGCGACTACGGCACTATGCTACATCGCAAGGAAGCCTGTTTCCGAGGCGTCCATCCCAGAAGGGCTAATACGCAGATTGCTGCACATTCCGAGATGGAATGCTTGCGCGGGAGCTCGATCTGACTCGGGATTTCGGGAATGCTTCTTGGTCTCAATCTCAGCGAGCTTCATCAGGGTGGGTCATTATGGTCTTCCGATGAAAGTTCGGTGCCGCACTCATGGAAGCTCTCATCGTATACTAAGTAGGGCCCACTCTATATTAGGGCCCGGCCCCTTTCAAAGTTGACCCCATTTATAATCCATGGGGCCAACTCAAGTCAGCTCCAAGTTGAAAAATTGGGTCAAGGATTATGGCATTAGCACTTAAGTCCAAGTGTCTGGTGCCAAAACATTCCCATATAAGCCTATAAGGACTTCATATTGTGTTCTATGAATAGGTAAAGTTTACAAGGAGAAGGGGAAACTATAGGGTCTAAGTGAGTAATCGCATTGTCATGTGCATCTAGTGTGTGGGGAGTGATGCACTAAGAATTTCACACATATTGATTCCTTCAAGATTGACCAATCTCAACCAATGGGATTGTCCACCAATTAGTCAACGAAATATAAAATCCTCCTTTTATGCTCATCCACTCTGACAAACAACTAATGAAATTCTTTTTGACATCTAGTGCTTCTTTTGCCCACCAATGGAGTATAATAGGAGTCTCTAAGCGCCGCATAAGCAACCATTGGATGAAAAAAAAAATCCGTTTTTGCATTATAAAGTTATGACCCAATTTAAAGATTTTAGCATTTTTATTGGGTGATTTGGGTGATTTTGAAATTGGGACAAGAATTGGGCCATAACATAAAGTAGGCTACAATCTTTTTTTACATAATAGAGCCCAATTGTGTTGTTTTAAAATAAATTTCTATTTTTTTCTAGGTGAAACCGTGAAAGTAGTCTTTTTTCATCAAAATCTTTCCATTTTTATTTAAAATAGGATTGAAATTGCTAATTTGGGATGAAAATATGCACAAATAAAATTGGATATTGTCTTTTTGGCCTAGGAGATGGATGAATGTAGAAACACATTGCTTCGTCATATAATAGGGATTATTCTATTGGCATTTTTTTTTAAACTATTAAAAAAAAAGACTAGCACTTATAAGCAACCTTTCTTTTTTCATTTTTCATTTTTCAATGGAATGGCTCATAAAAATGAAGTTGAAGCTACCAACTTGGTGATTTTCAAATAATGATTTCACTATTTTGGTAGCCATAATATAATTTCTAGCAATTTACAATAAAATTTTGACAATTATTATAGTAATAGACTAAATAATTTCATTTAGCTCATTAAATTCCTACAAGCTTGTAGCTAGACTAATATATTTGTTTGAAATGTAATGATGTTTAGCCCAAAAAAACAATGGTCCCTCAAATAGAAGATTGAGAGGAATTTATTTAAGATAATTTCAAGCATTTCACCATATTCATTCTTGAGCTTTAAAATTTTCAAAAGTTGTATTCAATTAAATTTTACAAAAAATAAAATAAAATTATAAAGAAGATTTTAGTTTTTAATGATGAATGATTTAAAAAATATATATTGTACATGACTATAGATAGATTCTTGCATTAGTCCTGAACAAATGATACAAATATGTATTTCTAAAGTACAATGATCTTAAATGACAATAGCTAATTATTTAAGTGACTACAACAAGCTACTTCAAGTATTTGCATTATGTGATATATTTTTAAGAATAGACGGAATTATAAAAGACTCCAATACATTCCTAATCTTGTAGATTATTCCACCTTAAAGGAAAAATTTGCATTTGAAATGATGGAGAAAATTTATCCTTTTGTTTTGAAATAAAAGATACATTTAATAACACAATATTTATTGATAATAAATTAATAATAGTTCTTTCCTTTCATTTATTTTTATAGAGCAAACTTTTCATTGGTATTATTCTAAATTTTTTCTCTTAATCCCTAAAGGACTATTGTTCCTTTAGAGGACAAATTGAATTTTGGGCACATACCTACGATCTCAATTTTTGTCATGATTTTTTGAAATTTTTTTTTGAGGATAGAAAAACTCATTATTTTTATGGAAATATCACTTTTTTTCAATTGGTGACCAGAAACAAAAGTTATGCCCAAATAAACTCAAGACAGAGGAGATTGAGCAACCAAAAGAATTCAAAATTTAATAATTTAATAAATTATAGTTTTTTCTCATATATTATATTTTTTCCACAAGTAAAGCTTTGATTCATTTCATTTGGATAAGTGATGAGAAGGCTATGGACAATCTAAGCATCTTATTGAAACAATAACTCTTAGGATTCATTTTTTATAATTTAAAAAAGAAAGAAGTTCTACATGGTTAGGTTTGCTTGCTAAAACAATCTTGCAATTTGTGCAATCAAAAAATTTTGAAATTTATTCCACAAATTCTCATTTTGGTTAAGTATAAGATCCTATAGAGAGATGTGCATAAAAAAAATTTCAATTTTTTTTTACTCTTTGCAATAGAAAGGGCAGTTTTGAGTGTTTTTTGGCCACAAAAAAGGGCCTTTGATTTGTAGGGGTTAAAACTTCCGAATGATTAATTTGAAGTCATGGAGATATAAAAATAAATACTTTAGTTGAAGTAGGCATTTGAGGTTGGGTTTAGGACTCTTTTAAGACTGCATGTTTCTACTACATGAATAAATTCTAAACAACTTAATAATATATTGTGCCAAAAATATAACCTCCCTTATCATTGGACAAAATATAGAAATAGGATCCATTTGTATATGTTTTTTTTCCCTATTCTTTCAAATTTTATAGACTACTTTTTTTGTATTGATAGAAACAACCTTCCATTGGTATAAATGTTAAGGACTAACAAACGCTTAAAGATTACTAGTTTCTAGCCTTCAAATTTGTCCCCCTAAGTGGTCCAATAAATTCAATGTAATCATGAAAATCTTAAAATTGACTAGAAATACACCCTATTCCCGTAACATATTAGGAAAATGTCCAACTACAAAATTGTGTATATTTGTGCAATTCAATTATATGTGAATAAAAAATATATGAGACTACAATTACACATCTTACAAGCATCAACATGGAGGTCCCAAGTATTCTTGTCAAACCACTATACTTTGAATAAAACTATAGTACTCCAAGGAGATGACATGGTTACAAACTTCAATTGGATACACCTAGCTTTGGGGTCATTGTTTCCAACCTATTAAGCTCCCTAGGTTCTTCTGATGACTTTGTGTCATACATGTTGATTTCAAAATATTTGTAATACCTACCTTCAACTCTTCTATTATAATGTTTGTGTTGTTTTGAGTTGGCCATCATATAGTTCAGCCTCACATACATTGAATGCCTAGATTTGCATGCAATTGAAGGGACTTTTTTAAGCTAAATGATAGGCATAAGCTAAAAGGCTCTTATATTGTGAAGGTAGACAAAGAAGAGCAAATAGGTTCTCATAGGTTTGTCTAATCATGATTCTACTTGGGGATTGGAGATTGTAGCTATGTGAAG
The DNA here is from genome assembly GCA_951230915.1 of Antitrichia curtipendula. Taxonomy (NCBI): domain Eukaryota; kingdom Viridiplantae; phylum Streptophyta; class Bryopsida; order Hypnales; family Leucodontaceae; genus Antitrichia; species Antitrichia curtipendula. Next base: position 18,159,358 of record OX579636.1, on the reverse strand, counting down.
GTAATAATTTGTCATGAAGGAATTTTACGTCCTCCTTCAAGTAAAACTTGAGTACAAGCCTTGTACCTTAGTACCTTTAACATGGACTATACAAAGTATAGTTGTGGTTCTTAGCATTCTTAGAGCTTGAAGTGCTAATGAATTTCCAATAATTGATATTGAAGAACAGAAAGCAGAAGTACTTAAAAGATCTCTTGTGTGAATTATGAAGCAAAAAATCTAAACACTTTTCAATCATTTCTTTGAATTTTATGTCTAGTTGAAGTCAATGTATATACCATTTCCTTGTCTTTTGGGGAAAAATCACATATATTTGTAATTTTAAAGTATGTACAACAATGCCCTCCAAATATACAATTTTTTTAAAATGGTGAAATAGCACCATGAAGCTATAACAAAAAACTCAACTTCATCCAAGTATTTAAAAATCACTCTACACTTCTTTGTATCTCAAAGTATTGCTTATATACCAAGAAAAAAAATGGTGCGTACTATTTAGGAATAAAACAAGAAGATTAGCCACAAAATTATTCAAAATTCTTAGAGTAACTAAAGAAGTAAAAGAATCTTCATGTAGAAGATAATTCAAGCTAGAAGATATAAATAATTTGTCTATACTAATATAATGACTTTATATTTAGAAATCATTGTAAGCTTTAATATTTGCGAAGGTAAACATTTTCTTAATTTTTTTATAACAAATGAATGCGAAAGTGAACTGTTGAAGATGAAAAGGAATTCTTCTCACAAACATTCTTTTTGAGATTTCCATTTGTGATTACAAAATAGTAATCTATTATTGTTACTTTGCAATTTGGCATTCTTATGGAAAATAATAATTTTGAAGGTAAGTATACCCATTGTGGATCCTTTGATAACTACATATTTAGATTGATAGGTTTTTAAAAATCATTACAATAGAACAACAAATTCTAGAACTTCTGGTCCACTTTTTTTTCAATTTAAACACACAATATAGGTGGTCAAAGCGAGAACATATAGCTTCCCATTGATATCCCTAGGGGGACCTATCTTTGTCCTTTTAGTTTTAACTTCTGTTGTAGTACTTTGGACTCCCTACAAAACAATGGCTACTCAACCCAATTCACAACCATGCCCCCAAGTCCGAATTGGGGAGGGGGACATTTGGGGTATACATACCTTCACATTCATTGACCAAGATTCCACGTAATGATACAGTAACTCGACTGGAGTCTTGACATGAGTTAGTGAAATTCGTACTCTATTTTTGTATCTCAACTGCAACTGGTGTTTTCATTAGGCATCATTCTAGGTTCTGATCGTATCTTCAAAAAGGTTGCAAGCCCCAAAATAATTTAGCGTCAATTTTCCTCAAAAGAGTGGATGGAAGCTACATTAAACCCACTTTGATTCATACTTTCCAGACTCTTAGTTATGAATTATTTATTGAAGATGAAATTAAAAGAGTGCTATAAAATTGTACCCACCCTGATTGTGGGTAATTGTGGGTTATGGAACTTCCAATAGAGGACGCTTTTAGAGCAGGGGAAATTAAGTACACCCCACAATCTCTGAAACAATGTGAGCAAAACTAACAATCCTGGAAAGAAATCAATAAGGGTAACATAATACTGCAGAACTTTCTTCTAAGCAGAGATTGGGCGACAAAATGTTTCGATTAGAGTCATAAATCATCAATTCCAACCACCGCAGTGAACAGATATCCCTAATTCGTACTTTCTCTGTTCTAGAAAAAAAGCAGACGAACTATACTGTCTAAAAGAGCGTAGTTCCCTTGCCCTTCTTGTCTCCACCAATTTCGAAGTGCTTGCATCGCTGTTCAACATACACGTACTCGGTGAGCTACCAGATATGAACAAGGTTCAAAGATGTCCAGCAAAACGACTTCAGGTTAATTTTTACTTGAATTCCAAGCCCTTTTACAAAGACGAGGATGCACTCTAGAGTCTAACCCATGTTTAGTGACTGTTTTAGAGTCCAAGCCATTGACAAGAAGACTAGTAAGACGACAAGAAGACTAGTAAGACGACAAGAAGACTAGTAAGACGAGTAAGCACCTTGATAGGATGCTGTGTCACATGCTTGCAGGACTGGCACTGCAACCTGAGCACAATCTTCTTGGTAGTCTTAGCCTGAGATCCAACAAGAACCATCGATTTGAGTCTAAGATTAGCCACGAAGAGGAAGTACAACAGTATGATTTCAAAGCTCATAGACTTAATGTTCACATGAAACCTCATCTTTTCCAGCAAATAATCTCAACCCCTGAATTTTAGGTTAAACTGATCGCAACTGCGTTTCCCATGATATATGGCCCGTCTACAATCAAGAGAATTAACAGATGTATATTAAACACTGACCACTTGCATGGGATTCAACCCGTTAAACTTCCAGTGCCGATTATTAGACGTACCTTCTTGTGAAAGACGGGCTTGGTCTGACCTCCGTAACCCGACTGCTTCCTGTCATAACGCCTCTTACCTGCCACATTCATAAATTAAAACTATTACTGTTTTGTCGACAAAACGAAGAATTCGAGATAAAACTCGATATTGAGACCATGAATGACAACCCTAACTGTGGAAAAATAACTGCCAGCACGCGAAAGTGTTGAATTCAAGACTATGAACAAATTCTACTATTTTCAGCCGCGAACCAAACGAAAACTCCTGTAGCTACCCTAGGGCTACAGTAATCATGAGGACACAAGTATTTTGTTCTCATTCTGCAAGTTGATTACAAAAATATAGGAGCGACACGCATAAAACAAACAAACCTTGGGCGTACAGGCTATCCTTGCCCTTCTTGTACTGCGTCACTTTGTGAAGGGTATGCTTCTTGCATGCCTTCCCAGGGCAGAAGGACTTCTTCGTCTTCGGAACGTTCACCTAAGCAATACCGTACAAATCTCAATGAGATTTCGCAAAGAAACCCTAAGCTGTCTCCCTCAAACAAAAACAGGCAACAAAAGTCTCGCAAGCTAAACACCGAGGTAAAAGCGCATGGCATATCACTTTCAATAAAAACGCATTCGACATCACAAGAATCGAAATACACTTACCATCTTGGCTGCGCCCACAGCCAACTCGCCTCGCCTTCGCTTCCGCAAGAGCTCCGCCTGCAGAGAAGCAAAAGAGAGACAGAGGAGTTCTCATCCTGGGCTTTGACGGCCAAACTTAGGGTTAGGGCTTCTAGGTGGTCATACCCTGTCTGTTTCCTCCACCCGGGTATACACTACGACCTCTTCAATATCACATTCTATACTCCCGAACTGCGCGTGGTAATATGGAGTTTAACATATTTTGAATATCAACTTTACAACTACAATACTTCTTTCCATTTTATCAAATTGGATGTTTTTCTGATAATTCAAAGAATTATTTTGAGTGAATGAAAAGTTATTTAAATTAATTATAACCTTGGAATACTCTTTCATAATCCAAAATATGGATTTTAAGTTGCTAAAGAATTTAAGAAGTCTTTGGGATTGTGAAAGTTGAGCAAGTGGTTTGGAATGCTTTTTTAAACTTGTCATATTTCTTATTATAGCACTGAAATAACATATTGGTTGTGGATTGAATTGAATTTTCTAAATTCTCTTCTAATAATGCAATTTTTTGTTACAATTTCTACAACAAAGTACAATAATTAGAATAAAGAATGAGTTTTGGATCAGGTGTACTTGAAAATCCCTCATTAAGGTTGGTACACCCAAATGTGCCACTGACCTTAAACTGCCATCTTTACCCTGTGTACATTTCCAAAATCAATTATGTACCTATGTAGAAGAAACCATTTTAGAACCAAACTTTGTTTCATAATAATTTTTGCATAGGATATCCAAATGCCATGTTCTTTGGTGTGTTGGAACCTCCTTTCACTTGCCAACAAGAACATATGAAAATTTGTCCAGTCTAATAATAGTAACTAGGCTCAATAACAAAAAATAGCAGTTTTGGGTGTACCCACCTTATACCTTCTTTCAATTGATACTAAAAAGAAAACCAGTATTTCTTCATTTATGTTTTTGTTATTTGAATGAAATGTATAAATATGGCACCCAGTAACAAGGATGATCTTTCTCTACTAATTGCATAGTTATATGATAACATTGAAACATTGAAGTCTTGAAAACCATCAAAATTTGAAGAATATGTTTGCATTATCAAATCCTATATTTCTCTATGAAGTTCAAACATATCATGATAATATAGAGAGGCCAAATTGTAAGAAGGATCTAGGTTTTAACTCCTAATAGTTCAAAGAAGGAAGATGGATGTAGATTTTGAGTTTTTTTTGAAAAAAAATAAATATATATAAAACATTTTGAATAGAATTTAAACATCAAATCTTCATTTTTGCAAATTTTTATTTTATTTTAATCCCTATGAACTCCTTCAGAATCGTAGAAAATAATCGTGAAGCATCAAGTGATCATGCTAGTTGCATCATTGAAGAATATACAAACATTGCGTTTCCCAACATACTTCGATCTACGTCATCCGATTTCTATAGTTACAACAATAAACTCTTAAAAGCATTCATAATACACCTATAGATACTTGCTCACATATGGATGAGAAGAAAAGGAAAACTTGGAAGCTGGCTCATAAGCTTATATCATTCAGTTTTCTCACATTTTCATATTATCACAAACTGGTCTTCCAAAGCGGTGCAATTAGAGAGGTTTGAGTGGTTTGAGTGAACGTCCCTAAGGTTTCGTAAGTGGGGGGGTGATATGAGAGGTCCTGTACGTTTGCCGATCAGAAAGATCATCTAACGGATGAAAACCATCCAATCCTCATCCCTTGTCCTGCACCATTCTTCTTCTCCTCAATTGCCCCCACTCCTCTGGGTCGTGGTTTTCGGGGTTCGCTATGGCATCTGCGGTCGCGCAATCCTGCGCTCTCACTTTATGGACACGAAATTCACTAATTGCAGTCCCATCGAATGGCAGAGTATGTGGCCAATTCTCCTGAATTTTCATTTGCAGTTTTGGAGTCCGTTTCTGGCGGGAAATTTTGCGGAGGTCAAGACTCTGGAAGCACGGTTCCCAGGTTTTCAACGATGTCGTAGTCTTGTGCAGCTCGGTTTGGTTGTATTTGACGATTCTGGAAAATGAGGGAGTATTGTAGAGGAAGGGAATTTTTGGCAAATTATTTCTGTCAGTAAATTTACATTTCCTCTTCTGTACTGCGGATGCTTCTGTTTTGCAGAGCAGCATAAGAAGTTTTCCGACAAGTAAAGCAATTCCAACCCGGGCACCGTTGCCTCTTCGAGTGCGAGCGGCTGCACAGAAACAAAAGCGAGAGAACGTCGAAACGCCGAACATTTCCACTCCACCGTTGCCCGTCGAAACCACTCCATTGGAAGACACGAAAGGTGAAGAAGACAACATTGACACCCTCACCGAGGCAGCAGAAACAGCAGCTCAACCGGACGAGAGCCAGCAGTTGTCGCCAGATGAGATAGGGCAACAGCTCAAGAAACTCCGCGTTTCCCGAGGGGAGGTTTCGACTTCTTCGCAAGACTTCTGGGGCGGAGTTTGGGAAGAGACGAAGCTCGTGGAGTGGCCGCAGTTCCAAAAGGTCCTCGGCACCACGGGCGTCGTTGTAGGGATCATCTTTGGGTCGGCCATTCTTTTACTGACCTTGAATGCCATTCTCGCCGAGCTCTCCGATCAGGTCTTCAATGGGAGCGGCGAGTTTGCCAAGTCATGGACCAGGGGAGGGTTTTAAAAGAGACGAGGAGGACGGTATTTTTATTGCTGTTGCCATGACCTAATTCTTCAGCTGCTGATCATGGACATTTTCCTTGACAAAATGCGAAATGAGCAAGGGTTCAAGGACAATTGGAATGCGGCAGCTCAGGGTGTAAGTTTGACATAACTTTGTTTCTTGCATTGAGTGTATATTTTTATTTTAGTGGACAATGATCCATTTCCTGGATTATCAAAGCAGACAATCGAAGGTGCATTTGTGACAGTGAGAGGGTAGGGATTTTGAGTTTGGATTTGCAAATCTTGTGTAAAGCTCTTTCGCAGGCTTTCCAGAAATTAGACCAGGTTTCGTCGCACAGAGCACGATGCACATTTGTCTTCTTTTAATTGTGCTCTTTGAGGGTTCTCATGGACTTGGGAAGGTGCAAAGTAGGGGAAAATTCAAAGAGTTCAAATTCATCTGAATGAATGTTTAAAGTAGGAGACAATTCAAACTCAATTGATTGTATGTGCAAAGTTGGAGACACTGATTCGGTGAGATGAATCGGTGAAGTGTATCCGTTACTTATACTTGCATATAGTATCCAAGGAACACATTCTCTGGTGCATTTGAATCCACTTTCATTCACTGGCATGTTGCAATTTGATCAGATTAATACTAGGAACTTTGCTTTGCTCCAAAAAGTAGCAACTTAGGTGTTCCTACTTTCCTCTCAGCAACCCTACTTCCATTCAAAGATTAGTGATTTGATATGAATAGTCAAGTCATGCTTTTCCCACTTGCTAATAAGTCAATCCAATGTATGAACAATTGTCAAATCAACAAGGGGCAAGGGGCAATGTCATAGTTGCAAATTTGTTATGATATATGTTTCTTGAAATTTCATGGGTTTGTTTCAAATGGGATCTACCATTGAGCTTAACAAAAATCAATAAAAGTTTTATTGGTAGGGTTTTTTTTTTGTAATAATTAAATATTGTGTAGGGAATGTATACTAGTTGACTATTTAATCACATGTTGACTTTGGGTCTTGATTAGTTTGGGTTTCTTGTGTTGTTAGAACTTGACCTCCCTTTGTGAAAGAGATTTTTATATTATTCTTGGCAAAGTTTGGCTCTTGTATCCATTGGTGTCTCCATAGTTCTATATATCTTCTAAGGATTATATTCTCAATAAAGGTTTGGTTCCCTGCTTTGGTTTCCAAACCTACCAATGTCTCTTCAATTCTATAAATCTTCCAAAGGTAATATTCTTGTTCTTATTTTGTATGCTAAAATGTTAAAGTGATATCAAATGTATTTATATCAAGATAACTTGCCAAATGTAACTTTCATGTGCTTTTCCCTATCATTTTTCATCCAATACCAAAATTCTTCATTCATAGCGTATGAGACAAAGTTTAGAACCCATTATGAGATCCTTCCAAATTTCAACTAAAACTTAAAAATATTAAATACACTATCATAACTAAAAAGCATTCTTTACATAGGCCAAACTTGCAAATTCTAACACTTTATTACAAAAATTGGCTACATGTTTGAATTAGAATTATCGTTTTTTAACTTCCTAAAAATGAATGGACTATCTTTAATTCAAGTATAATTTTGTCTTTGATACATTTAAAAATTTATTACAAACAAAAATTCACAAGAAGATCAAATAAACTTTAACACAAATTCTAATATAGCCTATAGTATCGTAATTCTATTTTTGGGTGTAACTTTAGGAAGACATGCCTATTTCTAAGCATCTACTTTAGAATGTGCCTTAAAAAATCTTGAAAATAAATAGATACTAGATTTAAGATATAAAAACTATGTATATCAAAATTAATGCATGGATTTGAAAATCTACAAAGTTGAACTTTGAAAAATCATAAATAATTCATATGATATCCCAAAAGTATACACCAAAGTGTTTTAAAAGCTTTCCAAATTGCCAACAAGATTCAAAAACATTTATGACAATCTATCCCTTAACCCCTAAGTGATAGATACATGACCATTGATTTCAACTTTCATTGTCCATCACTCATTTTGCAACTAGATATGTATAAAAAAAATTATATTTCTTTTTCAAAGATGAAATTACATGTCTTCTTTACTTCACAAAAAAAAATTCATGGAAAATTGATTTCTTGAGAATTTTTGAAGAAAAAGTGAAGATAAATCACATCAAATAGAAAATTATTTCAAAAAAACTAAAAATTTCAGTATGTGTGTATATTACAATGACAAACATCATTATTAAAATTCAATTTCCATGTCATTCTATTATTAGAATCCAATAGACATTGAAAATACATCCAAAGTTTAGATTGCAATAAAATATTTAATATTAGGAATTTTTTTAAATTCAAATTGGAGTAGAAACTAGAGTAGATGACCTTTGTTTTGTTAGTTGGGCTCAAACTCAAGAAATATCATTTTTGTGAAGAAATTTCAGATTTAGAGCAAGGAGCAACAACTTCCCAAAATACACTAAAATAACATATTTTGTGATCTGTTTTTTTTACTAACTTCCTATTTACGTGAAGAGAAACATTGGCAAGAGTACAAATTCAATTGGATACTCTTCATAACCCAACATGAAAGGTCAACAAGAAAAAGGAGGATGAAAAAATGCTTCTAATAGCTTTACAACTAATTGAGTTGTCATCTAGTGTGGCGTTGGCAGTGTTCCAGGTTAAATGAGGTTGTTTATTTTGTTTTGTTTGTTACGTTGAGATCTTTGGAATCGTGTGTCTTTTAGTCATTTTTTTGATACCATTAGAAAGCTCTCTATGAGGAGGGTTTTTTGGACTTTGTTTCATAGCATTTTGAAACATAGCCAAAAAAATATTGAAGTTTGAAGATCTATGAATTAAAAAATTAAAAAATATTTGTACTTTTACTTTATTACATATTGTGGCAATGATGTACACAAGGAACACTAGTTTAACTCTTAAAGGCTACTAAGGTTGAAAAATGGTCGATGGATGATTTGATTGTTCATTGTAGAAACAAAGAATGCAACTATTGGTTTAATAATGTGAGCATTTTAGTGACTAGCTTGGTCATATTGTATCTCTTAAAGGTTAATGATGACATTTAAGGTAAACGAGCTTATGACTAGCAAAACGCCAACACCTAAGAATCATCCATTACAATCTTACATCAATCCATGACTTAATTTTAATAGGAACTTCCACCTTTTTAGTGTAAATTCATTGCAAGAAATAACTTTTTTATTCCTTCATGTCATGGCCATGTTAAAAAATATTGTGACCATGTTAGAGAATATTATGGCATTAGGTGGCAAGATGACCATTATGGATACACTTTAGGGTGGTTTTGGAGTAGTTTAGAGACTCCTTGAGGCCACTGGGCATTACACTTCAAAAATTCATAACAAAATTCATGCTTTGTCCAAAAAATAAAATTTCAATTGCTCTCTCCATTTCTCATATTTGTCTTTATATGGGAAATAAATTAAAAAAAATTCAATAGTGTCAACAAGGCAAATCAGTCATTATGCCTGTTTAAGTGTAAGTGTCCAGTTATAAAAAAAAGTCTCTGAAATATCTAACAGAAAGCAATGCACAGTAACAGGCAAAGAGCACCCCAACACCGCGCCCTATACCTCCTCCTCCGGAGTCCGGACCCTCTCTCCTCCAATTCTATCCTGAGCTCCACGAAGAATCGGAACGCGCAGTGATTCAATCCCGTGCTTGCGTGAACTTTCTTCCCAGATTCTGCGTTTCGCAAGCTGCAAAGTTACAGAATGGAAGCTCACATCTCGCAATTCAACTGTAGTGAGGTCTGCAATCTGTAATCTTCGGCAGCACCATTTCGCAAACTGCGAGCGAGACGTAGTCGTCATGAAGGTTGCAATGCAATACCTCGCTCCCCACATCTCCGTCTTCATAAAATCTCGCGCTCCATCCCGACTTCGCCCTCTCCAATCTTGGTGTAACACGTCTCGTTCCTCATCTTTGATAATCCGAGATTTTGGCAGCTCGGTATCAGGTAAGAGGACGCAATGCAAGCGCTTCTAGGATTATCACACATTTGTTGCAGTATTAGTTTGCAGAGTGCAATTCTTTGGTGGAGGAATTTTTCTTAGGAGTTTGATTTTTTAAATTGTGATTTTGCAGGTTGTGAAGGAGGAGCTTCGTCGTCAAGTAATGCTAGGGTCCATAGCTTCTCTCTTGATCAGCTGCGTGTCGCCACAACTCTAAGCGCGGGTATTGATGATGTGGCGGAAAGAGTTGTGGAGTTGCCAGAAGCAGACGAGCAGGCGCAATCGAGTAATGAACCTGAGACGAAAACCAAGGTAGGTATTCAATTTGTGAGTGAAAGTTTGAGGAAGGCTTTCGATTTTGGCTTGTGATTGGTAAACGTAGTATGGTAGAGGATACCAATTGCGTCACTTTAAGGATTTTAATCAATATGTAGGAGTATACTTTCCTTTGGAGATCACTATAGATTTGTGGAGCCAAACTCTCTTTAGATCAAGTTTTTATTACCGTTTATGAATTTGTTATGCAATCATTGAAAGTGGGAACCATAACAAGTGCGATTAGACAATGCCATTTCCATTCAAAGATCAATTTGCTAACTGAATGCCAACCAGGAATATAAGTAGATGAGTTGCTGTTGGTAACAGGGTCTACATAGGAGAAGGGATCAGATCTCTAACGGTTTTAATGTCCTCTACCTTATTGGGGTTCGAGTAGATTGTGGCGAGACGGAGGGATATTGGTGCTTTTCAGCAGCTTCCAGTCGTGTCTCCAGGATGTGAAATTCTCGGGACTGCATTACGGCGTGCAAAGATGATCAAACCTACTAAAGGTGTGCCCCTCACCGTTGTTCGTCTGGCAATTCTGTCCGGGTTTTAAGGTTTTCGGGGTTTTAAATTTTTTAGGGTTTAGGGTTTAGGGTTTAAGCAAATGGGTTCGTGTGGTTTCAGCTTAGTTTTTTCATAACCTGTTTAAGATCTTTCTCGTGAGTTTCTTTGGATTACTTTTGAATTCATAGATAGGGTAGACATGCCATTCATTGCACACTTCCCATTCTCCATGCCCTACCTGCACACCAACAGTGCGGAATGATTGCACGAAATTTTGTTCACTTCGTAAGAAAGTTGGTCCCTTCTTGTGGAATCTATCCTTGTAATTATTGATTGTAGAATTGTAAGTAAGCAAGGGAAAATAACTATGTGCGATGGATGTGTGGTGAAGCGGAAGCACTTCGACGCTCATCTCTAGATGCATCCTAATTCATGAGATATTTATGATTCTTTAACCTTTTTTCTTTGTAAGAGGTTTAAGATTCAACCGTCGACAGTTGGAAGAAACTTTAAATCATTTTACACAATTTTGATTTTGCTAAACCGTGTTGGAACTTGGGGTGTGCGGTCAATGGCGTGTCTACTAGAATTGGAATGTGACATCAGTGAAGGTGGTTAGTATTTAGCCCTGTGTAATGAGGGCTTCTGTGACCAGGAATACAGAACGCTGCCAAACGGGAGCGGAACCGGGGAGCCAAGCAGTTGGATGCTCTAACCAAGGTAAATACTAGTCTTTTTACTTTTCGCTACATACTCAATTGCAGTTTTGTGACCGAACATCGAACTTGATTTCTTGCTCTGCTTTTTCTTTGTAGGAGTTGACAATTCCTTTGAAGGGATACATTAAGAATTTTCCAGCCTGCCAACAGCTACATCCTTATGAACAGTCTCTCCTTGAGCTCACGCTTGGGCCAGGCACTTATGAAGAGGTAATTGGCTTCGCTGAAATTTAGTTTTAATGATAATAATGCAAGACAGTATGCAATCATCCCTTCATGGATGTATTGATAAATGATATAAGTTGTAGTGTGGCAGATTGTGTTTGAATTTTCTGTTCTCTGTGCTCAGGAGCTTTATATGACTTCATCTACTTCGTACTCGTTGATTTTTATCTGCTGGATTTAATCTTGGATTGCATGGTTAGGTGTCCAATTGCTCACAATCATATCGTTGCCTCCTTGCTCCAGACTCTGCAACGGGTTGACCTCTTGCGCAAGAGACTGCTCGATTACGGGAAGAATTGTGCTTCTGTTTGTGCTAAGGTACAACATATGCAGCCATAAAGAAATGAAAGACAATCCATTCGTGATTACACTAATGATTTCTATGGTTTGATGGCGAACTCCCAATCGAGTGTTTGTGGAACGCTGTGTCATCTTTTGTGCTCTTCTTTGCAGTCAACCAGCAAGCGTGAGGCTGAGGAGCGATTGGAAGAGGTAATGCCACCAAAAGCTACTTAGTTTGCTTGGGTTATATGTATGGGTTTTTGAAAGAATCTGTCGTTGAATACAAGCTCTCGTACGTGGTATATAAAATGTATCCTTCAGATTGGCATCCCATTTACATTTCAGGGTGACTTCCTGTACTTCATATTGTTGATCAACAGGGCATTACGAAGCTTGAAGACCTGTTTAACAAGCATGGGAAGGCGGTGGATGAATTGAAGGAGATTGCGAAGGTTGTCTCCCTTCCTTTGGCGCCGAATTCTTTGTTTTGATATACACTCCTTCGTTGATTCACAGCCCGTGTATCTTACAGGTCATAAGAAACATACTTCGCAATAGACTCGACTCACACCCACCCGTCGAGTACGCATCCTCTTTGATTGAACTTCTTCTTTTTCCTCGTTTATGATTGTTTGAGCTGTCTAAACTCCGCTGCCAGGTCTTACGAGCTATGCCAGTAGTGCACCTACGCACACCCACTGTGTGCCTTGTTGGAGCTCCCAATGTCGGCAAGTCCTCACTTGTGCGAATACTTTCGTCGGGAAAACCGGAGGTACATCTTGGACACTCTTACGCTGTTTTTATTAATGTTTACATCTCGATATTCATCAAAAGAGATTTCGTGCTCGGAAATATATGGACTGCCTCTTGCAGTAAATGTCTTAATCCTCATATTATATTCTCTGCTCCTATTTTCATTCCCTTTTGTCATTCTTCTCCTTTTGGGATGCTGGATCTCTTACAAATTTTTCCTTTCCTTTCCTGTGACGTGCTTTCTTGTGTTAGTATAGGTGCAGTTTTATTGGACGTTCTTACTCCCTAGCTTGCTTCGTTTTAGTCACCGAGCTCAAGTTTAAGCGTGGTTTCAGTGTTTTGCAGGTTTGTAATTATCCATTCACCACGAGAGGCATATCTATGGGCCATTTTTTTGTAGATTCCGTTCGCTATCAGGTACTGGATTGCTCATTTCAGCGAGTGGTATTCGGGCCTTGTTTTGTGGAAGGACTGCTAGGGTTCTCAATCGTGACTCCAGGTTTTCTTTGATTAATAGACTTGTCTGTGGTGTAAAATTATTAGTCCCTCTTACCTCAATAGGATATTCTTGATCTAGTTGGGAGTGTTGTTATCAGACACTTGTTATGAAGCCCCAGATTTTTGAAGTCCTGCCACTAAATAGTGTTGTGCTGTCATGGTGCTGTCGTCCCAGGTGACTGATACTCCTGGTTTATTGAAGCGCCCGGATGGTACGAAATTGTTCCCTTTTTTCCCTTCAAGAATCAATAGCCTCTCATTTGATTTGATCATTGTTGTTATAGTTACAGATTGTTGAAGTGTTCATCTGCCTAAATGATGGAAATTGCTTTCATGACTGACGCTTCCCAAGTGTTGTGTTGTGAACAGAGGAAAGAAACAACATCGAGAAGTTGACCCTAGCTGCTCTAGCACACCTACCAACGGCTGTTCTTTATGTCCATGATTTGACAGGCGAGTGTGGTACGACGATCCCTGACCAGGTACAGGGTTGTTGGCTCATCTTAGGAAAATGATGGCATCCTTTTCATTCGTTAATAGTGCACAAAGCCTTGAGTACTTCTTTCCTTTCCCATTCCACCTATACGATGTTCAATATTATATTCGTTGTGCGTCTATTATGGTAATTAAAGCTACGAAGGAGTAGACAGTCATATCTTTGCCAATATCTTTGGTAGTCATCTCTGTCTATGAACGTGCTTTTCTCAGAAGTAGCTTGTAGTTGGAATGCTTTCCTTCTACTTTCTCATCACATGTACTGCTTTCCACATGCACTGTCGCTAGTGCGGCATACAATTAGTCACTAAATCTGAAACTTGGTCCTTATTTTCTCCTCGTTTTGCATTTTTTCCAGCTTTCGATTTACAAGCATATCAAATCACTGTTTCCTGGACGTCCATGGCTAGATGTTGTCTCTAAAGCCGACCTGCTAGAAGAGCCTCCTGTAGAGGTTCCCGCTGAAGAGGCGGAGTCATACACGTTGGCAGGCCCAGCTGGTGCTCTAAGAGTGTCTGTGCAAACCGACCAGGGTCTTGATGAGGTGCTTTCTCAACCCAATAGAAAGCTGGATTCTTCGTTGCAATTAGTCACAATTCAGTTATAGCCTCGCCTGCATGAAGCATGTAGCCTCACGTCGCACTAACTGTGCTTTTAATTCAGGTCCATTAGCTCCCAGTACTCCCTTAAGTATATTCAAAGTGTGCCACTCTATTTTGAGCGATTTTCTTTACTGCGGCAATCATCTTACATCCGCTTATTTAGAATATAATGTCTTGATGATCATTATTGACACCTCTAAGTGTCAAGTAGGGTGCCCACCATGCATATTTCAGAGCCCACACCAAGATAGAAAGGTGTAAATGGAAGTTAACTAACCTTTTAATATGTGCTTGCACTATAAGGTAGGTAATAGCTTGGTGCAGACACATTTAGCACTTCAAACCATTGGTAAAGGCACAATTAGTTTACTCTTCTAAACTTGAGTAGTAAAGTTAACCGGTGGAAATGAATATAAATTGAATACAAGATAGTTAGTAAGAGCTAGCAGCAATTTGCTGACTGATACAATTTCGGCTGTGGGGTCATTTAGTTACTAGTTCTAGCATGCTACGATTAATACTTGGTTAGAGAGTTGCTTCTTATTATCGTTGCCATGTAAAAAGTTTCAAGAAAATGCGTCTCCCTCTCCAACCATGAGACTTTTCAATATCAACTCACGGAAATTATTGATTGATTCATGTGCAGTTGGTGCGCAAAGTTCACACGCTGCTTTCTGAACACTCCAAAACGCTTTGTGATCAATCTGGTGACAACTTGCCTCAGAAGATGTCTTCTTCTGATAAAGAGCCTCTGGGGTCTTTCTATTCTCCAGCATGGCCACATATTCAAGGCTGATCAACCTTTTTAAGGTAAGCAAACCTTATTGCGACACTTCAAGCGTTTTGCATAGTTTCTATTATTAGAATAAACAAATGTTTAAATGCTCATCTTAGTAAACCCAAGAGGATTTCCAATACATTCATAGTTACATTATTTGAATGTCATATGCCAAGGTTATAATGGTTCAAGGTTTTATTGGCGGAGGATCTGAAACCGACATGAGTTTTGATGTTTGAGACTAGGTGTACATTCTCAAGTTCAATATGAGCCCAGTGTGAAAATTGTTCAAGAGTGTTGCATTTAGGTAGGCGTCACCTCACCTTGCTTGACTTTGCCAACCTTCCACGCAGGCATATGGAAAGTGAAGCTTCTCATTATCCTTGAGGCGATCCGTTATTTTAGCAGTTGGAGGTCACTCCCTGGTTGGAATCGAGCAACACTCATATACATTGATTTTTACTCAAGATTTCTTAGCAGTGAGAAACTCAAGGTAAGCAAGCTATTTTGGGGAAGACATGAACTGTCTACCGTATGTGTTGCCAGAGGTGAACCAACTTCTGGGACAATTGTGCTACTAAGCTCGTGTAAGAGCAACTGGGTGAAGTGTGCAATTTTCTAATTTAGAACTTGAAACTCAAAGGAAATAGAATCTGAGGAAATCATCCTTTTTTTGGTAGAATAGAAGATAAATCAATGAGTGACTGGTTGGTGATGACTACTGTAGGCACTTTGTAGCAATGCGTAGTTGTATTACTGTATGGTGACCTCTGTGAAACGGGAACCTGAGTTGGCTTTAATGTTCAAGACGATTGGATTGTCCAGGTAAAAGAACTCTTGGATGAAATGCTCAAGTTATAAATTTCATTTCAAATTCAAGGGATAAACACCAATCAAGTTTGAGAGAACAATCTATTTACAGATCGAAATAGAAAGGATAACGTTTGATGATCAGTCAATGAGTCAAGACATATGTTGTATGGTTCATATTTCGTGTTGAATGGTTCATAGACAGTTTGTGTTCCGAGTGTAAGTTTACGAGCTGTTGACTGAGAGACTACTGTGGTGGCCAGCGTTTGCTAAAATAGCTTGCATGTGGACGCTGTGTGCTCCAAACTCGGTACTCACCTGTTTTTCTTATCAAACCCTGTGATCAATGATAGTCAGAATATCTAGACTCAAGAGAGAGTTGAGAGTGGTGTACTGAAGAGGATCCCTGACTTTGAATTCAAGTTGGGCAAAGGAACTCAAGTTGGGCAACACGGTGCCAACAAGCTGAGAAAGTCTGAAAACGGTAGTTTTTGATTGTTTCATTTTCTTTCGTTTTGAATTCATGCTCGTGATCGAGCGAGATTCATGTCAAGAGAGCTGGCTGACAAATCATGGGCAGCCAGACTCTGTGCTTGTACTTGAAATGCTCAGACCTCCTTGTCGATGTTTTACTCAAGAATTCTGGAAAAGTATGTTGAAATGGTTCCAATTTATCACTCGCATGGAGTCGTGAAGGTGGCCTGTAAGCTAGAGGATAATGAGTGAATTTCTCTTCCTAGAAATGGGGCCCTCTGTCTACCCAGACCCGAGGTCCTCCAAATGAATTTATGCAGTCGGTCTTTCTATGCGAAGTAGGGCAGAATTCGACAAAGTCATGGTCTGTCTATGCGAAGCCAATTAGATACATTTGAGAGCACCAAAAGTGTGCCATTCAAGTGCTCAGTGCTCTTGAAACGAATACCACTACGGATCCGAAGCTCGACGCTGGCCTCTAGAGAGCGCCAATCTCTTGAAACATCCCCATTTTGTGCCGTGGGTTGGTCTGAGCGCAGCTACTGCGAGGCAGCAGTAGGCGAATTCCTGAACACGGACCCCTTCAACCTTCTTGGCCGCAGGCAACGCAAGCACGAAGTCAAAACCCGTAGCAGAACAAGAAATCTCCTTTCATTCGTGGCTGTGATTCCGAGATGGATTGATGCATCAATCAGGATTTCAGTACATTGATACCGTCAGATTTTCAGAAACCCTAAACCTTGAACAGTTGCGGGCATCCTTCGTTTGAGTCAGAGAACTAAGGAATCATCTTTCGGGAAGGAAAAAAATCTCTCCGAGAAACGCTCCTAGGACTACGCTAGAGGAATAAGTGGGTCCCTTGGACGCGGTGTGGCATCTTCACCTTACTGTAGAATGTACAGTGTTCTACAGTGGAGTGCCTCACGAAGCAAGGGTTTGGGAGCTCCTGCTTCGACCTCTCACGCGTTTCCTTCTGCGACTGGACTGGGGTTGCGTGACGGTGTCCATTTTCACTCTCTTCTAGCCTCGCTTAACGAAGTGTCTGTTAGGCCTTTCGTCTGCGCTTCTTTGCTGCTTTTATTGCAAACTGAGCTAGTGCTGTTGCTTTTTTGGGGGGGGTGCTTCCGTGGCGGTCCCTTACAAACCCTGGAACTGTGCTTCTTTGTGGATTCGTCTTCTCGACTTGAGACGCGTATCTCGATTTGAAAGCTCAAGCTTTCTTTGTCTTGGCAGAGATCTGATGCACGGGTGTTAATCTTGTACGAAGACGTTGTGGAGTAGTTGACGAATATCTGGTAACTTCTCGCTTGCGGGGTGACAACTCCCTTGGGTTGTTCGTGTTGAAGCGTCTTATGTATGTACGTCTTCGCTTCTTTTCTACTGCTTTGAGACTCTAGGGTTGTTAGTGAGTGATGAGAAGGTTGTGCAAGATTTGTGTGACATTCAGATGTCCAGATTTTTTCTTTTGATTCTTTCGCCATTTTGAAAGGAGTAACACATTGTCTGTTTGGATGGCTTGCAATTGAATGCTCCTTGCTACCTGAATATTGTGAATTACAAGTGGAAAGAAAATGTTTGGTTTGTCATGGTAGAATACAGTATTGTTGTGATGAAGCAGTGTTTTGGTTCTTACTGATGGAGATGTTGTTCGCTTTTTGCATCTAGGGTTGCAGAGAGGGTAAGGGAAGGTGGATGAGTGTGTGAGTAGTGTTATTCCTTGGAGTTGATTTGCTCACGATGTCAATGTCATCTCTAAGTTTCTTCCTTCAATTTGGGACTGTGGTTCAGGCTGCGCCATCCATCCGTATTTTACGCTGGAGTTTTTTTGACAACAGAATATCTCTTTGTTGATGATATTCCCTTGAGGTCATCAGATCTGAGGATGTGGGGGGAGGAGTACACGAACGGATCCTTGCATGTTGTTCGAGCTCAGTATTGAAACTCCCAGGTAGTATTACTACACTTGCTCTGTATCTGGAATTTGGCTTTGGGTGGTGATTTTGGATTCTTTCCAGTTGATCGTGTAGACAGGCCGTCGTCGTGTAGGTAGGCCGCAGGGGCTTGCAAGCGCACGTGCAGCTCCTGCACAGGGTTTGCAAACACCGTGATCCGCCATAGCCGAGCTGAGACGGAGACGAAACTGGTGAAATTCCATATTCACGAGAGATTGAGTGTTCGCCATAGCCACGGGATCGCTGCCGAGATTGAAAAGCCCCGAACGGCTGGAGTCGGGAACCCCCAAAGAATTCAGCTGCCTATGAGTCGCCACCTTCTCTTGGAGCTTCTCGTCGCTTCTTGTGGTTGGGTACCCGGGTTTAAAAGGGTCTAGATTGCGCAACAGGTGTTATTCCATCCTTTGGAGCTTGTGGACGCTTGAAGGCAGTGAATTCAGCAATGCGTGGACACTGTTTTGTCAGGATTCGTAGGATATTCAGATTTTAGGGCCGCGCTGTTTTGGTTCCCGATTTGGTTTCGGGAGATTGATATGTGGATTGTTGAGGAATTTTTTTTCGGTTTTCCAATCGTTGGATTTGCGTGTATGCCGTGTTTTTATTGGAAACGTTTGTTCGTGTTTTTTTCTCTGTAAAACCACGTGTTTTGCTTCTTGAGGGCTCCGTTTCGTTGTTGTTGTTGTTGTTGCATAGTTGTGTTGTGGGGATTTCTGAGGTTAATCGTGTTCTCTGTGTGGTCTTTTTTATGTTAGTCATCAAAATTTGTTTCCATTTAGTGTGAAATTCAAGGCTTTGGTCATGTGATCTGGTGTGTTCATGTCACAATTGCACAATTTACAGAAACATTAAATCTTGAACAGTTGCAGACATCCTCCGTTTGAGTCAGGGAATTAACTCTTGAAAGGACCTTCATGTCGGGGCTTTGGTCAAACTTGAGTAGATTTCTACATTAAAACACTCATTTCCAAAATTTGATATTTTTCACATGTAATATTTGTCTAAAATGTAATCACATTTTTATATAATTAAAAAATTAAACTGAATTCTATATGATTTTTATTTACTTTTAAATTCTTTGTAAATACCATAACAATTACAAAAATGCTTAAAATAATATTGAATTTTTTAAGAAAAATGGAGATGGTAGTGACGAATATCATGGTGTAATTGGTGTACTCCTTGAGTCCATACCGAGATAAATTTGATAGAAAAAGTTCAAAAGTGGTGTATTTTGAGTTTTCAAGATCCTATCTTCAAAGTGCTACAAATATTTTAAGCTTAACCATTTTGAAAATATTTCTAATGGAGTATAAATGCTACAAATATTTTAAGCTTAACCATTTTGAAAATATTTCTAATGGAGTATAAAGTAGATTATTGAGGTCACATTTTCTTAGTTAAGCTTAACAGCATTCAAAATCAAGAACTATGTGAAAAGTTAGGTTTTGACTTTCAAAATGTCCATTCAGCTTGCAAGTTCTTTAAAGGGTTTAGTCAAAAAAAAAGAACTTTCCTAGAAATGCTTAGAGGACTCCAACATAATAACAAGTGGATATGTTGCACTTCATGTGGCATCTTTTGCTTTTATTGCAATCTTTGTTGCGTTTTTTGGATGCTTCCTTGGCTGACCTTTAGAAACCTTGAAATTATACTTCTTTGTGGATTTGTTTTCTTGACTTGGAATGTGTAGTTCAATTTGGACATTCATGTTTTCTTTGTGTTGGTATAGGGTGGATGCATTGGTGTTAATCTTATACGAAGACATTGTGGAGAATTTGATGACCATTTGGAAACATCTCACTTGTGGGGTATCAGCTGCCTTGGGTTGTTTGTGTTGAAGTGCAAGTATGTATGTCCTCTCTTCTTCTCTATTGCTTTTAGATTCCAAGGTTGTTGGTGAGTGGTGAGAAGGTCGCGTATGATTTGTGCAACATCCAAATGTCCATGGGTGTTAGATTTCTTTTGATTGTTTTGTAATTTTGAAGGTGAGAAGGGATAACATATTGTCTAATTCAATGGCTTACTTTTGAATGGTCCTTGCTACATGAATATTGGGAAGTACAAGTGGAAAGAGAATGTTTGGTTTGTCATGGTAAAATAGGGTGTTGTGGTGGTGAAGTAGTGTTTTGATTCTTTCTATTGTAGATGTTGTTCACATTTGGCATTGAGGGTTGATAAAAAAAAAGGTGGATGAAAGTGAGTAGTATTATGCCAACTCCCTCTTGGAGTTGATTTGCACATGATACCAATCTCGTCTCTAAGCTTCTTCCTTCAATTTGGAATTGGGGTTCAGGTTGTGCCATCAATCCGTGTTTTATTTTGGAGTTTGTTTCACCAAAAGAATATCTCTATATTGTTGATATTCCTTTAAGGTCATCAAGTCATTAGATTTGATGATGTGGGGAGAGGAGTACACAAAGGGATCCTTGCATGTTGTTGGAGCTGAAGGAGCTTATTTGAACTAAGATTCCAAGTAGCTAGCAAATATGAGCACAATGAAAAGTGGAATTGATCTTGCTTCTAAGACGGAGGAGATTTTCTTTGATAATGGAGACACTTTGCCTGCACTTTTCAATGTTGACTCTAAGGACATCAAGGAAGGAAAAGAGATTGGAAGAGGCAATTGTATTGTGCACGAAGCTGAGTGGCTAGGCCGTAAGGTTGCTGTAAAGAAGTTTGTTGCTAAGAGTACCTTTGATAATGTTTCTTTGACTTCAAGAGAAGTGAATCGCATGTTGAGAGTGCAGCATCCAAATGTTTTGAAGCTTTGGGGATTCTATCTTACAATACAAAAAGAACTAGTTTTGGATGCCACCATGATCATGGAGCTGATGGATTATGACTTGGAAGATTATATTAGAAGGGAAGCACTGTCGGATGACCAAGTGGTGTATATTATTGCTGAAGTTGCAAGGGGAATGAATCACATCCACAAGAAGGGTTGTTTTCATCGAGATTTGAAACCCAAGAACATCTTGTTGAGAAAGTCGATTGTAACTGGGTTCCATGTGGATGTGAAGATTGTAGATTTTGGAAGCTCGGAGCTCGTATGTGTTGGTGATATCAATTGAATAGTTGGCAGTATGGGATACAAAGCCCCAGAGCAGTTTGATTCTGCATCAAAATTGTTGCTTGATAAGGTGGATGTGTTTGGATTTGGAATAGTGTGCTTCAAGATTTTGACAGGGAAGGAACCTTATGAAAGCCGTAAGAATGTGCGAGAAGTAGTCAAGCAAATTGACAAAGCAACATTTTCCCAACAAAACTTACCTGAAAATGTTGTTCAAATGATTTGGGATTGCTTGGACGTGAATCCAGAATTGAGGCCAAATTTTGAGGACATCTCTAGCATCTTGGATGGTGTTCTTTCGGTGATTCGGGAAAAGATGCCTCGACCGTTGGCACCATCAACTAGCGCTTCTTTGCAATCGAAAGAATCTATGTTGACGGGGGTTCAAGGTCATAATCATTTGGAGAGCATTTTATACAACATGGGGCTTCCAAAGGAGTATGGAGTTCATTGCATTCCTTTTGAAGAGCTCTTGGTGATTGAGTTCTTAGCTGAGGGTGCTTATGGGTGTATATATAAAGTAGAATGGAAAGGGATCTTGTATGCTCAAAAAATATTTGATATGTGTCATGGACCAGATAGTCCCTCTACATGGGCCTATTCTTATTTTGGAAAAAACTATTTCCAAATTTTTCCCAAGCTCTCTCACAAGAACATTGTGACATTAGTGGGATACTCTTTAACTTCAAATAATAAGATATCTATTATAATGGAGTTGCAAGCGATGGACCTTTCAAGGGCCTTGCATTACGAGTGGGCAAGGAGTCAACCTTCAACATTCAAGATAAGGGTGGCAGTACTAAGAGAGATTGCGGAAGGGATGAAATATTTACATGACCAAGATGTTGTGCACGGAGACCTCAAGCCTGCAAATGTGGTGGTCTCTGCATTGGACTCAAATTTAATGATAGTCAAGCTTATCGACTTTGCCAATCATCCTCTACAGTGCACTATGACATATGCTTCACCTGAAATTATGAGGAATAGATTGTTGAGTGAAACGATGGATGTTGATGCAAAGAAAGCCGATGTTTATAGTTTTGGCATTCTTTGTCAAGAGATACTAGGTGGAGCTTTACTTTTGGAAGACTATGGTTTTAAAAGTTATAGAAAAGCAATTTTAAAGGGAAAAAGGCCGCCAATACCAATTGGAATAAGTCCGGAAATGAAGTGTCTTATTGAAAGTTGTTGGAATGGAGACCCACAGAACAGGCCCACCTTCTGTGAAGTTTGTGAGAGGTTGTCAAGAATTCTACAGTGTCAGCCTCATTCAAGGCAAAACAATCAAGATAGTTTTGGACAAAGATGTTGGTTTTTGTAACATTTTGTTGAGGAAGTTTTTTGAATTGGATACTCCAATCATGTAAATTTATTTAAGATTGCTAAACTTTTCATCTTTTGAAAAGTAATGAAATAGATATTCTAATTTTAAATATTAAAACTTGGTCAATGGTCTATGATGTATGTGAGAATTTGTATTAAATTCTTTATGACAATTGATTGTATTGTTGCAAAGTATTTGTCTTAGGTGGTGTTCAATTGGATGTTTGTTGATTGAATAGATTACAAAGTAAATCTATCATGAGTATTTTTTTCTTGGTCCATTCTTTCTGAGTTGTAGATTAAAGACTTTGACATGTTATGTTTATAGTATACTTGATCTTCAATTGTTGTAGTCGTTCAAATGATTACTTGGTTGAGATTGTGTTAGAAATGATGATTTCTATTTGTTTCAATTCTATTTGAAACCATATGTACTTGACTTAAACCAACTAGGAAATGGTTGTAATGAGTCATAGTTTGATCTCGTTCCTAGTTTGAGATTTCAAATAAAACTTGATGGCAAGTTTTATACATTTGAGTTTCTACAATCTCAAGAACTTTTTGGTTTCTTACAATCTATCAACTGTGGAAGAATTTTTATGATCAACTTTAAGAACAATTCAAGAATTGCTTTAGTTTGAAATAACACACATAATTAAAAAATGGGGTGTTCCAAGTCAACTTCATCTAGTAAGAATAGGAATATGTCTATAAAACAAATCCTTGTTTAAGCCCTTAGATGAATGAACAAGTATAGATTTGAAATTTTTTAATTAACCCTATAACATTATACGTGCCAAAAAGTGAACAATAAATGTCTTCACATATCATTGTAGAGCAAGGGAATGCACCTGTTGGTTCATAATTCAAGATCATTTTTCGCAAAGCACTTTGGTAATAGGTTTGGTTCTTCTAGGGTTAATCCTTAAATGATGAGCTAGTAATCATAAAAATCATTAATTTTGATACCATAGGAATCATTGGTCTAAAAAAATCCAAAAGCATTCATTGGAAGTCAAAGTATTGTAGAAGATCTCCCCTTTTCACACAAATTTCAAAGATGAATAGTTGCACTTCTATCTTACACTAAAAGATTATCTATCATCCATCAGACACCAAACATCCATCTCGACATTTACGGGTTAACCTTGGAAGGATGTTGCCTTGGTAATAAGTATTCATTCAAAAATGATTCAATTTTTGAATTAATAGGAGCATTCTACATTTTTGTAGTAAAAATCAATGGCCATTGAAAACTGGAATTGGAGATCCATTCAAGTGACCACGGGCAATGAGCTTAAAAAATTCTGAAATTTTAGCTTCACGTACAATTTTGAAAACAAGTTCCGATGGAGGGTCTGGAAGGTCTAGTTTTGCTTTTGACTTTTGCAAATCTAGAAGTTAGAGGTCCAAGCTAGACCCCTCCAGCCCCCCAATGGCAACGGACTCTAATAGAAAAAGTCATCCATTGAGCATTTATTGACCTCAATGTCTTTCCAAGGTTAATTGAATGGAACAACTTAACTAAGTGGAACACCTCTCTAACATCATTTAGAGCATCTGCAATACATACTCTATAAATAAGCCTTGAAATGGCAAATGCAAGGACTATATAAAGAAGTTCATCTTTATATAGGCCTCATTTTTTGCAAGTGCTCCCCACAATATGGTTGGTTTACTAAACCCTACTTGCAATTTTGGTGAAAGTCAATGCGAAAATTGATGTGGGTTGCTAAAGCTTTGCGGTAGATTCTTTAGCTGATTCATGATTCACGAAGTATGTAATTGCATTCTTTTAGTCATCCATTGGCTACTTGTTTAGAAGTTTCAAACTCTAGAATTTTTTTACCTTTTCGTTGTATTGCTACACTACCTTGTAAACAAAAGTGAGTTTTGCCTTCATGTTCCATTTGTTTTGGAAGTCAAAATTTTTGACTTAAGCAGCTTCTTCGAGTGTTGAGCAAGATGAAACTAGTCCCAAGAACAAAGTCCCTCAACATCCCAACAAGAGAGGGAATACGAGATTGACAAGTGTCATAATTGACCTCGAAGACCTCAACTTTTCAAGGCGGGGAGAGAATCTTGAACTTTCTCGTGGAGGAGATTTAGTTACACTACAACAAAACCAATGTTTTATGACTGCAAAATACAACTGCAATGAGTCGTAAAATCAAAAAATATGATTGGCCGCAGAAATTACTATAGATGACTGCAATATGACTGACATGAGTCATTACCGACGAGTCACTTCGGACATCAGTCATATTGGCAGTCATATTTTTTGGGGGGTATAATTATCCATAATTAGTCGTATTTTGCCAACAAGGCGTATATTTTGACTATCTTTGAGGGCTTGACTTTTTATTGAATTGTCCGGGCCAACAAAAATAAATCCTACGTGGCATGTGACTCCACGTAGTCAATTTTTTGGATGACGTGGAATATGACTGTGGTCAGTCATATTTTGGCTGACGTGGAATATGACTACGGTGAGTCATATTTTGGCTCATGTGGCATATGACTGCGGTGAGTCATATTTTGGCTAATGTGGCATATGACTGCGGTGAGTCATATTTTGGCTCATGTGGCATATGACTGCGGTGAGTCATATTTTGGCTAATGTAGCATATGACTGCGGTGAGTCATATTTTGGCTAATGTGGCATATGACTGCGGTGAGTCATATTTTGGCTAATGTGGCATATGACTTTGTACAGTCATATTTTTTGTAGATGTGGAATATGACTTTTGTTAGTCATATTTTTGAATGATGTGGAATATGACTCTTGTGAGTCATATTTTATTAATGTGAAATATGACTCTTATGAGTCATATTTTGGTTAATGTGGTACTTCATGTGGATGTCACTGGTAGTTTATGACTAATTGCAGTCATATTTTGGAAAATACAGAGTCATATATTAGAAAAGACTCCATGTAGTTAAAAATGAATACGTATGATTTTAAAGATATACAAGAGATAATCATATTGGAAAGAAAGAATGTAAGAAGGAAAGCAACTCTCATCATTATCATTTATTAATCACCAATACAAAACATATATATTACAATGAATCATTCACAAAATTCAAAAAGGCCTATATTCCTAACAATAATGTGAAGATGGCTCTATTAGGTTGCAAGTAGCCTCCATTGACTTTGTTTCAACTTTTGGTGCCTGCATAAACAATTAAAAAAATGGGAGGTTAATTTTTAGTGAATGAAAAACAAAGCTCAACCTTCAAAGGCTTACAACAACACAAAATATGTAGCTCAAGTTTAGGGTAGGAAAAATAAGAATGATGATGGAGAAAACAAGAAGAAGAAATAGACAAGTACTAAGAGATAACAATAAGCAAGAGTTAAGATGCAACAAGAAACAAGAAGCAACAACTAAGACACAATAGGAAACAAGAAGCAACAACTAAGATACAACAAGAAACAAGAAACAACAACTAGGACACAACAAGAAACAAAAACAACAACTAAGATACAACAAGAAACAAGAAGCAACAACTAAGACACAACAAGAAACAAGAGTTAAGATCCAACAAAAAGAAACAAGAAGTAAGAATTAAAAAACAACAAGAAGAAACAAAAAAAAGAACTAAGAAGAAGATAAGAGTTAAAATGGTAGAGAAAGAATGAGTTTAGATGCAATAACAAGAAACAAGAAGCATGATTAGAACTAAGAAGCAACAAGAAAGAAGAGATAAGATGCAACAAAAGACAACAACTAAGAAACAATAACAAGTATGAGCTAAGAGACAATAAAAGGCAAGAAAGAAGGGCCAAAAGAAGTGGCGGCTAGGGTTTTAAGATCCTAAAAGGTGGCGGCTAGGGTTTCAAAATCCTAAAAAAGTGGCGACTAGGATTTCAAAACCCTAAAAAGTGACGGCTAGGGTTCCAAAACCCTAAAAAAAATGGCAGCTAGGATCTCAAAACCCTAAAAAAATGGTGACTAGGTTTCAAAATCCTAAAAAATAGGTGAGTAGGATTTCAAAATCTTAAACAATGGTTTTTCTAATTTTTTTTGAATTGCCCGTATTTTTCTTGGGTTGCCCAAAACAAAAAAATGTCACTACTATGGAAATATGACTGACAATATGACTCAACGTTCCTCAAACATGTTCCCTACGTTCCCTATGAAGTACTTTGGTGTTCCTAATGGTTGTATAGTTTATACTTATGAAGTAGAAGGCCCAAAAATGACTGACAGTCATATTTTGCAGTCATACTTTTCCTCAATGTGTTGGCCTTCAAGAATATGACTGCAACTAGTCGTCAGTCATCCTCAGTCATATTTTTGCAGTCATAAAATACCCGTTTTCTTGTAGTGTTAGTTTTCTTTTATGACACAAATTTCAACTTGTTGAGGCGCTTCAAGGCACATGCATGAAGACCAAAAATGTTGGTCCTACCCCTTCACATACCAAGGCCGTGGAACTAATGTGGAGCATGATGGTAGCATTAGAGTGCTCATATAAAGTCAAGACCATCTTAGAACCCAAAAGCATTGCAGATGCTCTTAGTCTGAAGAATTGTGCAAAGAGGCTTCAAAGTTCTATGATAGCTGATTGTCAGTGGTATTCTCCAAGGTAAGTGGTCTTCAAATTCTCATTCTGTATTACGGAGTGCAGAATTACACGGACTAAAGACGAATTTCGTATCCCTCTTGTTGCAATAATTTGGACTACTTTTAAGTTTCTTTGCCATCATGAAGAGTCTTGTAATGTAAGCAATTAGAGAGTCTTCATGAAGAAACAATGTCTCCAATTTGTTTTCATACTCAATCTTCACAGTTTTTTCTAAACTAAAACATGCATAGGGTATAGATTACATAGAACAACAATCTGACCATTAGGATTGATATATTAAAATCCCATTTTAGATTCATTAGCAATATAATTTTTCCTTCCATCTTGTACCTATTTCTATTTAACAATTTTTTCTAAGAACATAAATTATTAATTCTTTTTTAGAATTCTTTTTTTCTTCTGAATTTCTAATTGAATCCCCCACTATAATCATTTAAACTTCAAAACCTTTGGAAAAAAAAAAATCAAAGTAAGGGGTTTCAAAGTCTAAAAGCCTAGTTAGGAAAGATGGAAAAAATATTTTCTTTGAACACTAATAATCGGCTTACAATCTACAATCTACATGGTCAAACTATATGAAATTATTCTCACATTCTCATACAAATCTTGAACAAGGTCTTGTGATTGAATGTACAAAAACATTTTTTGACTTTCCTACATAAAAATGTGGCTTATCCATGGATCATTGTATAATGTATCTCGTTAATTTTTATTTTATTTTTTTGGATCTAATTTAAGCCATAAAATTATATTTTTCAATTTGAGACCAACTAATGAAAGTCTAGTTTCTATTCCAATTCGAATTTTGAAAAATTCCTAAATTAAAATATTTTATTGTGATTGAACTTTTGGACTTTTTACTACGAAGTGCTGATTTTTTTATTTCATAATGGCACAACAAACAAATTTGAACCATTGTATTCTACACTATGGGAAAAAAATGCAGATTTTGTAAGCATATTTTGATATGCATTTTTACTTTTAATTCAAAAATTCACAATAATTTCGAATGTTCAAAAAAACATCTGAAATTTGAAAGACATATGATTGCATCTTTGAAAAATAAGTACAAAAGCATTCATTCATATTTAAGATAGAACACCTCATTGCCACTCCCCTCTCCATTCTGAATTTTGAATTTTTTTTAGTACATGTCTAGGGACACTAATAGATACCTACTACCCTTTCACTTCAAATATTCTTAGAAACAATTTCAAGACAATTTTACTTCCAATAAATTTTGTTCTAAAGGACTAATCAATACAGATGAATCAATTATGATTCTTGATAACAGGGGAAAGTGAATTTCTTAAAAGGGTTGGAAATAAGTTTGGTTACATTTGGTTGTAGAATATATGCATATAGACCAAGAAACTTCAATGCTTGAAAAAGTGGTCATAGGTCTATATTAACCCTTAAATGACATTGCAGTCCCAAAGTGTTTGATGGATGACTTCAATATTAAGTGTAGAAACAAAGAATGCACCTATTGGTACAATAATCGAAGCATTTTGGTGACTACCTTGGTCGTAGGGCTTCCAGGATTAACCCTTAAAGGACGAGTTGGTCACTACGGAAATCATATATTTGAATACCATGTGAATTGTTGGCTTATAAAAATGCAAAAGCACTCATTGGAAGTCAAACTATTGTAGAAGACCTCCCCTTTTCACACAAAATTTTGGAAGATGAATAGTTACACTTTTGTCTTACATGAAGAGATTCTTTGTCATTCATATGCTGAAGCATGTCCTCAAATTTGCTAGTTTCAAATTGGGACTGGTGGAGTGTGTTACCGCAGGGCCCTAAGCCAGGTTCGTCGACTCTCAATCACAGGAAATTCATATAGGGTTTGTTGTCGGGAAAAGTGGGACCCACCAAGAAAGTGTGCAAGTTTACATGTGACTTACCTATGAGGTCCTTCAGCACTCCTCAATTTCTTACTGTAATTTCCCCCACTTACGGTGTAAATAGTATATTGAATTTCTGGTGTAGTTGTGTAGTTTTCCGGTGTGTCCTATTTTTCCTAGTGTGAGAAAATTCCCGGTGTGCCTTTGGGAGAAAGAAAACACCAGGAATTATTCTCCTTTTCTCTACAGGGAACGCAATATAAGCCTCTTGTGGATTCAGCTTCTCCTTCTCTAGATCTAGCTTGAAATTTTTTTATTTTTTTTGGTTAATTATACAAGTGGACAATCTAGCTTGAAATCTCCGTTGTGTCATTCAGTCCTCTATGCTAAGGTAGTCTGCTCTAAAAGCGAGCGGGCTCTAAAACCGAACATGGCACAGAGGTACATTTTTCTTTCTTCAATGTATCAACAGTGTACATTTCAGGAGGTGGTCGGTTTTAGTGACCACTGCGTTTTAACTTCAAAAATTTGTAACTAATTCCACGACGGTCCAAAAAATATAAAACGACTTGAGTTAGATGCCAATTTCATTTTTCTTCCTCTAAAAATTAACTGAAAATTGTTTCAAGGAGTTTAGGTTCCCCGAAAAGGCAAACAGCTCTTAAATGGTCGCTTTAAGAGCAGATTACCTTAGTGCCTGGTAGCCTCAAATATAGCACAAGGACGTTGCATGCATCTGACTCAACGCAAGCTTCAGACTGTGAAAACCTGACCCAGGATTTTCTGTTTGCCTGTCGTTTGCCGAGGTATGGCCTTATTGTGGAAGTCAGAATCAAGGTCTTGAGTGTAAGGAGAAATATTTAGTTGATGGTTGGCAACTTAGCTCGGGTACCGTTTTCGAGCTGGGATGGGATTTTTTTTTGGTGGGTCTTCGTCGGCGGGGTTTTTTGTAGAGGATTCCCGTGCTTAAAAATTTGTAGTATTTGGATGCAACACGAATATTAAGATACTAGTTCTTGAAAGTTTGAATGAGTAGGGTTCCAATCACGACCCTCAATTTTCTTGAACCATGAATGCTGCTTCAATTCAACAAT
The DNA here is from genome assembly GCA_951230915.1 of Antitrichia curtipendula. Taxonomy (NCBI): domain Eukaryota; kingdom Viridiplantae; phylum Streptophyta; class Bryopsida; order Hypnales; family Leucodontaceae; genus Antitrichia; species Antitrichia curtipendula. The sequence goes on along the minus strand of OX579636.1, from coordinate 18,129,284 downwards.
GTGTCTCATGGAATCCCCTTGACTATACCAGAGCGTTGGAGTATCTACTTTTTTGTATGAGTCACTTGTTTTGATAGCATTTGTAAATGGGTGGCTTTTCAATCCACGGGGAATAGCAAAATGGATCATTTGCTGAGGTTTGCGAACTTGGTGGCAACAAACACAAAGATTTACACGTAATCTATCTAGACAAGATACAATTTGCTTATTGGATCGATATGGAGAGAGGACTTTGGAAAAAATTAGAAATGCGAAGATGGCAAGAAATCCGAAGTAAAAAACACTGGCACGGACAGAGATATGTCAGCTGATCGGATTTGACAAACGTGTTTTGACAAAGGGGTGTGGTTCCAAGGTCTTACCCAACTAGTAGCGCAGCAAGGTTCACATGATTGCCGCTTCTCCGCAATTCCTATCATCCTTTCAACTCTTGTGTCTTCGGCCACTAATGTGGGAGTTCATTTGAGGATAGCAAAGGTGCGAGACCTTGAAAAAAGTCTACACAAGGACCAACATTCCTTGAAGGTATTTATGACTTCCTTCGTGGCAAGGAGTTGAACTGTTGTAGTGCCATGTAACTTCGAATTGCAGGTTCTAATGAAAATCCCAAGTACATCATATGTATGACTCATTACCGTGCTTGTAGTTCCCACTATTTTGTGGAATGAATTGTATTATAAACCAGTATACGTGGGTTATCAATTTATCATGTGGGCCACTTTGTATGATGTTATTAGTGAAATTTACACTTTGGCAACATATTTATACTTTGTCTCATCGTGCCGTATCAGTTTCTTCAGGTTTTGCAGTCCTTCATCAGCGCAAGTGGAGCATCAAGGCGTAAAATTTGACTTCGTTACAATTGGAGCTGCAGTAAGAGTTACACGTACCCTACAATGAGCTCAAAAGAGACACTTGTGTCTTATACATTCACTAAAGCCCAATAAAACATTACTGTCACGTTTCTCAGAGCATCAGCTCAATTGAACTTTTAGAAACAAGTGTGAAGTTCACCCCCTTGAGCATTCCGACATGGATTTGAATTGGATTGAGCTGGTCCTTGAATCGACCACTTTAGCCATTGAGTGCATTGAGGAAAAAGTATTATTTATTGCGAGAGCCAATCATTCTCCTCGATTTCTTCACATCTCTTTACAAGTTGGAAGTGGACAGGTTTTGGAAGACCTATAGTCACAAATAGGTGCCTAGGACAGGAATCTTTGAAAATTCATAACTAATTCCAAGAAGGTCCAAAAAATATGAAACGACTTGGGTTAGATGCCAAATTCCACCATTCTTCCTACGAGAATTTACTTAAAATTGTTTCAAGGACTTTAGCTTCTCCAAAAAAGGCAATCAGCTCTTAAATGGTCGCTTTAAGAGCAGACTACCTTAGTAGCCAATGCTTTCAGTTGTTCAGGTACTAGTTGTCCAAAGACCTTCTCATTCATCCAAGCAATTCTTGAATCTTTCAAGGATGACCTTTCTTTATAACCAGTACCATGAACTTGATCAAGAGAACATAAGAGCATATTTGTACAAAGATATAAGTAAAAACATGCTCAAATCCCCAAAGGATTTAGTTGTTAAAAGGTTAATCTATCCGTCTCCCACTCTGAGAGATATTACCTTTACATAAGATCCATTTCCATGTCATACTTAGCTCAGCTCCTATGGAGAGAAGGCTGATTTTTTATGACCGTACCTGGCTTTGTTTTCAGGTGTCAAAGCAGTGGGAACACATCCTATAAGATGCTTGAAATACAAGTTTTCAAACAGCTCTTGATGGAAAATTTTGTAGATTTGAATTCCTACAAATCATCTATAGAACTCATAGGTGGTTTCTTACAATCCATCACTTGTTTAAGTGCTTTTATGATCAATTTGATCACCAGGCCAAGAAATGCATTGGTTTGAAAAAGCATCACATAATGTCAAGTTGGGCGTTCAAGGCAACTTCCATAAGTGAAGGTAGGATTATAACCATAATATGTTTCCTTGCTTATAATAAGCGCTTAGATGAATTTATAAATACAAATTTGGAACTCCTAAATCCTGAAAGTAGACAATGAATGAGTTTATAAATTACTATAGAGATGAAGAATGCACCTATTGGTCTATAAATGAAGATTTTTGGGGGCAAAGTACTTTGGTGATAGGTCTTGTCCTTCTAGGATAAACCTTGGAAGGATGTTTGCCTTGGTGATAGATATTCCATCAAAAATGATTCAATTTTTGAACCAATAGGTGCATTCTATGTTTCTACAATAATCAAAAATATCATCCATCATTTATTATCCTCAACATCCTTCTAAAGTTAATTAACCCTTAAATGCTCCAACGTCCATTTTCTGGACGATGAATAGAGGGCTTGCAGGCACTATTTCATCCAACCAACTTCTTATTCATTCAATATACCACTTGACTCTTGAGAAGACAACCTTCCTTAAAGACCAATTTCATGGAATTTCAGTAAATAATATTTCTGTACAAAGATATAAGTAAAAATGTGCAAAATTTCAAAAAAAGGATTGAGGCGTTAAGGGGTCAATTGAGTAGAATGACTTAGGGCATTTGCAATGCAGCCCCTGTATATGGCCCGATATCGATATAACTAACTTTTGAACGGTAAATAATTAGAACTTGAAAATTGTCTCATTGGAAGCGCATCGGAAATAACTTGGAGAAGGTTCAAGAAAATTCAAAATTAAACATTGGACAAGTACTTCAAAAGCAAGGTAAAAATCTGAAATTATAGAGGTCTTAGCAAATCACGGTTACCAAAGCAACATTTGGCCATTGACCCCCCACATTTGGCCATATTTAGAGGGTCAATGGCCAAATGTTGCTTTGGTAACCATGATTTGCTAAGGCCTCTATAATTTCAGATTTTTACCTTGCTTTTGAAGTACTTGTCCAATGTTTAATTTTGAATTTTCTTGAACCTTCTCCAAGTTATTTCCGATGCGCTTCCAATGAGACAATTTTCAAGTTCTAATTATTTACCGTTCAAAAGTTAGTTATACCGATGTTGGGCCATATACAGGGGCTGCATTGCAAATGCCCTTAGCATAGTGCACTGCCTCTCCAGCATTATTTAATCCCATGAATTGTGCAAGGAGGCTTCAAAGTTGAAATTATATCATAGTTGATTGTCAGTGGTATTCTGTAGCTTAACGGCTTTGATTCCAGTTTGGAAAGCCGCAACCTCTGTTGGGTATAGGAGGAGGCTTGAAAACAGTTTGGGCATTAAGAACCGCCCCTACAAAAATGCCCAAAACAGTGCGCATGGGCTGTAGAAATAGAAATGACTTCATGTGGTGAAAAACTGCCAACCCATGTGTGTAATTTTAGGCTATTGAACAAGTGACATGGTTCATCACCATGTGTGATTTTACTCATAATAAAGACCTAAATTTGGTGAGGTCTGCATAATGACTTTGAAATGTCAAAAAATTGCAAGAAAAATTGCAAAACACATATGAGGCTGAACCTCCTTCTACTAAAATGCTTCTCAGTCACTCATAACTTCTTGGATTGATGTGAAATTTTAACCACACAAACTAGACTAGTATGCGCAACTTCTCCATAAACATTTATTAGAAATGGACATTGTATGAAGAAAAAACAAGCCGCCAAAATTCATTGTAATCCAAAAATGTCGGGGTTTTAAACTTCAAATTGCTCCCAAACATTCAAAACAACTTGGAGCAACATGAAAATCTTACCACAACAACTAGACTTCAAGGGAAACATAATCCAACAAATTTTATTGAAAACTAACATTGGATGAAGGAGATACAAGCCCCCGAAGTTGCAGCCATCAAATGTAATTTTGTGGACTCAAATTGAGCCTGTGAGATTTGATTGGCTTCCAAAAAATCAGTACATCTTGTATTGATCTGAAATTTTTATCACACAAACTAGAAGAGAGAACACAAATTTCCCAATAAGTTTTATCGAATTTGGACATCATATGCAAAAGTTACAGTACTTTGAATTGGATTTGAAACTATGTGAAGAAATCCTAGGGTGTTTAGCAATTGCAATAAATTTTGATTTACAATCGGGAGTGAATTGAATGGAAACGTACACTGGATCATTCTTAGAATCATTATTTCCATTTAAAGGTATGGTTAGGATCATTCTTAAACTCACTTGCTCCATTCAATGGCATGTTTTGATTGATTACAATTGCATCTATGAGCATTAATAGGGACCTATGCACCTCTAACTTTGAAAAATCATATCTTATTCATTTTAAGTCCAAAAATTACACTTAAAATTTCCACTGTTGTATTCCTCATTTCTCTTTCTTCTTCAAAAATGAAAAAAAACTTTGAGTCCACCCATTTTTGTATAGAGGTCTTTTTTCCCTTAGATGAGCGCTTTGTGAGCCTTCTACCTTAGCTATTGCAAAAATGCAACATCGATTCCAAGTCTCATTGTGCACAACCACTTACCGTGCACTTTCACTATACCTAATATGGCTTCCCAAATCTCATCTGAATTTCGAGTGACATGTTCTTCTGATGTTAAAACTCTCTTTATTGTTTGTGAAGAAACAAGCTACATTTATTGCTCCTTTAGTGAAAACGAAGATGTACAATTACTAGCTCGGATGATGATTGTAGAAGGATACATATAGGTTAAAATTGAATCCTAGAAAGGTTGCAACTTTTGATTTGGAAATGCCATTTCATTTTTTCACAACAATCCCATCTACTCACTAATGACAATTTCAAGAAATAATTAGTAATCATAATATAACCACTTTTTGTAATATAATACAAGACCCAAATATGCATGGTAAGTGGCATGTGTACGACACAGAGTACAGACTTACAAGGACTCAAGCCAAATTTCATATCCCTCTTGTTGCAAGAATCCGGGCTACTATTAAATTGTTATCAATTTAGACGGTAAAGTTTCTTTGTCATCTTGTACATGATGTTTACTAGTTTCATGTTTCAATTTCAAATTTATTGGGACTTTTGATCTGCAATTTTGCAATACCTACAAAATGATAAAAGAATTTGTAATTTGTGTGGACCTAAGTTAAAGTAAGGACACCTTAAATTGTCAAAATAAGCAATTTAGTGCCTCTTTGGTAGCCACAATTGGATTACCAAATTGTAGTGAAAAGTGTTACAAGTAGAATGAGAATTTTATACTACTTAGAGAACAATCAGGTATAAAATTTCAAAGTTGCTTGTTGTGGGCTCTTACAACCAGTCTTAGACTTTACAGGAAAAAACAAGTTTCAAATCATGAACCACCCAAAAGAGATGCTTCAATGGTCAAGAAGGAGCTCAATGAAGTAGCATCAGAAAAAAGTAAGATTTTGGCAACATTTTGTTGGGTAAGGATTCAATTTTCAACTTTCAATAGTCTAAGGGCCGCTTCACACTATGGCCAAAGGTCAAGAGGCCGTGGGTTTCCACCAATCAAATTTCAAGAAATCAAAAGTTTGGCCCCTCGACCCTTCACACTAGAAGGCACAAGTCCAAAAGCCATCATCCTCCAACTACCTATGTGGAAATAAATTGCCTACATGGTGACAAATTCTCAAAGAAAGTTTGGATTGACTAAAAGTGGAGACCAAAACTATGGCTAAGAGGTCGTCAATTTATGACAAGATCTGAACCATTAGATTGGTGGGTGGGAGTTTATTGCTAAGAGTTTTGACTTTGGACTTGGCCTTTGGAGGCTTCACACATTGGCCGTCCAAGTTGAGAGGCCGTGGAGTTCATTGCCAAGGGTTTGGAGTTTAGCCTTTGCCTTCGGAGGCTTTACACTATGGTCGGATGAAGGCTCCAATTCCTATATTTTATTGCCAACCTATTACTCATTTCTTTGGACTCTCAACAAAGTTTGGCCACTCAATCCCATGGCCTCTTGACTTGGTCAACCATAGTGTGAAGCGGCCTTAAGAAGAAGGTCAAACTGTACTTTTTGTTCCAATTCTACAAATCAAAATTCCTAGCCAAATCCCACTTTTGTTTGATTATAATTAGGAGAAAAAACATTATGTGTGGGATTTGGAAAATCTGAATGTAAAGACCGAAGTCCTAATCCTAATTCTTAGTTTTCACATGTGTGGTATTCTATTACAAAAGTAGGTCAAAGAATGGGTATTCAACTTTATGGATCACCCAAATTTCATAGATGCACCCAAGTGATGCATTCTTTGTTTGTATAGTGAACAATAAAGTCATCCATCAATGACTTTTTGGCTTCAACGTCCTTCAAGGATTAAAGACTAGTCATTTAAATTTCAAACAACATGTAAATGTAAACACACACCAAGTACATGAAATTGTGATTTTTTATCCATTTGCTTGGTAGATTCTTGTATTAGTTCTTCAATAGATTTTGAAGACTTTGTTTTACAAATATTCTATAACTCAAATTGTATCGGTTCATGTCCAATGCAAAATCAACTTGGAAGCAGAGAACTTGCAAGCCATAATGGCAACCCTCCTTCCCTTTCCATATTTTTTACTTATACTCTAATATTTGAATCAACAAAAATAATTAAATCCATTGGAGTTCAATTAGTCTAGGTAGGTGGAATGTATCCCAACTCTTATATTAAACACAAATTGTTTTACAATATCATCTTTGTATACATTTTTTCATTCAATTGTTCGTGCTAAATCTAAATGACATTCCAACACTTTTTCAATGAAAACCTACAACTTGATGAAACCTTTTTCAATTGTTGCTTTTAAATTGCAATAGGTTTTGTTCTAGTTGAGTGTTAACTCCTAAAGTCCCATTGTCTCCTAGGAGGACAAAATGGATTTTAGGTAGGCTCCAATGGTCTCAATATTTGTCAATATTTTTTTAATTTCTTTTGTAAATATAGAAAAATACATGAATTTTCCAAAAATACAATTTTTATTTCAATCACAGTTCGGGAGCAAAGTTATGGCACAAAACCCCCCTTTTTTTAATTTGGCAAGTAAAAATAAATCTTCAAAAAAACTTAAAGTAAAAAAGTTTAAAAGTTTATTTTGTATAAATTAAAATTTTATGTACATGGGAAGCTTTGATTTATTCTATTTGGATTTGTTATGTGAAAGTTATAGACAATCTTGCTTTGGGTGCAATCAAAGCATTTTTTTTGAAAAAGTAACTTGTAGGATTTATTTATGGCCTCAATTTTTACAATTTAAAAAATAAAAAAATTTACAAGGTTAAGAACTCTTACTAGAACAATCTTACCATTGAAATTAGTGATTTTCAATTCCATCTTAGAGTTATTAACAATTTAGATTTTCCTTCAATCTCAAATAAGTAAAAAACCACTCAAAACTACCACTTCTATTGCATTCACTTAAAGAAACCAAAAAAATGTTTTTTTTGGAATTTAACCTTAGGATCTTGTACTTAACTTGTCTGAGATCATGTAGTAAAAATTTCATCAAATTTTACCATACGGATTGGAAGATATTAGCATTCAAAGTTGGACAAAAAGCTTTTTCTGAAGAAGATGCTTAAATTGCCCAAAAAACTAAGATTGTCCATAACTTTCTCATCCCTAGTCCAAATAGAATGAATAAAAGCTTCACGTATAGATAAAAACATAATATTTTTGAAAAAAAATTCAAAAAAAATTACTTTGACTATTTGTAAATTTTTGGGACTGCCCGCCAATCTCCATTTCTTGCTTATTGTGCCATAACTTTTTCATCTGGCATCCAATTGCAAAAAAAATCATATATCCACAAAGATCTTGCAAAACTACACAACCTCAAAAAATACCAAAAAAATTCACTTCAAATTGAGATAATAGGAACCTACCCAGACTGAGATTGTCCCCCAAGGGGACAAATGGTCCTTTAGGGATTAAACACAAATATCTTGTAATCTACATCGTCAAAGTTCATGAAATTTCTTCCACACATTCTTGTACTAGTTTAGTACAAGATCCTATGTTAGATATGCAAAAAACATTAAATTTTTTTTTTTGCTTTTTGCTATAGATATGACAGTTTTGAATGGGTTTTGATGGAAAAGAAGCCTGGAACTTTAGGGGTTAAATACACTTCTTGCAAGAAGTCAAAGAAAAAATACAACATGGGTATCGGAGTTGAACTTATAGAATATTTGTAGTATATGCCTAATTTTAATTATTTTATTGTGTTTTTCAACTTGCATGATATTAATATACTATGTATTATTTAAGAAGATATCCTTTAATTTATGTGATTAAAAGAATCTAGGCAACTCATCTTTTAACCCCTAAATGCCTAAGGCACCAAATTTTTGTGTCCACAATACTTTGAAGTTAAATAAAAACTAACCAAGTTATTATGTTTAATAGTTTATATTTTTGGAAAAAACTTTTTGAAGTGTAGTTTTACCATCAAAAATCTAATTTTGAAAATGAATGATTATGATTTTTCAATTCAAGATTTTGTGCAAGGGTGTCTGTTGCAAATCTTGATTTTTTAGTGTTGAGGGCTCTTAAAAATGAGCCTCAAAAACACTAGATCTTGGAGAGAAAATCACATTATAAATTCATTTAAGAAAATTGTAGCATAGATTTTGAGAAGCCATAAATTGATTGGGATTATGCATATTATGCCCTCTAACCTCATATTTATTTGATGACCAATTTTTTAGATTTGACATGTGAAAAGAGGATTGAAAGACTTTAAATCACTTTCACATTTTTAATACCCTCATAATCAAACATTATAATCTTTCAATCCACAAGTGATATTGTTGTGTTTAATGGCGTATTTAACTACTTCTAGACTATTCAATGAATTTTGGACTAAGCACGATCTATAAAAACATTGGAAGATCTCATGATGTTTGTATAGATTGGAAGATCCCCCAATGCTTGTATAGATCTCCCAATGTTTTGGATTGATCCCTCGATGCTCAATTGAGAGATCTTCTAGTGACTAGTATGAATTTTAGACTTTCAAAAGTCTAAAAGTAGTTAAATATGTCACTTTTTCTTTTTCCATGTGATCTCTAATGTGTCTAGTTTGAATGTGTACACTTACAATTGAAATTTTTTTGTTCCAACTTATCAAAATATTGGCTTTTTGTTCAATTTAAAACAAATTCCAAGAAGCTCAAAAAATACCTTAAATATATAGAGGTTAAAGAACATGTTTTCCTAGATACGTGGGATCTCTTCAATATGACAAGGAGCCTCCTACAAATGATGAATAATGTTATAAGAACAATATACACCCTTCTATATTTATAAAACATAAAACATGACTGTGAACAAAAATCACTTTTTGTAGCCTTCTAAAATCAAGGTAGCCCTTCGTACAATAAAAAAGCCAACACTAATTACAAGACCTTAAACAAAACTTATTAGTACAACCTCTGACACAAGTCCATCTTTTTTAATACCATGATTGTATTGTTTCAAATTGCATGGGCCAAATTGCATCATTTCAAAATAAACCTCTACTTTTTGCCGCATAGAAATAGTTATTTTGGTCAATTTTCTTTCATTTAATTCTCTTAAAATATGGATGAAGTTGCCAATTTGGGATGAAAAATAGCATGAAAATAATTGGGAAAGTGGATTGTGGTCCAAAAGATTGGTGATATGTTAGTCAGAAAGACAGTGCTTCATCAAATGAGAAGAGATCGCCTTGGCAATTTCTCAAAAGAACAAAACAAAAAAGGGGCCGTGTTTGCCACCGCTAGAATGGTCTGCTCCAGCAAAAACGAATGCCATCACCTTCCTGAATTAGGGTTTCCCATCCGCAACAACCACTTGCGAATTGTGAATCACGAGCATTGAATTCCTCGACTCTAGTCTTCTCTCCCCCTTTACAATCTTCGTGCAACCAAGCGGTCGTTCTGAAACAGGTTCTTCTTCTCGGGCGCTCCCTTAATTTTCAGGTATGTATAATTTTTTCTCCCACTAATTAAGACCTCTGGATTTTGTTAAATTGTTTGCCCTGCTGAGTGAGGTTCTTTCTGTTAAGGATTGTGTCCAAATTCTTTTCTGAGCAAATTCTGGCAATTCAGGGGATCCACGCCATGGCGGCTGCAATTGGCGCTGTGGTGCCATCTTTAGCGGTGTCAAGCAGGATTCCGACATCCGTATCTCAAGCATCTCTTCAAGTGCCTTTTATGCAATCGAGGCGTTTGTTGAAGTCGAGTGTGGTTGAGGATTTTAAGAAGGTGAATTGTGCTTTCCTGGTCTTGTGTGTTTGATATTTGTGCTGCTCTATGTCAAGGTTCCTGGAGAACAGAATCTTTCGTTCTATTGCATTTTCGAATTGCGGATTATACAAAAAAAATCGATTCTGTTTTGCAAGACTCTGTTCTTAAGCTGTAAGTACACACAGAATGATTTGGAAATTGTTATAGACGTTTAAATTGTTACTAGAAATCGGCGTACGGAATAAAAGGGTTTTATTTCGTTTCCCGGTGAACTTGCTCCATGTGTAGCATTCAGAACGTTAACTCTGAGTCTCAGACTTATTTTCGAAATTGAGGTCTGTCGTTTCACGAATTCACTTGTGCTTCAATTTGCAAGTCTCAGTATGTGATTTTAAATTGCAATGGAGCCTTACGAAGAATCATAATAAAAATAAAAATAAATAAAAATAAGTGATGCGATTCGTTGACAGTGCTATCGTCATTTGGAAAATCGAAGTGAGATAATCGTTACTGTAATTTCATCAGTAGACTGATAATTAATGACAAGAAGTTGAAGGGGGAGAATTCTCTTTTTTTTTTCCCCTACATTTCTCTTGACCGAGCAAATGAATTTTGCTGGCAGGGTGTGAAGTTGTCTGACATTTCCAGTAGACGAACTGGCTGTAATGTGACTTGCGAGGTTGGCACTGAAACAGGTCAGGACTCTTCGTCAGGAGATGATATGATAATTAAAGTGAGGGATGTCTTAGAAGCCTGTTACATGCTTGAATTCTGTCTTTGAATGGTCCTGGAATGTAGACTCACAGACCAGTGACATGGGACCAGGAGCATACAATCAGTATTGAGTCCATTTTTTCAGTAATGTATGCATTAGGAGTACAAAGATTCCAATGTTGCCTTCATTCGTACTTTACATGAGTTGTTTCACATACTAACGCGCGCATTTCCAAGACTGTGGTCAAAATCTGAAGCTCTGAATTAATGTGGTGCACAGTATCCACCTCGCCTGGAACAGTGTGGGTCCAACGCACTTTTGAACTTCCAGCCTTTAAAAGGTATTCACGTCTTATTATTATTATCTCCCGAATGTTAGTTCTGTCAGGTAGTTGCAGGCAGAGAGTACTTTTCCCTCAAAGTCTCATATTTTCTAGGTTTTCCTGGTCTCACACTTCGACTGTCATTCCGTATTCTATTTTTTGTCACACACCTCGACTGCCATTCCGAATTCTATTTTTGTGTTGGTTGAGAGCGTCAGCAGGTAGAGAGTATTCTCGTTAGAGTATTCTTGTTAGACAACTTGTGGAACAGCTAAAATTTATGTGGTACAGAAACTGTATCAGTTGCTTTAGATGATCAAGCTCCTGAGGCCCTGTTCCTTGTGAGAAGTCAGTCGAACTCCTGTGTCTTTAGGAACCACTAGGTCTGAGGGGATGATAAATTTTTTGTTGATCTGATTTGACGATTTGGCTGTTTGTAGGGGCTGTCATATCATTACTAAACACATCTATAAAGCTGTTCCGGAGGTGAGCGAATTCAGGGTTGGTATTGCCCATATATTCGGTATGGTTACTCATTTTCATCTTAAGTGAAAAGAACCCGTTTCATGCTTTTGTTTAGGGTTATGTCGGATCATATTCCAAGTCTGTGCTAGATTGCAATTTTTCTTATAATTTCGTTTTCCATGCCAAAGTTGTTATTCTCCAATCCTTTCATGGATCTTGTAATTTTATTTTTAGTTGGTAGTCAGAAAAGATGAATGTGTTGCTAAACGTAGTCGTAGATGTTACTGGGATCATTGAATACATTGATATATTGTGTTCGCTGCGCTGCTGTATTTTGTCCTATTCTGTCTTGCTAAGTCTTGGTGCTCATTACATTGCTCGACTGACTGGAATTTTCGAACAGTACTGCACACATCAGCAAGTTTAACGATAAATGAAAATGCGAGTTCTGATGTTCCTTTGGATATGGAGGACGCATTAAATCGGATTGTGCCAGAGGTTTGTTCCTATTGGTAGTGTTGGATGGGTTTGTCTAGAGTCCACGATATTTTCTGTTCCTTGAACCCTAGTCTAGGTATTATGTCACCGGCTTCCAATTCTTCATGTGTGACACCTCTATTGGAAGGCCTCCTTTTAAGTTAAATGATTGCTTAAATTTCCAAATTGGTGGACTGCAAGTAGCTGACCAATATGCATTCCGTTTGTATTTTTCTAAATGGTTAAATTTTTCATTCTGTTATCCACTTTTTGTAGGGAAACCATTATCGACACTTGGATGAAGGATATGATGACATGCCCGGTGAGATTCTTTATCCGACCACTTTTTTCTTTACTATCGGAAACATATTGACTTTCATCATGATTATTATTATTAGAAAACTGCTTTTGGTCATTGGAGTTTTCAATAAATTTCTGAAGTGTTCTTGATGTAAGAACATTTTCTTAGGTTTGGGTTGGATCTTTAGGGTGTCCTTTGCGGTGGTCATTTGTCAAATTGTTATCATCTCATTTGAGAGAGGCAGCTCTGGTGTACTTGGTGCCGTCAATCAGGGTGCATTGTTTCTTTAACCCAAGGATCAGGGCTGAACTTTGACTTAAATTCTTCTTCTTATGTGCTCAGCACATGTCAAGGCTTCAATGATGGGTAGCTCTTTAACCATACCGATCACTGCTGGTCGCTTCAAACTTGGGATTTGGCAGGTACTATTGAGTTCTGTTCCCAGATTATACACTGCTGTGTGAAAATTTCTAGATTGTAGGTTCGTTAAGGCTGTGCTTTCTGTAGTACTGATTATCAGAAATTTGCTCAATATCCGTGTGTCAGACGTTGTTTTCAAAGAACAGCTGAACTGTCTGCTTGTGACGGCTTAAGAATTCATTGAAATCCAGTGTTGATTGGATGTGAAGGGTATATGGTTGAATGAGCATCGAAATTATGGAGGATCGAGAAGTCTTTGCATTACCATACAAGGCGAGAAACGTGCTGACGGAAGGTAAGAGGTGTAAGTCTATTGCTTCATGAATTGGCATTTTGAAATTTCTTTGAAGGGCCTACAAGGGCGCTCGGTATGCTCCTAGATCTTGCGTCATGAATTTAATAAAGAAGCGTATATAGTGGAGATACGTTTCTTATAACCAAATCTGAATGTAAAATCATATATGTTGTGTTACTAGGTTCTGAACATTGACCATTAATAATTATATAATTTATAATTCTTAATGAGCGCATCCTATATTAGAGTACCTACTTCCATGTTCGCTTTGCTCGTTTCCTTCGCATCCTCTTTGCAAGAGAAAAGTACTTTGGTTCTGTAAATGAAAACGATTCCTTTTTCATTACCTTTTACAGGATTTACAAGTGAATCAGCGTGCCAGACTCATGCGATACATAGACGGACCCGTCAATCATGCAGGATATTGATTCTTGCGTCAATAGAATGGCATTGCATCGGCAAACGAACTGTATCACGAAGTTGTGAGTTGTAATTATAGGTCTGATACACTGAGTTCGGTTTAAACGACCGCAGTATGAATATTTGTAAGAAATGTGTGTTTTGAGTTTTGCCGCCACTGGCTCTTGTGGATGTTGTCCACCATGAAGTGAATCTGCTCCATGTTGTCTTACTAGTTCCTTTTTTTTGCATCACCTAGCATGTTCTACTTCCAATGGTCTTTGTCAACAGAAGTTTTTGCCTATTTATAATTAGTAGTGAATTCTCAGCTTGAACATTGTAGTGACCTCAGGAAATAGATGACCCATCGGGACCTCTCATCTTGAAAGGAAAAATCAAAGAATCGTTTATTGAAATGTTTCATTGCGAGACAAACTGTTTATTCAATTTTATTGATTCACCTGTTAAACCTGCAAACATATACTACCGTATTCCGTTTGTTGGAAGGCGACTAGTGGACTGAACATTTTCCCTTTTGACAATTGAAATTCGTTGCGAAACTAGACTTCCATGCTTGTTTCGCCATTGGGAAAGTGATAAAACCCTCTGCTGTTGTCCTCTGAAAAAATGCAGAGCTCCGAAGCATTAAATTTTGAGAATTTTCCACTTGGTAAATTTCTCAAACACATGCCTGAAATGCAATGTCTCAGTGATGATGAACATTTTGTAATGAGTATATATTTATGACGGCACATTTTGGGTGTGTGCTTGTTTTTTCCTCATCCTAAATATACCTTTATGCTTGTGAAATTAAGTGCACATTCATGCAATTGTTTTTGCCATTGGGAGTAGTGAGACTTATACAACTACAAAATATAGACAAGTTTAAAGCATCAATACCTTCTTTCAACCTTTATCATATATCAAACCACATCTTACAAAGATTTTAGCCAATAGTCCATCATTTTGCCACTAGTTGTCATTGTTCATGCCTTGTGCCATGAGAAAGTCTACAAGATATACTATTCTTGAAAAAAAAAGACTTGAAGGCACAACTATAGTTGAAGAGGGATTTCTGAAGCTTTCTATATGGGGCTAGGAATTTGAAGAGACCAAAGATAAATTATTTTTAGACTATAAAGAAGGTATTGTGTTTCCAAACCTCACACTACCAATTGTATGTTCTAGCCATCTACTCCATGCACCCTACAAGCATGGATATGTTACCAACGTAAAATAGTAGGGTATGAGATCTCTTAAAAATTATAGCTACAAGTAACAACAAATGTTAGGAGTTTAGTTTTAAGTTTTTATCCTCAAGAAAAGCGTAGGAACTTATTATTTACCATAATAGATTATTAGATTTGGAAATATTGAATTCATATTTGATGTCAAAACCCTAAATTAGTGGGAAAAAAATCATGAATACAAAATTAACCAAGGGCAAAATAGGGAGGAGATTTTTACGCTTAGCCCCACTCCAAAGAACAAAATTTACAAATAAATTTTCCTTCAAGAAACTCTTGTAGGAATACTCTAGCAATTTCCTAGGTTTTCTTGTGTTGAATGAAATGCACCTAATTATGACTAGTATCTAAAGTGGACCTTTACATATTCTTGTCTAAAATGTACTGGGAATCTATTCATGAGACTGAGCCTTGGGTTGATTGGATATACCTATTTTCAACACTTTGAAATTTGTAGTTTATTCATTTAATATCTAAAAATTATTTTTTAGGAGAATCTAGAATCTCCTTTTTTACTAGCAATAAAAAACAACCAAAACTAACCAAAACTATTTGGGTTCAATAATAAAAACTATATGCAAACCTTGTACAATTTTAGATTACTGCAATTTTAAATTACCTTGTGGATCAATCACAACTAGTGTTGACAAAGTTAATACATGGATTTAAGATCTCAAAATATAAATGCAAGTTCAAATCAACTCTATATCTCACCTACCTATGGTTATCAATCCTACACGGTGACATCTAAGATAAGGCAATAACATGGGAGCATCGGTGGCACATCTTCTCAACATTTAAAACCCAACTATACCATCAATCATAAATTTTCTATCCAACCTAACACTCCACCAAACCTAACCCCCTTTCAAAAACCTAAATGTATATATATATAATTCTCTAAATCCTTGGATAGTCTGAGGATGTAGGGAATGCCCCTAAAGAAAATCCAACGCAAAATTAAGAGCACCATGTTGATCGTGAAACAAGAGTCTCCGTATGCAGCCAACGATGGGTCGTATGTCATTTTGCATATTCCCTTTCGATGATAGCAGTCTACCTCGTATTTCAAGAAGTGGAAGACAACATTTGACTCGCAATTTCCTAAACCGCAACTTTATTATCCACTGGACCACCTCCCACTATAAGAAAACTGTGTTTTAGTTGACGGATTTTAGGTGACGTCAAATGTAACAACCTGTGTTTTTATATCAACAATAATGTCCATTATTGTTGACATAAAAACACAAGTTGTTACATTTGACGTCACCTAAAATCCGTCAACGCAGACATCAAAAAATTCTAGTTTCTTATAGTGTCCGGATTGTCCCAAACTCGGACATACGGCCAAAGAGGACCTTCAAGCCATTCAAGGGTTAAGCTCGTAGCCATTATGATTGACCTTTGCAAAGCGAGACCCTACACAACACAACAGAGGCAATCTTCACACTGAGGTACGGAGCCCCATTCTAGACTCCAGTTCAGTGCAAATCTTAAACCGTTTCAACATTGCAGGGCCTCAAATGTCGGACTGGTTTAGATTTGCATTTGAATTGGGGTTGAGGTCCATGATAATGGCTCCCTACTTGGAGAGATTTGGAGACTGTCAGTTACAAGGCGTCAGAACGGGATTTCCCTGTGTCCCTGTCCTGACCTTTCTTTGCTTCCTGATTGTAAGGCACGTGTCGGATACTGATTCATTATTTGCTGCAGTGAGGAAGCGGCAGAGTCTGGAAGAACACCGACGAGCTGGATTCAGTCCAATGACACCCAACTGCGGAAGACTCTGCAAACCATCTGGAACGTCAACTGAGTACAAGTTTCTACTCCAAGAGTCCAAGAGCAGCAGACCCACAGCAACACTCTGAAGCAACACTGTAAAGGTTCTGCACCATTGATCTTCTAATAATGAGGAATGTCCTCCATTGATTTGCTTCAACATGGGGCCGTGCTCTAGTAAAGGTCGAAGCACCAGTAGGGGGATAATTGAAGTGATTTTGGAGCAGATGGTGAGGAGTAAGAGGTGATGGAAATTTTTTTGTTCATGTAGGAAGATAGGAAAAATCTGGGGATTTTGAATTTTTCGGAATTTTATTCCTGAAATTGAAGTTTATTGTGAATTTTGGGAGCCAGGAAGTATTGTTGACCGATAGCTAATGTCTAGAGTCTTCTAATTCCAATCACTCAAGAAACTACTTGTTGCTTTCTTGCTCATTACTTCGGGACATGTGTCGTAAGCTTATTAGTCCCAACCTTTGTAAGGGCAAAAAAAATTACATTCTAGACTTGAGTTTTAGCCTAAGGTTGGAAATAGTATACCTTATAGGTTGGGTATTGGGCGTGGTTGACAATTGGTGCTTCTACCTTAATAGTCAAACGTCGACAAGGTAAAAAGCCCATTGTAGATTGTTTGGTCAATGTGCATAGATATATAGTTATTAAGTATGCAATGTTACGACCTGTGTTATGACCAATGGGGGTTTTGGAGACAAAATTTCACCAGTTTTGACAAAATGGAACAAATACCTTGACGTCCTTCCAAATTTGATGCAATGGTATATTGCCAAGAATACAAGAGTTAGAGTAAAAAAAGCGTTGATTACAACTCCTATCACAAAGTCTGGCACGTTTTCATACTAGAGAAATATCATCCAATTATTTCATTTAAAGTTCACGATGAAAACCTAGAGCACAACAAGAGTCTTTTGATTGAACGTCAATGTTCAAAATGCTATGATTGAAATCCAATGCTATCAACTTCAGTTGCCTGCAAAGTAATTGCAATGTTATTGTTGTAGCTAGTAGTTATTAAATATGCAATGTCACAACCTCTATCACAACTCCTATCACAAAATCTATTACATTTTCATTATGTAAAAATATCATTCAGTTACTTCTTTTCACATTCACGATGAAAACCTAGAGCACGACAAGAGTCTTATGATCAAATGTCAATGTTCAAAATGCTATGATTGAATTTCAACGCTACCAACTTCAGTTGCCTGCAAAGTGATTGCAATGTCTTAGTTGTAGTTAATAGATATTAAGTATACAGTGTTATGACCTCTATCAAGACTCCTATTAAAATCTCCATCACATTTTCATTCTGTAGAGTATTCATTCAATTATTTCATTTGACATTTACAATGAAAACCTAAAGTGCTGGTCCAAAATGACCTTAAACTACCATAGGTGATGAACATATGGTAGGGACTTTTGATGGAATTCATGAGGTTCCCAGTTCAACTCTCCATGCTAATGTTGCTCGTGGGGGGGGTCTTTGTGCTGGCAAAGAGGGGGGTTGTCCCTCAACTTGTTCCTGAGGGGGATTAGGTCCATAAATGGCCACGGTTGAGCTAGGACTATCCTAATTGCGGCCCTCAAAGGTAACAAAACAGTAAACACCTAGAGAGCAACAAGCATTCCAGTGATTTGTCAGACATGTTTCCCTTATCTCTTACTTACTCTTGTGCCCCTATCTCACTATTTTAATTTATTTTGTTTTATTTTTTTATAAATTGCTCTTATTATCTGAAGGGAGAACCAACACTTTAAAAAAAAAAGGAGTACTGAATTTCAAAATAGGTTTTCTAAAAAATATATCATTCATTTATAGATGGACATGTACATTTAATCTCTAAAGAAACGAGGCCTTTTTTTCATTAAAATCCACTAAGAATTATATTTTCTATTGCAAAGAGAAAAACTTTGAAAATTATTTTTTTGCATATCTATTTGTAGGATCTTATGCTAAATTAGTATAAGAATATGTAGAAATAATTTCAAAAACTTTGATGGCATAGATTGCAAGATATTTTTGTGGAAAGTAAACATAATGGATCTTTTTGCACTTTGTGTGACTAGATTTCATGACTTTGAATTGTCTTAACTTTAAATTTTTGCACAGCACATGCTATTTTTTATAATTTTTTATGCTGTAGAATTGAATTGAGAGTCTATGAAAAAAATTCAAAAATTATGCACTTGTTTTTTTTTCCTTAAGAGATTGTTAGGTAGATTTAGATATGAGACAAAAGGAAATAAATAAATTAATAATAGCTTTGTAATAGAATTGATACACACTAATCCCACCAATGAGATTGTTCTATAAAGCAAACAAAAACACATGGAAAAATGATAGAAATTGAGTTAAAAAACGAATCCAATATGTAATTTTATCTATAATTGCCTGAAAAACAAGATTTATATAGTCTACAAAAAATAATATATTTTTTTATTTCAAGTTTTTTTAATTTTTTTGTTGCCCAACAAACTCAATTTTGCACTTAGGGTGACATAACTTTTACTCCAAAGCACTAATTCAAATAAATTTAATGTACTTTTCCATCTTAAAATAAAAACTCCAAAAATCAAATAAAAATTTGAGATCATAGAAACCTACCCAAATTCTATTTTATCCCTCAAAGGGACAATGGTCCTCTTAAGGGTAATGGATGAATAATTGAGTTTTCACCCATATTTCCATATTTTGTCCTATCCATAGATGTAAATAGTATCATCTCTCCAATAAAGATGACTTCCTACATTGCTCAAAATAAATGGAACAAGATATGAAGGAACTTTGCCCTCAAAATTTGTTTGGGTGAGTGATATAGGGTGATGACAAGATGGAGAGAACAACTACAACACTATGTCTATCTCTTAAAAGATGATGCCACCTTTGAAAATCCACCCACCTCCCGGCTGAAAAAATAAGAGCTATTCGGTTTATACTAGAAGAAAAAGGAACCTCTTCCCTTGCCATTGATCACGTCTGAAGAAAAGTAAAGTGGGACCATTGAAAAAAGTCATCAATTTGGATACATAAAGACGAATATGGATACAATATTATAAATACTAAATATAGAAATATATATGAAAATACATACAAAAACCATTAACCCATATTGTTTGTTGATGAGATTCATTCTGGAAAATACAAAAAGGGATGAGGTGGAAAAATTAACCAGATCTTAAGGATGGTAGATGAATTTATATGCATATATGTATATGTATACATATCTATATTTTTATAGATGGCTTGTATACAAATCCAAGGAAAGCAATTAAAAGAATTATATTATAATTAATAAGTAACCACATGAGTGAAGACTAACTATCCGGTGAAAAGATGTGGTCCAACTTTGAGTTTCCTTTGCCCCCAATTGGAAAATCTCCACCATTAGATCAAATTTAAAAAACAAAACGGATCCCCTTCCTACCGTCAATTATAATGATGAAAATAAAATGGACACCATTGATCCAAGCCGTTGATCTAGGATATGGATATAGAGGACAAATACGACAATACGGCAATTTTCCATATTGATTGCATATCTCATATGAATCTGAAATTACAAATGGTGTGTGTGGTTAGAGTTTGGGTTGAGGAATTGGGAGTGGGAGGGGAATTAAAAAATATTTAAATTGGGTTTAAATCACATGTAATCTCTGCCTCAAAAAGACAAGTATTGCTCACAATTTGGGCTAATCAATTGTTAGGGTTTGTTGCTCGTACAATGTGTATGCTTTTGTTTGTACTTCTATTTCTAGCCAAGGGTGCAAATGGATTTGTGCAAGAGACTAGAGAGGGATTGGTGATGATCTTGCGGGAATCAATGTTCGTGGGAGCTACTCAAATTTGGGGTGTCAAGGCATTTCATGTGTTGCAAGTTTCATCATGTTGTGGTGTGGGTTGTCTTCTGTCTCACCATGTTTGTTGCTTCGTTGTAAGGATTGCTATTATGTGAGCCTAGAAGCATGAGCCCATGAGCCTAGAAGACTATATACCTATGCTATAGGTGTCTATATTATAGAAACCTTCCATGATTATAGTGTAACTATGACAAATTTTAGAACTTGCAGTTTGTCAATAGTTATCATATGGTTACCATTATTTCATGGGTTCACACATTACTATACAATTTATCGCATTGTTACGATGCATTATTTGCAATTGAAAGGAATGCATTGTAATGATGCAATAAATTGTATAGTAACGTGTGAACCCATGAAACAACAATATCCATATGATAATTGTTGATAAAATGCAAGTTCTAAACTTTGTGATGTCCCTAGAATGTAGACCTTGAGGCAATTCTTTTATCCCTTGAAAGGCCCTTAGGGTTCCTCTATACGACATGTATTTAGCCTTATAACTCTTCAATTGTGGTTTAATATATAAATTGTAATACATTGTTATTTACATACTAGCCTAATTATTGATTTACTTTGTATTGAATATATATACTATATGGCTGCAAAAGGCTTTCAGGCCCTTCAAGGGTTAAGAACTTGAGTGTTTTTCTATATAAATAAAATTTTGGAGGATTAAATAGAAGAATAGGGACAAATATTTTTTGTATTATTTAATACCAAGTTCACACACTCCTTCACTAATGAAAAAAATGACATTTGTACTTTTAAAATTGATTTTGGATTTTCACTCTTTTTGACATGGTTTGTCACTCACCCCTCATAAGTTTCACAACCAATAGAAAAAGAGCTTCAATATCCCTCTAAGATTTAAAAAAAAATTCACAACCAATGGAAAAATGACATATGCACCTCCCTCATTTATTCATGTTTGGTTTTTATAGAAAGCAAGACTTTGTCACTAAGATAACTACTCCTAAAATTGCACAAATAAGCTTTGTGGCATGATCAATATGCTCTAGAAAATGAATAACAAATTTTGCACATTGATGAAGATCTATGAATCAAAATGCAAGTAGTTCCACAGTTTTTGGATACATTATGAATCAATTACAAATTTTCAAGGACGCAAAGTTTAGGGTGTCTAAAAGAGTTATATAAGTGATGCCAAAATGCATTTGATGCACATGAAGAATGACACTAGAAAAAAAAGTTAAAGCAACAGGAAGTATATCCAAAATTGTTTACTTCTAAGGTTGCTACCTCCACAATACTATAGATAGTGTTGCACACTACTCAAAATCCACCTTATATTTATCCTTATTACGCGCTTCATTTTGGGTATCCTCCCTATTCAGTTTCCCTCCAAAAATAGGGACTGATTTTGAGGATTGGTCCATTTTAGGTGCAAAAGACCTTATACACCTAGAAAATGCCTCACACTACCCCAGGCAACGCAAACAACACACTTCATCTGACACTTATTCAAGAAAAAGGGGACCACAAAGGTCAATTTTACATACCAAGGAGCCAACAAATTAAAAATAAAAAAAAATAAAAACTGCCAACCATATATATTGGGTAGATATTCACCCCCATGGTGTTCATTAATAATTTATTTCAGGCCCCCGAAACCTTGATGTGAACTTCCCCTCGAATCAAGCATCCCCCCATGGCTACGTTACCTCATTGCACAAGCTAAACAATGCCGATACAAAGTTGGAAATCGGTTGACAGGCGTATGTATCCCACGATCGTCAAAAAGATGTTTCAAATTCGCACGATAATTATGCGAATCACACACTCCATAGGAATTGGGATCAAGTTTGGTTCAGTTTGGGGTCCACTTGGGCTGTACTGTACAATACAGTACAGTCCTTTAAAAAAAAAAATTTCATTCTTTCGTCCCAAAAAAATATCAGAAGACCATCATTTAACCGCGAAAGGACGGGGCCTATGCCCTACTACTGATTTCAACTACTCACTCACTGTCCACCACTCTGTTTGCCGCTGTCAGAGGGTGAAGTCATATGTCCACTACAAATTGTAATTCCCTTTTTATTTTTATTTTCGGAGAATTTTAAATTACTAAGGAACTTTTAAAGAAAAATAAATGAAGAAGATTTATATCAAATACAAAATATTCTAGAGAAATCTGAAAGTTTCAACATATACATCTATGGTGAAACTTATAAGTGTAAATGTCATCGTAGATGTATATTGGATGAAAAAATGTTTTTATTTTCATCCTATGGTCTTAGGTGAAGTCATCTGATTGCAATAGTCTTAACCCTTATAGTCCCAAGGCATTTTGTGGCTCAAAAATCACTCAAAACTGCCATTTTTAGTATGTTGATAAAAAAAGTTAACAAAATATATTTTTTGAGAATGTAACCGTAGGGTCTTGTACTTGACTTGTATGAGATAATGAGGTAAAATTTTTGTGACATTTGACCCTACTTATGGATTGAAAGATATTTGCATTCACAGTAAATAAAATAAAAAAATTTCCTCTGTGCCCAAGAATTTCAGATGCCTTTGGCTATTGTTTATTTTTAGATTAAAAAAATCCAAACGGTGGATTGAAAGATGAAATCATACTTGAAAATCAGGATATCTTTTTAATGAAAACTCAAAATCTCAAAATTCTAGAAGATTCTAAAGCCTAATATGACCTTTAATGAGGCAAAGAAAGTGGGTAGTGCTTTGAATAATGGGACCCTTTGTGTTCCTACATTGTTCCCTTGTTCTCCTTGCAAATGAGCCATGCCTTCCAAAAATAGCCTTGTCTCCTTGTAAATGAGCCATGGCCCTTTAAAGACAATCCTATTCTTTTAAAAAATTCTCTAGGAGCACCCGCTGTCCTTTCCAAATTACCATAGCAATCCCTTCCTTGTCCCCCCCCAAAAATCAACGAATTTTTCCTTGCCCAAGCTACCTCGCGAGCTGCTTTTGGTAGAAAAAACCTCATAAGTTTTGAATCATGTGGCGGAATCATGTTTTTCTTTTCCCACCCTACGAAACTAGTGCATTTCTATAAACCCACTAAAAATTTGAAAAAATCATGTCAAAAACTAAAGGCACATTAACCTACCCAAAATCCCAAGAGTCCCCCACAGGGACTTTGGAACTTTAGGGGTTAAAAGGGTGTCAGAGTTGTTTTGAGTGAAAACTTGAATTTTTGCCTTCTTTCAAGGACAACCACTAAGAGGGCCCCCTCCTTTGAGTCACTCCCCTTAAAAAAAGACCCCAGCCCAATTTTGTAAAAAACAACTTTGATGCCCTCTAATGTGATTGCTTGAAAGACAGTCATAGCGAATGTCAAATAGTTTGGATGTAAGACACGTGTGCACTCCATTGAATAAGGGCCTCCTGCCATGTGAGCCCCAATGACAAAAAAAAGAAGCACTTGAAGACAAGAAGAGTTCCATTCAACATCAGTGAAAAGCGGAAGTAGGAAAAAGAGCTCCACTGGTGTCAGTGCATTACACACTGTAGAAGGAACGTAACACTGCTTTTTATATTTTGGTATCAGTGAATGCACCCACCCATCGAAACATGGCAAGAGGCCCTAATATGGTGACAAGCGGGCAAGATATTCTAGAATGTCATTGAAGAGAGTGTAAAACGCCCTCCGCCCCTGTCCCCGAGAGTCTCCCAAGAAAGGAATGTGGCCGGTAGCGTCTTCAGCGTCTTCAGCGTCTTCAGCGTTGCCAGCGAGCGCCACCCTAGATTCCTCGAAGCCTAGATTCCTGGAACTGTCCAAGCAAGAATCATCAGGACCTGAAACTACTGGAAGTTGCCCACTTATGTAAACCACTCTCGCCCCTCTCGTGCGCAAACACGCTTGCGCACACCAACACGCAACTCACGCTTCCTTTTCCATCAGTTTGCCTCTTCCCTCCGCTAAGGAACTGAAACTTGACTGCAGGCGTCCCCCCCCTCGCAATTGCTCTTGCTTCTCCTTCACGGAGCTTACCACCATTTCTTTTGTTGTTGTTGTTCTCCCCTTGGACACTCCAAAGAGCACGACGGACAGATCTGCGCACACCAACCACGACGTGGGTAAACCAACGTGCAATGCATCGTCACTGGAGCAACCCACGAACTCACTGACGTGACCCCTGCTTTTGCTTTTTGTCTGGAAGGATCCCGACGGAGGTCACGAGTCCCACGCGCGCGCGGGGCGGATCCTACCTGCCTACCTACCTGCCTGCCTGCCTGCATTGGGCTCGCAACGCGCAGGGTGGATTCGGATTCCGAGAGAGGTCCAAGGAAGCTGAGTACTGGGTGTAAGAATTCATGGCAGCGGCAGAGAGACGGGGAAGGAGAGTGTGGTGAATTCGGGATTAGTAGTTTGGGGTGAATTGGGGGACTGGGCGGGATGGCGAAGGGGAAGGAAGAGCAAGGGGTGTCGCGGATATGGCGACGGAAGCCGGCGCATCAGACGCGGCCTCGCGGCGGGATTCAACTAGCGAAGCATCTGCGCATAGCGGAGCTTGTTTCGATAGGTCTGTGGTGGACTATGACTTGCCAATTTTTGTCGTGAGCTGGATTGGCGGCAAGTTTCGATAGATTTGTTTGTCTACTGTATTACCGCTTGCCGAATTGGCGTGCGCTAGATTGGCGGCAATAGGATTTCGGGTTTTTTGTTGATGAGGAGATGGTTGTGGCTATGGCAGGGATCGGATCGACGATTGGCGCGGGCGTGTACGTGCTGGTGGGCACTGTGGCGAGGGAGCGCGCGGGTCCCGCGCTCACCGTGTCGTTCCTGATCGCCGGCGTCGCGGCCGCGCTCGCGGCGTTTTGCTACGCGGAGCTTTCGAGTCGGTGTCCATCTGCTGGGAGTGCGTATCATTATGCGTACACTTGTGTCGGTGAAGGGTAGGCGCACTTTGCCACTCTTTCATCACAGTTTTCCCCTTCAAAGATTTTCCACTTTTTTTTTGTGGAATTCTGATGTGCGGAATTCTGTTGTTCGTTGATTGATTGTCATTTGGGTGCAGAGTGGCGTGGGTTATTGGGTGGGGACTCATCCTGGAGTACACAGTCGGTGGCTCCACAGTTGCACGCGGCATTGCCCCCAACTTGGTACCAATTTTTTTTCCCCACCAATGTTTGGTAGAGCAGCTTGTGATGCTAATTCTTAATGGAAACACACTGCGTTAGGGGAATCTTTACAGTCATTTGGTCAATTTTGCCTTTGGTGGAGGATTTTGATTTTGCACTCCAATTTTCAAAGGAAACTCTACGCAATAGAAATCATTTGGCACCCAGGGCTCTTGTTTTCTGGAGAATTTTCGTTTTGCATACCAATTTCCAATAAAAAAATTAAACCCCTGGAGAGCACTCTTTACCTCCTTGTATTCATCATTGTACAGTACAACCTTGGTGAACTTCGGTTTTGCATTCTAATTTTTAATGGAAATCCTTTGCATTAGAAGTAACCCTAAACCTTGATAAAGAGTACGACTTTTTTGACACAGAAACGTTGCAACTACTTGAATGGAACTCAGGGACCTAGTTTTTTTAGATTTTTCTTCTAGTCTTCATTTAGGTCGCTGACAGGCTGTGCCCAACAGGGTGTTTTTGTTGGAGGAGAGGAGCACTTGCATTGGCTTCTGATCCGGAGACTCATTCCTGGGACAGAGATTATCGTGGACCCCTGTGCTGCGTTTCTGGTGTTGATTGTCACGGCTCTCCTGTGTGTTGGCATTCGGGAGGTAAAAATATCAATATATACTTTTTTAAGCAACATATTTGTTAATCAATTATATTTTTTAATCAATATTTTCTTTTTCCCTGTCCACCAATTTGTGAATGTGAGATTCATAAGCCTTGGAAATTAACTGTTGTATGGGTGGGATTGGCAGAGTGCTCAAGTGCAAGCTGCGATGGTCTGTCTCAACATACTGGTGCTGCTTTTCGTGGCGAGTGCTGGATCCTATGCAGGCTTTAAAAATGGATGGAAAGGTTACGAACAGCCTGATGGGTGCGTTGAATCCACCCAAGTTGGACCACATTCCATTGCAAGCTCTAAATAACTAGAGCCAGAAAAATTAGGGTTTTCGTTTTCAGTTCGAAGTTTGGGATGCACTTTGAAGTTTGGAATAGCTTACTTTGAAGTTTGGGATTATTTACTTTGAAGTTTTTCATGTGTAACATCAAGGGTGGTTCCTTATTGAGCAGGTACATGCCCTACGGTATAAATGGAGTGTTAGGAGGTGCTGCCACTCTTTTCTTCGCTTACATTGGATTTGATACCGTTGCGAGCACTGCAGAGGAGGTACATATTGATTTTCCATTAAAAAAAAACAAGACCTTTTTCTCTATTTCTTCTGATACTAGATACGTTAACCCCTGCAGGACCTCATGTTTATTTCACCAGTTTTGAGTAGGCTAGTTGAAGACTTTCTGTTGTCCAATTTTGTTTATTTATCAACCAACACGTAAGGATGTATGCAAGTGTAGCATTAAAGGATGGATTACTATCAAAATTGTGGCAAAGAGTGTGCTATGCGGCTCAAACAAAAGGCAGGTAGCTACTATGCTTGGTCATCACTTGACTTATTTTATATTACAATACGCAAGCATTCAATATCCAATTGAGGTTTCTATTGTTTCCGCCAAATGATGAAAGAGGCTGATTTCAAATGTTGGTTTCGCAGGTGAAGAACCCTCAGCGCGACCTTCCGCTTGGTATTGGATTGTCACTCTTCATTTGTGGAGGGCTTTACATATTGGTTTCTGGCGTCATTGTGGGCCTGATTCCATACAACATGATGGATCCAGACACTCCCATGTCAACTGCCTTCTCGGAAAACGGCATGCCCTGGGCCATGTAAACTTCTCAAACTTGTGCATTTCCATAGTGTAAAAACTTCAGTTGACGTCTTTGTTACGCATCACGGAATGTTTTGGAGAATTTAAGTAATCATGTACTTGCTTGATGAAGTGCTAAACATCAGAAATTCATAACAAATTCATAACAAATTATTAAGTGTGTGACTGGCACTTGTCCTTTCAGGTATATTGTTGCAGCGGGTGCTGTTGCCGCTTTAGCGACAACTCTCATGGGATCCTTGCTGCCTCAGGTTCGTTAGGCTGCTTGACATCCAAGTGCCCAAATCCCTTTCTCAGTTTTTTTCTTAAGTAGTAGCAGGTTCCTATTATTCTCGTTACTGATATCTACGAGTACAACAAGAGTATGCTACTACTTGATTCATGACTCTGCTCTTGGTGACCAGCCCAGAATTTTAATGGCCATGGCGCGTGACGGTTTGCTTCCGCCTTTCTTCTCCGCCGTTCACTCCAAGACTGCTGTGCCAGTCAATGGGACTGTGTTGGCCGGCCTAGTTGCGGCAGTCATGACCTTCATGATGGACGTCGACCAACTCTCCGGTCTGGTAAGAATGTGCTTCCGTTTTAAGAATCCTCAATTTGGCAAACTTAGTTTGCATCCACAAAGTTTGCATCCACAATAATAAATGTCTCATCTTTACAGTGACGGTCCACAGTCAACTCTTATAGTGTTTCGTGACGTTGGAATTTCGTTTTTCTAACCACTGGAAAAAAAAAAAAAAATCTTGTTTCCAGGTGAGTGTCGGTACGTTGTCGGCGTTCACCATCGTGTCTATCTGCCTCCTCGTCCTCCGCTACGTCCCTCCCTTGGACGGCACCGCGAAGACCCCCGTGCTCCAAGCCCGTACCCCCGAGGGTCTTCCCGTGGTCCCCAAGACCCCGCCCTCCAGGCCCATTTTCACCAGCCAGTACCCGATCTTCTCCCCTGTGCTCACCATCTTGTCCGAAGCCTCCTTGCACACCTTGCCGGAGCGAAGCATTGTGGGTGACATCTACGCGTCTTCCGCAAGTAGTGTGGGCTCGACCTTGCAAGACGAGGCGCAGGAGTTGGAGGGGGACTTGGAGGAGGAGGAAGACAACACGGAGGGTGTTGCGCAGTCGGACCTTCACAACCCGTTGTTGGTGCCTGAGCTTCAAACCGTTCTAACGGGTAGGGTTTCATTACCCTCTTTCGATTTGAAAAAAAATTGAGTTGCATTGCATTGCATTGCATTACATTGAATTGAGTTCTTGAGAGAGTTGTTTTTTTGGCAACCAGTTGGCGTGGACAGAATTCCTCCTCAGCCCTTGTTTTGGAAAGTGTGGCTTCAGTTGAACAAGTGGAATCTTCCTGAGCTTGAACCCTAAACCCTAAATAATTTCGCATTGTTATCGCATGGTGTCATGCTTCTCCCCATTGCACCAACTGAGTTGACCTTTCCTAGTAATCTGCCGTCATAGATTGATAAAGGCCACTGTCAATTTTGCTCGTTGTCTGATCCATAGAAAGCTAAAGCCTCGTTTTGGGTTCTTTTGTTCCTGAACAGAAAGTTCGGGTGGAGATCCAAGAAGGGAGGAAGCCAGGCGACACGCAGCGGTCGTGGCCATCGCTGGGGTTTTGATGGGCGTCATACTTATAAGCCTTGCTACTGCAGCGACAGGTCTTCCATCGTATGTCTCCACACACCAAAACATGTTTATTTTTTCAATAGAATTTACACATACGTATCTATTACACAAAATATTTAGTGTAACAAAATCCTGTCACGTTCTTGTCCCTTCACTTATTTATACGGAAGTAAGATGGATGCAAGTGGGGGAACTAACCCATCTACAAGTCAGACCTCACTATTAGCAATTTCCACTCACAAAACTTGTTCAACTTGAAAAGAATTTACATACTCATATGAGTTACAGTGTCAGGAAATCATGTCACGTTTTCATTTAAGATGGAAAATAGTGCTTTGAGGAACTGATCAAGCTTCAAGTTAGGCCTCCCTCACTATTTGCAATCTTTTGAGAGGCGATTTCCTTCCTTTTGTGGAAGGAGACATATTCTTCCTTTTGTAATGAAATTTGCGGCAGGTTTTGCAACCGGGTGTACTGGTTAAATTCTGTATCTATAATTTTGTCTAATTTCCATTCAGTACCATTTCGACACCTGGCAGTTGGTAGCCTTTTTATTTCCGCTGGGTGGAGTACACTGACCATTGTGATGGGATGCAAATAATGCAGGCTGTTGCGGTGGTGCTTGGGATCTTTAGGCATTCCTATATTCGTTGCTGCAACAACCGTCCTGTTCTTGATTGAACAAGATGAGTGGCAACATAAGTTTGGACAACCTGGAGGTCTGTAACTTTGCATCTGAATCTCAATTCTGCCTTCAGTTTCATCGTAATTCCATTGCCCCTGTTATGACAAGAGGTCAGTTTATTATTTGATGACATGAAATGGTGCTTTTTTAATGCTTTTCATTGCATTCCATCGAAATTATATGTGTGACAACCCGTTTTCCAATGCAGGTTTCCATTGCCCAGGGGTTCCTGCATTACCAATTGCAAGCATACTTGTGAACGTTTATCTGCTGGTCAATTTGGGGTATGTTTTTTTTTTTCCAATTACTTTTGCAATCTATTTTTCTCTTTCCTTGATGATTCGTTTCAACCCATCTGTCTGCACTCTCTCTCGGGAAGTTATTATTCTTTGACAGGTGGCAAATCCATTACTCCTGGCAGGGTGGACACATGGTTGCGAGTATCTGTTTGGATGGTTTTGGGGTTGCTTGTGTACATTTTCTATGGCCTGAGCCATAGCCGGCTTGCTAAGGGATCGCCATCAAGAGAGGAGCAAGGAGATTATAAGAAGTTGTTGTCTTCTGTGGAGACTCCGGTTTAGTGTTAAAAGCAATTAAAAACCCACCCCAATTCTCTTTTTTTTCAGTTTTCGTATGCTGATTCTAATTGAGTCTAGGGACACCTAGTTAGTTAGTAAAATCACCGTTGATTCATGCTAGTCTCAGGGTCGAATTCAATTCTTCCTAATACCAGAAAGTCTAGCTATTGTTGACACACACGACGTGTCTGTGTCCTGTTGGTAGAATTACCCTCCAACATACTCTTTATTCATGCTAGACATTGGGTCGATGTTAATTAGTAGCTATTGTTGACACACTTTGTGTGTGTTGTAGCCTATCCAGCCTAAATTTAATGTATCCCCAATTTAGAGCATATTCATTGATGTATCCTATTTATTAGTAGGGAGGGAGCAAAAAGTAGTGCCACCACCCAAAAAGATTGTGGAAATTAGGACAATGTGGGTAGTACTATCTCAGCCTACACTGAATTAAAATAGTGTGACTTTGATTAATTTTGTGTTATATGCACTGATAGGATATATCAGTGTAGTGGCTCTTTGGATGTACTCCATGAGTGTTGGCTGGGTGACTTTGATATTGGCTGTCCATTTGCAGCATGAGTATTGTGTCGAAGTGGACACTTGAATGCCGAACTCATTGATAGCTTGAAATTTGTGATGGCTTGAAATGGAAATTTTGTTTGTATGTGTGGAAGTGTACTCTTGACAAAGTTGGGACAAAATGATGGTCATTGGAGGATACAGGAACAAGTGTGGGAACAAGTGTGGGAACAGTGATGTTCATTTTGACATGTAAGTGTCACTCATTGACTTTTGGGAGTCACTCATGGGATCAAGCTACACAAACTCTTCATGTACATCAACCATTTGAATATAAGGTAGGAGGCTCAGAAATGGCACATTTAAGGGCTGTTCCGCCTTTTTTTCGTGTATTTTATTGGACGGGAATAATTTTAGCTCATTTTTCAAACAAAGAGAAGTAGACAAGGAATCTAACCCAAGTGGTTTTATATTTTTCCAAGCATTTTTGAATTACTTATGAATTTTCAAACGAATTGGATCATAGATCCCTATTTATGACCCTAGGTCTTTTATAAACGGTTCACTTGCAATTCTAAAGAAAGATGGGGAAAGCAAAGCGAATGATTGGCTCTTGCAATTGATAATGCTTTTTTTCCTTGATTCATTCAATGACTAAACATGCCAATTTTAGAACCAACTCATGTCCATTTCACAGCCATTTGTAGGGTCTGTCCTTAATGCCTGCTCCATTTCACCTTAGTTGGAGTCTTAGGGAGTTCAGTTAGAGTATCTCTTAGAAACCACATGCGAACAAAACTTTGGACCCCCTATATACTTTTTGAATTTTAAATTTAAAAAAAATAAAAAAAAATATGAATAGATCTTCCTACTTTGAAAGTTTATGTTTTGAATTATTGATATTTTTATTTGTTAATAATAATTAGTTATAAATTTTTCAAGTAAAAAGATACACTGTAGAATTGAAAAAATACCCCTATATTATATAAGAAAAAATTGTCTAAAAAATGAACAAAAAATTCCTAAAAATAACTCTCTATTGAAAGCTCATTTTGAGTTGAGTATTAATTCAATGGTCATCTAAATGTGTTCTCTGTAATTATTTGAGTTGAAAAACATGCCATTTTAGTTCATTTTCAACCTCTTCTAGAAAACATTTCATATTTTGTTTGAGTTGGAAATTTTGGCAATAGAAACCTATAGTCATTTTTAAACAATGCTCAAAATTTTAGGTTGAAATTATATTTTATTAGAAACCACTTGTTCGCACGTGCTTTATTGTAGTAGAACTAAGTACACCCCTTGAGGTTGGAGTTTCTTTCTCGTCATCTGAAAAGTCGCTTGAGCTAAATAGTGGGCTTATTAATAGTTTTCCTCCAAGAGTTAATGGCAATAGATTTCTTCCAAAGTGACATTGGGTGGATTACAAATGATTTTGAGAGCTTCCTACAAAATCTGTATGAATTGGATGAAGTACATCGACTTATAAATAGAAAACAAAGTTGCATGTTTTTTAGTGATGTGACAAGGGGGTCACTTGGTGCTTCATGGTTTCTATGCAAGGTTTTAGTCCAATTCATGTAGGAATGGGAAGAATAGAAAAACTTGCAAAAATTAAGATCTTATGTCAAGATTCTTCTTAGGCCATTTCTTATTTAGTCTACAAAGTTTTAGATCAATAATCCTCTCCCTACCAAGAACTCGTAGGGATTAAATGAAGATTGCTAGCATGTGAGCTCAAGATCTTGAGTCCATGAGCCTAGGGGCCTAGGCATCTATATTATAAGCACTTTCCATGGTTATAGAATACCTATGTTATAGGTATGTATGTTATAGATACCTTCAATGGTTGTAGAGTACCTACTTATACCTAGGCTCAAAGCTCATAGGCTTGTAGGCTTGCATTTCTAAGCTCACATGCTAGCGTGGTTGGAATATGCTTACATTTGAATTATGTGAAGGGCCTTTTAGACTACATATTTTCACTTGTATTTCTCAATCCCATAGTTCAATACATTTGTATTTGATTGCATTATAATTGCATTTTAAATACACCTTCATATCATACAATATGTACAAGAAAACAACCATGTCTTAGTGTTCAATGCAGATTTTATAGGACTATGTGGTGTATATGCATGTAGTGTCTTTGGAACATTTAGAGGTTAGGTTCAATTTGTATTAATTAATTTTTTATTTATATGGAGGTGATTGCAAGAAAGACCGAACGATTTTGGTAGCTTTTTGTCAAATTGGTTTTTATCCAAGCTATAACTTTTGAGTTTTAAATCCAATGGCAAAAATTAAAAAAATTATATTTCTATATGTTTTTATTTTTTTTCTAAATTAAAAATCATTTTAAATCTCAAATTCAATTTCTCTAATTTGTCACACTTTTGAGGGGTGGGTGGGTAGTATTAGGGACTACCCAAGTTTAATGTAAAAGAGCTAAAATTTTAGTGGTATATGGTATATACCCACACTATTAGGGCATGTTCTATAGAAAGAATAGAAAAAAATACATTATTTTATGTCCTCCACGTTCATGCAAATAGGCCCCCAAAAGGGCTCTATGGTACACATACTTCTGAACATTGAAGATGGTTTTAAGTTCATTTTTTAGGTGAAATCTCATCACCATCAAGTCTTCAAAAATGTAAGCTTTTTATTTATTTAAATTTTTCTATTATTTATTTATTAAAAATTAAAATATTGAAATATGCCTTTTCTAGAACATTTAGAATTGTAGATAGAATAGGCATATTTCAACGTTTGATTTTTAATAAATCAATTATAGAAAAATATAAATAAATAAAAAGCTTACATTTTTGAAGACTTGATGGTGATGAGATTTCACCAAAAAATGAACTTGAAACCATCTTCAATGTTCAGAAGTGTGTGTGCCATGGAGCTTCTTTTATGGACTATTTGCACAAACGTGGACGACATAAAACAATGTATTTTTTGATGCCCTCCATACAAAATATGCCTTATTAGTGTGGGAATAAACCACCTAAATTTTAGCTCTATTATATTAAATTTGGATATTCTTTCATATTAAAAAAAAAAAAAACCCCAAAAGTATGACAAATTAGAGAAATTGAATTTAAAAATAAAATGATTTAAAAAAAATGAGGAATAAAATTAAAATTAAAACATATAGAAATTGATTTTATATTTTTGGCATTGGATTTAAAATGCAAAAGTTATAGCAGAAGACAAAACCAGTTTGACAAATCTCTATCAAAATCGTTCAGTCTTTTTTGCAATCATCTATGAGACTTTGTTTCAAATAGAATACTTATGTAGTATAAATTAGTGCTTTTTTTTCTTAATTCTTAAAACTTAATTTTGACATTTAATTCATTTTCTTTTGAAAAAGAAATAAAATGAAGTTTTTAAAGTCTAATTTATACTTCGCTTGAAACTTTCAAACAAAATAAAATTCAAATGTTTTTTGCACTTTGAATTTGAAAGTCTAACCATTTTTCTAAATATATAATGTTACAAAAATTTATGTTTCACTAAGATGTACACCTCCTTCATGTTTATTTGAATTACTGTACACAAAGGTAGAAATTAAGTCATTTTTGTATCAAAAAATGTCACATGTCATCTTTTAAATGGTCTGAGATGACGAGGATCCTTGAGAATCTAATGTAAAAATTCGATTTTGACACTCACTTGCCAAATTAGACCTTCACGTGCAGTATTTTGAAATTGCTACAAATTTCCCTCATTTTTCTTCAAAAATTCATTGTAATTTCAAATCTTTACACAAGAAATCTAAAAATACAGTAAGCTTATAGAAGACATATAATTCATCTTTGAAATAAAAAGTTTAAGTAATTCATAAGTCGGCACAACATAGAGTATATAAAATGAAATTTGAAGTTTGTCTATACAGTCATAGGCTTCATTCCTATAGTAACTTTAACTTCTAAAGTTCTTTGACTATGTTCGACCAAAAAACACTCAAAATAGGCCATTTTGATGGCAAAGACCTCCAAAAATGACAAATGAAATCTTATTGCATCTTACCATAAGATCTAATGGTAGACTACTCTATTATGTTGTAATAAAAAAATAGGAGGTTTTGTCTACACAAATTGCAAAATAACAGTGTTCAAAATCAATGAAAATAATGTTTTGGGGGTGGCATCCAAGTTCCTAGTAGCTTTGATTTGGAGAAGCTTTTGCACAAGTTACTTTCACTTCTTGGCTTGAACTTTTTTGCTTTCTCTTTGTGACAAAGTTGGCCACATGTTCAAAAAAATTCATAATGCTTCAAATTGGTGAACAAGTACCAAAAAATTCTCATAGAGAACTAGCTTCTAGAAAAGTCTCATGCAAAGCCCTTATTTCAACAATTTATGGCTTGCACATACAATAATCTCCTCAAAATGTGAACGTTAGAATTATAGGTTTCAGCTAACCCTAGAGGAGGAGAAAAAAAATCACCCAAAATTTCAAGCTTTGACAAGTAGTTAATAAGTGAAAAGTAGGAATTGTGTTTAAATTATAATTTCAAGACTCATCTTGTCATAGTCCCAGGGTTGCTATTCTGTGAGCCTGTGAGCGTGTGAGCGCTCAATTTTTTGGGATGAAAGTTGATGAGGTACCTATTACCGTGGATTTTACTATGATGTTTATATTTCCACATTTTAGGATCCTAAAACATTAATGATCCTTTTCCTAACCTTTTTAAAAAGTAATTCAAGAGTTTTTCATAAAAATTATTTATGGTTTAGGGTTTAGGGTACTATGTAGTTGTGATTATAATACTAATATAACCTGAAAATCACCATTGAAGTGAAGTGGTTTAGGATATTTACTATTGTTTAGGACAATGCCATCCTAATTCAACATGAACTACTAAAATATAGTTCACGAAATGTAGTTTAGGGTTCAATTCAAAATTTGGTATGATTATGAAATTTTTGAACTTCTAAGCAATATGAAGTTGAACTTCAACCCATTTAGTAGGTAGTTGAAGTTATGATTTACTTATAATTGAATTACAGAAAACAACAAGTAATAAACAACATTAAACCCAACAAACGCATGATCAATAAGAAAAACGAGTCACATAGAATCAGAGTGGCCACTACTATCAGTGGACGAAGTATCTATCTCTGATTCTAGGGCTGTGACATCTACAAACTGTAGAATCCTAGGATCTATAGTTGTAGACTTTTTCCGGCTTCGAAAATTCCTCTGAGATGCAAATGTTGAAGCTAAAGCTTCGGCATACTTAGGTAATGCAAAGGACTTCTCCAGGCTCGGAAGAAAACTAGATAGCGTAAAAAATGGACAATGACCTCCTCCATTAGAAGTCATGCTGCAAGATGGAAACAAATTATTAGACATGTTTTGAATATCACATTCATAACTAAACAAACATGCAACATAGATTCAAAAGGAGTACATAAATGAATAAGGGGAGCCTTCACATACAAATAGGAAAACAATGCAAGCTATGGATAGACTTACTTACTAAAACGGGATTTCTTCACTATGTGGGGAACAATAACCTCCATAGCATCTTCATCATCAGAATCCACTGTGATTGTTGCGGTAGAAGAAGGAACATCTGCAATTGTGCGTATCATTGGAGCCAAAATAGCATCGAAGATTGCCTTATCCTCTTCAAGTGCCACTACATGCCTGCTCAAGATCCTACAAGCGTGGATGGAAGCACCTACCACCAAAAAGACAACAAAGTTAAGTATTAAAGCATTCAAGAAAAAACATAAAAGGAATATAAAAAGTCACCAATACCAAACATAACTTATGAAGGCATCAAAAATTACCCGTTGCAGCAGTGCAGTCGACAACAATATCATTGGGATATGTTGATGCTTCTATCAACATCTGCAAGAATCGGGGATCCTTTTCTTGTGCCCCTCTCCAGGGCTTGAAGTTGTTGTCCATGGTCAAAGTCTCCTTCTTCGTGAAATTCTGCAGAACATCATCCACAACAACATCTACCCCTAATTCCTTCAGCTTCGGACATGGTTGGAATTGGAATTTGGAAGGTCCAACCCCAATCAAATTCCTCACCAACAACATAACTCGAAAGAATTGGGTCTGCAAGAAAGAAGAATGTACAAAAACATTTGGTTAAAAACATATGTGTGGATAAATACTACCAACACACTTGAAAAATCCAAGAACTCGGAAGTTACTAATGGAATATAGCTGAAAAGAAGAAACATCATTCAAACAACTCAAACAAAGGAAATTGAAAACTAACCGTGCATCCCGTAGAAATAGGTGATGCGAGATGTAACCAATTCGTTCCCCACCAGTCCTTCATCTTTGTAAACGAGTAGGTAACAGCGTAGTTCAGAATGGTTGCCTTTGCAATAGCGCATCACGGATGAATAATTATAATAGCACCATTATCATGCAAATGCCCATCCGCAAACTCAAATACCGCCTCCAACCATGTAGGTTGAGCCCTGTTCCACATGGGAATACTAGTAGCTGGCATGGACAAAGAAGGAACAGATAGTCCCT
Source organism: Antitrichia curtipendula (assembly GCA_951230915.1). NCBI lineage: Eukaryota > Viridiplantae > Streptophyta > Bryopsida > Hypnales > Leucodontaceae > Antitrichia > Antitrichia curtipendula. The sequence goes on along the minus strand of OX579636.1, from coordinate 18,092,057 downwards.
CAGGCATATCCGCAATAACTAAGTCAACATGAGGTTTATCACTTCGTGTACCTTTGAAGTTACGTTGCTTGACTCCTTTGTGCTGCAACATCATTGTCTCCATCAGTACAAAGAAAAATGACAATCACAAAATATACCGCAGGAAAATCATGAACAACGGTGAAGCTACTAACCTGATCAATGAAACAGACAAGATCGTCGTAGACCTTGGGGAGAGGATCCGCCAGTACATCTGCAAGAGAATAGTTCAAAACCAACTCAGAGATAGTAATCTCTGAGTCCTTCAAATAATCCACAACTGCAGGTCCATGGTGGATTTCATCGCTGCTAAGTGAAGCGTACTCAGCGTCACGCTTGGTGCCACGAGAAAAAGAACGCTGGTGCTGCGAGTCCTCATCGATGGTTGATGAAGGCGGTTCTAGCTCCCTCTTCTTCTTCCCCTTTGTCTTCACAACTACAACGGCACTCTCCGTCTCAAGCAGTTTCTGTGTTTTCTTGGAAATCCTCTTTTTGGCTTTGTCCACCGCCTCAGAGTTCTTCTGAGCAATTTTCTTGTCCGCTTCATCTCTCCGCTTGATAGCTCTGGCTTTGGCATCCTCATCAAGTCCAACAAACTCATCAATTTCCTCAACAATCTGGTGGGAGTTGATTGATTGCTTGAGGTGCTCTTCAGGCAACGGTGTGAACTCCGGTGGACAGTCCAAGTACCACGCTCCCGACTTCAAGTGCAAACTAGTCCACCACTTCAACTGCAACGGAGAGAACATGCAATGCTCAGAGGAGACATCCAACCACGTTCCCAAAAAAGGAGGAAGATCGTATTTCAGGATCGCACCCTTTGGCAAAAGCTCATACTTGAAATATCTGAAACACTAGAAAATACCCGTTAAAAATATGAACGAAGTTTCAGAAACAAACATAAATATGTATAAGTGACAGCATCCACAATAATACATACCGGTATATGACACGTTTCACCACTAGATCGGAGCCCTTATGCTTCCTAAAGTCATCGGACTTCCTGAAGACGTCATGTCCTCTGAATTGGGTAATGAATGCATGGTCCCAAACTCGAATTCTCCATCCCTCCAAATACTCCGCAAAACTCTCTGGCTCCATGGGAGAATCCATGGCCAAATTCAGTTGGTCCTTCTTAACAATGTTATCAAACATTTCCGACCCGACTTCTTCAATCTGTACATCAAGATCACGGAATTAGCTGATGCATTTGATAACATTTTGAAGAAGGAAAACTCCAATTCTACAAAGACAGAGTTGAACAAAGACTTATCAAGATCCAAAATGTAACTGCAGCTACATCACTTACCCCTGCATACCAACAGGCTTTTGCCAAAAAGGACTTCAACTTGTTCTCCTCCACTGGCTTCGCTGGAAATTGTCTCGCTTCTCTTGTCTGAACAGAAGAATTCCACCAGCAGAGCCACTTAACCTTCTGAAAGTTGCTGATGTTGCACGTTGCAATCAACTGCAACTTCTCCAAAGTCATCTCCGGAGTGATGTTTGAGCTCCAGTGGCGCTCAATCTAAAACAAAAGTGAAATTCAGTTAGAGAGATCGAAGGACACCAAAAATTAACCAGTGAATATACGAATGTTGATACATACCTCTAGAAGCCAATCAATCCCAAGACTTGGGTTGGCGACGGCGGTTAACTTCCCCAACTTCTGTATCAATCTTGAAGTCTTTTCTTTAGTTCACAATCTCATTGCAGTAAGTACACCCTCCTCCGACTGCTCCTCCTCCAAAGTCTCTTCTTTATATAACCGAACTGTAAGATCGGATACGGCAACAATTTCGTACTACGGAAGCACAGATTGATTAGTGAACATGGTAAACAAATCACTAAAAAACAAAAAAGCAAGAAGCAAATAAACCAGAAATATCAGATAGTATAATTACCCAGAATATAAATAAAGTGAAGACTTCAAGTGACATCGCATACCAACTCTTTCGGAGATTTTGATGGCACTGCAACATCTCACTTCCACTCAAGTGTTCGGAGAACTTATCAAGTGGTAACATCCCGTACTTACAGACACGATACAATGTGTGTATCAAACTTGTTTTTATGAAGGAATTCTCGGTGTGCCTGCAAAAGCATAATGGAGTTGATAAAATATCTCTATGTCAGCGATGTAGAGAACAGAAAAAAAAACCACACAAGGAGATGAACTACTTACTTGTTAATGTCATGCATGGCATGCATGACATCTCCGATTCGGCCCTTTGTTTCAAGAATGATTGAATCCACCGAAATATGCCAATCCCTATCACGCTCATGGTGTTTCTTGATGTATGAAATCCACGCAAGGAGTCTGTGATTTCCATCACAGACAAAGAATTTGGACCTCTGAAGATCCTCCAACCCTGGAGTTTCACTCAGAGTGGAGTTGAAGATGTCGTTTTCTTCATTCCACATGGGTCCCCAAGCCTCCTTGTCTGCATCAGAAACCATCTCCGTTTCCCCTTGCTCGTTAGTTTGTGAAACATAAATAATACATGAGCCATCCCTGTACCCGTGAACAAACTCTTGCTCCAATTTAATGAGGTCACACTAAAGCGCTGGCCAAACCATTGGCATTTGCGAAAGACGAGACAAGGAAATCCTGAGTCGGAAAATAGAATGTGGTTTTAAACGCAAGTTTGTAATTGAAGCATTCAAATTGACTTTCTAAGCCTTCCTCAATGCGTCCTCGGATTTGAATTCATCTTCAAGCTCCTCCTTATGCTCAGTGACATTGACCATGTTGCCTTCTTCACCGACAATTACTTGAACCTCAGTAACGAGAGACTGTAAAGGGTTAACACCGTCCGCCATTTGCATTGGCAAAAGATAAACTAAGTCAAACTGCTAGAAGCTCTATTAACCCGACCATAATGTGCAAAAACACGGAGGCTTACCGGCATGACCCGACCTCGTGGTGGCCCCATTACCACTGAGGCTGTACCCAGATGACACTAACAGTGATCCTAAGCCCCCCCAAATGAGGCACGGTTGGGGTGCTCACCTGGATCTATCGACCTTGCGGGATCCCTCGGCGCCGAGGGTTGTCCTTGGGGTGGGGTATCGTGATCGCTCAAGACTAGAAGAGGACAGAGCTCCCCCCTAAAACGCGTCCTCGAAATGAAAAATAAAAATGAGGCACCGGGAGCTCACTGATTCCGCAACAGTGCGGGAAGACGTTATTTCAAATCCCACTTGTTTTCCTGGGCCGGCATTGCTGTCGTTGCTGTGGTTGTCTTCTTGTGTCCCTTCCATCACCAAGCGCCTAGTTGCAGATCGTCTTCCCATTCCCTTAGTCAACTTCACAGAAATATCGCAACTTTGTTGAGCAAGATTGAGATGTATGGTGTTAGTCACTTAGAATCCTCTAAAGCCCTCTAAGATTTTGGAGTGTTAGTGTTAGTTTTCGCACTGTGCAGTTCAATCTCTACGCGGGCGTACCAGCTGTGTGAAGGGATCGAGAGTTGCGTAACTGGTGGTTTCTGTGTGGCGAAGGCTACGGTTATGGAGGCCTATTAGGTTGTTATGGCACACAAGTTGTCCTAGGGTTTGGGATGAGATATGGAATTGGTTGCCGACATTGGAAGCCCATTCAAAAAGCATTAAAAGCATTAAGTACACATTGTCTGCAATTGAATAGATCTAATATACATATAAGGGCTACTTTTGATTCAATTTAGCATACATGTGCCACTTGTCCATCGCATTAGGAATTGAAAATCCTAGTGAATAATGGACGATTCAGTAAATGACCAACAAACTGAATAATGTAATGGACTTACCGAATTAGGCGATGGTGAACCCAAATTACAATGATTTAACGACTCCTTTGCGATGTCAGTTACCATTGCCTCACTCCCATATGCAGGGAAATGGAAGTCTTCTCGTCCGTCAATTGGTTGGCTTGATGATCCCCCGCTAAGAAGTGACTCGCATAATATAGTAGTATTGGTACTTCTAATCCGAGACCTCTACAATTGCTTTCTTGATGAGTATAAGAGTTTAACTCTTTTCTTTCTCTTCCTACACTTAGGGCGAGAGTCACAATCGGTTATTCCATCTAGCGTATGCATAAGACTAAATGTACATATTTTGAAACCAAACTATACACGAACATGTGTGCACTTTAGGGGTCTCGGAGCATGAGAGAAGAAAAGTAGTCACTCAATATTTTTAACAATGTCTAACCTTGGGCTGATATACTAATATTTATACTGTTGGGACTGTAGATGTGCTTCTCTATAGATGACCTCTTGCAGACCCTTATTTGTGGTGTACTTTATAAAATCCTGAAACTGTGGTCAGAGTATTGTTTAGTATTCAAATTTGATTCGGATAGTTCTTTATGATAGTCTAATACAATCTACAAAATAATGATCTTAGAATCACAGTAAAGGATATTATCTCCTTACATTAGGACCGTAAAAGCTTAATACTGTTGTGCCCTCAATTTTTGAAATTAGTATGCAAAGTGGGTGGTCATAATATACCAAATTGTCGGTTATTTACTGATAATAAGAAGTTTGTGGTTACAATGGACGCTTACAGATTTTCCATAATGTCATATTGCCTTCATGCATCCAAGTGGCGCATATTCTTTGGCTTTTCACATAACTGTTATTCATGAATTAGGTGAGCTTCACTACTGATTAGTGTTGGTATTGGCAAGATATTATAAATCTAAATATTTTGTCATTAATGCGGAATTCATCGATAATGATGACTCTACAATACAATGACTTAGAAATTCAAATTCATGTTTGTCTCATGTGTATATTGTGATTTTGAACGCTCACGCAAGGTTTAAACAATGTGTGCTTTTTTCATGTTTTCTTTCTTCTTATCTTACTTTCTGTATTGATTTGTTTAATTTCTATGACCTCCATTCGTGCGGATGGTCATGAGACTCCACTGGTAATTCGTTTAGGAGAAGACGGGTTTGCTGTACTATCGTCGCATCTTCTTCATGTTCGGTTCGGTTTTGTGCAATCTAATGTCTATGTTGAAGAAGAGGTAATGACGGAGTCTGGTTCTTTGAAAGAGACCGTCCACATTCTGTATGTAGTAGTTGACCTCGCTCATATTTGGCACCTTCGTTCTAGGCGATATCGAGCTTACAGTTTACCATGTAGTGTCACGCTACCTTCCACTGAGATTTTGGCTTGGCAGTCAGAACACTCAACAGTGAACATGCCTCTTACCCGTCATGTTAGTAGAAATTCTACTAAACGTAAGCATGTAACGAATGTGACTACACCTGTTCAACTCGTCCGTATAAAGCAAGAGCGTGTTGATTTTGTCATAGATCTGTCCAGTGAGTCCGAGGGAGAATCTCCCAGTCAACCTATTTGTCAAGCAACGCATCCAAGTAGAGTCTCTAATGATGGCGGAAAGGAAACATCTGATGTATTATGCCCGCCTTCTAATAGTCCAGCTTTGTCAAGTCACTCTCGACCACCAACTTACCTGACTGGTCCATCGTCAATTAGTAACGTTGGGTGCTTACACAAGCTAGCAACGCTTCATAAATCTAGAAATGAAATTGCTGCTTTAAACTACGACTCCCTCAATCACCAGAAGGTAGAGTATCTTCCTGCTAAGTTCGATGGTGATGTAGTCTTTGAGTTGCCCTGTCTTCGGGGTTCATCTTCATCATCCGCTGCTAGAAGTCTACAGGGCATGGATAAGAAATATGATGGACATGCATGGTGTCGGACTATAACGACAAATATTAGCAACGGAGATGGTCTCAAGTTCAGGAAGTCTTCGTGTGCAGGACATCTAATTTGTAAAAAACTCGGAATGCGACTACTTCAAGAGATCTTTGAAGCAGAATGAAACTGAGTGGTGTGGTTATACTCCTGTTCCTTTTCATGTTGGCAGAAACCCTCCCAAAGATTCATGTCTTCTGTGCAAGATATGTAAATTTCCTCCTCATTGTGTCAATACATGTGATGCTAGAATATATTACGTTTTTGGCGATACAATGCAGATGACTAGAGCATGCATTCACTTTGGGTTTCATATGCATATTGTAGCTTCCGGAACTTGTAGAGAGCCATTAGACACTATTTACGGCCTCATTGCAGATGAGGTTACTAAAACACCCGCTGCCACTAACTCTACAATTGCTCTAGCAGCTAGTAAGCAATTTCTAGACAACCACCTCATCCATAATGGGGAAGGGAAAAAAGAAATGTTGCGGGGGAACTCGCTAGAGGAAGTCATGGACAAGTTTCAGATTCTCAGTTCTCCAAACATCCAAAACGTTATTTCCTCTTTTTGTACTAGTGGGAAGAGCGAGGTTATAAATAGCATCATGAATATGAAACAGAATTTGAGGTTTGAGTATATTCATGACAATGTCTTTCCTGGACAAGGAAAGGAAAAGGTCTATTTATTTAAGATGTTGGTAGAAGGTCCAAGCAGTGGAGTGGACTTGGTCACTCGTATGCAACCTGGAGGAGATTTAGAGAATGCATGGCTTATGTTTGACCATGTCAAACGCGTCAAGGATTGGACAACCATGGCTTGCTATGTGTATGATACTGGATGCAGAAAAGTCATGACAATCGCAGTTTGTGACATGCAATCCGAGGACACGGAAGTACAATGCATCATGTGGAAGTTATTGAACGGGGTCATAAGGCGCAATGGTGTACAGAATCCAAACTTCAAAGGTTTCATGGCAGATAGTGCACAAGCAAATTGGAATGCTGTGCGTATTGTATACGGATCAGGGGATTCCAAAGTAGAGATGGAGAACCATGAGCGAACATGTCTTTTGCATTGGAGTACTTCACTGCATCGCCATACGCAGAAGCTCATAAAATCGGACTTTCAACACTAACATATTCGTCTCTGTAAGCAATACAAGGATTCTAAAAGTATGGATGATGCTGAGATGAAGTACTTGGCGATTCGATCATGGTAGCTATCATCTGGAGCAACCTCTGAAGATGCTCTAAGATAATTAGAGTTGTGGCTTGCATTTTGGCACTTTCGATATCGCCAATGGGGCGGATTCATGCAAATGGTAATTCATTCCACGTCATTTTCTTTGTAGTCTATGTCATGCATTTCATTATTGTCATGCTCAATATTTTTTTAATTTTGTTCCTGAACTTCTATTTTATTTCTCAATTTATTTTTTTATTTTTCTATTGTAATTATATATATTTCAGTTATTCTCTTTTGGGCCCCGTCTAATTATACTATATACCGGTGTTCTTGATTATCTGAAGTACTGGTTCACCTTCCCTCGGCGCCGAAGGGACTCTATAGTGCTTAGTAGCTACTTGAAAATTACTAAGTGACATTTATAGATTGTAATTTTTTGTGACGGTTTTGCATCTTATTCATTGTTTTACTAGTTCCAGGATGTAAGCGTACTAGTAGTTGACCTTCCCCTCGGCACCGAGGGGACTCATGCAGCAGTTCAGAAGTACTTCATTACTTCGTCAGTAGTAATTTTTCTAGATTGAACGTCTTAGTGACTATCTTGCATCTTATTCTTTATCTTGCTTCTTCTAGGATTTAAGCATTGAGGAGATGGCTGACATGCCATCATGCAATCTATCCAAAACAGTCCATAACAGGTGGTTGCAGCAATCAGATAATCGAGGTAATGATCCTTTTGCCGCCACTTCCGATGATTGCATTCGAGCCTTCATGCAGATGACAAATTATCGTGCTTTCTTTAAAGGCAATATATCAAGGTCAGGGCCATCCAAAGAGGAGTGAAAGTTAAGAGGTGCTAGATGCAGTGGAGACCCAAAGAAGATTGTTGAGGCTTTGAATGACCTTCCCAAAGCAATTGATGTCGGAACACGCATTCCTCATTTGGAAGGCGAAGAGGTTTTTGGTAGCAGTATGCACAAGCTTGACCTCCCAATTGGATCGGATGGTGACTCCCATCGTCCAGACAAGGTGAACTTTTCACAGCCACATGTCCAAACATGATCTATACATCCGTCCACAATGGCATCCAATGAAGACTTGGTGGCTGATATTGCGCACGTACCACATGTTACGATAGCAATGGAGAGTGATTGTGATACTGCACATTGGCACATTGCAAGAATTTTGCACAAGTCTGCTTGCAAATGTCACGTCCAGCAAAGGGGTTCCAACATTCGTTGTGTGGCCAAAATTGCAAAGGGATCTAAAGGTACTCCAGCTCCGACGTATCGTGGTAGAAAAAAACAGTATGGCGGAAATAAGGAGATCATCACCAACTTTTGGTTCTGCCCAGACGATATCGAACGATGTGTACGAGGCTCTAAACGTGGTTGGGTAATTGACTGGCCTCAAGTACCAGATGTTTGGCCTATATTAACGGATACTAGTTTGACTCGCCAAGAGACACTGCTATTGCAAGAGGCTGGCTTTCAACTTCAACAGCGACCACCTATGTCACCTCGACGTTTGTTCACAATGTCCAATGTTTTCCATGCAATCCCTTATGATCAACCTAGTCCTCTGCATGGGGACACGTGCCCAACAACTCGAAGAAGCAAGGCTATTCGACGTATTGCAAATGCTCCTACTACAGAGCATCGCAATAAATGGGAGAGTGCTAGTAATGTTAAAGGATCTATCTTGGGAATAACCATGCTTCCCTTTCCAGGACTTGGAGCTATAATTTCTCTTCAATCCGGAACCGAGCCTACACAGAAGGCTTATTGTATCACACTTGGCATGTACTCGGAGTGTAATTGTCCCGATTTTGTAGACATGGCCGTCTCAGCAATTGGTGGACGGCAGCAATACGTTAGTTGCAAACATCTGTACTACTTATTTTGTTACTTCTGCAAGATGAATCCCGAAAAAGATAAGTTCATACATTCTCCAAGCTTCAGCTTCAACGACGTGAAACTCCTTCTCAGTAGGGCTGGTATCATCAAGGTGGCAAATGAGAGTCTTCCAAATGTTTAGAGAACGCAAAATGTCAAAGTGATAGTCATATGAGGTTGGAAGTTTATAGACTGAAGTTAGTTTTATAGCTTTAAAAGCACCAATTTCTATTTCGATGAATATTTTAGTTTTTCAAAGTATTCAATACAAATTGTCTTCAGATCCGACTTGCATTTTATGTCCTACAGTTGTTTGCCTTCAAATTATTTACTTTTCATCCTTCAGCCAATAGGTAAAATTAGTGTCACCCTGCAAATAAATAATAATGACAGTAATATGTCCACGGTAATAGGTCGACGATAAGAAGTTCTAAATTTTTAATATAAATAGAACCAAAAAATTTAATTTTTTTATGATATTGTTAACTTTTTGAAATATGACTAACTTCCCTAAGGTATTTTTTAAATTCAAACCTCTATGCTCACATATTCCCCGCTCACCACTCGCAAGCTCACAGTCTAGCACCGTTGTCATAGTCCCATTTCCTTTGAGGATTCATGACAAATAATTAATTTTATTAGAAAAACGCCCTTTCCACCCTTCATTCTCAAAAATGTCAATGAAGTCATTCCTTCATTTTTGCCATCAAATTTTTTGTAGATGGACAACAAATAGCCAACAAATTAGTATTTGACTCAATGGATTCTTTGGACATTTGAGTTTCTTAAGTTCAAATGTGGCTATATGGAATATATGTCTTATTAGGCCACATAGCACCGTTTCCTTGCCACCACATCTTTGTATATTGTGACAAATTTATGAGTCCAAAAAAATGTCAAAGAAGTACCCCAATTTGAACCTAGGACAAGAGGTTGCCCAAGTCCTACCCAAGCTCCTTTGGCATTGCAATGGAAATTTTGCTCTAGTGTAAATAACCTTGCCCATCTTGCCCCCATCCATAAAAAACAACATTTTTCCCCATAATTCCTCATAGGCACATTTAATTGTAAGAAAGTTTGGTATAGCAGTAAAGTACTCTTGTCCCTACATCCAAAACAATATTCAAAAAATAGGGGTTAAAGATTTTATAGAAGACAATTACATTTTAAAAAGGTGATACTATTTGTGAAGTAGGATAATTTTCATATGGGATATTTAACTTTTAAAGTTCTTTCATATTTTGGAACCCATCTCTATTTCAAAAATACTTCTCTTGAAAGAAAAGGTAAAATCTTCATCTATATTTATTTTTAACCAAATCTTCATCCAAATTAATTTTTTTACGCATTCTGTGAAGAGCCCAGTGCTTTGAAAGGAGCTTGTTAAATTATGTTTAGGGTTTTGTTGGGAACAACAAAATCTATTCTAATCTTGAAGTCTATATTCTAATCTTGCTAGGATTTGGCCATAGGAGTCCTTGTTTAATTTGTTCAAGTACATTGTTCCAAAATTTAGAGTAAATATCCCCACTAATTGCAAATTCAATGTACTTAAACTTTTAAATGTAGGCTTTTCTAACTTTTCCAAAGGTCAATTTTTATCTTTCAACATTTTTAGGAGAAAAAAAAATATGTAAGTTCTATAACTTGTACATTTTATTCAGTATGTTGGAAAATGAGTTGGAAAAAAAAAAATTAAATTATGATTTTTTTTTAAATTAAAAATTAAGCAAAAATTTAATAAATTTAATTTTTTAATTTTTTATTATTTTATATATATATATATATATATATATATATATATATATATATATATATATATATATATATAACACCAAAAGAACGCTTTCCTATTCATCTATAAAAAATTCACAAAGTGGAAAGTGGTATTAAATTAATGAAAAAACTAAACTGCTCATAATTTTACAAGAAACAGAAAATTGTTTATGACAATGGTGAAAATGTTCTAATAAAGAATTAGTATCCTTTTGTTTTAATTTTAATTTCAATTTTTTTTAACTTGAGTTTAAAAGATGATTATGATTTTTTCTAACTTCACTGCCTGCAAAATAAAACTCTTCATACCTTTCATCTCATTATTCAAATTTAAATGGTTCAAATGTTTTTGAGTAGATATTAATCTATAAAATCAAAAAATAATAATCAATATTTTTTTAGAATGTGTTTCTTGCTACCCAATTTGACATTGAAATTTTAACCTCTAAAACCCCACTTGTCCCCTCAGGGGACAATTTGGGTCCGGGTAGGTTCCTATTGTCTCAATTTGAAGTGAATTTTTTTGAGATGTTTTGAGGTTGTATAGCTTTTCAAGATCTTTGTGGATATATTATTTTTGTTTCAATTGGATGCTAGATGAAAAAGTTATGGCACAATGAGCAAGAAATGGAGATTGGCGGGCAGCCCAAAAAAAATCACAAAAAGTCAAAATACTTCTTTTTGAATTTTTTCCTAAAAGATTATGTTCTTACCTACATTTGAAGTTTTGATTCATTCTATTTGGACTAAAGATGAAAAAGTTATGAGCAATCTTAATTTTTTGGGCAATTTAAGCATCTTCTTGAAAAAAAACTTTTTGTTCAACTTTGAATGCTAATATCTTCCAATCCGTACGGTCAAATTTGATGAAATTTTTACTACATGATCTCAGACAAGTTAAATACAAGATCCTACGGTTAAATTTCCAAAAAAACAAAAATTTGGTTTCTTTAAGTGAATACAATAGAAGTGGTAGTTTTGAGTGTTTTTTGGTAGAAAACACCCTCGGGGTTTTAGGGATTAAAAACTCTTAACCTTGCAATATTTATTGGAATGATACTAAACAAAGCTTTGTAAATAGTAGCTTTGTAAAAGCTTTGTAAATTACTTTGTATGAAGATGATTAAAATCCATTCTATAAATTTTATACAAAAATTCCAAGTTCTCAAAAATCCCAAAGGGGCTTTTTTATCCTTTAGAGGTTAAATTAGAAATGGAGGTATTTATAGACGAGTTACTAACCCACTCACTCATCCTTTATCACCACCACCAACAACAAACCTTTAGATGTCATTTAAATGCAAAATACTTCAAAAACTTTGAACATAAATATCTCTTTGTTAACTACAATTATCTTGAGTTTGTATAGGTCTTCCCATTTATAAATGAGACCTATGAAAAATAATTCCTTTTTACCAACCTTCCAACAACTATCCTTCAAGAAATTGGGAATATTATATTACTTTACAATCTACATTTAGAACAAATAGCTTTTACCTCCAAAAATTGTTACTAAATTTTTTTAAATGTCAATTCTTCTAAATTCAAATTACATTTCTTGACCAATTTTTTATCTGCCTATGAAATTTTCATAATATTTTTCTATTATATCCCAAATATACCACCCCTTGAAATTAGTTTATGCCTTAACTTATAGTGCTATTAAAATGTTTTGTACACTTATAAAAACTTAGACATATTATAATAATATAATTGCATAAAATAATTTTTGAATTTTGAATAATTTAATCAAATTTATTATTGAAAAAGAACTTTCAATATGACTCCAAATATTTATGGGTTTTTATTTTACTCCAAAAATCTCCAAAAAAAATTGGAAATTTTGAAAAGTGTATTAAATATTTGTACATGATTTTTCATGATATTTTGGAGATTTTTGGAGTAAACTATAAGAATTCTAAAGATTTGGAGTCACATTTTAGTTTGTGATATTACACTCATCAAAATTTTAAAATTTGTGAAATTCTTGCACTTACCCTACATTCAAGTTAGATTCAACTCCTTGGTGGCAAAATAACTTATTTTTGGCACTTGATCTAATTTTCTTGGTTTCCAGCATGTTGCTCTTTCTAATTTTTCAACACTCCTCTTCACAGTAATGCTTTAGCGTGTTCTTGTATCAATGTATTCCTTTCTTCTAAATTTTCTTAAGAATAATTTTTGGATATTCGAAATTAGCAAGAACGAAAATTTTCTCAAATTTTTAGAAATAGCTGTACGATTTTTTGTAAATTAAACATTTTTCAATTTATCCCTATTTACTTATGAAATTGACCTACACATATGGTACTAAAGAATATTGAAATATAGTAAATTGAATACAGTGACCACCCATTGTGTAGTGAAGGTTTGCAAGGAAATTTTAACTAGATTTCAGCTTTATTGCATTTAGGGCCACTTCACACTATGGCCGACCAAGTCGAGAAGCCGTGGGATTGAGTGGCCAAACTTTGTTGAGAGTTGAAAGAAATGAACAACAAATAGGCAATAAAATCTAGGAATTGGAGCCTTTCGCCAGCCATAGTGTGAAGCCTCCAAAGGCCAAGTCCAAAGTCCAAACTCTTAACAATGAACTCCCTCCTACCAATCTAACAGTTGAGATACTAGGGCCTTGGACATGTGCTGCCATGGGGACTCTGTGCAGGCCTCACTGTGCAAAGTGGGCCCCCACCGGCAAGGAAAAGTGATCCCCCCGGAAGTAAGGGGGGTTTAAAATCACAAAAACTGTAGTGAAGCCCATTTATCCCTCCTGCATGCAAGGGCAAAGTGGGAGTTACCCCCTCCTGGCGACAATGCAAAGGATTTTGGACGGGGTATTCATTTTTGTGTTGTTGTGAAGGCTACAGGTGCACTTCTTTGAAGTTTAGGTGGGATTTTTTTGTTTTTGTTTTCATTTTTGTTTTTGTTTTATGTTGTTGATTTAAGATTTTGAGGTTTAGAATGACGTTCTATGTTTTAAAATTAATTCATGTGGTCTACTCATGTTTTTTAATTTCCTTGGTAACTAATAATTCTTATAATGATTTGTAGGACTTTTAAAAGTGAATATGGAGCCTTCTATTTCTACAAAACTCATGCTTGTATGGATGATATTTTCTATACTTCCTATGATGGGCACCTTTTGTAGGTCAAAATCAATGGCTTGGGAGGTATTGGATTTTAATGCTACAAATTCAATGAGTTTCCATTTCCTGTCAATGTTGTTGTTGCTTGCTTCATGCAAAAATCCCTATCATGCTCATCTCTTTTGGGTAGAGCTTAGGCAAGCAACACATTGAAACTACGTAGAAAAGGTAGTGTGGAGATCAACGGACTTAATGCACCACAACAAATACATTCAATTTTACAAGATGAGTTTTGATGCATATGATAATTTGTTGAACTTGATAACTTCTTTTTTACGAAATAGGTGTGTGAATCAAGTGAGGCCACAAATGGAAATTGATAAAATATTATTATGTGTTCTTCATAGATTTGCACATGATCATAGTGTCGAGCACATGGCAAATCGTTTCAAGATTGGAGCTTCAACCATTAGGAAGTATGTGGATATTTTTTATGACATACTTACAAATAAAGACAAATTGTTTAGCCATTGCATTTCAATTCCTACTGGAAACCATCTTCATATCATTATTTCTGATTTTGAGGAAATTATGGATTTATCTAATATATGTGGAGTAATAAATGGGACACACACACCATTATCAGAAAGCCCAAATAAGAGAGTCACATTAGTTGCTTCTAACTTTTACAATAGGAAAAAATTCAATTCCATTGTTTTGCAAGCGGTTTGTAATTCACAAAAGATTTTTTGGAATGTGTGCGCGGGACAACCTGGAGTGCAGGATGGGGGGCGGTTCAAAGTGTCCAGCTTGTACAAGAGTTTAAGAAGACGAGATATTTTGCAAGAACCTACAATTTTGATTGGAGACATTGAATGCACTCCTTATTCAATAGGGGATTCTATTTATCCCATTTGGACCTATTTGATCAAAAATTAGAAGGCACCTGATGACTTGCAAAAGAAAAGGTTTGATACCTCTATGAATTATGGAAGAGTTGTCATGGAATAAGCGTTTGGCCCATTGAAGAATCAATGGAGAATTTTGAAGAAATTCAATTTTAGAGTTGATAGAGCTGCTAAAGTCACAATAGCTTGTTGTTGGTTACACAACTATTGTGAGATGTTGCACCAGCCTGAACTTGGTGTACAAATTCCGCATATGTGACGTGATCCACTTGTTGGATTTGAGAATGTGAGATTACCCGTACATAGGAAGGAAGAACAGTCAAAACGCCAAGGATAAATACTTAGGCAAGAGCTGTTCAAATAGTGGATTTAAGAAAATCCTATTGATGAATGAATTCATTATTTTTTGTAAGCCTTGCATAGGATTTTGTACCATCTTTTGATGAAATTTAATTACAGTTGAAGTTGTTGGATTCAAAAGCATATGTCTTTGTGATTCAATGAAAAAAATTGTCTTTTATTCAAAGTATTGGAATTTGAAACAAATCAAATCAAATCCCATACAATATTGGAAACAAAGTTCAAATGTTTCAAAGTACTAAAAGTACATCACACATATGACCATACTTCTACTTGAAACTACCTACAGAGTCCTTGCCATTCAAAGCTTCTATGAACAAAGCTGCCATTTATAATTGACTCTTCATCATCATCTCCCTCCCCTCTCTTTCAATGTCAATTATTTTCTCCGCTAAACCTAATTTCATCTTTTCAACTTCTAATATTCCCTTTGAGAAGTTATTGATGGTTGTTGCAATGGTTTGATCACCTATAGCCAATTTCCTCTTTCTCTTTCCTGCACTTTTGTTTACATGGCCCTCAACACCAAGTTGATTCATTGTCTGTGTACGAGGGGATTGTGATGCGGCAGCACCTGCAGCAGAGGGAGGAGTACCAAACACATTATTCTCACCGTCATCACTCATAAATACATGCTTTTGATGTTGCATACAAACACCATGATCAACATCGTGCGGTATACCGTGAATTCTAGCTGTTTTTCCATACATGTGATCGAAAAGTTCATACCAAAGAACCCATGTTGATGGTGGCGCTCCCGTTTCTTTCTGCTTGAGCTTCTCCTTTTGATAAATGGACTTCATGGTGGCGTGTTTATCTCTGGTTTGTTTCCACGTGCATTGAGGCTCCTCTAGAAATTGTGCTTTGAGCTCCCGGGTGAAGAACATCCAATTCGCCTACTTGAAGGCTTTCCTCTCATACTCCCAATAATAGTTTGCACACATGTCAACCAAAAATCTCATCGTGCTCTCCTTCCATTCTCTCCTAGCATTTCTTGTGCTACGAGAGCCTCTCTCCTGACTCCCTAAAGAACTGTCCCTTCCCTCAGCATAAAGCATCAATGAAAGCAACCCTCTCCTTGGGGGCTCCATGGTGTGCAATCCTAAACCCTACCGCACTACACTCAAGAGAAACGAACAAGTGAACCGAAACAAACAAATCTCCCCAAAACACGATTTGCATACAAAAAAGATAGCAATGAGGAAAATGGTGGAAGATGAACCTAAGGCCTCCAACTGCATGTGGTAACTCCCAGTCTCTCCAAACCACTTACTTTTTAACTCTTAGTCTCCCCCAACCACATGCGATAACTCACATTCTCCCCCAACCACTTATTTCTTAACTCCTAATCTCCCCCAAGCACATGCAATAACTCAAACTCTCGAGAGAGGTAGACAGTGGCTAGAAAGAATTGACCCCCTCATTGTTCCAACCAAGGATAATTTTAAAAAAATTCCCCCTATTTTTTACCTTGTTTAATGATAATCCTTAACCACTCCTACCTAATGTGGGGCCTACAATTGCAAATATGAATTCAGATTTTCAAAAAAAAATTGAATGCTACAAATAAAAAATTTCAATATTTACACCAATGGGGCAATGGAGGGACCCTAAACCCTGGTCAGTATAAATTGCCTCATAACTCCAAAGCACTGGGGGGGGTAGAAATTGTCTCGTAAGGCAATAACTACAAGTCTCCAAGGGTAGAAATTGGCCTATAAGGGTTGGCCTCACGGAGAAGTCGACTTGGCCGATTTGCCTCAACGAAGCCCAATCCACCCTTTTTGCCTCCCACATCTGGTCTCGTACGGGCTTCAGTGCTTAAATATGTGAGGCCCTATTGTCGTAAGTTGTTGGACTCTTGGCCATAGTTTGGATCTCTATTTTTACTCGACCCAAACTTTCTTTGAGAATCTGTCACCATGTAAGCAATTTGTTGGCACGTAGGTAGTTGGTTTGGACTTGTGCTTTTTAAAGTGAAGGACTCAGAGGCCAAACTTTTAATTTCTAAAAATTTGATTGGTGGAAATTCATGGCCACTCAACCTTTGGTCATAGTGTGAAATGACCCTTAAAATTGCAATAAAATTTGTAAGAAGAAATCCTTTTGCATTCTATTTTTCGAAGGTGAATTAAACAATCATGCCAATTTTAAAAACATAGAACATCTCTATATTTATGTGGAGACGATTTGAATTCTGTTTGTGCGGTGATCAACAAGTTCCTCTATAAAGTGTATGAGAGCCACGGTATGAGAGCCACCGCACCTTGGTTATCATGTTACTGCAACTGGAATTTCACTGGAATTTCACCAGTGACTAGATAAGAGTTTACCGGTATATTTTCATAGATTCACCCCCCAAAAAATACACAAATACTGTGGCCACCACACAATAGCCAAGGAACTTCCCCCAGAGCAACATCTACGCATCCCAAACATGCCCGAAAATCCTGAAGTAATCTTCTCCGATTTCGAGATTCCGCAATCATCACATCTTTGTGGCCCAGAACTTTCGTACCCATAATATACACACTTTCAGAAAACAGGACAAGACCAATGAGTACCTCGGCCAGTCTATAATTACTAAATTTCAACCCCTCCAGTTGTGAACAATCAAATTGTACTCTGTGATTGGCAAGCAGGGTACTCTAAGGCCAGGGAAACAAACATCTCCATCACCCAAGATTCAAATCCCATGATCGTTTCCTACAATCTACAGAGCCCAGAGACGCTTTGGGAAAAAAGGGGTTTATCACATATATCCATAGGACACTGTAAAAGCCTGACTTCAAGGATTCTAATGTTCCTTGCTACTGTACTTAATTTCCATCAGTGATGATCCGCGATCCATCTGCACCGGAAAAAAAAGTGTGGGACCTTCTCCTGTTTTATATTTTCTGCTACAGATTCAGAAACAGATAAAACATCAACGATCAGCACACAACAACAAGAGTAAGCGGTTCTGTTCCTCAAAGTGCCGAGCTCGGCAAGCGCAATATCTTTTCCCACATCCTGTGAAGGCCTAATTTTAGTAGCAGAGAGGAGAGGATCTCTTGCAGGTATTTGGTAGGGTAGAAATGAAAAGATAGGGTATCAACACTGTAGCTTTTGAACCCCGACTCGGCTTCAAAGCAGCATCACCTGCGCATTTAAAACTCAGGAGTAGTGAAGAAACGGGCAAGTGGATAGGGTCGCCCTGAGGAAAACAACGTGGTTGAAGTTTCCACCATTCCAATGCGGAAGAATGTTCTAAAGTGACTGAGATACTGATCCACACACAGATGAATTGTACATTCAAACCTCCGATTGTCCCTGAAATTACGTTCTCTCGAACATCCTACGCATTCGGCAAACGATGTAGCACGCGAATCACACACTCCGACTGTGTCTTACTGGAAAAAGTTGGGGACCCCAGGTGGAGAGATTGAAGCGGCTCAAGCCCTAACAAGACAAATAGTGCAACGAAGGACAGAAACTGCATCGGGAGCTCCATAGATGTGCCCGTACAGGCACAAAAAGCATGACTTCACAAAACACGGTACAAAATCCTGGATATTGTAAGCAGAGCGAGTAATCACCACAGGAATATCAAACATCGAATTGATTACTCCTCGGAGTCACCACCAGACATGGAATAATACAAAATCACACCGTAGGGGACAAACTTCAAAACCATGGCATCCGAGGTACCGTAGAAACCAAGACCACAAAGCCTCGACCGAGTCCAAAATACGAGGATGGTTAACATGATACTTCAGACTTAAGCTACGACTACTTCCATACTGTCGATTGTCTGCACATGCCCTTGCAAGCCCTCAGAATTAAAGTGAAGAAGATCCCAAGATCCAACAGCAAGGAAAAAGTTCATCACACAAGCCATGGACACCGTGCGGTATGGAAGTAACATGGAACTTGGCATTGAAGTGCACAAATTGAACCTACCGCCGCGATTCCTAAACCCACCATTATGCATACACCATACCCTCAGAGCTTGCAAATCAGGGCTCCAGACACCAAAATACATTACTAGCAAATCGTGCGTACGCGCGTGCGTGCTTGCATCTTCTTCGTCGTTCGCCCCTGCTGCCTGGAATGCGTCCACCACGCTGAAGATTCTTTCAGTCACCTGACTCGTTGTTGATTGAAACCGGGCTCTCATACGACATAACCGATACCACCACCTACCCTTTCTATGTGCTTGATAAATTTCTTTTTTATAATTTTTTTTTTTTTTGTGTTGATACAACCCACAACCTCCACGATGAATCAAAGGATGACGAAAATACTGTTCCCTTCGGTGACGTTACCTCCGATCAGTGGAAACCCCGACGGCCACATTACTGACGAGTTTGCCACTTTCGTCCATAGTCATGGGATTCTCCACCACCACAGTCTGCGAATGCGATGGCGTAACAGATGGCGCGGCAGGCTGCTGTCCTGGCGGAAGTCTTTGCTGCTGCTGCTGAGGGAGTGGGATACGCATGTTGGTGGTGGGGGGCATAGCAATGGCCGTGACGAACTGACAGAGAGCGCATTTGACGCTCTGGGCGCCGTAAGCGTACATGAGCGTCATCCCGCAGCCGCCGCAATTGATGTGCGCCACCTGCGGCGCTTCCCTGGCCAGGTTTACGGTGTGGCAGCACGAGCACTGCACGCTGGTGGCGCCCCGCATGTACATGAGCAGCGTCCGACACCCCGCGCACACCAGCTGCGCCATCTCAGTCCCGTGGACCGGCACTTGGGTGACGGTGTGGCACAGCGCGCATCGCACATTACTGGCGCCGTGTGGGTACACCAGCAGCGTGCGACAGCCATTGCAAATCAACTGTCCCTGCTGCTGCTGCTGCTGTGCTGGCTGTTGCTGCTGCAACACCTGTCCCCCACCCTGCTGCTGTTGCTGCTGCCCTTGCATCGGTTGATATGGCATCTTCCAATTACGACTATCTCGCCTCGGTTCTCTCTCTCACACACACACACCCTAACCCACCACCTCTAACAATCACCCTCGCAACGAAATTCCACCAACACAACCAATCTCGAATTCCAATCGACGATCTCCGAACTGTCACTAACCCTCGAACTTCACACCAGATCTATCTCTCAATACCTGCTAAACACCGAAATCCCCCAGGACACCAAAACCTAGACCCCCAATCCGAGCCTCTCTCTCCCAAAACCACAACCTCGGAACGCAAATTACAAACCCCCTTCCCGTGCAATCCCAACCGACCTTAACTCCACCTCCCGCTGTTGCCGCCCCCACCGCACCTTCCGAGAAAATGCCCACACACGCACCCTGCTCCTTGCAAGGGGAGTGTGTCACCACCCGAGATCTTCAATCGTGGAAACGCGGAAGAGCGAGAGAAAGAGAGCAAGGACCTTTCGGGCGATGAGCGCAGGATCTTGGAAAGAGGGATTGGAGAGCAAAGGAAGTAGGCGAGAACGAAAACACAAATAGAGCCAGGAAGTGTCGGCGCCCGGCGTATTACCACTAAACCGCTACTAACACGCTCGGGCTCCCGAAGGCTAAAACACAACACACTCTCACAACAGTCCCACAGGAAACAAATGGCTGACGAATACTAACTAAGAGCGAGTGCCCGACGGAGGAAGAAGACGACGATGGCGTAGCTCGGGGTTTGAATACCGTATCTCATCCGTATAAGTATGGGGATGGGTATCCGTATTCGGTAGTATTATTGTCGAACAGGGAGTATTATAATATTAATGGGGGTAATAATAGGGGGCCGGCTCCATGACGGGACTGGCTGGGGGTCTTGATGGGGTAATTGATTGGTAAGTTCCATTTGGCGGCACTGACCGGACGGACAGAAAGGGGGACGGTACCGGCCTGCCAGGTGGTGTGGTAGGTCCTCAAAGGAAGGGCTGAGCTGGCAGATCGTAAGCACTTTTCGATGGACAGGGAGGACTGCCCCCTTATTGCCTCGTGTTTCACCCCTGGAGAAGACACTGAATTGTTTTATATTTGCAAATCTGCAAATTCTGAATTCATATATTTGCAATCATAGACTCCAAGGTGTGAGGTGAAGAAATGCAAAATTTACGCAGCACAAAATAGGACACAATTTTTAAATTTATCCTTGGTTGGGGCAAAAGGGGGTAAATCTCCCCTAGCCCTTTTTGCTTTGGGGCATGCAAAATGGTGGATTTGGGTGGGTTGTGTAATAAAGGTTGGTGCTTGTAAGTTGGTGAATTTTTTACTGACGGGGTGGGGATGGGGGATCTCACTCTCTTGGGCCATAACACTCTTTAGCATGACCACTAGGGGGGCAATTAAGTTGTATGTGGGCTTAAGGATAAACCCAAAAATATTGTATATGTATTTTTTAACCCCAAAAGGACAAGAACTATCACTATGATACTTTGTCAAAAAAAAGAATGGAATGATAGGTGCATTCTTCATTTCTACACTGATCTAAAAAGTCATTCTTCGGACAGTTTTCGTCTGGAGCATCCTTACGAGGTTAATCCAGTAAAGATGATCTAAACTAAAAGTATTGTTATTTGCAACGTTGTAACCAATTACATGGAGACACCTTTCATTCTATTTGCATTGTCTTCTTTTAGATCTAAATATAATTTTTGATATTCAATGAAACTATAGAAACAAAGAGTGCACCTATTCATCCATAAATTTGATACTTTTTTGTTGACTACCTTGGTCATAGGGGCCATGTCTTGTAAAGATTAATCTCTCCCTTATAATTTAGGATTTTGATTCCAAATTTGAATTCCGACTTTTCTTAAAATGGTCTATGAATTTTTAAAGCCTTTATTATATACAAGAATCATCAAAATTGACACTAGGCTCTTGCCGTCTATATTTCTTTAAAGAAAAAGCTAGAGAAGGCAATTTTAGAGATATAGAAGAAGTTAGGTGTGCTTATTTTATTCTTTCCAAATGGATTTATCCCCTTGAGACGTACTTTGTAATGTGCCCTCATCAAGAATCTTTGAACCTAAAATAATAAAGTTATATCGTAGCATGTTATTTTGCCTAAGGCAATGTAGGAAAAAACAATAAAAGTTGTATGTTTAGAAATGCTCTTGATTAATTCAAGCTTAGAAACTTAGTTGATTTTGGACATTACAAATGAGAATATCATCCTAATTTTTAGTGTAAAGGTTGCAAGATCTAAAGAATGTTATAGAAAAGAGTACAAGAAGGAAGAAGAAAGAAATAGCTTATTCTTTTTGAAAATATTTCATGAAGCAACAGAAAAAATTGTATTTTGCAATAATTTTACATTTAATTGTGTCCATTAATGCAAGAATGAGAACAAAAGTAGTGGTTTCTTTCTAAAATTTGTTGAAACAAAACAAGTTGCTTATATGATGATTACTCACTATAAATTACTTATTGTTAGAACAAAATGAAAAAATAAGAATGAAGGAAGTAATTTCATCATAAATTTGTCAAAAAGCAAAGAAAGCACAGACATATGGATATGTTAAACAACATCTTGTTTATTAGGAAATAGAATGTAAAAATGAACAGCTATTTGTTAGCTCTCATATTTTTCAAAGATTAAAATTTTTGAAAGAAGTCATTTGCAAAAAGAATGAAGACATTTTGACAAGAAGTGAATTTTTTGTGATTTTTCAAATGTTAAATGTTAAAGCATGAGTAGACCCTTGTTGAAGTATAGGCAAATCGTTGTTAAAGTATAGGCTGACATGTCCACTTTCCCAAAACATTGGGATTATGATAAAAGGTTGGTAAGATTGTGATAATGGGTGGGTCACTGATGCAAATGGGAAGGTTATCTATTTGTCAAAATTGGGTGGATGGTAATAATGGGCAGTTCTACCTTATTAGAGTGGTCAAATTTTCACATCTTCTTATTGGAAAGTGAAAGGAGGTTTCAATGCACCACACAACATAACATTCAAATCCCGATTGTATGCAAAAGTTACAAAGGAATTAAGTTTTTTGGATTGAGGTTCTCAAATCGTTTTTTCAAGTGGCTCACCCTAAGATGTGTGCTTTCAACTAAAGTAGAGACTATTTTTAGGACTCTCAAGGTGCAAGTTTTGAGCTAATGATTGTTCTCTTTGGCATTCTACTAGCTTGCTTGGTTGGCCATTATTTGGCATGCTCTCGATTGATGAGTAACATGTCCTTGGGTTTTTTTTGTTGCTAGCTTGTGTTGTTTGCTTTTTAGACTTTGAAAAAACAAAATATTTTGTTGTCGAGGACTTGTCCCTTTGGTTATGTGTATTTTTTTCCTTTATCAATGAAAATTGTCCATGTGTTTCAAGGGGGAGGGGGAAAGGAATTGTTTATTCCACATGGGAACATATTGATTTTGAAAATGTGCACATGGTGATGATGGTGGTTTTGGGTCACTAGGGCATTGGGGGATTGCCTACTTTACAACATTTGATCTATTGGGCAAATGAAGGATGCATGGAGCTAGGGACAATGGAGTGGTTTCAACTAATTGTATTGTGGATTATACATGATAGTTAACTCTAGAAGGATGTCTTGGACACTACCTGTTTGATGCATGATAGATTCTTCTTCTATGCAAGCCCAAAGTGCAAATATTCATCTTTAGAATTCTGTGTGAAAAAGGTGAGGTCTTGCTTAGTAGTTTGACCACAATGAGTGCTTTTGGTTTCTTTTTAACCCTTAAAGCCCCGAGGGTGTTTTTTGCCAAAAACCAATCAAAACTACCACTTTTGTTGTATTCACTTAAGAAAACAATTTTTTTGCTTTTTTTGGAAATTTAACCGTAGGATATTGTACTTAACTTGTTTGAATCTTGTAGTAAAATTTCATCAAATTTGACGGTACGGATTGGAAGATATTAGCATTCAAAGTTGAACAAAAAGTTTTTTTTCAAGAAGATGCTTAAATTGCCCAAAAAACTAAGATTGTCCATATCTTTCTCATCCCTAGTCCGAATAGAATGAATCAAAGCTTCACATATAGGTAAGAATATAATATTTTAGGAAAAAAATTCAAAAAAATATATTTTGACTTTTTGTAATTTTGGGGGGGCTGCCCGCCAATCTCTATTTCTTGCTCATTGTGCCATAACTTTTTCATCCGGCATCCGATTGAAACAAAAATTATATATCTACAAAGCTCTTGCAAAGCTAAAAATCCTCAAAAAATTTACTTCAAATTGAGACAAGAGGAACCTACCTGGACCCAAATTGTCCCTTGAGGGGACAAGCGGGGCTTTAGGGGTTAAGCAAATGATTCACACGGTACTAAAAAGGATGATTTCCACGGTGACCAACCCATCCTTCTAAGGTTAATATTTTTTGGTCCTAGGATACATTACAAAGGGGATTTGAGATTATTGTAGTATCATATATGAATGGATTTGTTGATTATTGTTGTATCACACTACTAGAAAATTCAATTTTTTTGTTCATTTGATCGCGTTAATTTGGATCACTTTTCTGTTGATTTTGACAGTAAATCTGTTGATTTGAACAGATTATTGTCTAAATCAATAGAAAAGTGACCGAGATCAACATGACAAAATCAAAAAAAAAAAAGCTTTAATTTTCTAATAGTGTCAATGACAACTTCAGCATGCCATCCCGTTGGATGGTCAATGTCCGCTCTTCTAATTCCCTTGCTTGTCAATTTGCTAATACGTGGTTGGCTTAGTTGTAGAAGAGTCTATTGGTAGTTTTTCATGTGAAGCCCAATTTCCAACAAGATGTAAGTTATTGTACCTTACCAGCAGGTTCATCACATCAACGCCAAATATTTATTTAAAGTAGGAAATTGAGGTTCATCAAGACTAAAATGTAATTTCTTCTATTTTGGCAACCATTCAAAATTGAACAAAATATAAGCTTGTGGCTAGGTCTAGATACTTCATTCAATGATTTTAAAGAGGATAACAAGTTATTTGCAATTTCCAAAAATTAGTCAAGATAGGGGATGAATTTCCGAAAAAATTCGGCATCATTTGAAAAATATATATATCTACAAACCAGTTAGTAACGTACAATATATGCCCCTTCTAAGATAGATGGATGGACTCTACAATCGCCAAGAGGTTCAGAAAAGCACGCATTTTAAATGCTGAAAATGAATTTGGGGATGTTACACTTTTTGGAAAAAAGAATTCTATGTAAATTTTCCTTGAAAAGACAAATGGAATTGGCATCTAATGGCATACAATTGGAGCTTTGTGGAATTAAGGTAGGTGTCTCTAAAAGCGAGCTCTAACACATAGCTACATTTTACTTTCTTTAATGTACCAACATTGTGCATTTCATGAGGGGGCCGCTGTTAGAAACCACTGCATTTCAACTTCAGAAATTTGTAACTAATTCCACAAAGGACCGAAAAATATGGAACGACTTGGATTAGATGCCAATTCCATTTTTCTTCCTAGTGAAATTGACTGATAATTATTTCAAGGAGTTTAGCTTCCCTGAAAATGAAACCAGCTCTTACAGGGTTGCTGCAAAGCATCACCATCTCCCTGAAATGCGCATCATGAGAAAACAAAGTCTGTACATTTCAGGAGGCGTGGACTCGGATTTAGAGCCGGAGTACACACACTTTATGACTTACCCTCACGGCTCTCCCCCCTCGTCTTCGTCGTCGTCTTCTTAAGTTAAAATTCCTGCTCTCTCAGTCGTCCCCAGCTCTCCAGAGCTTCAGTCTGCCTGAACCTGGTTCCCCTGAGTCCGCCTTGCAGACAGCCCCCCAGGCACATTCTCTGCAGCTACAAATCAATTTGCTTAAGTGGGAGGGAACAAGAAAATCATACATTCTCTGATCTGTAAGTACCTCACTGCGTTCTCTCATTTGCTCAGCCTGGCTCAGGGCCTGGAGAGTCCTTGCCAGGGTCAGGTTCACAGAACGGAAGGGAACAGGAAAACAAAAAGTCAAGACTTTTTAACGAGAAAAAAAAAAGTACAACTCCACCTTTCTAACTTAATCCGACACTAGCTTTGGGCTTCCATGGTTTGTGTCCTTGTACATGTTTGTGTTTGTGCCGGTTTAGCATGTGGAAATGTGGATGTGTTGGCATTGGTATTCATGGCAACAATTTGGCACGTGCCTGGGTGATGTCCAACTAGATGTCGGACACTAAGGTAGGAGGTTCTAAAAGCATACAGGTTCTACCCCCCCCCCCAAAAAAAATGTACACTATTTGTACATGATGCCTTTTCATAGCTTTCACTGATGTACAAAAACAGTACACATTTGAAGGGGGGGGAAGGGCGGTTATGGAGCCCTATGCTAGTTCAACTTCAAAATTTCATAATTAATTCCACAAAGCTCCAAAAAATATGAAACAACTTGGGTTAGATGTCAATTCTACTTCTTTATCAAGGAAAATTTACTGAAAAATAGTTCAAGAATTTTTAGCTCTCCGAAATTCAATTCCAACCCTTAGATGGTCGCTTTATGGACCTACTACCTGACGTGTTTTTGAAAGGCAATTTAATGTCCAATTGTAGCCAAAAAATTTGGGCAGCTTGAAACCTATAGAAAATGTGTTTAAAATTTTCAAATTGTAAGCATGATTGTGCACATTGGTGCAACGATGTTTCCAAAACCTCATTTCATTCGTCACGTAGAGCCAAGAGATAGAAAAATTGCTTACTCACAATGGGCGTCCTACAAACTCATAACCTTCTTGAAAGAAATGCCACATAACCATTGGTTTGAACCTCCCTCCCAAAAAATTATTTGTACACAATATGATTATATATATATTGACACACCTTGTGTGTAGGGGGGTTCTTTGAAATTTTCACACAACATATTGTCAAGTAGTAACTTTGAGGCATACAAATTTTCATAACTTTTGATTACACAGTTGAAAAGTTATTGTATGATATGTAGTTTCATTTGGAGTCCGGATAATGCGGGCAGCTCAATAAAAATCATTTTTTCAAAAAATAAAAATTTGAAAGTGTACATCTAGATTTATTTATACATGGAAAGCTTTGAAACATTCCATTTTGAATAATGAGATGAAAATTATGAGGAGTTTTAGTTTGTAGGCTATTACGGAATCTCTATTCTAAAATAAAATTTGAAGTCTTTAATTTATTTCAATACTCAATATTTTTAAATGATATAAAATCACAAAATATAAATTATTTATTAAAACACTACGACCATTGGAATTAGTATCTTTCAATTCCACAAATTAAAATTTTGACAATTTAGTTAGTATTTTAAATCATTATCTACCTTATTTTTTTAAATATTTTTTCAAGCATGAAAATGAAAAAAAAATTGTTTCATTTTTTTACATGTATATCCAATTAATTTTTTCAATGTATTATAGAAATTGTAAGTTGTAGGATCTTACACATTTTTGGATTAAAAGTTTGAAAGATGAAATCCAAGTATTTAGAGTTGAAATACTTTTAAAAAATCTAAGCATTATAATCTTGTAATTGTAAGGTTTCCCACTATGAAATTTTAGGAAGGTGTACTCTAACAAGTAACTAAGATAGAGGTACCTATTGTAGACAACCCCTTTGTCATGGCTTTTTAGACTGACCTATTGTGAACAATATTTGGATGGACTACTCATTGAGAAAGATTCTCTATTTGTACCTTCTCATCCATTTATCTCTTCCCTCCTTGCTTAGGAAGAAGTGCCAGAGCTAACAAAAATAGGTGAGTCTATCAAACCACCAATGAAAAATCCACATTTATATTGAATAAAGTATTAATTACTGAAATTTTATTTATTATTCATGTTTTCATTCTTCTTCATCCTTGTGTTTGCATACATTGAACTCAATTTCTCAAGGAATTTCTCATATCATACAGGCTGAAATGCTTAACCTCTAAAGCCCCGAGGGTGTTTTCTGCCAAAAACCACTCAAAACTACCACTTCTGCTGTATTCACTTAAGGAAATCAATTTTTTTGTTTTTCCGGGAATTCAACCGTAGGATCTTGTACTTAACTTGTCTGAGATCATGTAGTAAAAGTTTCATCAAATTTGACCGTGCGGATTAGAAGATATTAGCATTCAAAGTTGAACAAAAAGTTTTTTTTCAAGAAGATGCTTAAATTGCCCGAAAAACTAAGATTGTCCATAACTTTCTTATCCCTAGTCCAAATAGAATGAATCAAAGCTTCACGTATAGGTAAAAACATAATCTTTTAGGAAAAAAATTCAATAAAAAATTATTTTGACTTTTTGTAATTTTTTTGGGGCTGCCCGAGAATCTTTATTTCTTGCTCATTGTGCCATAACTTTTTCATCCGGCATCCGATTGAAACAAAAGTTATATATCCACAAAGCTCTTGCAAAGCTACACAACCTCAAAAAATCTCAAAAAAATTCACTTCAAATTGAGACAATAAGAACCTACCCAAACCCAAATTGTCCCCCAAGGGGACAAGCGGGGCTTTAGGGGTTAAGTTATTAGGAATAGGTACTTCTACCTTAAAGGATCATACTTGGTGTGCCTCACACTAATTGAGAACCAGAAATTGGAAGATTCTGTTCCTTCATTGTCAGATCTAGGAAATGAACTGATTTCTTTATTTATTACCAACCGACTTGTGGAACTGGCAAGGGGGAGGGACTCTTTTCCTTGTTTTCATGCAAGTGAACAGAGAAATGATTTCATTGGGGGCTTTCTGTCGGCTTCTTATGCCTTTTTTTCTTTTTTCTTTTTTTCATTTTGCAACTTAGAAAAGGTTGCCCAAGGGGACAGGTGGCACTTCTCTTGGAGCTCTAGAAGAATCGTAGTGAATGTGAAAAAGTGAATGATCTCATCATGTTAGCACTTTATATCAGAGAGCGACACCTAAAACCGTTCAAGAAAAACATCTGAGAAAGTATTTACTTTATTCGAACCAAACAAAATACGTATATAGAAAAAAATTTAATTCTTTTTTAAAGTCCATATACAAGATAAAAAGTAAATGTTCTAGTATATAAATTATGATCATCCAGAAATGGCAAATAAGTTAGTGGATAGTCACTCAATGTTACAAAAGCATCCAGCAACAAACTTAACCCCTCAAGTCCCATTGGCCCTACGGGGGACAAAATGCAACCTCGGGTAGGCTCATACAATCTCAATATTCATCATAATTTTTTGAAATTTTTTGTGAAGCTAGAAAAACACATGAGCTTCATGGGAATATATATTCTTATTTCAATCAGTGAATGGGAACAAAAATTATGGCACAATTAGCCAAAAATGGAAGTTAGCGGGTAGCATTAAAAAAATCACAAAAATCAAGATTATTATTATTTTTAATTCCTAGAATATTATATTTTTGTCTATATGTGATGCTTTGAGACATTCTATTTGGACTAGTGATGAGAAAGTTGTGGACAATCTTGTTTGGGGGGCAATTTAAGCATCTTTTTTCAAAAAATAACTTATAAAATTCATTTTTGAATGCAATTTTCACATTTAAAAATAAATCATAATTTATAGGATTAAATGTGCTTGCTAATACAACCTCACCATTAGAATTATCGTGTTTTAGTTCCATCTCAGAGGTAATAACAATAATTTAAAGAATTAAAATCATTTTTTAAATTTTATTTAAAAAATTCCTAGACTTTCAACTCAATTCTTCAACACATTAAATTTTTAATTCAACGTGTTTATGCAAAAAGATTCCACAAATGGCGGTCAAAGTCATATGAAATTGCAAGCCAACATTTAAAATTATATATTTTTCTAACTTTGAATGCTATTACTTTTCAATCTATACAATCAAATTTCATGAAATTCTTACCACATGATCTAAGACAAGTCCAATACAAGATCCCATGGTGAGATCCTAAAAAAGTTATTTTTTTTGTTTTCTTGGGCAAATGCAACAGAAATGGCAGTTTTGAGTGTTTTGGGGCAAGAAAATGACCTTGGAACCTATGAAGGTTAAAGCAAAGTATCCTTGTCTAATTTTTTATTTAAAAAAAATTCAAGTGTTCAAATATTAGTGTTACTTGAGGTTGTCATCAACAAAATATGGGATAATTAGTACATGTATCAACAACCATATCCGCACTTGTATTCATATGAATGCTTTTCTGTATTTGTACAAGTATAAGTGTCCATGTGTATGTATTTATATCCACATTAATTTGTACCAATATATGACAAACATTACTCATTAGACTTTTTTTTCATTTTTATTAGTATTTATCTCCCAATTAGTCCCCAACTTTTCAACACCTCGTGGCTAGTATTTTTCAAAGGATAGTGTGGTACTTTCAATGTGAAGAAGCTCTATGTGAGTGATATTTATGTCAAATATTTTGAGATCAAAATTATATGATGATGGATTTTTATATAAAGTACTACAAATATAACTATAAAAAAATCTCTCAAGATGTAAATGGTTAGTCTTCTTGGATTGAGCAAGAATAACCTAGTAGACACATGGTCACCACCAATATTTGTAGAGTTTGTAAAGATTTAGTGCAATAGCATGGATGACAATATAATCAATTTTAGTGATGTACACCGCTAACATCTCTATATTGACAAGCTTATCGAGTTGCATTGAACTAATTATACAAAAATAGGAGAGAAGCTTGTTATGGAAATACAAAAAGAGTTTGGTCTAAAATGTTGGATGTTCCCTAGGTTGAGCTATCCAAGAGAACTAAATTGATTGTATTTTTTTGTGGCTCTTTAATTGACACCATTCCTTCAAAAATGAAGAAAAATAATGTTTTGGTTTTGATACTCCAGTAAGGGTAGAACTTGCGATCATGTTCTTTAAGAGAACTATAAACCATGTTCAACATTTTAAAATAAGGTAGGAAGTTCACAAACCATTTTTGTTTTGAAAGGCTACCCAATTCATTAATGATAGTAATAGATACTTATTTTTTTCTTTTACTTTTTGAAAAGAATAGAGACCACGTAATTGATACTTTCAGGAACAAGTCGCTTAATCAACTGTGGATAGGTGATGCATTTAGAACCCGGTCACATTATAGACCTCCTACCTTAGATGTAAATGATAAAAAAAAATCTTCTAATTCACAATGGATACCATATCTCTCCATCCATACCATTGCAATATAAATATATCTTTGTTGAAAAAGATACCCAAGTACATTGGTTGTTCAAAGTCACATGGACATAATATTCTTTAAAGATGAAGATTCACCCCTCACAATGGAATTTTGTTTCATTTGTTTCCAAAAATAAATAGAGATTTGTGTGTCCTTTCTTCATGGAATTCAAAAAAATTCGACATGGAATTTTGAACAGTGAAAAGGGCACCCGCAATATATGGTAGGCAAAGGGACCCACCCACTAAAGTTCAAGAATGTTCTGTAATTATATTGTTACAGAAACAGTGTCAGTGCTGTACTGTGGTGTGTGAAATTGTAGACAATTCTCATCAGTTCTGGAAGCTTATTAAGTTAGCCTGGGTTCGGGAAGTTCAAACAGAATTGACTTACCTTAAGCTTATCCACATGATTTAATCAAGATGTTTGCCAACTTAAATTATAATTTTTTAAGTTATTGATCAAGGTGTTTTACCAATGTAAGTTACAATATTTTAAGTTATTGATCAAGGGGTTTTACCAATGTAAGTTATAATTTTTTAAGTTATTGATCAAGGTGTTTTACCAATGTAAATTACAATTTTTTAGCTATTGATTTATTGATTAGACTCAGACACCTTTCAAAATGAGTGCTATAATTATACTGTGTAGTACCTCTCTGAATTATAAATTAAACCACACTAATAACTTAATAACCTCCACTTCTCTGTCATTGTCTGCTGAACAGCTGTTTAGTTGTGTCAAAAAAAACATTCATACAAAACTTACGCACAAGTTTTCCTTTTCTTTGATCAGCAGTAAGTTAAGCAACATTAACCCCTAAAGCCCTGAGGGTGTTTTCTGCCAAAAAACACTCAAAATTATCACTTTTGTTGTATTCATTTAAGGAAATCAATTTTTTTTTTTTTTTGGAATTTAACCGTAGGATCTTGTACTTAACTTGTCTAAGATCATGTAGTAAAAATTTCATCAAATTTCACCGTATGGATTGAAAGATATTAGCATTCAAAGTTAAACAATTTTTTTTCTTTTCAAGAAGATGCTTAAATTGCCCGAAAAACTAAGATTGTCCATAACTTTCTCATCCCTAGTCCAAATAAAATGAATCAAATCTTCATGTACAGGGAAAAAATAATATTTTAGGAAAAAAATTCAAAAAAAATTATTTTGACTTTTTGTGATTTTGGGGGGGCTACCCGCCAATCTGCATTTCTTGCTCATTGTGCCATAATTTTTTCATCCGGCATCCAATTGAAACAAAAATTATATATCCACAAAGCTCTTACAAAGCTATACAACTTCAAAAAATCTCAAAAAAATTCACTTCAAATTGAGACAAGAGGAACCTACCCGGACCCAAATTATCCCCCGAGGGGACAAGCAGGGCTTTAGGGGTTAAGAACATCCACATCACAAAGTTCAGTGCATGCCAATATGGTGCATTGAAATGCTATCAAGCTAAGTTGGTACCAACTTCCATGCTAAGTTTGATACTGAGTTTGTATGGAGGTTGACACCAAATTAGCTTGATAGCGTTTCAAGGCACCATATTAGCATGCATTGACTTTCCTGATGCACACCCATGCTCCAAAATTTGGATGTTTGGCCCAAGATTCATATCATAGGGGTCTTAGAGCATCCATGACCATGCAACAATCAAGATGTGAGCATCAAGGTGTTTTTTTTGGACCCGTGTCTTCCTGTTGGCTTCATTGCAGAGGCCAATTTTTAGAAGGACAAAGCCTGAGAGGTCAGATTTCTGACAATTTGGCGAAATTTTGCCAAAAAAGCCAACCATGGTGAGCATGTCCTTCAGAAATTAGCCAAGGTACTTGACAAATGAAGATAAGGTAATATGTTCTTGAAGCGACCATTTAAAGGCTGGTCTGACTTTTTGACAAGCTTTTATGGGCAAAATATTTTTAGATCATTTTTCAGAGAAAGAAAAGTAGATGTGGAACCTGAAATAAGTGGTTTTATATTTTTTCCAAGCATTTTTGAATTACTTATAAATTTTCAAAGATTTGGGGCATAGGCACCTATTTGTGAACATAGGTCTTCCAAAATTTGTCCACTTGCAACTTGTAAAGAGATGTGTGGAAATCAAAGATAGTGATTGGCTCTTGCAATTTTTCCTCAGTGCATTCAATTGCTAAACTGGTCCATTTAAGGATCACCCCATCTCCATTCTCCACCTAAAAACAAGGGTAATTTGAAAAAAATGGGTGCTTTTAGAGCACTTTACCTTATGTAAGTTTGTTATGTGAAGCTCATATTTAGTCAAAAATCTATCATACAACCAAATATAATTGGCTCATAAATTAGCACTTTCTTTCTCTCTTGGTTGGAGGGATATGCTCTCACAAAGGAGATGTGGGGGTGACACATGTCTAATTTCATGCCTCAATTGCATGCTAGGGTGATGTAACAAAGTTGGCCCTCCCAATTGAATCTTATGTAGGCCTTCAATCTAAATTTAGTTTTGTATGTCATTTCTCTCGAGGAAGGGTATGGATGCGTTATCCCCCTCAAGAATGTTGCTATTTTCTATACGCTCTCCCCTGTTGTATACAGAAGGAGGAATTGAGTAAGGTAGGGGGCTGTAAAAGTAACTTGTCTCTAAAAGCGATATGGTAGATTTTGCCTCTAACATGTATCAGAAGTATACATTTTAGGAGGGGGTCACTTTTAAAAACCACTGTTTTTCAACTTCAAAAATTCATAACTAATTCCATGAAGGTCCAAAAAACATGAAACCACTTGGGTTAGATGCCAATTCCATTTTTCTTACCATGAAAATTTACTGAAAATTGTTTTAAAGAGTTTAGCTTCCCCAAAATGCAAATCAGCTGGTAAAGGGTCGCTTTTACAGACCCCTGCCTTAGCACATGAATTCCTTTCGAGCTATAAATTTTAGACCAAGTCACAGACATACTACTAGTTAACTAATAAATTTTTTAATTATTTTTTAGCATTTGGAGAGCATCAAATAAATTCAATATACAAACAACATATGCCAGCTCTTTTGGAGGGCAACATTCGTTTATTCGTGGGTTTTCTTTTAAACAAATGGACAGTTTATATCCATGTACTGCTGGGCCAGGTCTTCGTCCTCAGTTATGTACTTTGCTTATAGTTCGATTACTAGTACATGGCTCACGACTTTGTGGACAATCCATGTAAGTTAAGTGACAGAGGGTTACTTTAACTTAATTGACCGTAAATCCTAACTTTATTAACGTTGCACTTGTTGTTTAATCAAATGGGAGATTTAATGAATTGACGACTGCGCGGTGGCATAGCTGCCTGAGAGTACAGTACTTCCAACCGAAAGGAGGCAAAAAAAATTGAGTGATGGGGGATTAGATATCTTAGTGCTACTACTGAAGCCTTAAGTTATAATGACTGCCACTCAGATTTGATACTGAAAGGAAATTGATCTCATGAATTCTGGAAATGAAGGTCTCATGGAGCATGGTACAAACTTTACTTAATAAATAAGGGTTTGATACACTTAAAAACAAGTGATGGAGTATTATCATGCGCACTTCGCATCCGCGGGCTTGATTAACCCCTGAATTCCCAAGGCCTTTTCTTTCTTTTTTTTTGTTCAAAAAATACTCAAAACTGCCATTTTTATAGCAAAGAGCAAACAATATTTAATTTGGTTTTAATATTTTGCATATCTAACCGTAGAATCTTGTACTAGGCTATTTTTTTTTTTTTTTGGAAAGAATGGTGACCATTAAAAAAAAAGGGAGGAACAACAATCATTGTACTAGACTATTATAAGAATGTGTGGGAAAATTTTCACAAACTTCGACCATGTAGATTGCAAGATAATTGCATTTAACCCCTAAAGGTTTTTGACTATGTTTTCACAAAAAAACGCTCCCAAACTGCCATTTCTAGTACAAGTACCAAATTTTGGAAAAAAAGAAGCATTTTTGGACACATGTAACCGTAGGATCTTGTAGTAAACTAGTTTGAGAAGATGTGGAAAAAATTTCAGAAATTTCCACCGTGTAGATTGCAAGATATTAGCATTTGAAGTGACAAAAACCCTTTTTTTGTCCCTGCGAAAAAACGGGCAGCTGCACTTCACATGGTCACATTTGTATGAAAAAATGTCCAAAATGGTGGTAACTCTTTGGATTCATTCTTCAAAGCAAGTTAGCTACATGCTTGAAAATTTTCAGATCATTTGGAAATGTACAACATATAGGAAAAAAATAGTAAGTAGAAAGAAGTAGAAAATGATTCAAAACACTAAATTGTTAAGGATTTAATTATGGAATTGAAAAATGCCAATCCAAATTATTGCAATGTTGTAATAAACAATCTACACCTTGTTTTTATATTTTTTTCCAAAATATTGAAAATTGAGTTAAATAAAGGACTTCAAAGTTTATTTTAGAGTAGAGATTCCATAACTACCCACAACTAAAATTCCGCATAACTTTCATCTCATAAATCAAAGTGGAATGATTCAAAGCTTTCCTTGTGCACATAAATCTAGAGAACCAATTTCAAATTTTTATTTCTCTAGAAAATGATTTTTAAAGAAGTTTTTTTTGCTACCCGGGCTGCCCGCCGAACAATGAAAACTACATATCATACCATAACTTTTTAACCATGTGGTCAAAAGTTATGAAAATTGTTGGGCCCTAAAGCTACTCCTCGGGCACATCTTGTGTGAAAATTTCAAAGAAAAAAAATAAAAATTCCATTCGTGGTGAGCTGCCCAAAAACGCTATGTTGTCAAAAAATGGTGTTTGGTCCTTTAGGGGTTAATGATCACCTCGTCTCCATTCTCTAGCTAAAAATAGGGACAATTTGAAGGAGGAGGGCGTAGATCTACCAAGTACTAAATCTTCTTCCACATAACGACAACAATGACAATAGTCCTAAGACCATTGTGGATGGACAATCTGTTGGAATAGTTTGAGTATGAAAACCTTGAGGGTATGATTTCTCTTACAAGTTATACACCTACAATAGGTACCATGAAAGTGGAGATTCTACTTACTTTTGAACACTAGGAAGCTTGCAATTGGCAAGAAGCTAATCACAAGGCGATTAGCATGACTGCAATCAACCAATGATCCTCTAAAACCAGAGCCCCCCTTTTTTAATGTGTCGAAGGAAACAAGTTTCTTTGCACCTTGCTCAACTAAAAATTTTGGGCTTCATAACTTTCATAACTTATCATTTTTGCTCTGCTAATTTTTAATTCTTAATTTTATATGATAACGAAGTGAGTTTAACCCCTAAAGGTTTGTGACTATGTTTTCACCAAAAATGCTCCCAAACTGCCATTTCTATTACAAGTAGCAAATTTTAAAAAACAAGCATTTTTGGACAAATGTAACTGTATGATCTTGTAGTTCGCTGGTTTCAAAAGATGTGGAAAAAATTTCAGAAAATTCCACCGTGTAGATTGCAAGATAGTAGCATTTGAAGTGACAAAATTTCTTTTTTTGCTTTTGTGAAAAAATGGGCAGCCACACTTCACAAGGTCAAATCTTTATGAAAAAAAATTCCAAAATGGTTGTAATTCTTTGGATTCATTCTTCAAAGCAAGTTGGCTGCATGCTTGAAAAGTTTTAGATCAATTGAAATTGTACAATATATAGGAAAAAAATAATAAGTAGAAAGAAGTAGAGAATGATTCAAAATACTAAATTGTTAAGAATTTAGTTATGGAATTGAAAAATGCCAATCCAATGGTTGTAATGTTGTAATAAACAATCTAAACCTAATGTTTTTATTTTTTTCAGAAATATTAAAAATTGAGTAAAATAAAGGACTTCAAAGTTTATTTTAGAATAGATATTTCATAACTACTTGTAAACTATCCTCAACTAAAATTCCTTATAACATTCATCTCATTAATCTAAATGGAATGATTCAAAGTTTTATATATATAGAGAAATCCAGATAACCAATTTCAAATTTTTATTTTTCAAAAAAGTGATTTTTAAAGAAGTTTTTTTGCTGCTCGGGCTGCCCTCTGAGCAATGAAAACTACACATCATTCAATAACTTTTTGACAATGTAGTCAAAAGTTATGAAAAATTGTTGGGCCTTCAAGCTACTCCTTGGAAAAATGTTGTGTTAAAATTTCAAAGAAAAAAGTGAAATTCCATTCATAGTGAGTTGCCCAAAATCATTATGTTGCCAAAAAATGCACTTTAGTCCTTTAGGGGGTAAAGTTTAGAAAAAAATAAAAAATAAAACACACACTTAGTTTTCACTCATTAAAAATTTATTAAATAGAAGTAGGTTCAAGTTAGAAGGAAAATCTAAATTGTTAATAGTTCCAAGATGGAATTAAAATACACTAATCTCAACGGTGAGATTGTTCTAGCAAGAGATCTTAACCTTGTGAAATTTTTTTATATTTAAATTGTTAAAATTGAGGTCAAAAATGAATTTTACAAATGAATTTTTCAAGAAGATGTTCCAATTGCCCCCAAAACAAGATTGTCCATAACTTTCACATAACAAATCCAAACAGAATAAATAAAAGCTTTCCATGTACATAAAAATGTAATTCATACAAAATAAAAATAAATTTTTTTTTACTTTAAGTTTTTTTGAATTTTTTTTTAGCTCGTTGAACCAAAGAAAAGGCTTTTTGTGCCATAACTTTTGCTCCCAGGCTTTGATTGAAATAAAAGTTATATTTCAGAAAGCTAATATATTTTTTTGTCTTCATCAAAAAAATTGAAAAATTTACAACAAATATTGAGACCATAGGAACCTCCCTGAAATCCATTTTGTCCTCCAAGGGGACAATGAAACTTTAGGAGTTAACTACAAAAGTTGGAGGAGATTATTTCATTTGTGTGAAAAAAAAATCACGAGAAGTCCATAACCCATAAATGACAATTGTCCATAAAGATAAAATATTTTGAATTCAAGGTAGCTTTATACAAAGGCTATTTTGAATGGATAATTTTTTTTATAAACTGACACGAGGTGTGGACATATATCCATTTGTCATAATATATATTTTTTGTGAAGGGTGTGTTCAAATTAGAAGTTATGATGTTGCCCAAATGGATAGGAGGCAACCTCAAGTGGTCACAAGTAGCTTGTGCTAAATTGCTATTCTACTTTCAAATTTTGACAAGTATGTAGCTAATTTGATATAGTGTGCAACAGTGAAAAAATTAAATTAATGTGTAGTAAAAAAATCTCACTCCAAGAGAAATTAAAGTCTAGAAAACTTAATGAGCAATACCATGGAAAATGATAACTTTAAAAGCTATTAATATTCTTGCAATCTACACTAAGAATTGGAATTCCTAGAATATTTTTTAGTCATTCATGTACCAGTCTTGTGCAATTTTATATGATTCAATTTTTATTTAGTTTTCCTTCATATTATTCTCAATGCACTAGAAAGTGACATTTTTTGAAAAATTATGCATGAAAGACACTAGTCACTCCAAGTTAAAAAGTGTACGAATGCCTACTTTAAGAAAATCAATTGCACAAGTATCATTAATATCATCAAACCATCATAATTTCTTTACAAAATTCAGTTTGAAACATTATCCATTAGATTTGTTGTAGTCATAGATTAAAAGTTGAGTAATATTCGACAAAGATTCCAAAATTCCAAGGATAGATTGGGAAGCTTCATAATTTTGTGATTTTCATGAAATTCAAATTGAGCTTCTAATTTTGTTTACAATAGTTAGACATGTTTGAAAAGCATTAGAAGGAACTCATTTCTATCTATTTATTATAACTCAAATGGTTTTTATAATTATTGTCATTAGTACCTCGTTTGTTTCAAACAATTCAAGAGAGAAAAAAAAATATATGAGATCATTACAATAGCATCTTGGCTTGTGAAGCACAAATCAATCCACTTTTTAAAGTGCTAAGTACAAAAAAGTTCTTTTTCGGAGATATTCATATTTTTACAATTTTTTTTTTAAAATAGAAAAATTAAAACTTATAAATATATAAATTATTAGTGCCAAAGTAGTCCATGATTGTAGTATTTTGATTGCGTGTGAATAATAATAATAATAATTTTTCATATTATCTTAAAGTGATAAAAAATTTTGATTTGTATTTTTGAATTGTCATCTTTTTTAATGCTTAGTCACCTTCACAAGTATTTTGCTATTGTGATCATTTCTAGATAAGTGACCGGGAATCTATAAGTTTAAATGTTCTTTAATGAATACATGTTGTACAAATAAAATTGAAGAAAAAATAAATTTTGATTGATTTTGAAACAAATTTATATTTTAAAGTCTTTTTTAATTTCCTACTTTGCTACTATGACAAATTATCAAAATTTCACAATTACAATCTAATGTCTATAAATAAAAACTTAGATAGTAAAAATTAGATATGAAGTGTCTTTCATCATATTTCTATTGCAATTACTATTATTTTATTGCATAAAGACATTTCCCCACTAATCAATTGCTTGTTATGTTCTACCGTAGTTGTAAGATAGGATCGGCGAAATATAATTCTAAAAATAAATGTTGGAATTTTAGAAAAAACATTTTTATAAAACCAAAAAAATGTATGGTGAAAAAATATTATTTATATAAATTCTATTTTTAGCATATATTGATTCTTATTTTTGAAAAAAAAAAAATATGCGGCAAAGAGGTGCCAACCATGCCCTACACTTATGATATTTATCTTTAAATAACCACCACATCATAGTGTTTTGAGGGGATACTCAAAAGATCGTGTAAGATGAAGAAAGCTAGTTTGACTACCTTGATTTATATATAGGCATTTTTTTAAATGACCAAGCATGCTTCAAGTATTAATTTATACCATGATTCAAAGTTTGGAAGTTCTAAATGATATGGGATAATGACATACTTCATTGTATTTGTAATTGTATTCATGTAGCCATATACACATCCATACATTCATATTTGTGTATCTCTATCCATGTCTATGTATACAAATTTGGGACATAGTTGTCATTTTTTAATTTCAATATTTTGATCTCCAACCAACCTTTGTAAAATGTTGTGTCTAGTACTTCTAAAAAGATAGTCATTACCACATATTTAGTCAATATATGTCCACTTTGTATTTAGTGCCAACATGCATTTTTAACTTTTGCAATAATAATAATAGAAAAAGTGCGTAACTACATAGATGTATTAGAAATAGATAATGAAGACAAGCCTTCAATTGTGATGATTAAGACATCAACAAAATAAGAAAAGGCTCAAAAGTTAAAGAAATTTTATTTAGAATTGACAGTTTTGTTTATTTATAGAAATATTGCGCTAGATAAGTTGTCTTTATCTTGTGTGACAAAGAAAGTTAATTACACAATTGTTATATTTATGGACGAGGAATTTTTCCGCTTCTTGAAATACAAAATCAGTTGAAACTTGGTGTAAGCACGTATGACAATTGATAGATGCTAAACAATAGATGGACAATGAAAAAAAAAATAGAAAAAATCCAAAAGTAGATAACTTGTAAACTAAGATTTATTCATGAGTACAACTTAAAACCTGGAAGCTACATTTGTCTCACCAGTAAGTATTCACAAGGTGATATTCATTATCTCAATAAATATGAGAAAATATGTGCTATATGTCATTCATCATCTTAATGAGTATGAAAAAAATACATGCTATATGTTTCTTTCTATTTTGTTCTTGCAAAATCATGAAATCATAGAATTTTTGAATTTGTATTTAAAATTAAAGACAATTTGAAGCTTATCATAGCACAAATTTAAATCTTATTCTATAAATTTGAAACTTGTCATAATACTAGTTTAAGCACTTGATTTTCTTTCTTAAATTTGGTAGTATGAATTACATTTATTTCACAACTCCAAATTTAAGAAGGATAAATAATGAATACAATTTTGAATTATTTATCTAAAAAAAACAAATTCAAAATCAACAGAAATAAGATTAAAAAGACAATAGAATATGTATTTAAAGAAACATATAACAAATTAGAAACAAACTAGTAAGGAAATATTTATATCACCTGTAGTTATTGCTTCGATTTATGACTCATCGTTCTTCATATTTGATGACAATTGGCTTTCCCAATGGGACATCCGAGCACCCAAAGGCATTGTTGACGTCAATGATTTCAAGTATATTGGTGGTAATCAATATGCATAAAAGCATAGCTTTCATTGTATGGCTGTCGACGGATACAAAAACGTGGCATTGAGCATCAAATGGTGTTATTAACCTTTACACATCTAGAGTTCTTACTAGGGTGAAGATAAAACTTCCTTGATTACAAGGCTCAATTCAAAATTTAGATGTGACTTATGATGAGTACTTGCAACCTTAGATCAAGAACTGGTCTTTATATGCACGTCATTTGTTGACAAGGACGGAAACTTAAAGTCTGCATTCAAAATGTTGGTATGAATTTGAAAGGGAGCTTAATGGAAGCCCTAATAGTTTTGAAGCCCACATCGAACAATGCATCAATTTTTCCGGCCGGTCATATATTGCATGATGAACGATTCTCATGGGTAAATCTTACCATTTTAGTGAGATGATCAGTGAATATTTGTGAAACTATAGTATTATAATTTGCATCTAATTTTTTTGCAATTCGTGTAATCAATGTAGTGTCATTATTTGCATTAAAATTCTTTGCAGATAAGAGATAAGGGCGAGTCTTATATTGTGGCTAGTGGTGGTAATTGTGTATATCTATGGAGCTTGGATAGGGTGGGCAACGCCACCCATGATTGATACAAAATCTGCTCACACTTAAAGACTTGATTTTGTTATTACAACCATTTTGTAGATGATGCAACTTGATTTTGTTATCACAACCATTTTGTAGATGATGCAGTGGTGGGCCCCATCTTCCAACAATCACATCAAGAAAAATGATGGTCTTCTTCCTTAGTTCTCTCTACAACGTTTTCTGTGACACGGGTGCAAGGTAACGGAACCATGACATTGCTTGGGCACCGCACTATTTGTGTAGTAAACGGTGCATTTCAAGCATTGCAGTGCACCCACTTTCTGCTCAAGACCGACAATTATATTCTAAGTGTATACTTAGTTGATGTGGTTAGATCAAATTATGTTATGGTCTTTTTTTCAATAAAATACCTGCATTTTGGTCTAATGAATTGGATTCAATATCATTCCTACTCTACATGCAGCGTCGGGTGCATTTGGGTGCACTATTGCTTGTGGAATGCACCCAAAGTTGGATAAGATCCCGCCAACATAGTTCTTGATGTTTTGGGTGTTTAAATTATGCATATTTTTAAAATGCTTAACAAGTTGTAATATTTTAAAGGCTGATGTCCCATTTGCTCTAACTTAGACTATACAAAAATTGATCCTATACATGGATTAAATTAGTCAACATTGCATCAAACTTCAATGGATCAAGTGACATATTTTTCAGAATTTGAAGCATATACAAACAAAGTAGAACCTTGTGGTCAAGGAATGAAGCTCTTGATGGAAGAATATGATAGGACCATGTAAGCGCTACTTTAATCAAAAATCAAGATTTCAAATAAACTTAATTACAAGTCAATGCGAGGTGCAATTCACAAGGATACTGCACCCAACCTTCTAAGGGCATGGCCACTATTGTCTGGCCAAACGGGCACGGACAACTAAGTTCAGGGGCATTTTGTTCTCACATTGCCCGATGAGGACGGCTTCCCGCGCTGTTGGACAGAACTGGACCCACTTGAAAATGGTCACCGCTCCTTGTTTCGTCAGAGCTCTAGTTTGGTAATTAATACACATTAACTTAGATTTGAATTAGAAAATACGAAAGACAATGACGAGCTACAACTGTAAATGAGGGCTTGTTTTAATTGTGGTGTTTTTTGGGTGTGGCAATTTTTGGCTTTGGCTTCTTTGCCAAATGCTTCCCTTCTTTCAAGCAAGTTTTTGTGTAGAGTTTTTGTTGAAT
Source organism: Antitrichia curtipendula (assembly GCA_951230915.1). Taxonomy (NCBI): domain Eukaryota; kingdom Viridiplantae; phylum Streptophyta; class Bryopsida; order Hypnales; family Leucodontaceae; genus Antitrichia; species Antitrichia curtipendula. The sequence continues at coordinate 18,049,135 of OX579636.1, read as the reverse complement.
TCTTTTGTTTGCATTTTGTGTATTTGCAGAGAGCGTGTAGGAATGAATGTTTGGAGGGCTCGCTTGTGAGCTAGTCATGATTTATTCAATGATAGTGATGATAAGGAGGAGTTTACTGCAAACTTGAATTTAGGTTTAGGTTTTCGGATAAACAATGAATTCACTAAGCGTTTCGTTGGAGGTGGATCTCATCCAGAGAAGGCCCCAAATGTAGATAGAGATCATCATGAGATGCATGAGAAGATGTTCAAGGATTACTTTAGTGATTCCCCAGTATATGGGGCTTCTTTGTTTTGACGACGCTATCAAATGTGTCGTTCCTTGTTTGTATTCATCATGGACAAAGTGTGTGCTCACAACTCTTACTTTGTGCAGAAGAGGGAAGCATTTGGATACATAGGATTGTCTCCACATCAGAATATTACTGCTGCTCTTCGTATGCTTTTATATGGCATTTGTTCAGATGACACTGATGAATATTGCCGTACGAGTAATACAACTACGATGGAGTCCATAAAAAAGTTTTGTGTGCCGATTCGAGAGATTTTTGAGGAACATCATTTGAGACAACCAACTCGAGTAGACTTTTACAAGCACTTAGCCATCAACGAAGCTCAAGGTTTTCCGGGTATGTTTGCTTCATTGGATTTTATGCACTACAAGTGGAAAAATTGTCCGGTGGCTTGGCAAGGTAACTTTGGAGATAGATGTGGTAAAAAATCTATCATTCTTGAGGCTATAGCCATTGAGTATTTGCACAATTGGCATGCCTTCTTTGGCCTCCTAGGGTCTAACAATGACCTCAATGTTTTAGGCCGCTCTCCAATGATACATAGCATGTTGACTAGTGAGCTTCATGATACGCACTTTATAATCAATGGATGCCAGTATGATTGGTACTATCTTTTGACCAATGGCATCTACCCTCTTTGGGCTTGTTTTTTTCAAAATATTCATTAGTCAACCGATGAAAAGAAAAGGTATTTTGCACAATGACATGAAGTAGTTTGCAAAGATGTGGAGCGTTGTTTTGGTGTACTTCAAGACCGGTTTGCCATCATCAGAAACCCGTATAGACAGTGGAGTATAAATGTTATAGCGGATATTTTGTTTGCTTGTTGCAGCCTCCACAACATGATAGTGGAGGATGAACAAGATGTAGATGGCCTTGAAGACATTGTGGCGGAGTTGCAGAGAGACATTCTACAACCATATGCTAGAGGGTTAACATTTGATGAATTACTCAGTAGTACTAGGGAGATAGAGGACTTTAACACTCACTATGGACTTAGAAGAGACCTTATAGAGCACTTGTAGGCACTTAAAGGGGTCAATATGTATTGATTTAGATTTATGGCATATGATACTATCATTGATGATATCTTTTACTTTTTTACATGAATTTATTATCTTCCACTACTGAAAGTCAGTCCATTTATAAAAAACAATTCTTGCCATACAAAAGTTGTACCCAATTCACCAAACTCCTTGCATTTTGTATTTTGAAATGGCCCAAAAACTTCCTAAATAGTTGGAATAAACTTTATAGAAGCATCCTAACATATAAAATTGCAAAAGTCATTGCCAATTCCTATTTTTTCCTTAAATTTGTTAATTAATCATTAAAAATTTGTGAAAATTTCTAAAAGTAACCAATGCCTCCACAAAATAGCCATCTAAGTGGGTTCCTAATCTACTAAACAACATATATAGAAGTTAGCTTAGAGAGTGTTTTGAGTCCAATTTTGCTTTTGGTGTTTGTATATTGATTTTTGAATATTTTTAGGTTTAGGATATTGAACCTTGCAATGTAGTACCAAAATTTATATATGTGTACAAGTACATGAATTACACAATTTTTGGCTCAAGGCATAATATCATTTTTATAAAGATCCTATACAATTTACTGCCAAAAAAAAATTAGAAAGTCTATTGTCTATGACTATCTCTTGGGTCTACAAAAATTGACACAACTGTTTTTAATACAATATGTATAGAATATTTTACACAAAGAAATAAAACTACTTTTGCACTCTTTAAGTATAAAAATAGTTCCAATAAAGAAAAACCACAATAATTACTAATTTAGGTTTAAAAATAATTTACATATATGGACACACCTAATTTTGATATTCTATTTATACATATAAACCACATAAAATAATGCACCTATTTATAATATTTTATATACAAAAATATAACACACAAAATAAAACATCTATGGGCAATTTCGTTAAAATGGCGAAATTCCGTAACTTTGGCAGTTTTCACAGTTCAGAGCGGATGCTCTGAAATGTTCAATTGTCCTAGATTTCTGAAATCTAAACCACTTATAGATGTCTGAAATCTACAATAGTCATAGATGTTGCTTTCAAAGTTCAGACCGTGCGATTTGAAATGTACATTAGTACTAGATTTCTGAAATCTATATAAGACAAAGATTTATGTAATCTATACCCCTCATAGATGTCACTTTCGCAGTTCAAAGTGGCCGCTCTGAAAATGGCATACAGAATATGCCATTTTAACGAAATTGCCCATATCTATTTCTTCACATTTAATGTACAAAAGTAAATCCAATAATAATTTTTAATATTCTATGTAGAAAAATAATTCATATAATTGACCCACCTAAATTTTAATACTTAATGAATAAAAATCATTCACAACAAGTAATACTATGTATGCTAACTTTCCAAATTTTTTCTTTACTATATAAGAAATCCACTTGACAATTTGTGGGAGTATTAGATACTTTGTGGAATTTTTTAGAATTTTTTGATTGATTTCCCTTCTTATTTAAAAAAATAGGAATTGATAATTACTTTTGCAATTTTACATATTAGGATGCTTTTATAGGGTTTATTCTAACTATTGGAAAGTTTTTGGGCCATTTCAAAATACAAATGGCGAGGAATTTGGAGAATTGGCAAAACTGTGACGAATGTGACTAATGCCCCTAGGGGGGCATTAGTCACATTCGTCACAGTTTTGCCAATTCTCCACAACTTTTGCATGCTTGGATGAAACTTTATAAAACTTTCCATATTTGCTCTTTACTATTAAAAAGACCTACTTGACAATTTATGGGAGTATTGGATACTTTTTGAATTTTTTTATTGATTTACCTTCCTATTTAAAAAAAAATAGGAATTGGCAATGACTTTTGCAATTTTATGTGTTGGGATGCTTTCATAGGATTTATTCTAATTGTTGGAAAGTTTTTGGGCCATTTTGAAATACAAAAGGCAAGTATTTTGAAAAATTGGCTATAGTGTGGATTATGTGATTAATAAGCATAATTTCTGCAAAATTTAGATATCAATGGGTTTAGGTCTTTAATGTTGTACATCACCAAAGAAAAATATTTTTACGTTTTGGTAGCTTGGTGAATTTGTATAGGCAAGTTTTAAAGTGATTATAAAACAATCCTCAAAAACTAAGTCTTTTGGGGTGTATTAGCTTTTTTTTCACTTTTAGACCAAAATTCTTTTTTATTTTTGTAGGATTGTAGTGTGCAAAGGATACTATAACATATGGGTTTGTTCATTTGGATTGTGTCCATGCATTTTCAACATATCTTGTATAGAGTGAAATTGGACAAAACATAGACTTAATTTTTGAATTGGTTGATAGACATTGGAAAGAGCCAACATGGCATAAATTCGGATTTATGCAAGACAATACTATCAATGGTAGTATCTTGCACTATTCAAAGAGAGTCCGGTATTAACACTATCAACATAATCTCCATTGCCATTTCCTTCTAAAAATTTATCTTTTTCTTGTGTACTACCTGGAACCCGCTATGTTGTTGGCATTTCAGGGTCTACACAAGGAAGTTCATCCCACTCACTTCGTAGATTATGGTCGTGAACTTCATGAGTAGTTATGTCTTCATACATTGGAGCCATACCAAGAGGACTATCATATGTCGCATGGCCTCGTGTTTGATTGAAGCTACCATGAGAATTGAAGCCTGGACTCTAATCTATGTTTGACCAAGAGTCATCTATAAGGTTCATATTACCTACTGATATACAAACTTCTATACCTATACACTGAAAGCAAGAATAAGTTAGTTTCAACCTCATTTAAGAAATTGAAACACAAAAGATAATTCAAGGAATAAAAGAGAATATTTTCGAACTTTGAATTGCCACTCACAGTGAAAACGGGAATTGTCTGTAAAATCAAAATCAAGTGCTACTAAAGCCCATCAAAATAGAGCACCTAAAATTGGTTATTCTAAATGCTATTTTCAATCAAAGAAATGAAAACAAAAATGCCATAGCCTATACAAGAAGCTACGACTAAAATTCAAACCTTTGAACTTGCCAATAATGCCATAGATGAAATTAGTCGATCTAAATGCTTTGTCACATCTATGAAAAAAATGTTGTAGCTCAAATTGGAGCCTCCAAAACTCCTCACTATATAGAAATTGAAACTCATACACAAAGAAGAAGCATATTAAGCAAAACTTTAAAGATCAAATAACTATCAAAATCCACAACCAAGCCATTGAAGTAAAAAATGAAAAAAAAACCCGAATGACAATCCACAAAATGCCACAATTGAACCAATCCATAAGGAGTTCGTTAATGTCAATAAACAATCCACTGCATCAAAGATACCAGAATCATGAAAAAGCCAAAGCCGCAATAGAAAATAGAGGTCCTCGACTTACCTGAAGGAGCTTGTGTCGGCCAAAAATTTCTAGTTTCCATGTCACTATGTTCTGTCTCCTCAATTACATTGTTGTTGTCACTGAGCCCAAAGTCGGAATCATGAAATCCATCTACCCCATCAAATTCATTAGCTTCTAAGTTGTTGTCCTCTTCATAATGATCATCTTTTGGTTCTTGCTCACCGAGATGTTGCTCTTGCATTTGACGTCGGATTTCCTCATTTTCCAATACCTCAGTGGCATGTCTTGCCAATTCAATTGCTTGATGAAGTTGTAACCACTCCTCTCAATCAGTTGCCTCATCTTTGTCTTATTGATCTTGAGTAGCTAAACGCTTTTGGAGCTTCTTTAGCTCCTCCTTTTGTCTTAACCTCATGAATTCTTGTGCTACAATAGATTGGGCTCCATGAGCATCTAGAGCAGTCATTAGAAGGATTAGATTATGGTCTTCCAACGCCCCCACCTTCCGCATGACTGCAACTGCCATAACCTCAGAAGTAGCCGCTTGTTTGTACAAAGCACCTTCCGCAACCTTGTTAGCTCGAATGCATTCTTTAGCTGTTTTTGTACCAATTGGACAATCTTAGAGACCTTGGTTTCTGTCTCCAACCACCGTCTCCTCTGCAATACTCCTGTACTCACCTGCAGATTCATGAGAGCCATGGTTAGAGGCAATAGCCTTCCTCTTCGAAGGTGTGACATTCTTGAATGTACCCCAACCCTTAGCCCACCGCGGAAAGTCTTTAACAAGCAACCAACAGTGCTCAAAGCTAAAATCAACATTTTTTGGATTTTTTGTATGGTAAAATTCTTTGGCCATCTTCAAGGTATTTGCTAGACTAGTCTGGTTACTTGCAAATTCAAAGTTTGTTGGTATGCACCAATAAACTTGTTTACATCATGTTTGATTTATCCCCATTTAGACTCTAAAGAACGAGAAGGTCTAAATCCTGCGGGTCTCAAGCTATCAAAGTGCTCATGAATTCTTTTCTAAAATGACCAATTTCTTTGTTGATTACTTGCAACAAGATCTTGCAAAATAGTCTTAATGGACCTTGACAATTGCCTCTCTTCTTCGGTAGTGAAATTATAGCCTTTCAATGCACTACAACTGCCTTAGACTGCAACATTGAAATTAGCTTGTACAGCACCCTCCAATCTCACTCTAACCAGAATTGTCACAACGTGGGTTCCTTTAGCACTTCGTAACCTGCCTATTGCTTCCCTCTTGCCTCTTCCATTGGGATTATTTCTAATACAAGGCTCGTTCAAAACTTCCCCGCCCTCGCCAAGTTGGGGTATTTGTTCATAAATTGGGCGTGACTAGTCTTTCAAATTTTGTTGCCAGTGCCACGGTGGAGGGGCTTCTAGCTCCCGGGCCCCTGCTAATTATGCCTGGGCCTAATATAACAAGTAGCAGTGGACATACTCTAACTTCAAAGCTATCTCTCTTTCATCTATAATTAAACACCAGGCGTCGAGAAGATAATTGATGAACCAAAGACTTGAAGCATTGGGTTTGAAATTTGTACATTGTAATATTCACAGGCAAATTCAACAAAAAAAATTTTGTATATTTTATATTCACACTAAAATCTAGCACAACTACATGATATTAATATTATTAAACATTTAAAATGATAATATTGAGTTGATACTAAGCTCGTCATTTATGATATTTTAAGCTTATATAAATCACCTTAATGTGACACGAAAGAAAATTGTAAGCACTTAGAACTTCCAAAAGGATGATGTTTGACTCAATGCAAGAAGCATTGGTAAGACAAAAGCCCCCATCTTTGACTTTTGGCTCATTGTTCTTCATGCTAGATGACAATTGGCTTCCCCAATGGGACATCTGAGCATGCAAAGGCATTCTTGACGTCAATGACTTCAGCTATGTTGATGGTAATCAATATGCATCAAAACATACGCTAGTAAAAAAATTTGCAACCAAAACAATAGAAAACTATTGTTTGTACCTGTTGTTTTGATTGGGTTATATTGGACAAATATCAACTAAAATCTGATGATTTTTTTTTTGGGACAAATCCCCCCAAAATGAATGTTTTAATTTTTTTACATATTTTTAAAATCCTTTTATATAAATATAATTTTTATTTTATTTTTTAAAATTTTGGTTGCCCGATAAACTCGGGTAGCCAAAAAACTATTTTTCTAAAAAACACCACTTGGATAGTCCCACCATGCAAGCAGGCTACCTAGGCAGCTTGCCACATGGGCAGGGCATCACTTATGAGGATCGAACCTTGGACCTCGTGCTGAAGGTCCAAAGGTTCAACCATTTCTCCATGCAAACCTTTGCATGTTAATGTTGTAAGTAGGCTTTTATTTAATTAGTTTTCTAATAATTTCCCGTTTGCTTTGTTAAATTAGCAAAGTTTGCAGGCCATTTTGACATAGTAGAACAACTTTATTCAAAAACATTTGAACTAAAAAAAGTTGTTAAGCCAAACTAACTTTCATCTCTAAAATTACGTTTGAAATTTCAAGTCTCCAATCAAAAATTATAGACCAAATTCAGAGAGGATGTTTGAAAAAGTAAAAGAAAATGTACTTTTCAATCCCTCTTTGAATTTTGCCTATAACTTTTGATTGGAGTCTTTAAATCTCAAACGGATTTTTGGAGATGAAATTTAGCTTGACTGTACAACATTTTTTAGATCAAAGTTTTTTTAATAAAGATAATATACTATGCCAAAATGGCCTCCAAAGTCTGTTGAGTTTTAAAATGACACTGAATTATGAATGGTTTCAAAAAAAATTCATTGTATAGTACCTTCCAAGAAGTCTTGCAACCACACTATAGACTCTAATAAAAAATTTGTATAAAAAAATTTGCAAAATTTTAATTAGGTTTTGTAAACCAATTAAGCCATTATACTCAAGTATACAGATATAATCATAATATTGAAGGGTCAATTAGTAAAATATAGCTATAATTTAGAAACATCTATTTAATAAAATTTGGGAAGGCAACACCTTGACATTAATTTTTTTCTAGTGTAAAATTTTTCTTATGTAATGTGCATTTTTTCACAAAATAAGATGAGCACATTGATGTTTCTAAAATGTTTTTATAATACAATTTTGAAAAGTTCATTACCAATATTTTTCAATCAATTGTTATGTAACACAATGAAAAGCATACAAAATAATTTACCAAGAATGGATTATTTTTTAAATTAAAATTTTATGTATTGATCAAGATTGCATAAAATAATAAATTTAATAGATAATTTTGATAGTTCATTATTAAAATGATAGTACATATTCTTCATGCCACTCAACAATCTATATAAAGAGTAAAAAAAGGCAAATGGTATTATAAAAAATGAATAATTAAAAGGTAAGATCTAGGCAATTGCAATCTTCATATTTTAAGATTTCCACATAAAATTTGAAATTACATTAGCAACTGTATCATTAGATGTTTGGTCTTTCTCTAAATTCCAAATTGTTCTTCATCAAATCCTTAACACCCAAATGCCCAAGGCCTTTTCTAAGTTCCTTGGAGTTTGTTCTATATTGAACAAGAAGGCTACATTTTGATAAAGTTCATCAATATTTTTTGAATTGAAACCATACAAATTCAAATTAGATATATTAGAGATCACATTGAAAAAAAAATACAACAATACCACTTATGGATTGAAAGATTATGTTGTTTGACAAATAAAATTTAAAATAAAATTATACAAATGGAATTAGATTCTAAAAGATTCCAAAAAGATTTTGTATTTCGTAAAATTATGTTGATTCAATCATTGCACTATTCAAATCAACAAAAAAGAGGCCCCATTTTGTTGATTTTCACAGAAAGTTCAAAATTTAGTGAAAACGGTCATTCTAGTGCTTCAAACAACAAAAATCAGTTGATTTTTTTTTTTGGTCATGATTTTCTAATAGTGATAGCTTTCGTTGTATGGCTGTCAACGGATACGAAGACATGGCATTGGGCACCAAAGATGGTGTTATTAACCTTGATACATCTAGAGTTCTTACTAGGACGAAGATAAAACTTCCTCGATTACAGGGCTCAATTCGAAATTTAGACATGATCTATGATGAGACTCTAGTACTTGCAACCTTGGATCAAAAGTTGGTCTTTGTGTGCACGTCATTTGTTAACAAGGATGGAAATTTGAAGTCCGCATTCAAAAATACCAATATGAATTTGAAAGGGAGCTTAATGGAAGCCCTAATAGATTTGAAGCTCATAGCAGACAATGCATCAATTTTTCTGGCCGATCATATATTATATAATGAACAATTCTCATGGGTGAGTCTTACCGTTTTAGTGAGATGATCAATATCATGTTCTAGTTAAGCTTAAAAGATAATTGAACATATTACCTATAATTAAATATGATACTTTACATTTCATTTGTGATAATGTAGTTACAGACACTCAAATGCAAAATAATTCTAGCACTTGATTCTCTTTCTTAAACTTAGGGGTGCAAAAGACAAAACCCTTCTCAGTTATGTGGAAGCAGTTGTAGACATAATCAATACACTTATGTATTACATTAAAATCATAAGACTATTAATTTTCTTTTAATGTGGTCATGATTCATTTAAAACTTAAAGTATTTTTTGAAATATTATCATTTATCAACAAATTATATGTTGTTATTTTATTTGGATTTAATTATTAATTTAAATATAAAAAATTGGATTTTAATTAGCAATGTATCTTTATATTGTTTTGCCTTCAATAAGAAATAGATTTATCTACTATGTCTATAGTATTAACTAAATTTTCTCATATAAGATAATTTAACCTCTAGTTAAGCTTTAAGGGGGCATTGATGTGGATCTTAGAAAGATGTGTGAATTCAAACATAGGGGGCCATTTTTGCTTGGTAACTAAATATTTAGAAACACTACAAAAAAAGGGGTTTAAAAAATCCTATGAAAAAATATTTTTAAATATTATAATTTCAAATATGTTATTTATAGACCCCTAAATAATACCCTTAAACACTTAGAGTTATTCAAAACACAAAGAGAGACCTCCTCATGAATTAGGCCAATTATTATATTTTTAAAGATGAATGTATTCCAATTTGTACATTGAGTGATACAAGATTTTTTTTAGGCATTTAAAATTTTCTAAATCTCTAATATTATACTATTTAGATTTTCAAAATTATTTTTGAATTATATAATAAAAAACTATAATTATATTTTACCTCACAAATTACTTTTGTAGTTCAAAAAAATGACATTTAAAAATTATTTTGCTCATAAAGTGACATAAAATTGTAAAACTAAATTTTTGATCACTTTTCTATATTGCTTTTGGACTTTTGACTTGTAATGTGAGGGATGTGATTTACAAAATTACAATGTGTTATAAATCCTCTTTAAAATAAACATTAATAAGAAGTACGAAAAACTTCAATTCATTTGTAAAGAACATCAAATGGAAAGAAATACCATAAATGAAAACTAAATACGTAGCAATTGATAACTTTGTTGTAGAATTGACAAATGTCAATACAAATTGCACGAGTGTTCAAGCAAACAATATATATTCTATAGATTTTAATATTTTATTGATAATTAAAAATTGACTTCAAAATTGATCTTCTAATGAATATTTTTAGCAATTCCTTCATAAATTTCATATAACAGTAATTTTATGAGTAAATGTGATTCCATATATGTGCAATAACAAAATGTGATTCTAAATTATATATTAAATTCGATATAACCTTCACCTTATGAGCAAAATGTGAATTGAGGCTCATTGTCAAGAGCCTTCAATACTAAGAAATTAGGATTTGCAATAGCCATCATGTTGCACAAAATTTTGAATAGAAAAATCATAATGATTTATGTTCAAAATCAAATTTTTAATGCTAAAACTAGACTTCAGAAAGCGTTTAAAAAAAATATAAAACATTATACATAATCATTTAGTTAGGCTCCATTTGTCTTCAAAATATTGTCAAAAACTAAAATTTGGTGCTTTGGATAGTTAGGGGTTAATTCATAGATCATCCTTATATTGTATTTTGACCATTTCTTACTATTTATTTTTAATGTGAATTTTAGTCATAAAATAATACTTTTTTGAAGTTGAGTCCAATAAATGAAATGAAGCTTATTAAGTGAAATTTCTATTCCAATTGGGAATTTTGAAATATTATAAATTTCAACATTTTATACCAACATGAATTTTGGTCCTATAACTACAGTTTGTTGATTTTCTAATTATTGAATGACACAATAACTTTGGTTTATACTATGATATTATACACCATAATATACACTCGTGAAAATTTCAGATATTTCAAAGTATGTTTTATATTTGATATGAATTTCCTTAATTTAAAAAAATACACAATAATTTCAAATTTTCCCCCCAAAATTTGGAAACTTATGACTTGTAGTGGACATATGGTTTCATCTCTGAAAAATAACATAAATTTTTCCATACATATCTAATTGCAAAATGGTAGCAAACAAAGTGATGGGCAATGAGGCCTAAAATCAATGGTCATGGGTTTGTCCCTTAACCATGTACTGTTGTTGTAGACACTAAGTGTTCGATGAATGGCTTCAACTGAGACTAGAGGATGAAAAAAATGTTCTTTCATCCAATTTATTTATTTGAAGGGTACTTGAGTACATTTTCAATAAATAATAATGCAAATTCCGTCATCATGGTATTATTGACTTTTCTAAAGAAAAAGGTGCTTAATCTGCAAATCACCTTTGTAGTTTATTTGGGCCATTTTTTGCTCTTTAATGACTTAATGTGAATTTTAGCCATAAAAATGATGTTTTGAATTTGAGTCCAACCAATGAAATGAAGCATGTCAAGTGTAGTTTCTACTCCAATTGGAAATTTTGAATAATAGTAAATTTAGACATTTTATAGCAATGTGAACTTTGGGCCTATAACCATGGTTTGTTGATTATCTAATTCTAGAGTGACACAATGACTTTGATTTATACCATGATCTTATACACTATAATATATATCAATGGTGGAAATTCCAAACTTCTTGAGGATATTTTGTATTTGATATGAATTTCTTTAATATTTTTCTTAAGAAATTCACAGTAATTTCAAATTTTTTCAAAAAAGGTTGAAAATTTTACAAGTTGTAGCAGACATGTGATTTCAACTCTTAAAAATAAATAGAAATTTTTTCATTCATATCTATTTGCAAAATGCCAGCAAACAGAGTGATGGCCAGTGAGGCTTGAAATCAGTGGTCATGGACCTATAATTCCCTTGAGAGTTTATTTTCACGACCCAACAGAAATCCTTAGAAGGTCGGAATTAGGTCCCTCTACTGCAGATTTCCACAGTCATTGCCATGAAAACGAAAGGGCGTTGCAAGCTTTTGTGTCCGAAACTGCTGGACTTCCACATTGCAGCGATGGCGGAGTCCATTCCGTCGTCGACGAGGTTCCATTCCTTGGCTTGGTCGCAAGATCGCCATTTTACTGCCTATGCGAAAGTGAAAATGCAATCAATTGATGATTTGTTTTTGGCAGAATCCAGCTGCTGCTGATTGAGAATCAAAAGCCAAGCATCTTCCAGAAGGTTTGCAATCCTATTTGCGTCCATGAATGACTGCTTCCTCTTGCAATCAATCAATTGATCAATTGTATTCTCGCTAATTGGTGAAGATGAGGCGAGGAGGTCGAGGGAGTAATTTACGAGGTCCGTGGAGACGACTTGACGACCCTGCAATTGCGGTGAGCATGTTTCACTCTGCAAGAGAATTTTCTTAGGGTTCCCTGGAGCGTATGAAAAGTATTTTTCTCCTGCCCATCGTTGTAATTGGAATTGGGAAATGCGTCATGGATTTGTGCAGAGTGCGGGGTATCTGAATCGGGGGTGGACAGCGCGTAATTGTGTCTGCGTCACGGTGCTTGCAGCTTGCAGCATGGCCATGTCAATTCTCATTTGGAGCTCCCGATATCGTTCGAATGTACATCAGTTGAGCAGTTCGGGGATGGTGTTTCCTTTGTACCGCTACTATCGAAGTGGCGGCCATGGAATGGGATGGCGTGAAAACAGGGCGGGGAGGGGAAGGAGGATTCAAGGAACGGATGTATTGATGAATCTCCGTGGCGGACGTCGAATCAACGTTGATGATATGTACGTGGATCCCTCATTCCAATGTGCTCTTCTTCTTCTTCTTTGGATTTCGAATTCATGATCTTTGTGTCTATATGAATGAGTTTGAGGTGTGCACTATTTGTTTTTATTAGCCAAATCATGCTTACCCTAAACTTGCTAAGTGAAGGTCAACCAAGTATATTGGAAGAGAGGAGTTGCTTTTGGTATCAGGGGTTGGTATAGAAGGCGGGGTCAGGTCCCTTACAGTATCCTCTATCTTCAATGAGCTTGGAGCAGGTTTTGTTTGCAATGTGTGTTGATATGCTCTGTTTAGGCACTTTGGTGTTTTGCGGTGTTAAGCTCTTTGTTCGCCTTTTTTCTATGCAATGTACACAGGGAGCCGTTGTACATTGAGATGAAACTGGGAGTCCCTCCAGTGAAGTACAACTTTGTTGTCGACACCGGGAGTGTAATGTCGTGGGTATACTGCAATATTCGTACAATTGTTTCGAAGTTGACTGATTGGGTGAGTACCTCCCTGCCGCCTGAAATCTCCTATCGTGGTAATGCCGGCATTGTTACCAAAACTTCCAAAAGAACTCGACTGTAAAAAATGCGATGATTCTGTTCTCTGCGTTATCCATTTTTGTCTTGTAAATAAGGTAGAGCATGCTTTTTTGACATATGTTGGAGTTTGACTTTTGGGAGATGACAACAGAGCTGTGGAGAGATCTTTGGATACAAGAGCCAAATCGCTTGAGATTAAATATTTTGTTACTATGTATGATTTTCTTGTGCAATTTTAAAGCGGGTCGTTGTAAACTCCTGAAAGTGATTTCCATTCAAAGATTATCTTGCTAATAAGGCCAACCAAGTGTATACATAGATGAGTTGCTGTTGGTAACTGGGGCCAGTGTATGAGACGGGATTGTGACCTTAGCATTCTCTACCTTAGATCTTCTAGTTGTTCGTTTTGATGGTCTATGAAGGGAAGCTACTTGAACTTGCATGTTGGCACTATGACATCTAAGAATGTCCTAGATGTAGAACCTTGACAGAGTTCTAAAACTAATGCTTAGTCTTAATGGCCGAGTTTTGTGATTTCAGTGCTTCAAGTCTGAAGTCATGAAGGGAGCAGTATTGATAGTAAGTTCTGTCCAACCACCATCTGAATGCAGGGACCCCACGGATTATTTGTGCCTGAAGATACTTCTTTCGTGAGCTGCGCAGGCGATACTGAAGATTTATGTCGACGTCTCCAAGTTTCAAGTGGCGGCAGAGAAGAATCATGCGATTCAGGGACCGATTATCGATGCGTATTTGTTGCTCGTTATGGCGATGATTCAGAATATATAGGTCTGGTTGTGAATGAAAGCTTCACCGTGGCGATGGAAGACAAAAGCGAAAGGAACTTGTTCGGCTCGTTTGGGTACTCACTTGCACGAGCATCTGTATTGATACTGCATCGCAATGCAGATGGTGAAGTCGTTTGTTCCGGCAGAGGTGATCCTATGACAAGTGTTAGAAGGATTGATGATGGTAACACAAATGATTGGGTTGAAACTGTAAGTGCGTGGGAGATTGAATCCATCACCTTAAAAAATAAGAAGTGTTGTGTTGTTTCCTAACGAAATGTCAGAATTTATGTGATGTTTTACAGTTGTGTGGTAGATAAAATGCCGAGAAGCGAAGAGGATCTTCCACTGCTGACGGATGGCCTCATTGGTCTTGGAAACTGCAAAGGGACTCTCCTAGACCAATGGACTGCGAGCAAGTCTGTCAGGCAGAGCGTACTGGGTGTTTGTTTGGCAAAGGGAGTGGACTGGACCGCGCTACCTAGTCCAGCAACACCTGTGGGCTACATGTCCATGGGCATGGACTTGAAGGAGAAGTTTGACAAAAGCCATTCGGTTTGGTCAAAGCTAACGAACCCAGGGGACACGTGCGTTTTAGCAACGCATTTAAATTGTCTTGCAGAAAGTATATTGTCTTTTGCATTTTCCGTAGTACTGGAAATCTTGAACCACCGAAATCAATTCTCTGAAAATGTGCATTTTAATTTGTATGCTGTTCAGGATTTTGTGTTCGAATTCTGTAAATCTTTTGCAAATATCATTTGCTGGATTAATAAGGTCCTTCCATGATGCGGTGCTGTTGGACACCGGGAGTGACGTGACATTCTTGGCCACAAATGTGTATGAACCACTTTTGGCGGCGGTGAGTTCTTCCATTATTCTTGGCCACCTTCGACATAATAGTCTTTCCTGAGCTGGTACGCGACATCATTGCACTGCAAAGGACGGTGGATGAATGGAATACACTGATGTGCAACTGGATTTACATGTCACCCAACATTCTAATCTGAAATGTTGGTTGAATGGTTAGGGAGCAGCTTGAAGTCTATGCATCTTTCGGGGGATTCCTCAGAGTACCAGATAACCGTTTATACATAGCCGAAGAGCAAAGAGTATGTTGGCAACCCCCTGATTCGATCTTGGTGCGCTACTTTTCTTACTGCTCTTATTGAAACAAATAATTTCCAAATCTACCTAGACATTTTGTTTCTGATTGTGAGATCTTTAAGTCTTTTCTATATGTATGTATTAGTCGAAATGAATTTGGACAGTTGCTCCTTATAGTATGCTTAATACCTTGCTCAGTTTCAAGGTTTGTGATTTTGCTGAGAAACACATAGGTCGAAACATTTCACTGCAGTTGAAATGTGAAAATAACTTGCAGGCTAAAGGATCACCAATTCAGGAATTTGGACCTATTGAATTTGCATTTGAGGGAATAGATAGCGCCTCACAGCGAGCTGCCTATCAGTATCTGGTCATTGAACCCGCAAACTACTTGATCTGGGACGTAAGGACTCCTGTGATGCTAAAAGATACGCAGATGTGTTTCTGTATATAATTCCGTTTTTTCTTTGGATGTCGATTGTGTATAACAGTTTCATGGATTAAAGGTAAAGGAGAAACTTGTAGGCGCTTTAGTGTCTGAATTTTTTAATCAGGGATGATTATACTAAAGATCGCACTGAGGATTATAATGTAAGAGACATGAAAATTATACATTTTTTTATTTGGGTTAGACACTTGCGATTAGCGGCTCGTTTGGATAGAGCATGTGACTCAGTCAGTGGGACTGTTGACTGGTTCATCGAAAGACCTCCGTTGAGTATCTTGTAGGATGTTTAGGGTAAATCTGTTTTAGTCGTGTTCAATCAAATTACAGAATATTCTGTCGATCTCGCCTTGCCTTGTGTCTGTACGCAGGCAATCACGAAGAAGCTGTGCGTGACCATCCTCCAAGACGATACACATTCAGTGTCTAATATTGGAGGTGAGTACCGCCATTCTATTAAACAGCCACTTATGTCATGCTACATTATTCATGGAGACCATGCATTAGATAGATTCGTGAGGAAGTTATCAGTTTGTAGTCAAATGAATTTGGATTTGCAAAGTCGTGGTTTCTTCAAGTATGGTGGCTCTTCCCAACATCATCTGCAAAAATTTCTCTCTATCCTCATTATTTGACCTGGCACTAATGGAAGACGAGATTTTCTGTTTTCTCATGTTTGTAGCTGACATGATGAGAGAGCATCTATTCGTCTATGATTTTGAGAACCAGAGAGTTCGATGGAAATCCGACAATTGCGAATTGAAGTAATCAAACTTCCAAATACCCAAAAGTCTAAATCAGTATGTCAGCTCACCTGCTGGTTGAAGCGAACGGCTGCGCCAAGTAACAAGTTTGCTTGGTGTCGATATTTCAGAGCTGGAGGCGCTTGGTTTAGTTTGCCTTTAGTTACCCTTTGACTTAGCATGGAATTTGTGAAGTTTTCATAGTGGAGTGCGAGAGTTAGTGCCGAAATTGAAGATGAGTGATGCAGTGTTTGCATTTTCAATTTCATCTTCATTAGAGCAGGAGAGATATGTTTATTACTTGCACGGATTGGAATGATGCAACTGCCTGATTTTGCAAATCCTTGATGGACACAACATGGTAGGACTCCCAGTGCAAATTCTAAAAATTGTCTTGTGTAACAAGCTCCGAACACCGTTTCCTTTTCATTAGATTACTGTTTCACCTCTCTAAATATGACACTCCAGTATTGACACCCATTCTAACACAAAAAGGTCACAACAAGGTCTCACAACTTTTTCAATTCTGTGATGGGAACCATGTTGAATTGCTTATTTGGATGCATTTAGGTGTAATTACTTTAGTTTGTCTGACCCCCTAAAAAGATCAAACATTCAAATTTTGAACGATGGATGAAGGCAAATACATATTGAACATATCAAATCTTCATTTTTTCATCCATCAAAATATCTATAAAATCTTGTGTTAGTTCCCTTAGTATTGAAGTGCACAACATCCTCTTGTAAATCTTCTATGATTGAAGCAGTAGAAGTATGTTTTACTTCAAAAATTAACTTTTTTTGTTCAAAAAGTTATCCTTCAAAAATGACTTCAATAAATAAATTAAATTAAAAATTAAATTAAAACATACAAAATTTGAACTCAAAGAAACAGAATCTTAGCCAATAGACTTTAATTCTTCTTAGAGTGAGATTTTTCACTACACGTGGTTATTTTTTTTTAAATTTGCATCTTATATCAAGCAAATTATATACTTGCCAAATTTCAAAAATATGAGAAGAGTTTTGCACATGCTACTCGAAGCTATTAAAAAATCTTGGAGTAGCATAATTTTCAATCTAGGCATCTAATTAGAGTGAAATTTATATTCCTACTAAGGCAATACATGTTAACACTCTGTATCAAAATTTTGTGAATATCCGACCAAAATTGACTACGTGCATAATAAGATCCCTTGTATATGTTGAATGGTCACTTGGTCCTTTGGGAGTTAATACCATGAAATCTTGATCATTAAAAGGTTGATGGAATACATACAATATGAATTATATTGTACATAATATTATTCCAAACCTTTGTTGAAGTAAGAAATGGATATTGTTTTTATATTTTAAACTAGCATTTTTCTATTGTATTGAAAGAGACTTACATTGTTATATAACTTTGTTTTGACTACAATCACCTCATATAAATTCCTTGCTATAAATTCATTGACTAATAACCGCGGAACTGTTTGACATTGTCAAATAAGGCATTATACATCCAAGATTTGCATATGGCATGTTTAATGTGGTGTGCTTATGGAAACACATCCTTGATGATTGGAGCCTTAGAATAGCATGCTAAAGTTAGTTGATTGCTAACATTCCCTTTGAAATATTTGTTTCTATAACCAATTATATTAGGAGATTAATCATAAAACAGAAAAATTAAAAGGGCAAAGAGTCGGGCAAGGAGTGAGGCAAGCTGTAAATTTTTTTCTCATTAACTTTGAACTCTTATATCTTGCAATTTATGAAAGTGAATGGGCTGAAATTTTCCCACACATTCTTGTAGTAGTATATAAAGAAATAATACATGCTTTTATTTTTTTCAATTTTCACTCAATGCAAATAATTAACACAACTACTTACACAATGGTCCAAGTTCCCAAACTTCAACAGTGCCTCCTTCTCCACAAAGTGAAGTCAAACCATGATGACCCAAAATTCCTTTCCCTCTAAACTTCAAACATTAAAAAAAAAAAAAAAATATAGACACACACTCGAAAATAGTTATGGCGAAGGGCTCTTGTGTGTGAAAGTTGTAGAAAAGGAAAATTTTTGCCGTGGGCTGTGCCTGCTGGTTCATTGTTCTGTTTCCGTGATTAATGGAAATTGTCCATGTTCAAAAAAATAAATAAAATAAACTTCAAACATTATAATCTTGCAACCTACGCATTCAAATGGGCTGAAATTTTTTCCACAAATTCCTATAATAGTCTAGTACGAAGCTGTACTGTTGAAAATTTATTAAATGTTTGTGCATTTCAGTTATGCTCAATGCACCAGAAAGTGACAATCCTACACACTTTTTTGTGCAAAATAGTCAAAGACCTTTTTGTGGTCAATGTGTAAATAACATTGACTGAGATGTTGTTTCAATGTTGAAAAAGCATATTTATAACAGAATTGTCCAAATACACGGACTGGAAGTGATGCAACGTTTTGGCGCTTTGTAGGAGGCACGAATGTCATGACATGGTCAGCAAAAACTGTGCACTCAAGATTCACTCGGGAGCTGCATCACAATTGTAAATCACAACTTACAACTCATCCTCACCAAGTCTTCGACCCCTTCAATAGCTGAGGCATCAAATTCTCGTGTTGACAATACTTTGGAGTCGGAAATAAAACCTTACCAAGTTACTATTTTGAGTTGTTTACATTTCTGAAAATTTATTTTTGAAGTCTAGTCTTAGTATAAAAAAAACCAATTTCAAAAATGAGTGATTATGATTTCTCTATTCAAGATTTTGTGCAAGGGTGTCCGTTGCAAATCTTGATTTTTTTTAGAGTTGAGGACTCTTGAAAATGAGCCTCAAATACATTAGATCTTGGAAGAAAATTTCTGTTAGAAATTAATTTAAAAAAACTGTAGAGTAGATTTTGAGAAGTCGTAAATTCATTGGAGATATGCATGTTATGCTCTTTAACCCCATATTTTTTTGGTGACCAATTTTTTAGATTTGACTTGTGGAAAGAGGATTGAAAGACTTAATATCTCTTTCATAGATTAAACACCCTCATAATCAAACATTCTAATCTTTCAATCCATGAGTAATATTGTTGGGTTTTTTTTTCCCATGTGATTTCTAACATGTTTAGTTTCAATTTGCACAATTACAATTATTAAAAAATTGATAAAACTTATCAAAATGTTGTCTTTTTGTTCAATTTAGAGCGAAATCCAAGAAGCTCAAAAAAGGCCTTAGGTATTTAGGGGTTAAACTTAACCCCTTAAAGACAAGGGGTAGTTTAGATTTTCAAAATTGTGAAGATGTATTATAAAATGCAACTTAGAAGAATCATTTAATGATGACTCTCAAAGAATAGTTGTAAAATGTGATTCATATGCTTAAATCAACTAGTATACATACCAATATTTTTCGATAAATTTGAAACCAAAAATTAAAAATTTCCTATGAAATTGATTTTAGATTGAGTATTTGTGATTGTCACAATAATTGTTTTCCTTTAAGGCCTTTTTGAAGGGTCGTTTTTTTAACTCAAAAAGTTATTTTTTGAGTCTAGGCCTTCCATTATCCTTTTAATTACAACATATTTATAAAATAAATACTTTAAATCTACATTGCACAAATGTCAAAGAACTAACACAAAAATCAATGGATTGAAATTCCATTTTTTTGTGCTTGAGATGTGTTTATATTCAAAATTTGAATGTCTGGCCCTTAAGGGATGAAGCCCTTCAGTTGCAGAATTAAGTTAGGAGCTACCCAACTAAAATTAACTTCATGCACTTATACATTTGAATATTGTCATGATCCTTTGTCACAAAAATTGATCACATTTTCATCCACAATTTTTCATAAAAGAATCCAAGAATAGTGTCATTTAGTCATTTGGACTTAAATCATGACTACCTAATCCTCCAATCACCTTTACAATGCAAGGGACTTTCCTAGTATTTGATAAAATGACAAAATCTAAAGATATTGATGCAATTTCAAACACTTGAGAAAACCCTCACTTCTTGACCTCACCTTGTTCTAGTTGCATACAGATAACAAAGTCCCCTTTTTTTCATTTTTGAAGAAGTATCGAGATTCTAATTACAAATATTTCCATAGACGAAGCAATGGCTTTCAAAATTCATTAGCATTTGAAAAAAAAACACTTTTAGTCATATTCATGTATTATTTCAAATTTTAATTTGGCAATTCCATCCGTATATAGTATTTGCATGGGTTCAGATGAATTCTTGATTATCCTTTCAATGTGGAAGCAACAACAAGCACAAAACAAGGTGTGAATGTGTTGGATAGGTTTCCAACTTAGTTTCACTAGTGATTCCAAAGCTCATTCTTCAGAAAGAGCTTGCATTGTAATTTGTTGTACTTTGGAAGGTTGAGCAAATAACAAAGAAATTTTTGAGAGAAAGATTTTCTCTCTAAAATCAACTTGGAGACCTTGTTTAATGCAAATAGACAATTGCGATAATAGTATGGGGCTTTTGAAGCACTAATTTTGTTTAATAAGTTAGTTTGCATCTTAACTAATTGATTAACTAGAGTGAGCTAATAAAAAATGTGAGAATTTATTTATTTTTACCCCCCTAAAGGACCAAGTGTCTGTTCAACGTACACAAATTTGATTACACGGTCATGGGCTCCATCCTTTAGGGGTTAAATAATTTTTGGAACAATGAATTAATTGTAGTCTTAAAAGCTTCATTATAAAACATGAAATGGAATTATGGAAAGTAATAGTGTTAGTCTTTATTCAAGATTTTGATGACCAATTTCCAAGTATGCTCAAATGTCCATCATTAATGAGTCAACATTGATAAATATAAATTGTATTCATTGTGGAAATTTAGTTTGCTCAAATTTTTTTATTGCATCGCTAACAAAAAGAAAATTGAGGAAAAACTAGTCCCCCCTCCCCCTCCAAATAAAATAAAATTATGCACTTGGTTGCCCCCATAACATAATCTCCTCCCCCCTCCCCTCTTTCCCACAATCGATATCAAAGAAAACAATGGCTTGCTTCTTAACCCCTAAAACCCCGAAGCCTTTTCTCCATCAAAACACACTCAAAACTGCCACTTCTATTGCAAAGAGCAAAAAACTATAAAAATTGTTTATTTTTGCATATCTAACCATAGGATCTTATACTAGACTAGTATGAAAATGTGTGCAAGAAATTTCAGAAACTTTGAACAAATAGATTGCAAGATATTTGCATTCAAAGTGAAGAAAACAAGTTTTCTTGCACCTTGCTTGACTAGATTTCTGGGCTTTGAACCTATTTAACTTAAATTTTTTGTATTGTTGATTTTGATTTTCTAAGTTTATATGTTGAATACTTCAGTTGAGAATCTAGGAAAAAAAATTCAAGAAAAAAACACTAAATTTTCACTCATTAAAAAATTGTTAAGTAGAAGTAGGTTCAAGATTGAAGGAATAACTAAATCGTTAATAGCTCTATGACAAAATTGAAATACCATAATCCCAACGGTGAGATTGTTCTAGAAAGAAAATTCAACCTTATCTAAAAAAAAAATTCTGAAAATTGTAAAAATTGCATTAAAAAATGAATCCTAAAAGTTATTTTTTTCAAGAAGATGCTTAGATTGCCCGAAAAACTAAGATTGTCCATAACTTTTTCATTATTAGTCCAAATAGAATGAATCAAAGCTTCAAATGTAGACAAAAAGACATAGATTTTGAAAAAAATATTTAAGAAATTTATTTTGACTTTCTGTGATTTTTTTGTGCTGCCCGCCAAACTCTATTTTTGGCATAACTTTTTCTCTCGGGCACCAATTGAAATAAAAATTATATATCCACAAAGCTCTTGCAAAACCACACAACCTCAAAAAATCCCCAAATATTTCTCTACAAATTGAGGTCAAAGGAACCTACCCGGACCCAAATTGTCCCCCGAGGGGACAAACGGGGTTTTAGGGGTTAAAATAGGACCCTATCCAAACTTCCTCACATTCACATGTTATATACCACATTTAAAAATAAATAAAGGATGTCCCAAGTCAACAAACGAATCACAAGTAGACGGAGCACAAAAGAACCAATACCTTGCGAGATCCACTCCACAACCAAAGAATTCCTTTCACCTCAAAAAAAAATGGGGTAAGACGATGGCTTCCCAATTGAAAGGATGCCACTGACTTCCATCTCCTTTTTCTTCTCGTTGGTTCTTTTTCCCCCACCTTTGTTGGAATGAATGATCCAATTCTCCCCAAAGCATATTCCCCCACCTCACAAAAAGAAAAACCCATCCACCAACTGAATGCAACTAAAGCCTCCACTTTCCTCCACACAGCCAATGAAAGATAGGAAAAATCTACAAAAAGGCTTGAGAAAGAGTTGAGAAAAGAGTTGGACCATGCAATCACACACACGAAAGAGGACCAAACTGTAACGGTCTAACCGTACAGTTGGACCCGTGTCAGGTAAAAGTACCTTTTTTTCTTTTTTTTTCTTTCCCCTCCTGCGTGGACATATGTCACTGCTGAATCACGTTCGGCCGTCTTGGATACTAAAAAGAACTGGGGTTTTCGTCAGACGTTCCACCACGGAAGTCATCTCCCCTGATTGCTGAAGGTCGCCGTCTGCAAGGAAGGGTCATCCTTTTGACCAAACCCTAAAAGAAAACAGCAGCAGCAGCAACGAAGATGCTGCGGCACACAGCGGAACACGCAGATCGAGGCGACAGTGAGAGAGAGAGACCGAGAGAGGCAGGGAAGGATCCGGACATTACCGGTATTCGAGCAAGTCCAGCTGGCAAGTCCAGCTGGCACTGCAAGCCTTCCGTCAGCTGCAGTCAGTTCTTCCGAAACTACTCCCTAGTACCTGCATTTAAGTTGTTTTGTACAATATGGGAGAAGGTGCCCAGCAATGTTCGGGGAGAATCCCCGGGTAGTTCAGTGTTGCCCCCGGTGGAATTGGGAAAAAATCGTTTGCAATTTGAAAGCATAAGAAAAAAATTTGGTGAAAAAAATATCTGAAAAATTGTTGTTTGGAGTAAAAAAATTAGAGGAGAAATGGGACTCGGTACGTGAAAAGAACGGTTCAATATGGGAATTAGAGGAAGGTAGTTTGGTAAAACTTACAAAGTATCCCAAATGCTAGTGCCTAAATGGCAACCACTTGTTACTGTTTGGCAAAAGCATTGTATTTATACATTCATTGGCCAAGGCTAAGGGCTAAGGTAACACCGTTGAATTTTGATCCCTCATTGAGACCGCCCCCTATAGATTCTTGCCTAAAATGTATGATGTCCATTGCTTGTGAGAATTCAAGGTCAAATTTTGAAACACTTGTTTTTAGAAATTTAGAAATTGTTAGTTTAGTTGTATGGTGTCCCAAAAAAATGCATTCAAAGAGAATCTAGAATCTCCACTTTTGATTGCACGGGAGCCTCCCTCCCTCCCAAAATTTCAATGTAATAATGGGAACCATCTTGAATTGCATATTCTATTGGTTTTAGGTGCATTTACTTTCTTAGAGTTGTTCTTCACCCAAACTGACTAGCTTTTTCCATTACGTACTCAGTCAAAGAAAATACATCAAGGAAAAAATAATGACCAACAATCCAATTCCACCAATCGAGGAAGAAGCCCACTTGCACAACATTTTATAACCAAGCAATGGTCCCCCACATAGAAAAGTTGTTGTGACTCCCTAGATGTCCTAGAAGAGGCTCACATAATAACTGAAGGATTGGGGTTGGTAGCCATCAATAAGACAATTTTGTTTACTATAAGGAGTTCCTTTTCAAGGTTGGAAAAGGGACCCTAGTGCCTCATTGGGAAACAATGTTATGTGGCGATAGAAGTCGAAAAGCCTACTACAGTTCTCACAAAACATTAAAGTTTTCTTTATGATGCAAAATTGGCCCCACGGTGCATTAAAAAATGGTCTGCTCCCCCCGCCACCTTAAACATTGGACGTCATAAATGGAAACTGTCCATTTGTTTCCAAGAAAGAAAAAAGAAAAAGAAAAAAACGTCAGTCCTGAAAGAAATGAAGTAGAGGCTTGTGAGTGGTGGAGCGAAACTCCTGTGGACAAAGATCCAACTACCAACCGCCCTGCAACTCCCCCAATCACACACACAAACAAAATTAAAAAAATTAATTTTTTTTTTTTTTTTTTAAATCATTCTCTCCTAGCCTCAAATTTCCCCAGGCAAGTCGACAGCCCCGAATTCACCTACATTTGGGGTCTCCACATCCACAGAAATGCCAAATTAGGATATCTATATAAGGGATAGATTTCTGGATATGCCAACTGGCGGGCGTCCTCTTTCTTTCCGATAATATATATATTTAACAATTAATTCTTTAGTTTTGAGTGGATGAAATCTACCCAACTTTAGAGATGATATTGCTATTTTTTGAGTCAACTTGCATGTTGTATTGATCATATTTCATCTATATTTGCATGTTTCATCCAAAAACTCATGAAGATCTATATAGATCTATTGGATGAAACATGCAAATATAGATGAGATGTGGCCTTTGGATGACAACTTGGAACTTTTATGGTGGATTACAAAAAGTGTGCAATTGAGTTTGTAGTCTTGTCGGTGTATGTATTCATGTAAATGATAAATTAGTAAAAAATATAGATCACAAAATATACTATTGTAGTGTATTTTGGGAAGTTGTTGCTCTTTGCTCTAAATTTGAAATTTCCTCATGATGATATGTTTTGAGCTTGAGCCCAACTAATGAAATGAAGGTCATCTATATTAGTTTCTACTCCAATTTGAATTTGGGAAAAAAAATTATAAAATAGAATATTTTATTGTAAATTGAACTTTGGATGTATTTTGAATGTCTACTAAATTTTAAACATAGAGTGGCACATAAATTGAATTTACACTTTGATGTTTTTCACTTTAATATACACATAATTATGGTATTATTTTTTTATTTTTTGAAATGATTTTACTTCACTTTTTCTTCAAAAAATTTCAAAATTCTTAATTTTCAAAAAATAAATCTAAGAGATTTGTAAATTAAAGAAGATATGTAATTTCATGTCTAAAAAATAATTTTTGTTTTGTTTTATTAATATGTAGTTGCTAAATGGGGACATACCAAATGATGGAATTTGGCCTTTGACCCTGTGGTCATAGACCCAATATTTTAGGATTAAAGCTATTGATGGTCAATGTTGATCAATGAATTTTAGTTTTTAGAATTCAACAAAGTGAATCTTTTGTTTTGATCTTGCCATTGAAACTGATACTGTACAAATATGAAATATTCCTTTTTTAAATTTCTATAGAGAAATCTTAGATTATCAAATTGATGTTTACTATGCCGGTGAGACTGTAGACATGAGGTAATTGCACCTAAGTGTGACACACCTAAATATGACATGTCATGGAAATGCCATCTAAATTCTTGCCTAAAGTTAATTCCATTGACCTATTTTCAACTCTTGAAAATTTGTAGTTTATGCATACAATGTCCAAAAAATGCATTCTAAAAATTCTAAAATCTCTTTATGACTATCAACAAGAACCAATAAATTTTTTTATAGTTTTGTAATAGTTTTAAAATTCATGTTAAGTTCCTTGTTTGGTTGATAATTGGTGTTGTCGCTTTATTTCTAAAGTAAATGTGCGAAATTTTGCGCCCTTTCTAAAATGAACCTTAGCATATTCTTTCCTAAAATATACCACCTCTATTCATAAGAGGCTAGGGCTGCTTTTGAATGTACCATTCTTAACCCTTAAATGACGGGCTCATAACCGTAGAAATCATATGTTTTGTCACCGTGTGAATTGTTGGATTAAAATATTGCAAAAGGGTTCATTGGAAGACAAACTATTGTAGATTATCTTCCCCTTTTCACACAAAATTGGAAGGATGAATAGTTGCACTTCTATCCTACAGGGAGAGATTCTTTGTCATTCATCGTCCATAAAACGTCCTCCGCGGTGTTTATGGATTAAGTGAATTGAAAATTGAAAATTGATTTATACAATGCCTAAAAAATGCACAAGAATAAATCTTGAATATTTTAATGACTTTCAACAAGATCCTTTAAAAATAGGTAATTTAATAGTATTAATGACCCTTGTTTGCTTATTTGTACGCATGTAGGTGTGGTTACCTTACATTGGTGTAAATTGTAGACCACCCCTTCCACTGTCTAAAATTTGTAATAAGAGCCCTCACCCAATCAACTAGCCATCTAGCCCGTTCCTAGATTGCGCGACTGGCTCAGAACTGATACAGAACCTGACTCGGAGGGCCCCGTCCACATACCCAAACCCTATTCCCACTGCACAGAAAGAACGGAATATTTGGAAACCCTTATCAAAGAGGGGAGGCTGCAGACGTCCAAGTGTAAGAAGCGAGAACGAGAGAAAGAAAGAGCAAGAGAGCGAGAGAGCGGCCACGGTGAGCGCAGAGTGTGCGCTCCTCGCGACGGATTCCGCCGTGCGCATGCTCCAAGCAAATCTGGCAGTGGCAGTGCGAGGGTACACACCGAAGAGAAGAGTAGAGATTTCTGAGTAAGTTATTAGTTTGTTTAGTTTCAGGTCTCCAGCTTTTCTGCGCATGAAGTTGGAGAGCGAAGGAAGAGAGGAAACCTCGTCGTCGTCGTCGTCGTCGTCATCGTCATCTTGGATGGGAGGTCACGGCACGGAGTCTCTGGCTTCGTACACGGCCGCTCGTGCCGGCACGCCTGGGTTGCAGGCGCGGCCGGCGCGTCAGAAGCTCTTCGCGGAGAGCGTGACCACGCACATGCCCGCTTTGGTGTGTTCCACCTCGGAGCGCACGGTGGAGGTTGTGCAGCGTCGGGGAAGAAGTGCGGGCACCGCGAGCGTGGCCAAGGCAGCAACCATGGTCGCGGCGCCCGTGTCCGAGTTCGGGTTCAAGACGCTGCTCCCGACGGAAGCTGAATTCCGGTCAGTGAGATTTGAGACTGGTGCATTTATCGAGAACCTCGTGTTTCTCCTTGTGACAGGGGAGGTTCCTGTTAATGCATGCTGCCTGTGAAGTTGTGTCGAGATGAGTTTGAGGAGATGGCAGGATTGACGAGGGGAATTTGTGTGCAGGGAGGTGTTAGGGTTAGTCACGGAGGAGGAGAACGTGGAGAAGCAGAGGAAGAAGTCGAAGAAAATTGCGTTCAAGGGTTTCAAGTTGAAGATAGGGAATGCTTCGTTCCGGAGGCTGATAAGCGGCGCTTTCGCCGGCGCTGTATCGCGAACTGCAGTAGCGCCTTTAGAAACAATTCGGACGCATCTTATGGTAGGGACGGGCGGGAAAACCTCGTTCGTCACTATGTTCAATACGATCATGGAAAGGGATGGATGGCAAGGGCTGTTCCGAGGAAATGGCGTCAATGTGCTTCGAGTAGCTCCGAGTAAAGCCATTGAGGTGAGTCCCTCGACAACTACCGTATGTCTTGTAGAGTATAGAGTTGCCGTTTACGTTGAATTTATAAATTCATTTAGGATTTCCTCCGTGAGGCTTCCCCCCTGCGTGTCATTGACACAGGGTCTGCACAGGGTCACTAACTCCGTTTGTCATACTTAAAAGATAACTCTTATAACTATCCAATTTCTTCGCCAACCTGGTTGAATTGGTGTTTGGACTTGATTAATTCTGGTTGTGTGTGCAGCTCTTCGCGTATGACACTGTAAAGACTTTTCTAACCCCCAAGAATGGTGAACCGTCGCGGCTTCCAGTCCCGGCGTCCACAATAGCAGGGGCTACGGCGGGTGTATGCTCCACATTGACCATGTATCCCCTTGAGTTACTGAAGACACGGTTGACCGTCGAGGTAACACCACATCCCAATCTGCATGAGTTTCTAAATGACCTCTAGTTTGTGCTGAAGCATTGGATAACTTCTGTTAACTTCCGGATTTCCTAAACGTTATGTTGCAGTCAACGTTTGCTAAGCTTTAATCTTCCATTTGCAGCATGGTATGTATGACAACTTGCTGCACGCGTTTGTCAAGATCTGTAAGGAAGAGGGTCCCATGGAGCTTTACAGAGGCCTACTTCCGAGCTTGATTGGAGTGATACCTTATGCAGCCATGAATTATTGTACTTATGACACATTGCGAAAGACTTACAGGCGGATTGCCAAGAGGGAAGATATTGGAAACTTGGAGACTCTTTTGATGGGCTCCTTCGCAGGGGCTGTTGCTAGTTCCGCATCTTTCCCATTAGAAGTTGCGCGGAAACAGATGCAGGTATGAGGAGTTCTCAATTGGACAAATTTAGATCCTTGAACTTCTAGGTTTAGTTCTGAGTAACAACGGATCAAATATGTTGGATCGGAATCTATACTTTTATCTGCTTGATTGTTGAAGTAATATGAACTATTTATTTGCCACATCAATTTTCATCTCAAATTACTGTGTCTGGTTGTGGACGTAATAGCCTGTCTGGTTTCGCAGGTGGGCAACATCGGTGGGCGACAGGTATATAGTAATGTATTCCAGGCGATGTCTAGCATAGTAAAAGAACAGGGTCCTGGTGGTCTTTATCGTGGACTTGGAGCCAGCTGCATTAAGATTATCCCAGCGGCGGGTATATCATTCATGTGCTACGAGGCTTGCAAACGGGTTTTGGTGGAGGAGAAACAGGAGAAGGCAGTGGTGGAGGAGAAGGCGAAGGTACTGGAGGCAAAGAAGGGAAAGGAAGTGCTTGAAGAGATTAAAACTTAGAATTAGGATTGCCATTCTGATGAGATGATAAACAGTATTTGGTGCGAATGCACGCCGACGTTTGCATTTAGCCAGACAGTCTACATCCTCAGAGCTGGTCCTTAACTGCAATTGAGGATAATCGTGCCGCTATTGCGGCAAATTCGTCACCTTTCATGGGATGTACATACTGGCGGTGGTTCAGCTGTACGAATGAAGAATTCGAGCGTTACTTGCCCTGCGAACTGCAACTATCTGGGTGTTTTTCAAGTCTTGGAATCCGACGTTGAGCAGTGGATTCTTGTGAGACACCATGATCGGCATCCTGAAGGTGACTTGTGCAGAAACCTGGATGAGGGGTGAAGATTGTTGGAAGGCGGAACCCAGCTCTGAGATGGAAGGCTTGCAGGGTTAAGTATGAATAGGCTGATGGTTCACAGTTGGAAGAGTGGATATGAATGTTCATACAGGACTCACCGTGTGTTCTCACCGAGGTCTACTTTTACACGAGTGTCATGTTGGTCTAGCTAACAACTCGCACAATTTTGGCACAGTAGTTCTTGAGTATTGGTGAGTCTTGATGCTCTGAGTTTGTAGCTTGCTAGGCATAAATTTTTTAGATACTTCATTGGAACGTCTTCCTGAAAGAGAAAGAGGATCATCCCTCATTTGACCAGGCTGATTACACAAAATGATCTCTAATCGTGTTCCTGCTGTATGGTGCTCCCAAGTTACCCTGTCAAGGCTGGAGTTCCTGCAGGATTCGTAATCCTGAGTTGGAAATTTATTTTGCAAGAGATTTTCTACAGACTAGGGGTTGAAAAATTTGTTAAGGATTGTTCTGTACTGCACTGTAGGGGTGACCCTTGGCCAGAATGTATAATGGACACTGATATTGGTTTATGGACACCACAGGGTTGATAGATTTATCCATCACCATCATAACCCAACTTATTTCTTCTGTCAAGTGGTAGCGCTGTACGTGAAGTCGATGAATAGTTGTAGACAGCTGACATGTTGCAGTTACTTCTCAGCAGTGAGGACTGATGCATTTTAGGGGAACTGATATGAGAATAAGTAGGGTACCCAACGCCAGTGCTGACGGCACTCATGGATTGTACAGTAGTCGATGACTCTTCGGGTGCTGCAAATTTGCAACTGCCTTCATTTGATTGTTCAAATCAAACTTCTAGAACACAGAGCTAGTTGGTCCCATGAATTGCACTGCCCTTTTGAGATTTGGAACTGGAAGGAAGTGTGGTGGCCACAATACCCGACACCTCTGAATCAAAAGTGTGTGGTCTCCTCTGAATCACCTCTAGTGTGTGGTCTCCACGTCGTGAGGTTCTGGATGGTTGGTCTTATAGGTTTGTGTTTCTTTTGGAGTTTCATGTCATAGGCTTGTCTACCTTAACCATGTATCTAAATTTGAATATCAATCTGAATATCTGGGGGGCAACTCCAAGAGGGGCACATATTTTCCAAAGTTGTCTATCTTCATGAATTAAATCCAAGTGGTATTATAATTTTTCTATTAGAATTGTAATTTCTATAAATTTTTGAAGTAAATTACAAACCATTCATATGGAGTCATGAATATCCTATGAACAACCCCAAAATGCTTTCCTATGTATCCAATGGTACTTGAGAGTGCTCACCACTAAAGGATTGACAAGTTACCCCTTGTTGATGTAATTTTGTCAAAAAATGAATAGGTTTTGGATGTTTTTTGGATGGAGTTGCAGTCAAAAGTAGGATGATGGAGGTGGGCAACAAATGGAAATAGACTCGTCTACCTTATAGGCTTGGTTAGCGGTGGTTGAGCAATTTGTACATTATACTCCCTCCGTCCCAAAATGATCTTCTTGTTGGGCCCAAAAATTTGTCCCAAAATGATCTTCCTCCTCCACGTTGGAATAAATGCCCACGAAATGAAATTCCTCCTTGAATTGTTAGACACCTCATAGTCCTCATCTTTGTTCTTTTGCTAAAATAAGAGGGACCATGCCCTGTTAACTTTTCGTACGCCCATCATGCACAACTTGGAATAGCAATTGGAAGGGTGGCGGGGTGGATGCTGACGTTTGCAAAAACAAGCTCTAAAGATTTTTTAATTTAATTTAAAAAAAAATTTAAAGACTTCTGAACTCTTGTTCTGTGCTCGCTGTACAAAGCTGCTTACTGCCCAAGCACTGATGCTCTCCAGGCCAGCTGCTGGCCGGGGTGAACTGACCCCTCCAGCCCTCCCTCGGCCCTTGGGAAAACGTCGGAGTTTATTTTTTCCACCCATGATAAGGTATGAGGCTCAAAAATGGCACATCTAAGGGCTGGTTCGCCTTTTTCGTGTATTTCATTCGACGAAAATAGTTTTAGCTCATTTTTCAGACAAAGAAAAATAGATGAGGAACCTAACCCAAGTGGTTTTTAATGTTTTCCAAACATTTTTGAATTACTTATAAATTTTCAAACAAGTTGGGTCATAGGTCCCTATTTATAACCTTAGGTCTTTTATAAACGCTTCACTTCTAATTCTATAGAAAGATGGGGAAAGCAAACCAAATGATTGGCTCTTGCAATTAATAATCCTTTTTTCTTTGATTCATTCAATGACTATAGATGTCAATTTCACAATCAACTCTTGTCCATTTCACAACCATTTGTAGGGTCCATTTTTAATTCCTGCTCCATTTTAGAGCCTCCTACCTTAGAAGTTTTGCCAATTCTTAATTCGTTTTTGCAGTTGAAGGCCCAAAATTAGGTTAGGGGGACTACAGAAAATATATTTTCCACAACACAAAAGAAGGGATTTTTTTAATATGCACCTATGGAGGACTTTGGTAGGCTAAGCAAGGGGGCCAATTTACCCTGACCGTCTACCTCAAGGTCATTTGGAAAATTTTTCACTTGCAAAATTACAACTCCACTCAACAGGCCAACCAAAGCCTTTTCTAGTAGTGTGAATGACCTTATTTGTAAGACCAAAAACGTGTTGGATGAAAAATTGGAGTTCCTTTTGTTACAAAATCCATTTGGGTCATCAATTATACACTTTAAATGTACACAAATGTTCCTTGGTTAAACCTTACGTGATGTTGCAGCTATTTTTAGGCCAATGAATGACAAAATCTTTCTATGTAGAACAGAAGTGCAAATGTTCATCCTTTCAATTTTGTCCAAAAAGGAGAGATCTTGCAAAATAGTTAGGCCTCCAGTGAGTACTTTTGCTATTTTTTAAAGTAAAAAGTGTCATAAAATATCCAAAAGAAACATTTCTATTGTTACAAGCCCGGTGTTGAAGCGTTAATCCTTGTAGGACACAGCCTCCTGCGACCAATGTAGTTACAAAAATGCTCCAATCATTGAACCACTAAGCACATTTTTTGTTTTTACATTGAACAAAGAAGTTAGCAATTGGACAATTTATGTCCTCATCGTCCTTCCTAGGTTAAACAATTTCAAAATATAAGATGAAGAAGAATAGGAACTACACTCAGAATATGGCGAGGAATAATGAAATTTTGTTAGGTTAATTTTTTGGCCCAAACCCTACATATTTTTTGAAATAATCATCCAAATTTTCCTCTTATTTTGTC
Source organism: Antitrichia curtipendula (assembly GCA_951230915.1). Taxonomy (NCBI): domain Eukaryota; kingdom Viridiplantae; phylum Streptophyta; class Bryopsida; order Hypnales; family Leucodontaceae; genus Antitrichia; species Antitrichia curtipendula. The sequence goes on along the minus strand of OX579636.1, from coordinate 18,016,425 downwards.
ATCCTTTTTTTCATCCAAGATGTACTCTAAAAATGTTTATAAATTGTCTTTTTTACAAATTAGACCATAGAATCAAAATCATGTTAATGTTAGAAAGTGTGGAATAAACATGAAAATAATGTATTGCAAATATTGCAATATTTTTGTATTTAAAGTAGAAATAAATAAATTTATGGGCCTTCCGTCACTAGATTTTTGGACTTCTAGTTCTTAAACTACAAAATTCTGTTTTTTATTCTTCTATTTTGAAGAATTCGATTCAAAATCTTAAAAAATAAATTATTATAATTTGAATTCCCACTCATTAAAAAATTGACAAGTAGAAGTAGATTCAAGATAGAAAGAAACAATTAGTAGACCTAATAAACAATTGAAATGCACTTTCTACTAGTAAGATTATTTTAGCAAAAGACTTTAATCTTGTAAATTATTTTCAATTGTAAATAATGGATTCAAAAACTTATTCTACATTTTTTTTTAAATGCTTTGGTTGCTTGGAAAACAAATTGTCCACAACATCAACCGTACTATTCTATTTTGAATGAACCAAAGTTTTTCATATAGATAAAGTTACAAACTTTAAGACACAATTAAATAAATAAAAAATAATTCAAATTTATGTGGGTTCCATTTTCTACCCACGACACTAATAACTCATTATGCTAGAACTTTTGTTCTCCAATGATCTACATGTCACGAATAGCGTCCTGAGCACCTTGTAGTATGTTGGGTGGACATTCTAGATTTACAGGAAGACGGCCTAGTCTCGCTAATCGTGCTTTACCCATGTGAGGGAGCTTATAGTTGTTGCCCCCATTAACTTTCATTACACTAACAAGGCAGTTTTGAAGAGAAAGAAAGACGTCGTTCAATTTGTCTTTGTCCATCTCATTGAATGAGGCAACTACTGCAGTGACCAACTCGTCAATCATACTAGGTGCCTTTTGATGCTGTAGTGATTGAATGGCCCGAAAAAATCCAAGGTCCAATACATTTGTATCTGGACTATTTGGTGGTTGGCACACCAAGCGGATCTTCAGTCCATCCTTATCACCCTCTTCAATCAGGATTGGGTCATCTGGACTCGGGTGTGGTTTTGCATTATCTTGTTGAACAAAGACTTCAATCGACTCCGGTTCTGAATTCCGTGGCCAAACTGACCTAATGTCTGGAAACAGTTTATCTATCAAAATATTTTTTGTGACCTCCTTTGTGATTGTTGCAATTGGCTTTGTCTCCATTGTACCGGCCGAGCGGTTCTTGCTGGATCGCTTGACAGGTTCTTGATACACAAGAGGATATATCCCAATCTTGCCGTCAAAAAATTTATTCCTCAAGTAATCAAAGCAGGGGCGAGCAACGGCAGCAAAGAACATCACTTTCAAAATAAAACGTTTGCTTTTACCAGTTCGCTGAGGCTCTTCTTCATCAGGCAACAAATAAAAGCTGCCGCTTTCTTTAGTGAGATAGAACCATTTCTCATCTATATGAACACGATCAAATGAGCCCCTGAATGTTGGGGACTCCGTGTTTAGAGATGATGGTTCAATCATTGATAGCGCATATTGAAGTCGAGATTTTTTATTTGCTTCAGTGAGGAATGGTTTCAATGCGCTGGAATGACGGTACAACTTTCCATCCTTGATGCGTCGATGTAGTGTTGACTTGGAAACATTCATGGCACATGCCAAAGATCGAATGTTTTTTCGCTGCTTCAACGGAATACCTTTAACAATTTCTATATCAATGTCCTTCTTTCGTCCCGAATTTCCTTGAATACGAGACGAAACTTCAGCAAAGTTGTTACCATTTGATATGGATGCTTGACCTCTTGCCCAAAGACTACTGATTGTTCGAGTGGAGAATCCAAATTGATGTGCCGTAGTTGTAATCGATCCTTTCTTCAAGCTTCCGTTGATACTTCGAGCTAATAAAAATTCGTAACATGACCGACGTTGTGATTCCGTCATATTTGCCTTTTGGACCGGCAAAGGAAGTATAGGTTGTAATTCCCCTTCCATCCCTACGAGAGAATGAAATGACCTTAAGAATAAAGCCTTGGCTTTGGATTCAACAAATGATTTGGAAAAGACCAATGAAACATATAGCAATGAGTTTAAAAAATGGGCTTCTATAAGAAAAAAAACTAAATTTTCATTATACAAAGTAAAAAAAACAAAAAAAACACTATACAATATACAGCCCCCTCACTTGACTTGTTAAAGTGCATCCACAAGTGCTTATAAAAAAAGGTCCCTCTTTGGTAGCGCAAAAAAGCTATATTTTACAGCCCCCTAGCTAATTTGAGGACTTTGATTACAAATATGAATTCAAAATTTACAAATTTTATCATGAGTGAAAAATAAAAAATTCTAACAATTTTCCTAGGGACCAAAGGCAGAGGGGTGAATTCACTCCGGACCAGAGGCATTGGATTGTTATTCTTGTTTTGTTGGAAAGTTGAATAACAACAAATTCCCATTTGTTATGAATTTTTTTATAAATAAATTAATCAAAGAAGTGCTTGTACAACATCTACCAAAAAAACTTTGACCCTTCCTAACTTTTGAATATGATACCCAAATGTGTCGAAATTCAATATTGAAAAAACAATTTTAGAACATGTCCCCCCCAAAACATTGTCCCTTCCTAATTTGGGGGTACGTTATCCAAGTTCTCCAAAATCAATATTCAAGAGATGATTTTAAACCATCTAACCAAAAAAAATTGACCCTTCCTAACTTTTGCATTTGGTATCCAAAAGTCTCCAAACTCAATATTAATGAAAAGGATTTTAGAACACCTACCAAAAAAAATTGACCCTTCCTAATTTTTGCATATGGTATCCAAAAGTCTCCATACTCAATAATGATGAAAAGATTTTAGAATATCTACAAAAAAATTGACCCTTCCTAACTTTTGCATATGATACCCAAATTTCACATTCTTTGGTGCGTTGGAATCTCCTTTCCCTTACCAAGAAAAAGATATGAAAATTTAACAAGTCTAATAATAGTGAGTATGCACAATAGCCAGAAGTGGTGGTTTGAAGGCACTCATCTTGTTTAATCAATTTATGAATAAGATTTAAACTAAGAGAACCCCACAATCTTCTTTATAACAATACTCTCACAATGATTAAATATGTAGCACACACGGAATAACATAAAACTCACTAGCTTAGGGTCTTCTATGAAGACAAATTGACAAAACCATCAGTATAGTCTAGCACTCATATGTGCAATTGAGGCAAAGCCTTCAGGTGAGGTATATGTTCTACTTAGACCAAAAAATTTAATTGTGCAGGGATGCGAGGCCATTTCCATACCTTAGAGAAAGAACTGGAGCGCTTCAATAACTTCGATGAAGAATTGTTTCCGCTCAAACCTCGTGATGTCGTATCCAATATACACGTCCAATCCAAAAGGTCCTCCACCTGTAAACCTCCACCCGTAGAATAAGAAAAAAACAATTCTCACACTCACACTCCCTCCGTACCAGCAGTACTCGCGTAGGTGCTCATTTAATTTTTGATTTGTGCTTTGCTGTTAAGGAGTTTTGGAGACTTAATTTGTGTTCATGTAGTTCGTCATCGGTAACACGGTACTAGTAACTGTTCACCTTCTATAACGCGGCATCGATCGAAAATTATTATTCTGCAATACAGCATCGACCAAAACTTCTTGTTTTGCAACACGGCATCAATCGAAAATTCTTGTTCCGCAACACGGCATCAATTGAAAATTCTTGTTTTGCAACACGGCATCAAACGAAAATTCTTGTTCTGTAACGCGGCACCGATGGAAGTTGACGTTGAAGTCAAATTGATATCAAGTTGATGAGTATCAGCGTTACCAAATTTGGATTAGTATCAGTCAATGCTTCGTAAGCATCGTGACACTCCAGATGCCCATTTTAGAAAGGAAGCTGCTGGATCGAAGAGGAATCTCGCACTCAACCGATGACAGAGCCCGAACCAAGTAACACTGTTCACGATTGAATTTAGAGGGACAAGTTTCTTGTGTGTCAGGGAATCGCGCGATGAACAGTCCCTAGATACAAAGTCCTTTTGGCCCACATGCCCTCTGCCATGATGAGCTGCGACATTGGCGTGGATAATTCTTGCGCGGGAGTAACACAGAGTACCGCGGGAACTTCCAGAGTGATTGGCTAGCGGTGCTTGTTGAAAATGGCAAAAAAATCTCTCTTTTGACCACTTAATAACAACATGTTGAAAACTAATTTATAGCTAAAACTTCTAGGACACGAAGTATGCATTGAACTCTACTTATATATTAAAAAAAATTTGAAAAAGTATTATTTTTGACCTTAATCCGGAACTTTTAGTCCAACAAGAAGATCATTATGGGACGGAGGGAGTAACATGCATGAGATCAAAAGGTCATACTGAATTTTGCATTAGTTAAGGAAGTACTTCAAGAAGTCAATTTTCATGATATATTTAAGATGGTTGAAGGATACTTATTTATGAATTATATGTTAAGTTTTTGATAATTATTGATTTTGAAATTAACTCATTATAGTAGTGATTTTCTCCATATTAGTGAATGACATTTTTTTCTCAACAAGAAGCTCAAAAACACCCTATCATGCTATCATTGCTAAATATCAAACAACAAAAGAGCTTCCAATTTTTCAAATGCACAAAAAAAATAATCTTAAAGATCATATGTTTTTAGGTATAAATACCATCATTTCTATAGTCTAAAAAGTTAACCTACCTTTACAAAACTTTCAACGCAAGGTATCAATCACAAACAACCCAAAAGGTATTGTTAGAAAATGAATCATTAATTTTTGGAGTAGATTCTTTAGCAAAACCACGTTTTTGATTGCAATTTGTAAGTTTATCCTCATAGCACTATAAATTTGTAATGCATGTTGGGAGTTTACACATCCAAATGTTTTTGCATCACTTTATGTCAAGAAGATTCTTGTTTTCATTTATTTTAGAAAGAACATCCTTCCTCTAAAAAAAATAGAGTGGCCAATATTTGAGAAAGAACATCCTTCCTCCTTGGGGAATATTTTAGAAATAACATATTTCTCTTCAAATATTGGCCACACTACTAATTTGCTTAGCAACAAATACTCAAATGCCGCATCTCTACAATAAAAAAAAAAATATGAATCTCTAAAGTGACATCATGCTAAAAGAAACATTATGTTAAGCTTCAACATAGTTCTAGTGACAACCTTTAGGATAGCATTGGTTAGTTGATTTTGGAATGACATTTGGAATTTTTGTATTGACAAATATAGGGTTCACTTTGAGACTATGGTGTACCTTTGATGCCACCCTAAAATTAAATCCAGGACTAGAATGATGGAATGAAGTTTGCACGAAAATAATGAAATGAAGCTTAAATGAAAATGGTGGAATGAAGCTTAGATGAAAATGGTGGAATGAAGCTTAGATGAAAATGGTGGAATGAAGCTATGATCATGGTTGTCTTGTGATACATTTTCGGGTTTTGGTGACATGTTGGAATGTTTAACATTACATGTCATATTAGACACATGTCAAATATGTGTGAAATCAATGTCGAATAAGGCCATTTTCAAAGTTGAAACAATTTGAAATTTCACTATAATTATGAATCTAAATTCAGAATGTGATATGTATTCATTAGATTAAGACACTTCATTAAAATGAGACTTTAATATGTCAAAATTGTTTATGGGAGGTAATTTGTTTGAAAGTCAACTTAAAGTTGATTCCATTAGACATTGCATGATACATGTTTTTTGTGTTGTTGATAGATTCAGGAAGACCACTAGGCCCATGATGGACATGTTAAAATGAAGCTAGGCCAAAAATGGTGGAATGAAGCCAAAACAAAAATAATGCAATTCCAAAGTTACACGACAAAATATTTTTTTCCATTTAAATAATTTGTATTTATTATCTCAACAATTCAGAGGAAATTAAATATTCCGGATTTACATTGTGGTTGGCTTGTTTTATATATTGCCACAAATAATCTCCAACTAAAAATTTATCATCAAGCTTGTGTGAGATCAAATGGTAGAAGCCTTGAGATAAAAGAACTAACTGATATAGATAGCTAGATAAAGTTGATGAGTTGTTGAAGCTTTTTGCATGTGTTTGCAATTTCATAAAGGTATAGTTTGATGCAAAGAGTGTTTTGAAAATTGTTTGAGTAACGAAGAGGGTTTGGGAGAATGTTTTTTTTAATGTTTTTTAGTAACTTGACAGATGAATGGGTTTGTGTAATTCGTCTTATGGATTGTATTTTGGAGATTAATTTCAGATTTTGTTCATTTTAATTCAATGAGTTTAAAAGAGATCATGGAACAAAAATCTTAGGTTAAATTTAGGTCAAGTGTAGATCATATTTAGGGCATTACATTTTAAAGGGATAGGATTTGGGAAAAAAATTCTTACTATTAGTTCTCAACGCAATAGATTTTCCTTGAATAAATTGATTTTAGTAGAAAAAGGGTGTGATGAAAGATGCAACTTCAATTTTCAAGCTTAGTCAAGGAATTGTGGATGTAATTGAAAGATCTCACATTGGAAATTGTTGAATTGAGTTGCTAAATTGAATTGTTGGGCTTCAATATGGATCACATTATTGTCTCAATGCAATTAAGTAGCATGTAATACATGTCTAAAGTCTAAAACAACTGGATGATGGTATTGGCAAGCTGAGATCATATATTGCAGAAGGTGACGTTTATGGCCGCTCCAGCAACATCTTTATTTTAGAATATTAGTACAACAGATTATAGGATTTATTCTCTTAGTGAATTTTTCTTCTTCTATTTGATCTCAATAGCTTCACTTCAACGTGGGCCATGGTTATTGTTTGGTACTTTCAAAAACAATCATTAGAAAAACTTCTATTGTTTGCTAAATCCAACAAAAAATCTCAACCATAGCACACATTTTTGTAAATGATTGATCATGGTTAACAATAGTTTACAAACCCGTTATAATCAATATTAGTAGAAGAGATAACTTGACATTCTAGAGTAAAGTATATTACCACTTGAAAAAGAAAGATGAACCAATTACCAACAATTGAAGTGAAGAAAACATGTAGCTAATCTCCTAAATGAAACGTAAATCTTAAAACAATAAAACCCTAAAATTGTGAAATTGTGAAACAATACAATTGTAGACATATAATGTCATTGTTGGCATCTTGATGTTCAATGTAACATAAAAACACTGGTTGTTACATTGTATGTCACCTAAAATCCGTCACCTAATATATGGGTTTCTTATAGTATGTGGCACAGTGAACGAAGTTTTGAACAAAAATTTTATACAAGCTAGTGCACTTTGAATATTGTATGCGCATTTGTTGAAAACACAAGTTTTAAATCACTTATTAATAAGAGATACATAACATTACTGTAATGAAAAATGAAATAAGCCATGTAAAAGTTTCAATTATATATCAACCACAATAAAATTCAAATTTGTCAAGAATGATCTATTTTGAAGATTTTGAATATGCAGTCTGTAATTTTAATATTAGTTTAACTAATTTCTATCCAAAATCAAAATTGTAAAGATTGCCCATATTTAATTTGGAATTAAAAATTCAATAATATTTTTTTCTAAAAAAATATCATTTAGAAAAAACATCCAAGAAAAGATCTACCAAAAAAGTTTCTTAGTGTAGAATCAATTAAATTAAACTAAATATATATAACAAGCTAATTTGAAAATTTAAACACTCTCAAAAATCTTTTTTTTTCCAAAGTGGTTTTGTTTTTTCAAAATTTAAACACATGGAAAAAGTATGGTTTCATAATTTTATGAAATTTGAGGTTTACTTTTATAAGCAAGGTATGTTGTATTTTTGAAGAATTTTGTATATTTGTAAGAACATAATTAACACTTTATAAAAATTTTAATGATGATAATGCAATATTGACATTTCAAGACCACCTAAAATGAGTATTACACGAATATTAATCTTCAATATGTGTCCATGACTTTTTGAGAATCTTAAAATTATCTATTTAGTGCATTGGAACACAAAAATTGCTACAGTGCATTCATCCTATTATTTTCCAATTAGAATTGAATCCCAAGAAGGAATATTGGTATGTAGTAGTCATAAGCCTTTTCACACCTTGTCGGAAGGTCCTTTTATTCTTTGTGCTGCCAATGACATCCAACCAAAGGTAGTGGAATGTCCCATTTTTGAATTGAGAGAACTTAACGACGGGAATTTTCACACTAACATTGGAGCTTGGAAAGTATTGGATTTCTATTTAAATCAACATTTGATAAATATTCTTTAGTTTTTCATTTGTAATTCTACTTAAATTGAAAAAATGAATTTGCAACTATAGATTGTGGATCTTTAGAGGTTCAATTTTGACAAATATAGGGTTTAACGCCAATTAGTAGTCAACATACACCTTTCAAGTCCAACACAACAAGTTCAAAGTTGCCAAGATATGCATGTCAATAGAAAGGACAAGCCAATAGGGTGATTGCAAGAAAGATCGGTATTATTTTCTATGACAATTAGAGTAACAGAGTTGCTATCAAACATAACTTTTGGAAAATGAAGTCAAAATATTTGAAATTTTATTGGAGATGGCTAACTTGGAAGTCATGAGATTTTTTTATTTTTCAAAAGAATTGAAAAAACATTCTATAATTAAATTTCAATTTAACTAATTTGTCACACGTTGTATTTTAGGGGTTTCTAGTCCTATGGAGTATCCAAAACAAATGATCTAGAGCTAAAATTTTTATAGTCTATTTTTATAGTAGGGGGACATGTGTCTATCAAAGGAAATCTAAAAATATATTATTTTATGGCCTCCTTATTTGTACAAATAGGGCTCTCTTGCACATGCACTTCTAAATATTGAACTTCCATTTTTTGGTGAAATGTGATCACTATCAAGTCTTTACAAATGGCCAATTTTTAGTTTTTTTGTATTCATGATTTTCTAGTTATTATTAATTTATACCTAATTGTATCTATTTTTTTGTCACAAACTCTCATTTTTTTTCAAATAGTATTTTTTCAGTACTTACTAGTAGTCAATGGTACTAGTATCGATTTTTTAGATCAACAACTGAGATTGTTCTATTTTAGAGTACTTGTAGTACTCATAGTTTTGAGCGTAGAAACTACAATTTTAGCAAAATGCTACCAAAATCATTTGGGCTTTTTTGCAACCACCTAATAACTATTTTTTGAAACTTCATCTTGCAATTATCTAAGAATGTGTATATATACATTATTTTTATTATTTTTTTTATTTTTTTTCAAAGATTTGATGACATGTCCTTGATTAGTTGTAAAAATTCCACATTTTGTTTGGTGGAAATTTGAAATTATTGTGAATTTCTGAATGAATAGTGAAACCATTTGTATATAATCCAATATATGCTTAAAACATCTAAATTTTTTCCTTTAGGTTTATATTATAGTGTAGAATATTATGGTGCAAATTTTTGTACCGAGTCATTCTAAAATTAAAAAAACAACACTCCATAGTGTTGTTGCGAAGTTCAAATTGCTATAAAATATTTAATATTATAAATATTTACAAAATTTCAAATTGCAGTAGAAACTAAACTTGATCAAATTCATTTTATCAATACACTCAAATGTAAAAAACACCATTTTCATGGTAAAAATTCAAATCAAGAGGAAGGACCATTAGTTGCCATAATACATGGATTTGACATTTCCTCTTGTAGGAAAATTTAAAACATTATTACGAAAGAATATCAAACACCATTGATTGGAAATAATTCATGCAATTCCCCCCCAAGAAATGGAATGAAAAAACTATTCTTTATCCATTTTGGAGTTTTTTTTAGAATCATCAAAATGACACTTTTCCTCCTAAGGGTTTAGAATTTGTATAAGATTCTATACAAATTTACGTATTTTCAAAATATATTTTTAGAGTTGAAAACTAAGACTCTCCAATAGAAGACGTGGTTAACTAAAATTCCAATATATGTTTGATTCCTAAAATATAATTTATTTATGAAGGATTTTATACATGATTTTGTTTCTTTCTAAACCTTGCACCTAAAATTGACCAAATAAGCATTTGAGATAATTGTTGGTTTACGTTGTCTACATGACAAGGGTGCACATACAAAATTGCATCAACAAAGGGAGGTATGGACCATTCCCTAAAGCTAGTACCACTAAATATGCTTTAAGGCTCCAATATCTGTATAAAGATTACCATTGCCAAAGTCTTTGGAGCCAGAAACGGGGCTTGGAAATCTATAGTTGGACATCATTAGTAGAAGACCCTAGTAAATATATGGACATACTAAACAATACTCTATTTTGCACTAGATCACTTTTGCATATGATTTATTCAAACTCCTTTACATGTAGAATAGACATATCTATCATTATCTTTTTTCCAAAAAAAATTCCTATCTCAAATTCTCAATCGATGGCCCGACATGTAAACCCAAATGTTTTGGACATGTGTAGGGAGAATATAATTGGAAGTAGGATTTTTAGCGTTACTTCTCACTGGTACATCAAGATGTTCATCAAAATGTCATAATTCAATCCTAGTATTTGTTGGGTTCACGAAAAAATAAAATTGGAGATGGACTAATTTTCTAGATTGATAGACAAGCCATCTAAAAAAATCATTTTCTTTTGGTTGATGTAATTCTAATGTATCAAGATATGTTCCAACCAATGTTGATGGACATTTCAACGGGAAAAGTTGGTGTCACGTTAAGATACAGAACCCTAATTGGAAGAGGGTACAAATATAAAGTTTTTCCTCAATCATTTGTTGAAGAGACTCCATCCAATTTTCATGAATTAAGGTAAGTACATTAAAATGCATCCAAATAAGCAATTCAACATGATTTTCATTATTACATTGATTTTTTTGTAGAATCTAGTTGATAGTGAAAAAGAAATTTTAGATTCTTCTAGAATGAGTTTTTGAACATTGTATGAATAAGCTATGAATTTTCAAAGTGTTGAAAATTAATATATCTAATTGTCACTTGAGACTCTCATGAATAGAGGTTGTCCATTTTAGACAAGAATTAGCAAGGAGGTAGTTGGAAGAAACACTAACTGATTTCATAGCATTTTCGAAAATTTTCATGCTTTTTTTTGGGAGTACTATAAAATTCTAAACAAAATTCCAAAAAATATAAAAATATGGTCATTGTATACACCTTCAAGATGAATATAATTACTAAAGAAAAAGCATAGAATTTTTTTTCTAAAAAGGTAAACTTAAAAAGTGCAAGTTTGCAAGAAAATTGGTATCTTGATGTTTTAATCTGAAAATAGGAAATATTTTCACACACTAGAGAGCCCTATTTATACAAATGTGGAAGGTATAAAATAGTTTATTTTTAGATTTTCTTTAGTAAAAATATTTTCGCCTACTGTAGGAATAGATTGAATAAATTTGAACTCTAGATTATTAATTTGGGTACTCCATTGTACTCAAAACAACTAAACCTCAAAGCGCCTAGTCACTAGCTCCCACCGAAACCACGCCATGCAGGCGCTAACCGGTGGTGCGGGTAGAACGCTGGGCATTCCATCCATCCAGTAACCAGCAATGGGCCCAATGAGGGTGGCATCAACACCCTTCATCCAAGTTAGCGTCCATCCTCACCACCAGTTAGCACTGCACGGCCTGATTTCAGTGGGAGCTAGTGACTTGGATCTCAAAGCATGATAAATTAGCAAAGTTTTTTAAATATAAAATATTTTTTTGTTTCTTTTAAATTTGAAAAATAAAGAATGTAATTATATAGAAACATCCATCTGCAATAAAAATTCAAATTCATCGAATTCATGCTTCAAAAATTATAGTAGATTATAAGTCTGTCAAATTACAAATGATAGAAAAAAGAACCAATGTTCTTACAATCACCTAAGGGTTAGTATGAAAAAGGGATTACAAATCAAACTTACAAATCAAAATTATACTATCATATTGAAGCTAAAAAATCAAGGCAAATGGAAACTTTGGAAGGATGTTGAGCCTAAAATATGGTAGACGGATAGTTTTTTAAATTACTATAGAAATGAAAAATGCACATATCGATCTAAAAATTAAATTATTTTTAGTAAAGTACCTTGGCGATAAACCTTATCTATTTTCATGGTTCAAAATGAAGGATGCATGGTTTTGATAAATATATTCTACATGCCAAAAAATCCATAATATAAGATTGGATGACGTGAACATTACATGTATTAATTCAAAACACACATCTATACAAATACATACACACACACACACACATATATATATATATATATATATATATATATATATATAAAATTCAAATTATTTAAAAATATAAAACCAAAATTTAATAGTTTTCCTCTTTATCCTTTGAACTCCACATTTTCTAAACAATACTCAACACGGAATAAAATTTTAAAAGACTTCTTTGACTTTAGCATTTTAACTTCATCCAAAGCAATGCTTATTCTTAAGACCACACTCACTTTTCTTGTATGATGATTTGATGGAATTGAGATAAATAATATGTATTTATAAAGATGCAAAAGATGCAAAAATGCAAGAAAAAATTCAGGCGCTACGGTACAGGATTAAACAGAATTTCAAATTAAATTACTATTCTCGAAAGGGAAATAAATCTATCTCATCTGTACAACGACACCTCTACACGCCCAGAGTGACTTTTCGCTGTGCTCACTTAGTGGCGGCGACGCAGAGCATGCAGCGCGGAAGCCGCAACGATAGTCGACAAAGCGAGGAACACCCACCCCGCGTACGAAGCAATGAGCGCTCCGCCCACGCGGTGACAAAAAGTCTTCACCACGCCGCACTGCGACCCCCATCCCGCGTTCCGCTGACCCTTGTACCCGATCCACGCAATCGTCGTGGCGGACGCCGCAGCTGACATCAACGCATTCGCCAACAGGAAGTCCGCCAGGAACGTCAGCCACGCGATGGGAGTGGAGCTCAATGGACCGCGGCGAGTACACACGCCGATTAAGGACGCGAGGGCGGCGAGGATGGAGTAGGCGCACACGATCGCATTCGCCAGCAAAAACCACCTGCCACAAAGAAAATTCACACAATCAAAATTCTTGCTCTGCTGCACCATTCCAGGAACCTCACTTCCATGGTCGTTTAGAGCGTAGCAGTCAAGTGCTGAAGGTCTAGAAACGCGTAGATCTGATAACGTGTGTGTATGCTTGAAAATGTGGTAATTTCTTCAAATTTTGCCATTATTAAGGATATGACAATTTTTGACTTCAAAAATTTGCAGGCTAGATGTGTAGCTGGTCACTATTTATCAATAAAACAATAATCAGGTTTATCTTCAAAGATAGTGCAAGTAAACAACATGACACTCAATCCTCTTTGAAACTCTCTGTAACAATTTCGACCTGATGAAAATCAGGAGACTTCCATTCGTGATATGGCAAAATATGTTCCAAAGAACTAATTTCAGGCGACAAACTAGGAAAGGTATAGATTAAGTGGTTCAAGCCAACCTGAACCGGGTCCAACAATGAAAGATGGACAATTTAACGAATTTGACCTTAAAGATCAGCTGGGTTCAAAGCCATAAACTGATTTCTTCAAATTTTACACTGTTACTCAATTTCCTAACTAAGATCGTTTATTTCACCACTGACAGGGAGATTGTTGTTCAGTTACCCTTACGAAATTTTCCAAATCGTTTCACAAAATTAGTTGTGTAGTAACTCGACCAACTCTGGAGCCTGCTAGTGGAAATAGAACATCCTCACAACTTCGCACTCATCATCATACTATTTTCCACAGACAAGTTCCAGATTTGATCGAGTTACCAAACAACTAGTTTTAGACTAGCCTGCACATTTGTCAAACTGTCACTGACAGTGAGCACACTTGTCACACACTCAATCTATGTGTCAGACCTGTTGCAAGGACTGACACCAATTAAGGACTGACGAGGTCAGCAAACTGAGTCAAGCCTGTTATAGAAAGGACTTATTGAAGGGTGATCGGCGAACGTACTTGAAAGAGCCGAAATCATTCCAGCGAGCTCGGGCAGCCGTCACCCCACCAGGACCGCGGACCGTCTGGTTGGACTTCAGAATGGTGACAATGGCCGCTGCCGTTGCCAACGCCGTCAACACGCGCAGCAAGAAATCGGCTAAGTGATGCGCCCGGTGCGCTCGCCGCGGTGCTTCGTACACCGGCACGCCAGGAGCGCCGTTGTTGTACTTGTTGCCATCATACGGTGCCCCAGTGGTCGACATCTCAAGATCTTCACTAAATCTTCAACCCCAGCTAGCTACTTCCTCTTCTGCCATAACACAGACACACTCAAATCAGCAATCAACATACAGCGATACTGAAAACCTGATCCCGTCTTCGGTACCCACCCATCACACCACACGCTACTCAGCTTTTCCAACACACTTGGTTAGCTTTTCGACGAGTTAGTATTTCGGGTGTACACCGTCCTTGAACTGTTCAATTTTGGTAAATCTTCTGCAATTCTGAATGGCACATACATGGTATGTCTTTCTACATAAAACAAAGCTAGCTCCCAGGTGAGTGTTTGAGAAATCATCACTCTGTGCTACAGATCGAGTGCAGTGACTACTAAGCTCACTGCAATTCAACCGGCAACGTGGATGTACTGTGTACTGTTACGCAGCAAAGTACGCGACAATAGCATGGAGAGTGTTCCCTCTCTCCTGCGATTTTGCAGACCACCTGGAATGCGACCACAACATCCTAGTCGCAAACTCAGTGACAGAGCTCTAGAATCGGCTTACCTGAGATTTGACGCGCAAGATCGATGGCGCAAGGAGGAGTAGGGAGCTGCTGCAAACCGAAGTGAGGCATGAAGCATAAGACCTTGTCAAGGGATGTATATACAAGGGAAACAAAAGACTTCAGAGAGCGTGTCTGAGCACTTTGTGGCTTCCGGAGGTGGGTGGCACGTGGAGAACGCGTCTAAAATCGGTGGGTCATGCCGCCGCAACTTTGCCACCTGGATAAGCATGCCAGTTGGCTTTAAGTATCAGAGAAGCCTGCCGCCTCAGAGCACGTATTGTCCGTGGGATTGGGGGATTATTTTATCGGCGATGCTCGCTGTATGGTTTAACGTGGTGGCACTCACCGACCAACGTCAACTCCAATGCGCTCTGCCGGCAGTCCCGGATTGGGGGAATGGGAAACTTTTGCTACTTTCGAAACGCACGGAAGCAACCAGGAACTTCAAGTAGGTGTTTAATGAAGTCTTCACCGACGTGTGAGACAGGGGTTATGACATCTGTTTTGTTGGTGCTTTAATAATTACTGTATTATAAAGGGAACTGTGGAAAACGGGACCTCCAAGCTAGAACTACCTAACTCCTTCCGCCCCCACCTTTTGTCAAATAATAAAGGTGTCTGTGTTGAAGTGTCAACAATGATGACCTCAAACTGGTGGCTTTGCATGCCTCTTACTTTTATAAAAGGGAGCTTTGTAGTTGCTTGTAAGTGAATGGTTTCAGTTGGGTGGCTTTCTCGAGGTGCTTCAAAACATGCACCTATTGAGTGACCTTACACTTTGAAGAGCTTCTTTTAGTCTTGATTTTGAAAAGTCGTATAAACTCTCTCTGTAAGTTTAGTTTTTTTTGATATATGAATGATTTCTATTTGTCCACAGAGAGCTATAAGGATTTATAAAATTGTAATTCTGATTCCATCTATACACACCAACTTAAATGAACAACAATAGATGTTTCTACCTTAACCCCTAAAGTTCCTTGACTATGTTTTCATCAAAAACATTAAGGAATTGCCATTTTTAGTACAAGTACCAAATTTTTGGAAAAAAACATTTTTTTGACATATGTAAACGTAGGATCTTGTAGTATGTTGACTTGAGAACATGTGGTAAGAATTTCAGAAATTTCCACTACGTGGATTGCAAGATATAAGCATTCGAAATCACTGGAATCGTTTTCTTGACCCTGCAAAAAAACATGGCAGATGCACTTCAGAAGCTCACTTTTCTATGAAATTTTTTCCAAATTGGTGGTGCTTCTTTGGATTATTTTTCTTAGACAAGTTGGCTACATGCTTTAAAATTTTCACATCATTTGGAATTGTACAACATATAGGAAAAAAATACTAAGTAGAATGAAGTAGAGAATGATTCAAAATACAAAATTGTTATGAATTTAGATATAGAATTGGAAAATGCCAATCTCAATGGTTGAAATGTTGTAATAAGCAATCTACATCCTACGATTTTATTTTTTTTCAAAAAATATTGAAAATTGAGTAAGATAAAAGACTTCAAAGTTTATTTTAGAGTAGAGATTCCAAACTAAAACTAAAACTAAAACTCCTCATAACTTTTGACTCATTGGTCAAAATGGAATGATTAAAAGCTTTTCACATATATATAACTCTAGAAAACCAATTTCAAATTTTTGTTTTTGAAAAAAGTGATTTTTTTTTATCTGTTCGGACTGCCTAGCCGAGAAAAAAACACCCATATTAGGCCATAACTTTTGACTCGTATTTCCAAATGTCATGAAACTTAGTGCATATGGAAGATATTCCTCGCGCACAACTTCTATCAAAATTTCAGCCAAAAATATGAAAACCTCCAGTCACAAGTACCTGCCCAAAATTTATATACTGCCAAAAAACGCATGCTAGTCCTTTAGGGGTTAATTGTGACCACTTTGTATTACAAACTTTGTAAATTCTTGCCTATAGAGTGCATGATCTCTATTCATGGGAGCTCAGGGTTGTTTTTAGATTTATCTACTTTCAATAGTTTTAAAATCTATGGTTTATTCATTTATGGTGTCCAAAAAATGCATAAGAAAAAGAATTTAGATTTTCTTCCTACACTAGTAGAGAAACGTGTTTTGTGTGACCACCTAAAGAATGACTTCTTGTCCTAAAATGACTACTATATGACTGTAGACTACCATACTAGCACCAATGTGTATTTGTACACATTCGTTTATGACTCATTTAAATCATTCCTTGATGAAAAAGTGAATAAGGCATGTGACAAAGACTTCCTACATCTATAATTTCTCATCTAGCAAGTGATGCAATAGGTGATGTGTAGCTTTGGAAGTGACATGGAATTGTCATAGTGATAGAGTATTCAATGTACATTTTTGAAACGATTTCAATGCCACCAATATATAATTGACAATTTCTAACTTTTCGCCATTGTGAAAAATTCAAATGTCTATAAATAAGATATATGTCCTATTTGTTTGAGTAGGATTATTCTTTGATTCAAGAATGACTATTGAATGACTTCTACATGGTCATTTCTTGGTCATTGTTGACATCCCTCTAATAACCTATACACAATTTTGTGCAAGAAACAAGGTTTTAGTTCATCTTTTTTATTTTTAACATAACTATGGATGATGAATATGAATGGTAAATATTTAATTCCGTTACAAAGCTTTTGAAGCTCACATACATTCACATGTGCGCACATTTGTTGAAGCTACTAGTTAATACTTAATACATGGTAGATGCCAAAAAATTCTCATCAACAAATAGGTGGAGTAGGTTCTTTATTTGTGGCAAGGCCATTTATTTCAACATTGAACATTGATGGTGATGACACATTTGTGTCTACTACCTTCTACATTGCTTGTAGGAGGGGAGGTGGGAAAAAAAGAGGGGGTGCAAAATGACCTTCTAAATGGCTCTTTTTTACTCTTTTGGGAAAAATTGCATGATCTAACTTGAGAATATGAACGACTTCAGGGTGCTTAGTCACATGAATTGTACTATTATTTTACTATGAACGTTATATTTATTGATGTAGATTCAAAATTTCATAGAATAGTAAAATTACAAAAATTTATGCGAAAATGACTAACAATTCATTTCTAACAAAACTAGTATGTCCTTGCAGAATCATAGATTTATTATGGAACAATTGTAGAATAATTGTAGACATTAGATGTGTTTTAAGGGGTTTGGAAGGTTGTTTCAGTCTCGTTCCCGTTCCTATGAACTAGTCAGTGACGGTCAAAATATAAAATGATAATAAAATTAAAAAATAATAAAAAATAATTTTTTAATTTAAAAATAATAATAAATTATTGCCTTTGCCCTACTAATAACCTCCAAATTAAACAAACATTTTGTCCCACTAAAAAGCCCCGTTTCTTAATTTTGAATATTGAGTAAGTGTTCGCCGTATTGAACAATCTTGTGGGGGCAAGTGAAACAATCTAGGAGCATTCTTCTGGCCTAGCAAGTTTGGTCTTGCTCATATAAGGCACCTTGTATTGTTGTACAAATTGCTTCTTTAGATAGTAGTGTTGATGATGCATTTAGTGACCACTTCAACACTATAAAAATTTGTTTGTAAAGTGGGCTAGTTTTTTTTATTGCACATATTTAGGTTGGAAAACACATTTCTAGAATCCTATTTTTGCCACCACCCTTTAAATCATTTAAAATGATAGAGCTGCAGCATTTACAAATTATGCTCAAATATCATACTTTCCACATGGATTTTAGGTGCCTAAACAACAATACCTAAGTTAGAGATTTTGCATAGATCTAACTGATAGCTTATTTGTTCTTGAATACATGTATTTCTAGCACTATGACTAAAAATACAGTTAATTCCTATAAAATAAAGATTTTTAGAGTTTTTTAGTGGGACAAATAGAGTACTTTTTATTAATATCCAACGTGGCAGTTGCTTTGCCATTTCAACCTGCTTCTGCAACAAAGTTTCCACAGTCTGGAAACTTCAAAGAATTCACAATCCTCCACAATAGTAAAATCTCATGTAATGGTAATCATAGAACAATCAAGAGAACAATTGTAGAATAGTCATACAATAGTCAATTAGTCATAAATTAGATATTGAATTGAGTCATAGTGCAATCATAATACATTGTGACATGGAAGTTGCAAGTTTCATTTGCAATTGTTGAAGATGAATAGTGGAATTTTGTTTCTCTCATTCAAAGTTAGGGTTAGGTTAGACGCTGCTTCCTAAGTGCAGTACTTTGCACTCTTGTTTTTGCTTCTTGTTGTTCTCCCTATCTTCATTTTTACATCTTGTTTTTGCCTCAATGTTTTATAGTTAGAGTTCCTTTTAGCCAACTCTTCAATATAGTTGCTGCCTTGGTTGCTGCCTCCCAATTTTGAAGTGTAGTACCTTGTTTTTCTTGGTTTTGGCTCTTGTTTTCTTTACACATCTTTGTCGTTCTCCATTTTTTCACATTGTAATTGCAATAGTCTATAGTCAAGCTTGTGCCTTGTTGTTGCTTGCTATGCCATGATTGTATTGTTTTTTCCTTCCATTGATATGTCTTGCATTTAGTTCCTTCTACAAATCTTATTTGGAATCTTGCACTTGTATTGATGAAAACTTGTTAATCACTTGGTTTACCTTGAAAATTGTACCTTTAGGTGATTGCTGCATTATTTTTATTGTTGTTTTGTGATGTATTTTTCATTAGAGAGGCATGATTCATTTTCAGTCGGTAGATGGGTGTAGTTTTCAGTGGGTCAAGAGGCAAAAATAGAGGTCATTGCGCAAAGATAATAAATGACTCGAGGGAGCACAACTCTACTTGCCTGCCATGTCTAATTGTAGGGGCGGAATTCAGACCAGTGCATTTCTTTCTCTCTCTCTCAACATATATTTGCCAAACAAATGGCAAAATGACAAAAAATATACTATTCCAAACATGGTCATGGGAAGGTGAAGTACACATCCACAAAGAATGGGGCTCCTATGCCCCTATTCAATTGAGTGGCAACATAAGAATATTTTCACCACAAAATGCACCATTACAAAGTAATTAGGGATAGCCCACTATGGACAATAAATGTCCTACAAATAACTTTCCAAGTTACTTTACAGGAAATTTCACAAATGCACTCACAACTCCAATAATTTAGTCAATAGATTAACCACCTTGGTAACAAGTCTTGTCCTTCCAAGTGGTAGTACAAAATATGTCTACTCCAAAAAGAAGTGGGAGCCTACTACTACTTATATAAAAAATACAAGACAACGTGCTAATTACACCTCTAATTGGTGGGTTTAGAAGCAAATAAACCCTCTTAGTAATGAGCCCATCATAACAAGGTTGTTACACTATTTCTTTGAGTTGGTTGTGGAGCTAGCACCACTTGCAAAGAATTCTTGAAGTGGAATTCTTGAACGCAATATTTACTCACAATACATGATTGGTAATATAGAAAGAAAGCTAACTACATCCTTGGTAATGATTGATTAAAAATCAAATTACAATTGGAATGGCTTCTAATGGAAACTCAAGTACACCAACATGCCTTAAACATGCCTTAGCCATGATGCATCAGATGTTTCCATCTGAAAATTCCACTTAAGGTAGTATGGCCTAAAAGTGACCATTTAAGGGCTGATCTGCCTTTTTCAGAGGTTTCCAGGAATAGAAATATTTTTGGATCATTTTTCAGAGAAAGAAAAATGGATGGGCAACATAACACAAGTGGTTTCATATTTTTTGAATCATTTTTGAATTACTTATGAATTTTCAAAAAAACTGTTGTAGGCACCTATTTGTGACCCTAGATCCTCCAAAATCCGACCATTTGCAACTTCTAAAGTGATTTGAGTAAATGAAGGTCAATGATTGGGTCTTGCAATAAATAATGCTTTTCTCTCGATTCTCTCAATGGCTTGAGAGGACCATTTAAAGATCACCTAATGTCCATTTCAGACTTAAATATAGGGTCGATTTGAAGAGGCCGCTCACTTTTAGAGCAAACTACCTTATAAACTCTGGACATATACAACAGCATAAGGGTACCTTAAAGAAATACAAAGCAATTAATTTCTTGCCTTGCTGCATGGAGGTTCACATAATTACGTGAACTGGCTAGGTGGTTACATGAACACAGCAAGCTGCTGAGAGCTACTTCAGTGAGTTTTGGAAGCCATTAGGCTGGGTGCTGTTAAGCTTAGTTGATAAGACTGGGCTGTGAAATACTCATAGCTGTGGTTCATATTGAGTGGTGCTTTGCTGTGAGGGTGAAGGAAGCTGTGGAACAGAGAGTTTTTGTGCCAAAGTTCAAATAACTTGCTGCACATTCCACTAAGGCTCAAGAATTTCCTCAATGGAAAACACCATGACTAACAAGGTTTGACAGGAGAGATGACATGAGTTCCAATGTCTTATTGCTTGCATCTTTTTTAAGTCTTTTGTAATTTGCTTTAGATTGTGAAAAGGATGACAACTGGTCCTTGGCTAAAGACACCTCACGTACATAAATTAACACACTTCTTGTTTGTTGGCTTGCATGGACGTAGGTGAGGCCAAGACCCTCAAGCTTTAAGCTTTTTACAAAGATTTCCAACATTTGCTTCTCAAGTTTGCTCTAAACTTTTTACTTTTATGGCTATATTATTTTAGTGGTGTTGACATATTGCAAACACTTTCTATGTTTGCTTTCTATTTTTTAAGAAGATGATGAAATTTTCTGACTACTAGGAAATATGACACAATGATCCCATCCGCCTACCCTGTTAACATATGATATGACGAAATTGATTAAAATATTCTGAGGAAGATTTTTCCAAAAAAAGAGGTGCAACATTTGTATTGTGCTGTGGTGTGCTGCACATGTATTTGTTAGGAGCTTTTTAGAATGAGCCCGTCTTGAAGGGGTGATGTCTCAAATCTTCTCTCTCATTTCCCTCTCTCTGAGTCAATGGAAATAAATGAAGGGCAATGCTCAAATACCTATATGATCCACACATGACTAACAAATCGCAATGGCTAGTGGCATGATGCAATTATCCTCATAGACAATGTATCTATGAGGCAACAATTACTCGCAAGAATGATTCAAAAATTCAAAAAACTTGAAACTCAAATTAAAATACTATTATGCATTGCCTTTACCTCTTTGCCTTGACCCCGCCTTACGTACCACCAGCACTAATGGTCGATACCGTGTTGCTACTGGATATTAAAGACGAAGCGTCATTGCCATGTACACATAGCTGTACAAACCAAGATCAATGCATGCCAATCCCACTTGCCAAAATAATGACTTAGCGCTTGATTCTCTCAGCCTCGGAATTCGTTCAATTGTTTTGTAGTAGACCTCCTTTGTTAGCCCGCGCTTGCAGTTGCTTTGTAGCAGACCTCCTTCGTCAACCTTCGCTTATTTACGGAACTCAGTATTTTACGGCAATTTTTGTACAATCATGACATGCTGCCTTTAAACATGGATGTGGACATGACGACATAAGTTTCATCTTTTCCCATGGACCATTGAGAGACGAGGTTAACATGTCGTCAAATAGTGAAGCAATCCACAGCTTCAACTTAGTGTTCACCTATTCAGTTCTGTGTTTGAGCTATATGCAGGAGTCTTTGGCTCCGATGACAAGGTGTAGCCATGCTTAAGATGCCTCGCATGCGTCCCGTAATTGACCTCGTATTTGTTGTGGGATATGGGTGAGGCATGACTACTCAAGATTGGTGCTCATTTCATCTTCATAGCACTCAGTGTTTTGCTATCTCTGAACTTGCGACACTACCATGTTAATTGACTCAGTTGCTTGGCCTGTAGACTGAGTGGCCTTGATATTATGTGATTGCATGGTTTTGTAGCGATTCAAACAGCTAATGATCATTTCTGGCTTTCTGCTTATGGTAGCATGCATGAGATTTTTATCATTGAGTTCGCGACTGGTTGTTAGTCTCCTTGTACTCTGTTAAATTCCTGACACACTATGAATCAATGGAACAATTTTACGCAAACAGTATTGAAGTGTTCCCTCCCTCCCGGTCAAGATCTAGTTGGTCTCGGGGATAAGAACCAGAGGGATCTTATTACAATCACGGATTGCCATCCTTGATTTGTAGATTTACAATCACGGATTGCCATTTCCCTCTCTCTCTCTCTCCCTCCCCCTCCCTCTCCCTCTCTCTCTCTAGTATTTGTAATGCGGCTTAAATAACTCACCTTTACATGACCTTGTGAGTTTACAAACTTACCATGGACGAAAATTCCCTTGGAAAACACACAAGAGTAAGGTAGGCACCTCCAAAATGGCACCTGACCTTAAAGTTCCATCTACAGGTTGTGTACATTTCCAAAATCAATTATGTACCTATTTGGATGGAGCCCTTTCAGAAACAAACTTTGACCCTTAATAACTTTTGCATACGGTGTCCAAATGCCATGTTCTCTGGTGCGTTGGAACCTCCTTTCACTTGCCAACAAGAATATATGAAAATTTGACCAGTCTGATAGTAGTAACTAGGCTCAGTAGCAAAAAGTGGCGGTTTTGGGTGTACCCACCTTAGTTTGTGCCACACAAAAGCTCTTGGACATGGGGTGGTAACCCTGTGCTACAAGCTACAATACTTAGGATAGCTATAGTACTCAGAATAAGCTACAGTACCCGTCTGGTTATCGTACCCGGATATCAATCCCATTGGTGATTGGCCGAAAAACTGTGCAACAAATTGATGCTGACCCGCAGCTTCAGGAATCACCCCTCATGCAAGGATGTCCTTTGCCTAACAGTGTCACTCAGCACTGTAACGCAGCACTGTAACGCAGCACTGTAGTTCTGCACTTCTTGGAGCGTTGTTACACCCTCGTTTCTTGGCTTGAGCGACGGTCTCAGTCGTTACCATGGATACCGCGGTGTCCACACAGGTTCACACAGGTTCACTTGTTGCAATTGTACTGAGAAGTGAGGAGTTTAATTGTAGATGAATTCTTTCTTGTTGAAGTTCTTGAGCCTGGATTCACCATTTGCGTATTCTTAGTGTGACCAAATCTTTAGCTAGGATTACAACTTAGAGACATACTGTAGACACCTTGCGTACATCCGATAACTAACTTAGTGTTCGTTGTGGGATATGGGTGCAGGTGAGGCGTGTGTCCTCAAGATTTGATCACATTTTATTATGTGCAAGATTAAATTCTTCCTTAACCTTTCCATCAGCTCATAGCTCATGTCCCGTATTATAGTTCAGTAGTTATGATAAGCTTGTAGCTGTCGAATGGTTTCAAAAATGCTTAGTTGAATTGAAATGGCATTGATCTGCATTCTTGATATCATTTCTTGTATATAATTAAGATGATCGGTATCAACTGTTAGATTCTTGGGGTGAAGTTTAACCACCACCTGCAACATACAAATGAGGAAACTAAATCTGACTCGACTGCGTGTGTAATCTAAAAATTACTATACAATACTTCCAGCAGGTTCATATTCATACTTCCTGCTATAAAAACAATTGCCGGAGATGTTGCTTCGAATTCCTGTCTGCTCTCGGATCTGGACTACTCTAGACAGTCCCAGGTCCAGAGAAATGAGTATAGTGTATAATTTAAAAGTTAACCAAAGTGCCGAACCTTTTATTTGATAAGCGTTATAAGGCCTCGTATTAAGAGCAAAGCATTAGACTGTAACTTCCAACTATAGAATGTGCTTGTCAAATACAAGCGATGGCAATCTTGTCGGTCTCTTGTTAAACAGTACTTACCAGATGTTTCTGTCTGATTCTTTGGGAGTTTCTTCTTCACTTCATTGGCAATGAGAGTTGGCTTGGCGTTGCTGAGCTTAGTCACTACAATTATCTAATAGTTGGACTTGCCCTAAGATGTTTGAGATTCGTTTAACTCGTGTACTGTATAAGTCTTATAGAACGAGTAGAGTTCCCACCCACCCTCCCGAGCTTGTAATATAAGATTCTTAAGATTCATGCTTAATATAGAAATGAATGAGTATTTATTCGTACTATAAGTTTTACTATGTATGTTGAAAATGATCTACACAGAAGCAAGTATGTATTATTCTGTTTGACCTGTATAAGAAACAAATTGACTTAAATTGTCAGAATGCAGACATTCTTTAGCATGAATTCAGGACCTGAATTCTTGCTAAAGAAGGGGAGGAACAGGACTTGAATTGTCAAAATGCAAACGTTCTCGACCGACTCTACTCATCTGCTACTCTGCTTGAGTTTGCGATACGACGGAGCTCCATGACGCACGGTGAGGTACCTGTGGTGGTTACTTACTGCTCCAAGGATGGACATGAAAATGAATATTTAGGTCCTGTTCCTCCCCTTGATAATGTTAAGGGACAAGGTCGACAGTCATTGAGCGATGGAGCAATCAACAACTTCATCCTTACACTCATTTGTTCTGTTTTTTGAAATTATGAATGGTAATCTTCGGCTCCAATGACACGGTGTGGCCACACCGATAACACCTCGAATACATCCCGTCACTAACACTTGTGTTTGTTGTGTGTATATGGGTGCAGGTGAGGTGTGACCACTCAAGATTGGCGCTTCTTTTTTCAACTACTAGAATCAGTGTTTGATCATCCTTGCACTTGTGATATCACCGTAATGCTCCGTGTAGCTATATCGCCTACAGATTGACGAGTATGAATTGTGATTATATCTGTCTTGTATTTGCCATGATCACAAATTCGATCCAACCCAATTAGTAATGGTTGGACTAACTCATCTTCATGGTATGGGTTGTCTGTGCCTGAATTTTTTTAAGCAATCCAATTGATAATGATTGTACTCTTTATGCTTATAATGTTTTGTTGGGGTCCAAATCTTTGAATTCCAGGCTAGCATGTTGTTGAGTCTTACCGATTTGTAATTCTATTGAATTGTGTTGCTATGTTAAAATTCTTTCCAATTATTGTATTAAGTGGCAGTATATTCAAACTGCTATAGTAATTCACAAACAGTAAAGGAGTGTGCCCACCTTTCCTCCCGATCAAGATCCTTACCATCGTGTAGGGTTTAGATGGGTTTTGTTATGTACTACTAAGACTAGCAATGCGATGTTTTAGCCTACATGATGGAATTGCGTTGGTAACATGATATGTCATTGTCTGGCACGGAACAAAAATTCTACATGTAAGAGAAGGGTACAGACTTGTATTTCACAATGGAATAGGCAATTAATGGATTGAATAGGCCCTATCTTGGTGTGTAAGAAAGAAACTGTATCTCTCTTTATATATGTATGTATATGTATGTATATATAGTCAAGTTGATCTTTATATTCAATAAGTAGATGGTGATGCAATTTTGTCATTTTACATATTACTTTAAGGTAGTGTTTTGTTTCATTTTACCTTGCAATTAGGAAATATGATACAAAACTTTGTTCGTAAATTTGTTGAAAGTGATCACGATAAATTTTCATTTAATTGGTATTGGACTAGTGAGTATATATATAGAGAGAGAGAGAGAGATAGAATGTGTGTGTGTTTGAAATTGTATAAACAATCGGTTTGCAATTGTGACTCAAGTGTTGGATAGTGGCAATCACATTGCAATCATATTTTTCTAATGCTTACATACATGTGCGCCCGTAATGCAACTAATGAATGACAAGGAAATGACAACAAAGTTTATTTTTGCTTTTGCCGTGCAATTGCACTTGACTTCAAATATGAGTATATGACTAGTAGTTGCATTGGTAATGATATGATTAAAAGATGACTCAGAAATAACTAGAATGCAACTGTACTTGAATTGGCTTTGAAATTGATTTAAATTTTAAAAAATTTTAAAAAATTTTAATTAATTAATTTTTTAATAATAATAATAAAAATAAAAATAAAAAATAAAAATAAAAATAAAAATCCTATTAGCTTTTATAAATCCATATGGTGGTGAATCAATAATAAAATTTCACATAGTAAAATTGATTTACATAACAATTATATATCACTCATAGATTAGTAGGTTATAAAATTGTACAATCAACATTGTCATACCATATAGGAAAGAATTTGTCCATGGCAATGTTGACAATATAGACCCTTTTAGCAAAAGGTGATACATCAACATTCACACTTAAGCAAACTTCATTAATTAATAAACTAGCTAGGCATTTTTGGACACAATATGAATTTTCAAAGTGCTAAAGCATGTGTGTCTAAAATTGATTCTAGGCTTTCATGAATAGAAGTTATACATTTTGGGCAAAAATTTGAATGGGAAGGTTCTAGAAAGGGATAACAAATAGGGGTAATTATTGTGAGGTATCTGACTAGTACTTAAAATCAACCAAACAACCAAAAAAGGATTTGAAAATGATTTTTGTTATTGAGACTATACATTAAAGTTTTTTTGATAGACAAGTTCATCCAATTACTACAAGACTTTGAATAGTGTTAGATTCCTTCCACTAATTTGAATAATTTTGGATGAATGTGATTCTCTTATTGTGAGTCCTTCCATGAGATTCAAATGAAAGTTAGATGGAAGTTAGATGGAAGTAGATGAAATAGATAAAATATGGATGAAAGGTCAATAAAATTCAAAATATCTGAAATAAATAAATGTAAAAATAGTGTAATCATACTACATTGAGTTTATCTAAAATACTATAAACTACTATATTAGTACACCCCACAAATTTTTATCATTCAATAACTCAATAATTGAATTATTATCCTAGTCAAAAGAGGAATTTCTTGTACTCAATTAGAATGCAAATTTCCTCATAGAATAAAAAATTTAGACACTATATTAAAAAAATAAGTATTTCAAAGTGTTGACTCAAGGAGGTCACTCTATGCATTTATACAACCCACGTGTGGTGAGGATTTTGGACCCTCTATTTATTTTTTCAAATTTAAATTTAAAAAAAAAATATGAGTAGATTTCCCTACTTTGAAAGTTTAGTTACGAATTATTGATAATTCTATACGTAAATTATAATTCGATACAAATTTTTGAAGTAAAAAGACACATTGTAAAGCTGAAAATAACTTTCACACCTCTATATTAAATAAGAAAAAATTGTTTAAAAAATACACAAAAAATTCTCAAAAATGAGTCTCTATTGAAAGTTTATATTTCTTGAATACTGATGCAAAGGTTGTCTAAATGTGTTCTCTATAAATACTTGAGTTGAAAAACATGTCATTTTAGTTCATTTTTCAACCTTCTCTAGAAATCATTTCATATATTATTTGGATTGAGGATTTTGGCAATAGAATCTTATAGTCTTGATTAAACAATGCTAAAAATTGTAGGCTAAAATTATAGTTTATTAAAAAGTAAATAGGAGGTCAAAAGATCATTTAGCCACACATGGTATACTATAGATACACTAAGTGACCTCTCCGGGAGTGTTGAAAATAAGGTAATCAAACTTGAAGTTGTGCTCCACTAGAAGAAACCCGTGTTTTTTTTGATGTCTAAAAACTGGACATCAAACATAACATTAGGATGCTAGTTTTGACATAAATAGAAATTATAGGTTCTATGGTAAGAATGTCTAGGGATTGGTCATAGTTAGATGCAATTACTTTAATTGATCTTATTTTGGATCTTTTAATCATGGACATTATCCCATTGGAAACTTGAAATGAATTTGAAAGTATCCTTTTATATTTAACCCAAAGTTCTTGAGAGCCAACAACTACTTTCTCAATTAACTGATGACACGAGCTTCTCTATTTAAGGCCAAGAGAAGAATTTACGAAACATTGTTTCTTTTCTCCAACATTTTAACACATCTACATGTCTGTTGATCAATTAGCTGAAGAATGTAGGTTACTGGTTCTCCTCAACTCCCAAACTTGATTGGTCAGACCAATTTGGTCTTACCTCGTTCCTTCTAGGCCTCTCTATGGGTTATTGCAAAAAACGCATGTCCTATTTTTTGTTATAATTGGAGAGATATTGATATCATCTGCTATAACTTTTGAAGCACAAGTCCAATGAACATGAAATTTTTATTGAAAACTTCTAACTTGATGGTAATCAGATCCCTTACTTTCTAGAAATTAAAAAAAAAACAATTTACATTTAAAAGCCAATTTTGTTAATTTGTCACATTTTGAGGTTTAGGGATTTTAACTATGTTTGGTGTATCCAAATTGAATGATCTAGAGTTTAAATTTTGATGGTCTATTCCTACACTAGTTGGACATATGCTTTCCAAGGGGATTTTTAAAATATATTATTTTATGTCCTCTAGGTCCATGCAAATATAACTCTTTGCATGAGCACTTTTGAACATTGAAGATGGTGTCAATTTCATTTTTTTGGTGAGATTTGATCACCATCAAGTCTCTCACAAATGACTATTTTTGATATTCCTCACAAATGACTATTTTGACTAGCTTGCAGGGATCAAAAATAGTCATTTTTGGTTCATGATTTTTGGTTCATGATTTTCTATATATTAATTTATAACTCATTGTTTCTATTTTCTATGACAATCTGTCTTTTTTTTCCCCATAATATTGTTTCAATATTTGCAAGTAGTCTATAGTACTTGCAACGATACTTTTAGCCGTCGATTTTTACAATCAACAGCTGAGATTGTTCCGCTATGTAGTACTCATAGTACTCCAAGGCTTAAATGCAGACTTTGTCAAAATGCTACAAAAAATGAAAGGTGTTTCTTGAAATGACCCCTATCCACATTATTGGGTGCTCCATTCAACATCACCCTTGAAACTACAGATGCGGACAACTTTCTTCAACAAAAAATTACCAAAAAGCTATATTATTGGTCCACATAGCGCTTCTCACTTGCCGGAAAAGCTACTATTGTCAACGAAGTGTTACTCTCTTCGATTTATTACTTTATTGCAATTTGGTGTAGATCCCTGCAAGCTATCCAATCAATCCGAGGTAGCTTGAGAAACTACCTTTGAAGTGGAACAGAGCACCTATTATGTACCCGTGTCAATTAAAATGACTATTGTTTATCAAAGTATAGGAGGTCTTTAGCTGTTGGACTATGAGATTTTGCTTAGAACTCGGTATATCTAGCCTTAAAATACTCTTACAACATCGAATTCATAAGAGGAAGTCACACCCCAAAAGTGGCTATTGATTCCCGTCTTCTACTTAGATCGTGATTCCTTGACCACCAGCTATAAGCTTGGGGGGGTCCACTTAGTTCTACTACAACAAACCACGTGTGAACAAGTGATTTCTAATAAACTGCAATTTCAACCTAAAATTTTACACATTGTTTAATAATGACTATAGGTTTTTATTGCCAAAATTTCCAACTCAAATAAAATATGAAATGATTTCTAGAAGAGGTTGACAATGAACTAAAATGACATATTTTTCAACTCAAATAGTTATAGAGAAGACATTTAGATGACCATTGAATCAATATTTGACTCAAAATGAGCTTTCAATAGAGAGTTATTTTTAGAAATTTTTTATTCATTTTTTAGACAATTTTTTCTTATATGATATAGGGGTGTGAAAGTTATTTTTCAATTCTATAGTGTATTTTTTTACTTCAAAATTTTTGTAACTATTAATAAATAAAAATACCAATAATTCAAAATATAAACTTTCAAAGTAGGAAAACCTATTCTTATTTTTAAAATTTTGTTTTATTTAAAATTCAAAAAGTAAATAGGGGGTCCAAAGTTTTGTTTGCACGTGGTTTCTAATGGACACTCTAAGTGAACTCTCCAAGGCTATAAGAGGATCTTAAGTATGGAATTGTATCATTGTTGCTTGAAAACGGACTGTTAAATACATCAAGCCCATTCTTCCTATAAACGGTGATGAGCTACTTACCACTATCCTCTGGTGGTCTACTAATTACATAGGCTTAAATTTTTGTTTTTCATTTGACAAAATCAGAGAACTAGCGAAGAGTGGACTACATCCTATTGGCGACATATGGGATTCTTCTAGCAAAGAATTCAAATCCTAGGAGACGATTTCAATTGATTTTTTGCTTACAAATTTAGAACGTTACTACTAGGTTACTGATTCTCTCACCCTTAGGATCAAATATCGGAGATCACATAGAAAATCACTGCCCTACTTCCCTCAATACATTCATCTCTCCAAGAGCTCTCTCTCCTTGCCAAGATTGCTCAAGCTCTAGTTGGAACAAACTATCAGTAGCTATCATTCCTACCAAAGCCATCCAATGACATCACATATAGGGGATTTGTTAGTTGAATTATAATCATCAAAGCTAAGAAAGGATGTAGCCAAAATCCATAGCTTTTATTTGCAGGGGCAATTGATTATCTTGTTTTTGATCTAGGAAGATGCAATGGGATAATGGTAAGGCTCTCGTAGACTACACAACCTCCTCAAGCCGCAAAATCCTCACCAAACTTGCTTGGCCAAAACAAATCATTCCATCTAAGTGACCTGGTGTGCTTCCTGATACATTTCTAGCAGCATGGAGAGAAGTTTGGCACGTAGCTTGACCCCCAAAGGATGTGGTGTTCATGTGGTCGATATGGCACAATATTGTTGCCGTCAACTCATGGCATGCCCAGATTGTCCTTGAGATTGACACCACATGTATTTGTTGCACTGTAGGGAATCCATAAATGCCCAGACATCGATTCTATCATTGACCAAGAGCCATAAAGACCTGGGATTACGCGTAATCAATCATGCATCATCTCTGTGGTGCCCTCCTAGTCATGGGACCACAAGTTAGACTTGAAGCAATACAATGCATCTTCGGCACTCTGCTCCCAATGATGCTTTATGAACTTTGCACTATTTGGACCTTACTTTGAGGGGCAACACTTTGGCTAACATGGTTTCTTCGTAACCATCTAATTTTTGCACAAGGAAAATGACCCCTCAATTCATCGACAAAGCCCTTTAGGGCTCTTTGATTGACTTTGGATGAGTTGCATTCCTAAAGACTCAAAGGGTAGTTCGTCTTCATCTCCAACAATCTACCAGACTCTAGACCAAATTTAATAGAACCTGGCTGCAACCTCATATTTTAGCTAGTAGGAATGGTGAAGTTGTTAAATGGAATAGATGGGATCTTTTTCTAAATATTCTCTCTCTTCGCCCCTTCTCTCTTGCTCTTATCTCTTCATGTAACCAACCCTCAGACTTGACTATTTTCTTGGATTTTTTAATACAATGGTTCTCCATTTGTTTTCCCCCCAAAAAGCAATAAAATACTGAAAGCCCAACTTTACTCAAAGAATAGTTGTACTTACGTGCAATTACTTTAGTTGATCTTATTTTGGATATTTAAATGCCCAACAATATTCCATTCAAAAATTGGAAAGAATTTTGAAAATATCCTTTTATATTTAACCCAAAGCTCTCGAGAGTTCATCTTTGCTCAATGAGTGCCCTTTATTCTCCAAAGAATGTATTTATCTTCCATCCAAGCTTTCCAAATACTGTCCCACTTGCATAATTCTACAACAATGCAGATCCACAAAAATACATTACTAATATCTACAAATAATAATTTGGAAACATGCCAAGTCAAAAAGCACATCATCTGTAATTCAAAGAGATGTTCAATGAAGAACTCCAATAAAATAATTGTTAATATGTTTTAAACTCTAAAATTATATTTTTGGACTTTGCAAATTAGAAAACCATGAACACAAATCATATTGAAATTGTAATTATTAAAGATATAATTAATTACAGAAACAGTCTTCAAATAACACTTACAAATACTGGTGATTGAAACTGTAAATTTAAGCGTAAATGTAAGTGTAAAGAATTATTCCATAAATCAAAATCAACTTCTCTTTAGAAATCAATACCAGATTAGTTATCAAAAGTTGTTTATAATACACCCGTACCAAACTTCAAATCAAGAGACGAGTCGGAGCGATTCGGAGTAAATGAAAGCTAATCTGGGCTAATGTTACATGCACAGCTCCCTTGCACTCGAAAGAAGAGCACAAACCAAGCCTCTTGGCAGAAGAATGTACAGTGAAGCTCGTCCCATGAGGGGCAGAATCAACGTATGAATTCTTTGCAACAATCCAAGCTAGGAAACAAATAGGCAGAAGCCCACCCATAAGTATGTTGAATTCCAACTCCCCTCCCAAAGATCGAAAACCTAGAAAAAATTACAGGCACAACAGCGCCTGTCGGTTAATCAAAAGCTACATGTACAGTACAGAGTGCGACGCGCCACAAGCTAGGAAGATGACACTGGCGTCGTCGCTTCTGGGAGGCCTGGACCAAGGCCACCAGGAGGCAATGTAGAGATCCCAGAAGAAGGGATTCCTCCAATAGCAACTGACACAGCTGAGGCGGCGGCAGCAGCAGCAACAGGTCTCTGAGACATGGGAACGCCAGATGGTGACACAGCCTGTACAATGCACATCAGAGGATCGTGAGGTCGAAGACAATAAAACCGTAAGGGACCTGATCCCGACCCCAACACTGATAAAATAGCAACTCCTCTATTTTGAAAAAATCGGGATCTTGAACCCAAAGTGATCTATCCGCATCTCCCAAAAATCACGCATGTGAAGAAGATGGAAGGGACGCAAACAAACTCACGGGACCTCCAGAAAAATTTGAAATTCAAAAACCACCACGAGTCCGAAACGTCGGGATCAGTGACAGACCTGCCCACTGTTCGCCAGCATTGGACTGGCCATGGAATTGCTCGACTCGGATGCTGGAACTCGTACGTACGGCACAGTACTAGCAGCTCCTCCTTGACCGAGGCCGCCTGCTGGAGGCCTCGTTTGGGGGATTGCTGAAGGTGCAGAAGAGACCATCAACGAGCCATTGGCTTGACTGCTACGCGGTCCAGGCGGGAGGGCTGGCTGTGCGCCGGAGGGAGCCCTTCCATTCACCCCTGGGCTCATGCCATGCTTCTGCGGGCCAGAAACACCGACAAGAGGCCCCTGGGTCATGCTTCCTAAGGGCAGACCGTGAGACGGTCCGTGGAAAGATGGTAATTGCAGCCCCGGGGTCGTCGTCCCTGAGACTTGGCCTGTCCCTGCAGCGTTATTCGCCCTCGTCAAGTTGTACAGTCCGGCGGAGAGGGGGGAGTTGGCTTGATTGGGTTTCCACTGCATGGAATGGGCACCGATGGCGCTTGAATGGAGCGGCACCCCGTGGGAGTTGGAGTTGCTCAAGCTAATAGGATTTCCAATCGAAGCTGCCGTCCCACCCAGTTGGTATGGGTTGTGGTTGGGCAGGGCGGACATCTGCGACGAACCTGCTGGGCCAGTCGGCGGCAGTCCTGTCTTTCCCAGTAGCCCTGGCATTGCCAAAGGATTCGCACTAAGATGTCGGGTTTGCAACCTGTACCCATACAACCTATTGGTTCAACCCTAGAGAAAAATGGAAAAAATAAAACAGTGCAGGCAAGGAGGGTGGACGCAGTGCAGCTACGCCTACTTGATAGTCGGGCTTCGGAGAAGAAAATCCAGTGGTCCTCTGCGAAACGACTGATCTACCAGCCAAAATGCACAACTGTCCAATCTAAAGTAGAAAACAACCCGTCCTCCAGAGCATCACGATGTCGTCGCTAACGAGAGTTCCATGACCAACGACTTCCAAGACAAGAAGATTCACTCCACTTTTCATAGGAAAGCACTGACCTCCTTTGGGGCTGCTGGAGCTGCTGCTGGGCCTGAGGCGCCTGGCTTCGCTGCATTTGCTGTGCGGAAGGCACAGTCAAGGACTGCTGCAATTGTGGGCTGGAAATGGGTAGCGAAGCAGCCTGCGAGGAAGCAGCTTGACCAGCTGTTTGAATGGACGCTCCCTGTTGTTGCTTAGGAACTCCACCCTGCTTGAAAAAAAAGCCATTTAAAAAAGAAAAGGACGTGCAACCTAACTGCCCAAAGAGAATGGCCATGAGAGCTTGCTTCCACCTCTACAGAAAACGAGGGAAATCGTTTTAGGAAGCTTCAAGGAACGCAACAGAATGTACCAATAGAAAGAAGCAATCATATCCTGTAGTTTAGAACGATAGACATACGGGAGGAGAGTTGCAACAATCGACTATTGGCGTCCAATGTGGACTTCCTATTCTCGAATCGGGGAATTAGGACATAAGAAAGCTCTAGAATATTCTCCAGCTTGGACGGGACTTGTTGAAAGCCCCGTGTTTGTGACGTTTCAAGTAGATCTCGGCAAAACTGTACCTGCGGCATCTGCAGCTGTGGCTGTGACTCAGACTGCTGGGGCCCCTTACTTTGGGGTCCCGAAGATGCACTCCCGGCTTGAGCTTGTCCAGATCGTTGATGCATCTTCTGTCCTGGTTGTTGCATCTGGTCGGGTGTCTCACTCACGGCCTGGTTATTTCCACTATTACCAAATGTGCTGGCTGGACCCGTCTGCGAAGAAAGGTCGTGCGTCATACCTCCTCGGCTTGGCCCCGTGGAATTCCTTGGACTTGGCTGCTGCTGCTGCAGAGTTTGTGGCGTCTGCGTTTGCTTTCCCTGTGCTGGTTTGGAGGACCCCGTGCTCTGCCCCAGCTGCTCAGAAGCCTGATTGGGAGGGTTGGATTGCCCTGATCCGGCGGGAGAAGCCGGGGCGGACGGACCCAAACCGGGCGGAGGACCAACGCCCTGCTGCGGACCCACTTGCTTTTGGATACCGGCATGCTGCGGTTGTTGGGATAGCAGATGGGACTGCGAACCCAATTGCTGAGGAGGAAGGCTGGGCACATGAGGGGGGGCCAGCATATGTTGCGCTTGAGGAAGAGTCCCCATCAGTCCCCTCTGCTTCTGCTGATGTTGCTGAAGGGTCTGCTGCCGGTGTTGGTGCTCCTTCATACGAGCGGCTGCGGCATAGTAAGCCTGGGTAGGATTGGCTTGCATCTGCATATGTTGCTGCTGTTGCTGCTCACCACCCACACAAGCACACACTAAGTGCACGCTCTCTCAAACTTTTAGGGCTCCCAATCAAGAACTCAAGGCAGTTAATGACGCGACATTTCAAAGAAAATTACCATCTGATTTCGTTGCTGATTTTGAACTTGCTGGTGCTGCTGGTGCTGCGCTACTTGTTGCTGTGGCTGGAAGTGCTGCTGCTGCTGCTGCTGCTGCTGCAGTGGCTGATGTTGAGGGGAGAACGGCTGTGGCAGTGGAGACGTTCACACACATTGAGAGCAATATCGTAGGCAAAAATCATTCACTCCTTCTAATGTTCGCCTCTAAGGCCGGAACGAGGAGCGGACGGTACGAACGGGCAATAAAACATGTGCAATGACACACGGACAACGCCTCTTTCAAGTGCAAATAGACAGACCACGAATTACATGACTCGGCATTGACGTCTTTGGAAGGTCCTCCTACATCATCGCTACTCCCCCCGTTCAAAGACTTGCAAAGATGTTGCAAAGATCGACCACCAGCTGTTGCACTACGCCTTGTGAGGCGGACGAAATAGAGGTGTACTGAGCGAACAAATAAAGAAACACTGTCAAAAGCGGCCTGGAGGATCACCTGAGGCGGGGGCGACGTCATAGGAGCCATGTCACTGCTTAAATTCGACAGAGCAGCCGCGGCTTGATTGTCACCTTGTTGCGCTAGCGATTGGAGGTGTTGTAAAATCTGTATACGCTGTTCCTCTGTGCACGTTCCCACCTGCAGTAATCATCCAGGCTCAGATCCACATCCAAAAGAGATACGGTCGAATCAGATACCAACGTAGTGACTTCGGTCATTTTCCCTTCAAGGCCACGAAAGCCATGAACGAAGGCACAGGGAGTGGAAATCTTCGAATTCACAAGTTTTTCGAACAGGGAAGTCAGCCCCAGAGCTGTGAAAGAAGGCAGTCGGGCCCAAAACGAAGGAAGTGAAAACCTCAATAATCAGGGTTAAACACCATCCAAAATCAATAGATTCAGAGGGCTTCGAGAAATACCCGCAGCATGTTCAGCAGACTGGCAGTTTTCCTCGACACACTCGACTGAGGGAAGGTTCCTGCTGGAGGCACCATGCCACTCAAGCCAGCTGGAACCATATTGGAAACCACCGGGGAACCCATGCTCGGCAGACCGGCCCTGGGCAGGGACAAACCACGGCTCAGAGCACCCAACATGGCCCCCGTGGAGCTGGTAGGAACCATGGGCAAGTCGCTGGGATTGGGCAAACCGGTGAGAAGAGGCAAGCCACCCGGCACGGCCTGCTGCTGGAGAAGACGGGCGTTGTACGCAGATAAGCTGCCTCCAGCCATTCGCAACCGATTGGCTTCTTCTTGAGACAGCCGGGTCGTGAAGCGCTGTGCATCTCTGCATACGAGAAACACAACCATTGAATTCGGATTGGGATCACGAGAAAACCATCAAATGCAGATACCACGAGGAATCGAAATCTGAAAAGTAAGGGGACCGAGCGAAAGAATCGGCGAAAGCATCCGATCAGTTGCTCAAAACACTTCCGAAAGCAGGGCCACAACCAAGGCCGACGGAAGCTCCAGAAAGAAGTCAGAGCCATGCCAGTCAACGAAATCATTAGCACATCGAACACCTGAAAAGACTTGATCACGAGGGCATCCTGGCCAGGCTCAGTGGATCGTATCAACTCTAAGAAGGTCAGCTCAGTACCGTGCAGCTGCGGCGCTCATGGCAGCAGAAGACGACACGGAAGATGGCCCCAAGTTGAAACCACTGGTGCCGGGTAACAAAGGTAAACCTCCGGAGGGTGGTCTCATCACAGAACCAGGGATCATCGGAGGTCCTAACACACTCCCCTGTGCAGGCTGGATAGGGAACGGCTGGGAAGTCGCATCCCCATTGTTCGTCACTCGATCGCATAAATCCAAAGGACTGTCATCCACGCACATGTCATAACAAATGTTCAGAGAGAACGCATCACGGCACAGAGCTAGGGAGCGAACAAACAACACTCAAATCAACAAGAGCACTCGACGGATCCACGAAGCCCAGACAAGGAACCGTCGAATTCTTACAACTCTTGGTCCAAATACACATGACTACACGCCTCTGGCAATCAACCCGTGTCTATCTCAAGCAGAATACGGTTCGGGATGACTCACTTCGGAGGGCCACCAGTGCAGAATTGAGAGATAGCGATTCCATGAGAAGGATGCTGGGCAGCTAAAGTCTTTTGATCTTGACTGTCACTCTGTACAATGAGGTAGACCCACGCTTGCAGTCAGAACCAAGGAAAAACAAAACTCGAAGACCAGAATAAACAGGCTTTCAACAGCGGGTCCCGCTTGCAAGAAGACGCACCGAACGTAACAGCTGAAGAGGCACACAACGCAACAATCTTTTGGATTCTAAACCAATTGGACACCATTAGTTAGACCAAGATCGAGAAACACAAGGAACGAAGCGGGTGCTGAAGTCCTCACTGAATTCTTCCGCACACGATATTTCGAGACAAGCTGGACAATGCACTCCAGATGTTTGAGGCTGTCCTCCTCCGGTACGCCATGAACACGTGCACCTTTAACATTCCCCTGTATCGAACACAATCATGCAATCGAGTTACAGACAATACAGGAACAGCTCACGGAAAAGAAACGCAAAGCACTGATGGCTTCAAGGTACATGACCTTGAACCAAGAACTAATCGGCAATTACATCGCGACCAATGTGAACCGATTTCCTCATCTTCCTCGATCCAAATGATTACCACCGAGGTCTTAATCAAGTTCCGTACTTGAAGAAGGTAATGGACAGATGCTGAGATGACTCTTACTTTGGAACACTGGGACTGCAACGAATTCGGTTCCTCTTGATTGTCCAGCGCATCTGCACTCGATCTCTCCGTTAGAGCTACGTGTCGCTCTCTGCATTGCTTGGGTTTTCGGAATATACCCTGAAAAAGTGAGATCCAGACCAGGAGTCTTAAGCTGTCACATATTCAATTAGAAGAAGACATGCGAGAAAAATGTTCAACTCAATTGTATCTCCTACACCCACCCACCCACCGAACTATGTTAAATAGATTCTTTCTGCTTAACACAGAATATGTAGAGACTAATTAGGTGTACTGTGCACTTACTGGGGGTAGCCTACATCCCATGGTGGTCTAGCTACCGATGTCACACGATGCTTTAACTACCAACCACCCACGGTACTCTGGCTACGAATGTCCTACGGTGCACTAGCTACCTCAAAGTCCAAAGACTTCAGGTGAATCAAATTACCGTAAAGCAATTCAATTCCAACACCAGCCACCTCATGAAATGGCTCATATACAAAGAAGCTGCATAAACTGCAACAAGAACACCAACACACAACACGTGCCTCCGTCTCCAATTTCCAACACAAGGTGGGTATGACATACCTTAATTTGTGAGTTCGAGCTCAACACATCGCTTACAAGTTCAAAATTAGGACCCAGATCATGCACTAGGGCGAGAATGGCCTGCGCACGGAGAGAAACATAAGGAAAATTGAAGTGAGAATCAGTCGGTCCATAGTTGGTAGTGCATTACATCGTCACATGACCTCAAACCCGAGTATTTGCAGGACCCTAGAAGCAACGAAAAACATTGCACGGAACCGACGAGCATAAAATTTCAAATATAAAACGTTCAAATTCAAACATTCAAGTTTCACAACCACGAATATTCGAACAACATTTACTCGAAGTCCTCAGGACCAATACTAAGTCTTCCGTGATTCCTGCACCAATAAACGGAGGCCCTTAAGAACGAGCCTAGCAACTCGAGAGAGACAAGTCACACTTACGTTATCTTCACTAGTCGACCAAGGAATCCCAACGCCAGCTGGTGTACTCGTGGGAACCTGCAGAGAATAGGGTCCAGTCAAATATGCACCAAGGCGATACAAGAAAACTCACTCGGAGCAAAAAACAAAACTTGCTAACCCACAAGATGACACTAGGAATAAAGAAATGGGTCTACATACCCTACAGGTACAGATCCACTCACCTTGTTTGGCCGAGCCCTACGATTCCGGTCGCGCATGCTGCTTTGCTTCAACAACTTGCTGGCAGTTGCTACGGACGGCAGCGCCTGCGCGGGAGCAGCGGCCTCACAACTCGTCTCATTCTGCTTCAACGATTTCTGCTTCTTCACAGTTTGTTGCCCTGGGAGACCTTGGGATCCGGGCGATCCAGGTGTATCTGTTGGAGTTCCTGCTGGATGAAACACCGCCCATGAAAAGATGAAACCTTAACAATGGGAAAAAAAAAATTCAGAGGAGGGCACACACTGCTCGAGGAAACCTTCCTAACGCACAAACGTAGTCTCGTACAAATACACGAAGGCAAGAAGAAGGAAAGCAAACGAGAGGATACTGGGCAACTTGCCTAAACTTGCGTCCGATGACGTACCAGGATGTGCCCAGTTGGGTTCCCCTTTCCGTTTCATCTGTTCCAAGAAATGGACCACACACCATTAGAGTGGGCTCAACGCGTACCACACTCGGCATTAAACTGATCGGATCCTCAACAGGGCACCTAGTTAACAAATCTGAGGATGAAAACTTCACAGCAGCATCCGTACGAATGTTCAGAATCACGACCCTTCCGTACCCGACCAGACCAGGAAGGTGAACACCACAAGATTGAGAGACCGCCCCTCATACTGCAAAGCCGAACAAGAGGAATAAGAGCCAAGTACCTGCTCAAAGCGCACAAGGTCCTGAGAGTCTCCATCGCCACCCTGCAGAACAAAACGAGCGTGCCATTAAGCGGGGCACACACACGGCTAAACAACTTAAAGCTAGCAGGGGCCGCAACTTATCTCATCCGTACATTTCGCAGCATGGAATAAAGAAGTAAGCATAGCACGGTAATCAGAATGCTAGGCTATGTTGGTCGGAATACCTTTCCAGGAGGACCCGCACCCAACCCTCCTTCATAAGGTCTGGAATTAGACAACCCTGGAAAAGCCTTGGTCTTCTTCTTCTTCTTTAACTTACTAGAAGTAAAACCACCACCACCCATTCCGCCAACTCCATGCAGTTTACTGCTGGAAGTATCATGGCCAGATTCTAATCTCATGGAACCCTCCGCCATGCCTAAACCATCATCTTCATGCTGATCCTGCGAGTCCAGTCCCGTTCTTGGATACCCACCTGCCAGCAGGGGTTCAGGAACCAGCCTAGTATTAGCCACATGATCCACGCGAAGGCCAACACAAGGAAAGAAACCATAGCTGTAAACATGGATTAATATTCTGGTGACGGCGGGAGGTGAGGGTCACGACAGCAGAAAAAGGCGGTTTGTAATACATTTCATACAAGTACACAAGCAAACAGATTAAGATATCAGATAAAATCGTCGCTATGACCTAGCCAAAACAGTAGGCGGTGGACTTCAAGACTACTACAGTGGCCTGCCTGCAAGCTTTATCGCAAGTAGAGGGAACGACCCTTTCGAACAGAAGCCAGCATCCGGCATCCAACGTCCATGATGACTGACAATAATACCTGGTGAAATACAGGAGTGACTGGCACGGGGTCGGAGGTTAGTGGCTGAGGATCGTGCTCGCTTCACTGGAATGCTTCCAGGAACGCTGTTGGAGCCCAATTCTCCAGGTAAGGACCGTTTTCCAGTGACAAGAGGGGACTGCAAGCCCATTTCAGGAGTCGACATACCTGACGATGGGTATGAAAATCCTGAAAAGCACAGGAAAGGGCTGTTAAGAGATGAACCCAGTCTCGACCGGTGAAAGCAAGACCCCCAGGACTGAGAACAAAACAAACAGTCAACTACGAACAATCTGAGAAACAAGGCATCACTTGGATCACCAAGGCACAACAACAGCATATACCTTGGAGTCCAATCCCCTCGAGCCTTCTGCCAGAATTGCTGTTCTTAAAAATCTTCTTCCGTTTCTTTTTGGAAATTCGTGCGTGACCTCCCTCACCCATAAAGCTGGTCTGGAATTCGTAGTCTTGAGAACCGCCATCCACAAGAAAGTCAGAAAATCCAAAATCACTTCCCAGAGATGCATCTCCAGATGCTTCAGCAGCTGCCAGGGCCTCGGCCTCCGCGACCGCTGTTGCACGCTTCTCTTCATACTCCTACAAACGTCACAAAAAGTCAATACGGCATGGAGCATCTCTGTTGTCACACAGGTGGACAGAATGAACGGAAGACGCTGAAAATGAAAAACATGAACCTCAAACGTCAGATCCCGCCCTCCAATCCTTTACATATCAAATGGAAAACACAGACAAGACAGAAAAAGACTCCAAATGTACCACTTCAGCTCGCGCCCTCTCCATTTCAACCGAGACACGATAAACCTCCATTGCACCGGCGGGCACAGTATAATACAAGAGTTCCTGCTCGAATACAACAAACATATGCATCAGCAGCAATCGTAACATCGACCTTGATAAGAAAATAATCCGGCCGGCCAACATATCGGCATTCTCACTCGTAGAAAGAAGAGAAGGGAGAGGAAGTAGGCCTTCTAAAGCTCAGGGTGCGGGGAAACACCATGTGGCTTGCACGTGGACTTGTCCAAAGTGTACCTTAGAAAAAAGATCCTCATCGAAAAAATAGGGAATGCCATTGCATTCGAAATAGTGCTCAGGGGTAATGGGAGCCACGGCTTGGGCTACCCGTCCGCACCCGATGACTTTCAAATAGTTTACAGCATATCTCTTCACAGAAAAGGAATTCTCCTCCGGTTTGGCAGGCTGCGAGGACTTGTTCACAGCCTGCTAAAGGAAAAAGACATGCGGCAAGTCAGCTGGAGTGAATACCTTCACAACACTCACCGACCTGCGTCGGTAACGCTCGGTAAAATCACATACGCACGAAGATCACGGACACGGATCACAGTCACGGACACGAATAGAAATACCTCAGTGGAAGCAGGGACGTCAACATCCATTGGAACAGCTTCGCTGGGGTCATTTCGAGTTTCTTCGGCTTTCCCACTTTTGTCACAAATGAAACGTCCGGGCTTTCCCTTCGTCAGGGATGCCTCGGCCATGCGCCAAAACTTATTCACGGTGTACGCCATAAAACTGGCTCGTTCACGCTGCTCCTTAACCAAATGCAATGCTAGGTAATCATCCTTGTTCTTCTCGTAACATACCTTATTGCCAATGCGAGCAGCAGTCGCCAGCTTCCACCTGCGCTCCTGGAGACATCAACAGCAAAGAAACCTCTCAGATACACAAACTCGGATGGAAAAAAGATATTCCATGAGTCATTCAAACATTCCCCATACCCAGAGCAAGGAACTGCAACCTCCTGGATATGGAATCTGTCAATCTCAACCGATGGACACTCCTGCTACCACAGGACGAAAAGGCACACAAGCTCACACTTCAGGCTACAGAAGTAGAGTGGAGACCAACTTCAGGGGCACGCTTCTAAACTTCATGCAGGGAGCCGCACACACAAACAGGGAACCATTCAGTGCAGATACCTCGAAAAAGTCCTTGGCCAGCCAGCGCATCTCCTCGAGCACAAAATCCCAATGACATTTCCGTCTCGAGGGTTCCGAAGACTTCTTCACATGATGCCACTTCTCCATGAAGGTCCTCTTGGCCTACGAAACATACACAAAATTAGCCCGAGGACCACCCAGGACTTCCACAGACTCGCAAAACACATACCGATACACCTAAGTTATGGAATGAAAGAAAGGATGGGACATCCAGGCTACCTCGAGACTCCCAGCCTCCTCTAAAATATAATCGTCGTGCGCCTTGTCAGCTTTGGCTTGTCGTTCTGCCTTGCATCTCTCACCTTCCGCTGGGGCCACGGGATCCTGCTCTTTCTCCCAGGGGGGGACGGCACCGGCGAATTTGCAATTGGACAAAGCAGAGACGCTAGAGGAACGAGCGATGGCTCTCGGAATCCCACCAACGACAGCGCCTGCTTGGCCTTCCGCTCGAAGGTCCTCCTGAGAACTGGGAGTACCGGTCGTGGGCTGACCGCCGGGTTCGGCATCTGCAGCAGAAGGACGGGCTCGATTCTCAGCGACCCCGTCTTCGCATTTGATTCGAACATGATGAACACCCACCCTTCTCTCCTCCTGTAAGGACCGAT
The DNA here is from genome assembly GCA_951230915.1 of Antitrichia curtipendula. NCBI lineage: Eukaryota > Viridiplantae > Streptophyta > Bryopsida > Hypnales > Leucodontaceae > Antitrichia > Antitrichia curtipendula. The sequence continues at coordinate 17,972,672 of OX579636.1, read as the reverse complement.
CTCGAGTTCCTAATCGACCGTGGTTTCCTCCTCTGGAGGCAGCAGCCTTCTTAACCACTCCAGAATGGCGATGCAAATGGGAGACTCCGAGAACATCGGCGCCGCCGTCCGCATGCAAGACATGGACTCCGTCAACGCGGTGCATGTCACTACCCTTTTCCATAGGAAACGGGACAACCCTCTCTTTCTTGTCCTTCCGAAGAGCCGGGTTTCCAGGCTGACGAATGGCTCCGCTCTCCTCCTTCGAAGTTCCTGGACCGGAAGCTACAAGTGCTGTATCCTCGACCTTCTTGGGAGATGCTAAACCATCAGTCTCGGCGATCTTCTGTACATGGGGAGGAGAACTGGCCACCAGCTCCACGTCGGCGACGCACGGACTCACTCGTTCGCGCTCATCAGCATCCACATTCGAATCAAACCGTGCAGCACCGGACTGCACAGACGCATGCGAAGGGCTGGGCTCTCGAGAGCTCGCATCTGCTGCTGCAGGCGGGTCAGCGACGGGTCCACACCTGGGCCCGTTCCCAGACTCAAATTCCTGACTACTAATCAAACCAGTCCATTTCCTCGGCAGACCATGGGAGCTCTGACTTGGCAATACCTCGTAGCTTACGTCCGACATCGCCTCATTTTCTGCAGAAACAGGCGCTGTCTTGCTCTCCACATCCACCACAGGACGGTCACCACCCAACGCGTTCTCTACCACTTTCGGGGATGCATGTCCGTTGCCCAATCTTTGACTCCGAGCTCTGTTCCTTTTCACATGCATCTGAGTCTTGGATCCAACCAAATCCCCGCCAACACAGTCACTATCTACTTCTACTTTCACGGCGCTTGTACCATCTACTCGGGGTTGGTCTGCTTCATTCTCCAAGGATTTCTCGCGTTGCTTTCCTCCTAGCGCCCCTCCTCTCCCTACAGTTTCTTCATTCGAAGTAGTGGCGACTCCAAGCAACACCGAATCAGGCTTCCCGACTCCCTCTCCTGCACTGGAAGACGGATGCAAGGCCTCAGTGCGTGTGAGTGTGCGAGTGAGAGAGACAGCGAGAGAAGACAGTGACGAGAGAACAGTGCACATGGGCAAGAGTAACAGGCGTCAAAACACGGAAAGTCTCAAATCCACACACCTCAATAGCTGATCAGACAATGGTTCTTTCCGTGAAAGAGGTAGCAATGGAGCTGGAAGCGCCTCCCCAAATTTGAAATCCAAAGGATCTCCACCCTGCATGGAGAAGGGGACATCCGCGAGTCAAAAAATGGGCCAGGGAGCTCATAAACAGCACTTTCTAGAGTACAGGGGGGATTCTGAAACTGTGACCAAATGCACAGCCATCGTATCCTCCCAGCATTCACGTGCGATTTTTCCAGAAGAATACCTTCTCCAGAAACTCTAGCTCCCTTCTGCGCTCCTCCCGAATAGCAAGATCTCGCCTGAGTCAAAATGGAATGCAAGGACTGGTTTCATTTACTGAGAGTCTGTTTGGGCGTCCATGGCAACTAAGAAACTGGCACCGTTCTCATCTGCTTGCACACATGGTAGCAAACCCTAAACCAAAATTCTGCTAAACAAATTCAAATGCTGCACCTAAGTTCAGCTTCAGCTGCTTCAAGTGCTAAGCCACGCGGCGAGAGCTCGGGGGGGTCTACGGCAGCTGCAGCGCCAGCTCCTGCGCCCATGGGACCTGGCTCCACATGGACAGGGCTCTCAAAACCCTGGTGGACATCCAGGGTCTTCTCGAGTCCACCTTGACTGGCTTTTCCCAACGTCCTTCTGCTAATCTTCGCCTACCTGTTACTTGATGTGGCCAGCCATTGATGGGTTTACAAGTCATCCACCATCTCCGATACTGCCAGCAGGAACGCACGTTCAAAATCTCATGAATCCGATGCGAAACAAGTCGAATCGAAAGAGCCCGAACATCAATTCGAACTCTGTAACATTTCGGACGACGACTGAATGGATCTTTCTAGAAAATCTGTGCTCGAGTCCTCAGCTCCAGGCAGGACTGAGGATACCGAATGTATTCTCAGATGCCGTGGAGAGAAAAGCCGAACTGTTCGATTCCAACATAAGTACCTCACAAATCTCTCAAAATTCGAATACTCATCACATTGACATTCAAAAGGCTCCGTTCACCCTTCGGAGCTCATACTCGTTGAACAGAAATGCGTGTCTACGAAGCGGATATCATCATGACAGAAAGAAAGAAAACTTCAATGTTCCAGAGGAAGACGCGGATCGAAGAAGTGACATAGACTCACAGAGTAATCACCATAGTAGACAATTTAATTTCCAAATTGGACCTGGGTACAACTAGTAATGCAGGACGTAGAACAATAAGAGGCAACCAGACAATGCTCACTGTCGTATGAAAATGCAAGAAAATTTAATATTAACATCTAGAAACGAAATTCCAGGAGAAAACCCTACCCTGTCCAGCCTGACCTAGACCACAATGACTGCGACTAGATTCCCCTCCATCACAAATTAAATTCCTCGTTTTCAGAACAATCATCATAAAAAAACATTAATTCCCATATGCAACACAGAACCTCGCCTCGTCCAAGCATGGCAGAAGCAAAATACATACAGGAAGAGAGAGATCCATCGTCATCAGACTCCAGGCCCATACTCAATCGCAATCCATTTCCAAAACCCTAAACCCAATCGTGTCCAGGATCGTGTAGTCCTATCCCTCGGATTTGCCCCGAAATTCACACGCCAAAACAAATCCCCATCGGAACCCTAGAAACGCAATACCCGAAATTAAATCCCAAAATGAGTCCGAAGTACCTGCGGGCGAGGCGAGGCTGGAGTGGCACGGGACGCGGGGCACGCAATCCCGCAGACGCAAAACGGACCCCATCGGGATCGGACGACGATGAGCCAGCGAGGGATGTAGAGCGCGATGCTCGTCGGGGTTTTGGGGGAAAATTAGGGGCATGTGGGCGAGGGCTTTTTTCAGCGGGGAAACGAAAATTTGCCTTCGTGAGGGAGGGGAGAGCCTCACGGGGCCAATTGTTGCAACACTGAATATATAAAAATAAGTGACGAGGCCATCTGCAAATAATATTATTTTTGTGGATAATAATTTAATAGTTTAATTTCAAGAGCTCCCATGGTTTCATCAACCTTCTACACTGAATAGGGGTATTAAGGGGACCCAAAAATTAAAGGGACTTATTGTGGAAAATTGTAAATGTTTGAAACATGATGTATAGTCCCCAAATGCTTTAGTAATTATTGATGTACAACAATAGGTAGATATTTATATAGTGTGTAATGTCAATTAATTATCATGGGTCCGCTTAAAACCCTTATTTGATGTAGGTTGCATTGAAAAGGTGTGGGGATGTCATTAGCAGGAGTAATTTTGGATTGGGTATTCAGAAAACCAATGTCATCCCTTGTATTGACAAGAGTCACCTAAGGAGAGTGCTAGTTTAGAATCTATGAGCCCATAAGCCTAGCAATCTATTATATTATAGACACCTTCTATGGTTATAAGTGTTTATGTTATACGTACCTATGTTATACACTATTTTTATATTATAATATTTCTATATTATAGGTAAATGTGTTGTTATAAACACCTTTAAATGATTGTAGATATATACCTAGAACTACATTAAAGGCTTGTAGTTTCACATCTCTATGTTCACACATTAGCATCTCTGGTCACTTAGTAGGATCTCAAATTTATTGCGGCAAAGATTTGGAAAAAAATCTAGAGGTTTGAGGTTTGTGGAGTGGTTGTGCTCAAAGCAAGGAGAACTTGGATTCCCATAATATCCTACCCTAACTAATTTAACTAGCCTTTACATGCTTGGAAGCAATTTGTACTAACTAATAATTGAGGTTTAGCTTGTTCCAAAATTCTAATGAAACTTGGCCAGAGCTTCATCATTTTAAAAACTAAAAAAAAATGAATTACTAATTAAAAGGATAGCAAGCCAAAACTTCATCATAATTTGGAAAGCAAGGGTAATGCTAAGACAATTTTGACAAGGATAAATTGATATAGGTTAGTACAACCACTCAAACCACAAAGAAATAACCATAAGTTTTGAACCACCACTCCACAACCCTTAGAGGAATTATCAAAAAGGGAATGTCACCAAAGATGCGCGTGAAATCTCAACAAGACACTAGAAGGCTCCCACAAGTGACATTGCCAAGATACAAAGGGGCTTATCTTTAAGGTTAGTATAAGAGTTAGTTTAAGAAAACTAGTACAAATAGTTAGTATAAAATAACACATGATAGCACAAAGAGAATGCAAGTTTTGAAGGGACCCCAATATCCTTCAAAATTAGCTTCAAAAATACCAACGCTAGAGCAAAAAATGCTTTTAAAACACTGGTGGACAAGTTTTAATTCAGTAGCCAAAAAATCCACTAAAATACATTCAATAAGAACAAAATATAAATAAGGGGTTGAGAGGGAGAAGAGTGTCCTCAAATATTTTTTTTATAGAACACCCCTCCCTCTTTCTTATCTAGTGATAAACTAAGTTCTACTTGATTTAATCTAAATTTTTAGATTTCTACTTGTATACAGATCCAAGCTCCTAGCTTTTAGAGAAAGATTCCACGACACAAATGGATTGTACCATTGACTTCAAAAAAACATTTTAGTCAAAAGAACCCCTTCATCGTGAAAAAACGCAAGAAGACCACAAAAATTAGTAATAGGAAAAAATCCAAAACTTGGAAGTTACCTTTTTTGAAGATTTTGACTAGCCTATATTATTTGGAAGGTATATTGGAGAAAATAAGACCTTGTTTTTGCATTGTTCTACCTTTGTATGCTCCTATAATGCCAATCAACTCCACAACCATTTTTCAATTTTATCAAAATTAGGGAATCTTGTCGATTCAAGTACTTATCAATGTTGAAATGCCATGAAACTTGTCGAGTGACATTATTAGTATAAAACAAGCTATTCAAATTTTTAATGAGATTTTACCACATCATAGATAATTTCTAGGAATTTTTCATTGTCAATTTAAACAATTAACTGTCTGGAATCTTGAAGATTTTTTGCTAGTCGAAAGATTAAAAAAATAATTAAAAAAGCTCTCATGGAGTCTCATAAAAATGTGCAAACTCACATTTTTACTCTATGCACATTTAAAGAAGGAGACTGAAATTATGCTATCTTCTTTAATTACCTATGATTGGAAAATCTTTTACTCCCTCCATTCCATAATGCTCTTCTTGTTAATCTCAATTTTTTATTCCAAAATGATCTTCTTGTTATACTTTGTGATGTTGAGAATTAGTCAAATTTGGCTTTTGATTGCTATCTAGGACCAACAAAATAATTTTGACTAATAGTTTTCTTCCCTCCAGGCAATCATCAATTGAAAGACAAATGAAATGACTAGAGGGGTTAACCGACACTATTTATTATTATTTTTTGCATCTCTTTGAATGTTGCTTGATTGAAGGAGGTGAAGCTTTAGGAGGTGACACAAAGGTCCATAGTCTTGGGTCCATACTAACTATCCACAAAATGACACCTCACTTCCAACAATTAAGTGACCATTGGTGCTTCTTAAAAATGTCTCAAAAATGTCACTTTTCAATACTTCAAAACTACACTTAGGAAAGGGTTCCAAGACTCAAAGTTTTTAAAATGCTAGAAGTACCCTGAATTCTACTTACAGCACAAAAGGGTTTTTTTAAATGTTATTTGCAACCTTAATCTACAACATTTTATCCAATAGGATAATCATTTTGGGACAAAGGGAATACATAAAGAGGCATCTAGACAAACCAATTTTGTAGTTGGATTTTTAGCATGATTTCAACCTCAAAACATCCTACTTCCATTGTAGACACCCCCTTCTATTCCGTCGTAAGTTTTGAAACTTGTAGGCTAATAATTGAGGTTTCCACTATTATTGGAGCAATTAAGAAACTGAAACCTATTTTGGAGGAATGACTTAGAGATCCTACTAAAGCTCCTTTAAATTGTTATAGTCACAAATAGGTAGAATTAAGCATTTCGGGAGGTATTTACAAAGTAATTTTTTTTTCAAAGTTTTTTATTACTTCTAGGTTTTCTACATGTATACATGTGGAATTTTTAAGTATTTTATATATTTTGTTCAATTATAGACCACATGCTATATTTGTATGTAATATACCTATTCTAGTTTAACACTCTTTTGGGAGATTTCATTGTATAAAACTTAACTTAAAATGTAAAAAACAAAAAAACAAAAAACTATGAGTCCCAAGTGACACATTGGGAGCTCACACCACATTGCCAAAAATGACGGTTGTTCCTCTATAATATTGTGTTTGAATATACCTAGCCATCCATTTTAGCCCAATAAATTTTCCATTGACCATCATTATTCCTTTCTCACCGAGCCTTATACATCCCTTATTTTTTATATTTTTTTTTCAAGTTAGCTTACTTAAAATCAATAAAAATAAAATAAAAAACATCTTTATATAACATAAAATTTAAAATTGTAACATTATAGTGAGAACCAAGTTTTAGTTCAACAACAGAAATTGTTAACCAATATCGGGGGAAGGGGGGTGGGATCTTGTCACAACTTAGGGATAGTTAGCATGTTGGATGTATAATTTTTTTGCATTATCTTACAAGTAGTGCCAAGTTGCCCATGCTGCTCAACAACTTTTGTGTGGCTTAAACCCAGATCAATTGGGGCGGTAGAAACTTAATTAGCCAACTACATGTTATGACTTGGTAATTAATTTTGATTTAATGATGTCATAAACATTCATTTTAAATCCTTCTAAAAATAATAATAAGTTTTTATTAAAGAATAAACATACAAGAAATAGAATGTCTTTTGAGAAGCTTGCAAAATTAATAGATTTTTTGGAAATGCTTCCTATACAGAAGAAGCTTCTTAAGAAGCTTCATAGATAATAAGGATGTCAAGACTAAGGTGATCTTTAGTCTTGACGACACATCTCTTGCATTTTCAACTTTTTGTTTTGATTATATATACCAAGACATATATATGTGGATATATTATAGAGATACATATAATGTATACAACATCTTGCATTTGGCATTCCATATACTTAGAAGGGATTTGAGGCCACTAGAAGATTGTTTCAAGGCAAGTTTCAAGGTTGTTTTCCTTATTGTAAATCACTAGAACATTGTCAGGCTATAAAAAAAATTTAGATTTAAAAAAAAGATCATTCTATATATATGTATATTAAATAACTACTTAAATATTATTATTTGATGTGGCCATCTCATGACCATGTCAGACTGTTGATTTGGTGTTGATCCCACGTTCCTCACAGTCTAGAAACTCACAATATTCTAAAGGCCCTAAAAACATGTAATGATTTATTTTTATGAAAAGTATTGACAATTATTAAACAAATTTTTCCTAAATATCAAATTGAAGTCAGTTGCAACTATAATTTTTATGTTTTTATGATGCAACTCTTTTCTATGCAACATTGTCAAAAACTTAGTTTTCACCATGACCACTTCCCATTTTTCTAATCATTTCCTTCAAGTGAGATATTCAAAACTAAAACTAAAATAAAAAACTAAAAAACAACAACTAAAAACAACTAAATTTAAAATTATATATTTTTATTTTTTATTTTATTTTATTTTTTCATGATGGAACAATTCACATCACAACAACAGATTGTAGCAAAGTAGTGGCATGTAAGTAGCCACCACAAAAAAAGTATTTGCAAAAGAAAAAGAAAGGAATAGGTTAGAAAAAGAGTCCAACAAGACAAAGAAGATCCAAAAACTAGAAGAGAAAAATGTAGCCAAGACATTAATTAAAAAGTAAATATGCAAAGTCAAAGGAGAAAGATAATGAAGAATGATCTAACAAAGACATAGAGCAATGAAAGAGAGGCCTTGACAAACTATTAAGGAATCTTTTCTTATATAAAGTTATCAAGCTCCACTCTACAAATTTCCACCAAAAATTTCCTCCAAAAATTTATATTGAAAATTAATCAAAAGTTTTCAATACAAAAGGGGAGAATGAAAAACGACAGTCAAGATGTAAGCAACTTACTAGCATTGAGGGAGGTTACACCACCTTGGAGAAGGTGTGGCAACTCATCATTTCCATGATATATAATGTATTTGTTGCCTAACATAAATGCATGAAATTAGTATATTCATCTTAGACTATAAAATACCTATATATTAACCATATATGCAAAGGACACGTAAGTAGCAATGTAATTATGGACAAGATGGGCAGAAATAACTCAAATAAGGGTAGAATTGCATATCTATGGAAAATATAACAACGTGTGATTCAAAGAAGATGCAAAAAAATCAATGTTTAGTAAAAGAAGATGTACTTTGGCATTTGAGCTATGGAATTCTAGGCCCATTTCAACTCTAAGATATTAGAGGTAGGTGTTGGTAAAGTCTAATTGTTTAAATAGCAATATGCATTATAAAACAAATGAAAAATAAGATTTTTTTTTCTAAGAATGAAGTGAATTAAAAAGGATAGGAGCTCACCTTTGCCAACCAAGTCTTGGTGTATTTGTTACTAGCATTAGGAGTAGAAGTTAGTTTCTATAGTGTAGTAATGAAGGTGAGTGACTTTAGTAGCAAGATTATGCAACAATAGAGAATGACAATTTTATTGCTATATGTGAAAATGATTATTACCAAAAGAGAAGAGAGTGTCACTGGATGTACTAAAAATTAGACGATAGAGGCATGTACCTTAATTGTTGAAGATGCATTGTAGCAACTTTGTAATGTGCTTGCAATAGGAGTGGGTGGTAGCACCATAGACGGAGCTATCAAAACCATAGTTGGGAAGCCATTCAATGATTAGAACTAGGGAAATAAAAAACTTAAGTGAAGTGAAGATCTAAATTGAAGTCAAGAAATGGAGAAGGTGTAAAAAATGAACTTGAAGCAAATTCAAACCCTAAAGGGTTGTGACTATGTTTTCTCCAAAATGCTCTAAAATTGCAACTTTTAGTAAAAAAACAAATTTTAGAAAAGAAAATATTTTTGGACACATGTAACCTTATGATCTTTCAGTACGCTAATTTGAAAAGATGTGGAAAAATTTTCAGAAATTTCCACTGTGTCAATTGCAAGATATTAGCGTTTGAAGTGACAAAACCTCCTTTTTTTGGCCCTGCAAAAAATTGGGCAGCTACACTTCACAAGGTCAAATCATTATGAATTTTTTTCCAAAATGGTGCTTAATTATGTGGATTTATTTTTCAAGGCAAGTTGACTACATGCCTGAAATTTTTTACATCATTTGGAATTGTACAACATATAAGAAAAAAGTAGTAAGTAGAAAGAAGTAGAGAATGATCCAAAATACAAAATTGTTAAGAATTTTGTTATAGAATTGAAAAATGCCAATTCCAATGGTTGAAATGTTGTAATAACCAATCTACATGCTATGATTTTATTTTTTTCAAAAAATATTAAAAATTGAGTAAAATAAAGGACTTTAAAGTTTAATATTTTAGAATAGAAAATGCTTAACTGCCCGCAAACTAAAACTCCTCATGACTTTCATCTCATTGATTAAAATGGAATGATTCAAAGCTTTCCACATAAATATAAATTCAAAAAATCAACTTCCAATTTTTGTTTCTAAAAAAAGTATTTTTTTTTAATCTCCCTGGATTGCCCATCCAGAAAAAAAAAGTAACATATTAGGCTACAACTTTTGATTCACATTTCCAAATGTTATGAAATTTAGTGCATACAAAAGATCTTCCTTGTTCCCACCTTCTATTAAAATTTCAGTCTAAAATGTGCAAATCTCTAGTCATATGCACATGCCCAAAATTTCTATGTTGCTAAAAAACGCATGATGGTCCTTTAGGGGTTAAGAAGTAGAAGAACCCGGTTGTGCATTCAATGAGTTGTTAGTGTGCATGGGTGTGGCACAATTAGATGCAAAAGAGAGTTTAGAGGGTTGGGCATATGAATAGGTGAGTTTTTCTTGCAAGACCTTTACTTTTACATTACAAGACAATAATGCTGGCAACAAAGGTTGCTTCTAAGTTGATGAGCGACGCAACAGTGGTTGCTTGCTAGTGCACTATGCAAAAACAAGATGGCAAAGCAAAGCATACGTATATCCTTTGAATTTAAGTCAACAAGTACTATAAGAAACCTATGTTTTAGGTGACGGATTTTAGGTGATGTTGTTGGGTAGAGAAAATTTGCTTTAGGAAACGTTGAATTTTTGCTTGCAACCAAATCTAGCCTAGGATATGAAGAGATACAATAATATAAGAGGTAAAATGTACTATTTCAAAGTAAAATAAATGCATCATTTGTTTTTATAGAAAGTCATCCAATATAAAGTGCATACAACTTTGTATACTTAGATATAAGACTTTGTATATAATATATATAAGTACTATGTATCAATACATATATAACATGCATAAGCCACATGTACACATATTCATATATGTCATGTATAAATACCATAAAAATTGAATACAATATTGTATATATGTTGTAAAATCCCTGATGTGTGAAAATCATGAAACTTTATAATGGAATTGTAGCTAAGGTCAATTTTGGACCATGAGGCAATAAAAGCAATGAGTTATCTATTGTGATATTTTGCTCATTTTGATAGGTTTGGACAGTCATACTTGTTCTTTTTAATTAGTGCCACTCCCAAAAGAGCATTTCCCACTTACTATTTCAAAAAATACACATTGAATAGAGGCCCTTCCCAAAGCGCAAAGCTAATTAAGGAGGGTTGATCCCTTATTGCCCCAACCTAGGATAAATGTAAAAATTCCCCCCTATTTTGTGCCACGTAAATTTTGTATTTCTTCATCTCTCCTACTTAATGCAGGGTTTCTAATTTGCAAATATAGAAGCGGAACTTGCAAATTTAAAAATAAAATTTGCAAATATGAACGCAGAATTTGCAAATTTCATTATTGGTGGCAAATAAATAATTTCAGTGTTTTCTCAAGGGTAAAACACGGGGCAATAAGGGGGTCAACCAAAGCGCAAGGCCCAATAAATTACATCTCCCAGTTTCGGATTTTCTTGTGAAGTTACTAATAGATGCACCTATGTGTACAGAAGACGTAAAACGACGAGGGTATCAACCGGAACAAATCCGGGTATCACGGAGAGCAGTGAAGGAAGTAGTGAGTGGAGAGACGACGAAACTGAGAGAGACAGCACGCAGCAACACCAACATCGACAGCAGCAGCAAAACACAGAACGCACACAACACAACACAGCAACAACAACAAAGCTTGACTAGAACGGCGAAGGCCACCCCGCAATTGGCCCCGCGATGACCCTGCCCTCCCACACCACGCCGCGGCAGCTGGAATTTCCTCTTCCCCGCTGAAAAAAGCCCTCGCGGACATGCCCCTAATTGTCCCCCAAAACCCCGACGAGGAGCGCGCTCTTCGTCCCTCCCTGGCTCGTCGTCGTCCGATCCCGATGGGGTCCGTTTCGCGTCTGCGGGATTGCGTGCCCCGCGTCCCGTGCCACTCCAGCCTCGCCTCGCCCGCAGGTACTTCGGGCTCATTTCCGGATAAATTTCCGGTATTGCGTTTCTAGGGTTCCGGGGGGGTTTGTTTTCGCCTCTAAATTTCGGTTCAATATGGGCCAATCCCGGGGGATGGCGGTGGAGGTGAGACACTATTTTCCATGGCCACGATTAGGAATTGTGTTTTAGAAATGGATTGCGATTGAGTATGGGCCTGGAGTCTGATGACGATGGATCTCTCTCTTCCTGTATGTATTTTGCTTCTGCCATGCTTGGACGAGGCGAGGTTCTGTGTTGCATATGGGAATTAATGTTTTTTTATGATGATTGTTCTGAAAACGAGGAATTTAATTTGTGATGGAGGGGAATCTAGTCGCAGTCATTGTGGTCTAGGTCAGGCTGGACAGGGTAGGGTTTTCTCCTGGAATTTCGTTTCTAGATGTTAATATTAAATTTTCTTGCATTTTCATACGACAGTGAGCATTGTCTGGTTGCCTCTTATTGTTCTACGTCCTGCATTACTAGTTGTACCCAGGTCCAATTTGGAAATTAAATTGTCTACTATGGTGATTACTCTGTGAGTCTATGTCACTTCTTCGATCCGCGTCTTCCTCTGGAACATTGAAGTTTTCTTTCTTTCTGTCATGATGATATCCGCTTCGTAGACACGCATTTCTGTTCAACGAGTATGAGCTCCGAAGGGTGAACGGAGCCTTTTGAATGTCAATGTGATGAGTATTCGAATTTTGAGAGATTTGTGAGGTACTTATGTTGGAATCGAACAGTTCGGCTTTTCTCTCCACGGCATCTGAGAATACATTCGGTATCCTCAGTCCTGCCTGGAGCTGAGGACTCGAGCACAGATTTTCTAGAAAGATCCATTCAGTCGTCGTCCGAAATGTTACAGAGTTCGAATTGATGTTCGGGCTCTTTCGATTCGACTTGTTTCGCATCGGATTCATGAGATTTTGAACGTGCGTTCCTGCTGGCAGTATCGGAGATGGTGGATGACTTGTAAACCCATCAATGGCTGGCCACATCAAGTAACAGGTAGGCGAAGATTAGCAGAAGGACGTTGGGAAAAGCCAGTCAAGGTGGACTCGAGAAGACCCTGGATGTCCACCAGGGTTTTGAGAGCCCTGTCCATGTGGAGCCAGGTCCCATGGGCGCAGGAGCTGGCGCTGCAGCTGCCGTAGACCCCCCCGAGCTCTCGCCGCGTGGCTTAGCACTTGAAGCAGCTGAAGCTGAACTTAGGTGCAGCATTTGAATTTGTTTAGCAGAATTTTGGTTTAGGGTTTGCTACCATGTGTGCAAGCAGATGAGAACGGTGCCAGTTTCTTAGTTGCCATGGACGCCCAAACAGACTCTCAGTAAATGAAACCAGTCCTTGCATTCCATTTTGACTCAGGCGAGATCTTGCTATTCGGGAGGAGCGCAGAAGGGAGCTAGAGTTTCTGGAGAAGGTATTCTTCTGGAAAAATCGCACGTGAATGCTGGGAGGATACGATGGCTGTGCATTTGGTCACAGTTTCAGAATCCCCCCTGTACTCTAGAAAGTGCTGTTTATGAGCTCCCTGGCCCATTTTTTGACTCGCGGATGTCCCCTTCTCCATGCAGGGTGGAGATCCTTTGGATTTCAAATTTGGGGAGGCGCTTCCAGCTCCATTGCTACCTCTTTCACGGAAAGAACCATTGTCTGATCAGCTATTGAGGTGTGTGGATTTGAGACTTTCCGTGTTTTGACGCCTGTTACTCTTGCCCATGTGCACTGTTCTCTCGTCACTGTCTTCTCTCGCTGTCTCTCTCACTCGCACACTCACACGCACTGAGGCCTTGCATCCGTCTTCCAGTGCAGGAGAGGGAGTCGGGAAGCCTGATTCGGTGTTGCTTGGAGTCGCCACTACTTCGAATGAAGAAACTGTAGGGAGAGGAGGGGCGCTAGGAGGAAAGCAACGCGAGAAATCCTTGGAGAATGAAGCAGACCAACCCCGAGTAGATGGTACAAGCGCCGTGAAAGTAGAAGTAGATAGTGACTGTGTTGGCGGGGATTTGGTTGGATCCAAGACTCAGATGCATGTGAAAAGGAACAGAGCTCGGAGTCAAAGATTGGGCAACGGACATGCATCCCCGAAAGTGGTAGAGAACGCGTTGGGTGGTGACCGTCCTGTGGTGGATGTGGAGAGCAAGACAGCGCCTGTTTCTGCAGAAAATGAGGCGATGTCGGACGTAAGCTACGAGGTATTGCCAAGTCAGAGCTCCCATGGTCTGCCGAGGAAATGGACTGGTTTGATTAGTAGTCAGGAATTTGAGTCTGGGAACGGGCCCAGGTGTGGACCCGTCGCTGACCCGCCTGCAGCAGCAGATGCGAGCTCTCGAGAGCCCAGCCCTTCGCATGCGTCTGTGCAGTCCGGTGCTGCACGGTTTGATTCGAATGTGGATGCTGATGAGCGCGAACGAGTGAGTCCGTGCGTCGCCGACGTGGAGCTGGTGGCCAGTTCTCCTCCCCATGTACAGAAGATCGCCGAGACTGATGGTTTAGCATCTCCCAAGAAGGTCGAGGATACAGCACTTGTAGCTTCCGGTCCAGGAACTTCGAAGGAGGAGAGCGGAGCCATTCGTCAGCCTGGAAACCCGGCTCTTCGGAAGGACAAGAAAGAGAGGGTTGTCCCGTTTCCTATGGAAAAGGGTAGTGACATGCACCGCGTTGACGGAGTCCATGTCTTGCATGCGGACGGCGGCGCCGATGTTCTCGGAGTCTCCCATTTGCATCGCCATTCTGGAGTGGTTAAGAAGGCTGCTGCCTCCAGAGGAGGAAACCACGGTCGATTAGGAACTCGAGATCGGTCCTTACAGGAGGAGAGAAGGGTGGGTGTTCATCATGTTCGAATCAAATGCGAAGACGGGGTCGCTGAGAATCGAGCCCGTCCTTCTGCTGCAGATGCCGAACCCGGCGGTCAGCCCACGACCGGTGCTCCCAGTTCTCAGGAGGACCTTCGAGCGGAAGGCCAAGCAGGCGCTGTCGTTGGTGGGATTCCGAGAGCCATCGCTCGTTCCTCTAGCGTCTCTGCTTTGTCCAATTGCAAATTCGCCGGTGCCGTCCCCCCCTGGGAGAAAGAGCAGGATCCCGTGGCCCCAGCGGAAGGTGAGAGATGCAAGGCAGAACGACAAGCCAAAGCTGACAAGGCGCACGACGATTATATTTTAGAGGAGGCTGGGAGTCTCGAGGTAGCCTGGATGTCCCATCCTTTCTTTCATTCCATAACTTAGGTGTATCGGTATGTGTTTTGCGAGTCTGTGGAAGTCCTGGGTGGTCCTCGGGCTAATTTTGTGTATGTTTCGTAGGCCAAGAGGACCTTCATGGAGAAGTGGCATCATGTGAAGAAGTCTTCGGAACCCTCGAGACGGAAATGTCATTGGGATTTTGTGCTCGAGGAGATGCGCTGGCTGGCCAAGGACTTTTTCGAGGTATCTGCACTGAATGGTTCCCTGTTTGTGTGTGCGGCTCCCTGCATGAAGTTTAGAAGCGTGCCCCTGAAGTTGGTCTCCACTCTACTTCTGTAGCCTGAAGTGTGAGCTTGTGTGCCTTTTCGTCCTGTGGTAGCAGGAGTGTCCATCGGTTGAGATTGACAGATTCCATATCCAGGAGGTTGCAGTTCCTTGCTCTGGGTATGGGGAATGTTTGAATGACTCATGGAATATCTTTTTTCCATCCGAGTTTGTGTATCTGAGAGGTTTCTTTGCTGTTGATGTCTCCAGGAGCGCAGGTGGAAGCTGGCGACTGCTGCTCGCATTGGCAATAAGGTATGTTACGAGAAGAACAAGGATGATTACCTAGCATTGCATTTGGTTAAGGAGCAGCGTGAACGAGCCAGTTTTATGGCGTACACCGTGAATAAGTTTTGGCGCATGGCCGAGGCATCCCTGACGAAGGGAAAGCCCGGACGTTTCATTTGTGACAAAAGTGGGAAAGCCGAAGAAACTCGAAATGACCCCAGCGAAGCTGTTCCAATGGATGTTGACGTCCCTGCTTCCACTGAGGTATTTCTATTCGTGTCCGTGACTGTGATCCGTGTCCGTGATCTTCGTGCGTATGTGATTTTACCGAGCGTTACCGACGCAGGTCGGTGAGTGTTGTGAAGGTATTCACTCCAGCTGACTTGCCGCATGTCTTTTTCCTTTAGCAGGCTGTGAACAAGTCCTCGCAGCCTGCCAAACCGGAGGAGAATTCCTTTTCTGTGAAGAGATATGCTGTAAACTATTTGAAAGTCATCGGGTGCGGACGGGTAGCCCAAGCCGTGGCTCCCATTACCCCTGAGCACTATTTCGAATGCAATGGCATTCCCTATTTTTTCGATGAGGATCTTTTTTCTAAGGTACACTTTGGACAAGTCCACGTGCAAGCCACATGGTGTTTCCCCGCACCCTGAGCTTTAGAAGGCCTACTTCCTCTCCCTTCTCTTCTTTCTACGAGTGAGAATGCCGATATGTTGGCCGGCCGGATTATTTTCTTATCAAGGTCGATGTTACGATTGCTGCTGATGCATATGTTTGTTGTATTCGAGCAGGAACTCTTGTATTATACTGTGCCCGCCGGTGCAATGGAGGTTTATCGTGTCTCGGTTGAAATGGAGAGGGCGCGAGCTGAAGTGGTACATTTGGAGTCTTTTTCTGTCTTGTCTGTGTTTTCCATTTGATATGTAAAGGATTGGAGGGCGGGATCTGACGTTTGAGGTTCATGTTTTTCATTTTCAGCGTCTTCCGTTCATTCTGTCCACCTGTGTGACAACAGAGATGCTCCATGCCGTATTGACTTTTTGTGACGTTTGTAGGAGTATGAAGAGAAGCGTGCAACAGCGGTCGCGGAGGCCGAGGCCCTGGCAGCTGCTGAAGCATCTGGAGATGCATCTCTGGGAAGTGATTTTGGATTTTCTGACTTTCTTGTGGATGGCGGTTCTCAAGACTACGAATTCCAGACCAGCTTTATGGGTGAGGGAGGTCACGCACGAATTTCCAAAAAGAAACGGAAGAAGATTTTTAAGAACAGCAATTCTGGCAGAAGGCTCGAGGGGATTGGACTCCAAGGTATATGCTGTTGTTGTGCCTTGGTGATCCAAGTGATGCCTTGTTTCTCAGATTGTTCGTAGTTGACTGTTTGTTTTGTTCTCAGTCCTGGGGGTCTTGCTTTCACCGGTCGAGACTGGGTTCATCTCTTAACAGCCCTTTCCTGTGCTTTTCAGGATTTTCATACCCATCGTCAGGTATGTCGACTCCTGAAATGGGCTTGCAGTCCCCTCTTGTCACTGGAAAACGGTCCTTACCTGGAGAATTGGGCTCCAACAGCGTTCCTGGAAGCATTCCAGTGAAGCGAGCACGATCCTCAGCCACTAACCTCCGACCCCGTGCCAGTCACTCCTGTATTTCACCAGGTATTATTGTCAGTCATCATGGACGTTGGATGCCGGATGCTGGCTTCTGTTCGAAAGGGTCGTTCCCTCTACTTGCGATAAAGCTTGCAGGCAGGCCACTGTAGTAGTCTTGAAGTCCACCGCCTACTGTTTTGGCTAGGTCATAGCGACGATTTTATCTGATATCTTAATCTGTTTGCTTGTGTACTTGTATGAAATGTATTACAAACCGCCTTTTTCTGCTGTCGTGACCCTCACCTCCCGCCGTCACCAGAATATTAATCCATGTTTACAGCTATGGTTTCTTTCCTTGTGTTGGCCTTCGCGTGGATCATGTGGCTAATACTAGGCTGGTTCCTGAACCCCTGCTGGCAGGTGGGTATCCAAGAACGGGACTGGACTCGCAGGATCAGCATGAAGATGATGGTTTAGGCATGGCGGAGGGTTCCATGAGATTAGAATCTGGCCATGATACTTCCAGCAGTAAACTGCATGGAGTTGGCGGAATGGGTGGTGGTGGTTTTACTTCTAGTAAGTTAAAGAAGAAGAAGAAGACCAAGGCTTTTCCAGGGTTGTCTAATTCCAGACCTTATGAAGGAGGGTTGGGTGCGGGTCCTCCTGGAAAGGTATTCCGACCAACATAGCCTAGCATTCTGATTACCGTGCTATGCTTACTTCTTTATTCCATGCTGCGAAATGTACGGATGAGATAAGTTGCGGCCCCTGCTAGCTTTAAGTTGTTTAGCCGTGTGTGTGCCCCGCTTAATGGCACGCTCGTTTTGTTCTGCAGGGTGGCGATGGAGACTCTCAGGACCTTGTGCGCTTTGAGCAGGTACTTGGCTCTTATTCCTCTTGTTCGGCTTTGCAGTATGAGGGGCGGTCTCTCAATCTTGTGGTGTTCACCTTCCTGGTCTGGTCGGGTACGGAAGGGTCGTGATTCTGAACATTCGTACGGATGCTGCTGTGAAGTTTTCATCCTCAGATTTGTTAACTAGGTGCCCTGTTGAGGATCCGATCAGTTTAATGCCGAGTGTGGTACGCGTTGAGCCCACTCTAATGGTGTGTGGTCCATTTCTTGGAACAGATGAAACGGAAAGGGGAACCCAACTGGGCACATCCTGGTACGTCATCGGACGCAAGTTTAGGCAAGTTGCCCAGTATCCTCTCGTTTGCTTTCCTTCTTCTTGCCTTCGTGTATTTGTACGAGACTACGTTTGTGCGTTAGGAAGGTTTCCTCGAGCAGTGTGTGCCCTCCTCTGAATTTTTTTTTTCCCATTGTTAAGGTTTCATCTTTTCATGGGCGGTGTTTCATCCAGCAGGAACTCCAACAGATACACCTGGATCGCCCGGATCCCAAGGTCTCCCAGGGCAACAAACTGTGAAGAAGCAGAAATCGTTGAAGCAGAATGAGACGAGTTGTGAGGCCGCTGCTCCCGCGCAGGCGCTGCCGTCCGTAGCAACTGCCAGCAAGTTGTTGAAGCAAAGCAGCATGCGCGACCGGAATCGTAGGGCTCGGCCAAACAAGGTGAGTGGATCTGTACCTGTAGGGTATGTAGACCCATTTCTTTATTCCTAGTGTCATCTTGTGGGTTAGCAAGTTTTGTTTTTTGCTCCGAGTGAGTTTTCTTGTATCGCCTTGGTGCATATTTGACTGGACCCTATTCTCTGCAGGTTCCCACGAGTACACCAGCTGGCGTTGGGATTCCTTGGTCGACTAGTGAAGATAACGTAAGTGTGACTTGTCTCTCTCGAGTTGCTAGGCTCGTTCTTAAGGGCCTCCGTTTATTGGTGCAGGAATCACGGAAGACTTAGTATTGGTCCTGAGGACTTCGAGTAAATGTTGTTCGAATATTCGTGGTTGTGAAACTTGAATGTTTGAATTTGAACGTTTTATATTTGAAATTTTATGCTCGTCGGTTCCGTGCAATGTTTTTCGTTGCTTCTAGGGTCCTGCAAATACTCGGGTTTGAGGTCATGTGACGATGTAATGCACTACCAACTATGGACCGACTGATTCTCACTTCAATTTTCCTTATGTTTCTCTCCGTGCGCAGGCCATTCTCGCCCTAGTGCATGATCTGGGTCCTAATTTTGAACTTGTAAGCGATGTGTTGAGCTCGAACTCACAAATTAAGGTATGTCATACCCACCTTGTGTTGGAAATTGGAGACGGAGGCACGTGTTGTGTGTTGGTGTTCTTGTTGCAGTTTATGCAGCTTCTTTGTATATGAGCCATTTCATGAGGTGGCTGGTGTTGGAATTGAATTGCTTTACGGTAATTTGATTCACCTGAAGTCTTTGGACTTTGAGGTAGCTAGTGCACCGTAGGACATTCGTAGCCAGAGTACCGTGGGTGGTTGGTAGTTAAAGCATCGTGTGACATCGGTAGCTAGACCACCATGGGATGTAGGCTACCCCCAGTAAGTGCACAGTACACCTAATTAGTCTCTACATATTCTGTGTTAAGCAGAAAGAATCTATTTAACATAGTTCGGTGGGTGGGTGGGTGTAGGAGATACAATTGAGTTGAACATTTTTCTCGCATGTCTTCTTCTAATTGAATATGTGACAGCTTAAGACTCCTGGTCTGGATCTCACTTTTTCAGGGTATATTCCGAAAACCCAAGCAATGCAGAGAGCGACACGTAGCTCTAACGGAGAGATCGAGTGCAGATGCGCTGGACAATCAAGAGGAACCGAATTCGTTGCAGTCCCAGTGTTCCAAAGTAAGAGTCATCTCAGCATCTGTCCATTACCTTCTTCAAGTACGGAACTTGATTAAGACCTCGGTGGTAATCATTTGGATCGAGGAAGATGAGGAAATCGGTTCACATTGGTCGCGATGTAATTGCCGATTAGTTCTTGGTTCAAGGTCATGTACCTTGAAGCCATCAGTGCTTTGCGTTTCTTTTCCGTGAGCTGTTCCTGTATTGTCTGTAACTCGATTGCATGATTGTGTTCGATACAGGGGAATGTTAAAGGTGCACGTGTTCATGGCGTACCGGAGGAGGACAGCCTCAAACATCTGGAGTGCATTGTCCAGCTTGTCTCGAAATATCGTGTGCGGAAGAATTCAGTGAGGACTTCAGCACCCGCTTCGTTCCTTGTGTTTCTCGATCTTGGTCTAACTAATGGTGTCCAATTGGTTTAGAATCCAAAAGATTGTTGCGTTGTGTGCCTCTTCAGCTGTTACGTTCGGTGCGTCTTCTTGCAAGCGGGACCCGCTGTTGAAAGCCTGTTTATTCTGGTCTTCGAGTTTTGTTTTTCCTTGGTTCTGACTGCAAGCGTGGGTCTACCTCATTGTACAGAGTGACAGTCAAGATCAAAAGACTTTAGCTGCCCAGCATCCTTCTCATGGAATCGCTATCTCTCAATTCTGCACTGGTGGCCCTCCGAAGTGAGTCATCCCGAACCGTATTCTGCTTGAGATAGACACGGGTTGATTGCCAGAGGCGTGTAGTCATGTGTATTTGGACCAAGAGTTGTAAGAATTCGACGGTTCCTTGTCTGGGCTTCGTGGATCCGTCGAGTGCTCTTGTTGATTTGAGTGTTGTTTGTTCGCTCCCTAGCTCTGTGCCGTGATGCGTTCTCTCTGAACATTTGTTATGACATGTGCGTGGATGACAGTCCTTTGGATTTATGCGATCGAGTGACGAACAATGGGGATGCGACTTCCCAGCCGTTCCCTATCCAGCCTGCACAGGGGAGTGTGTTAGGACCTCCGATGATCCCTGGTTCTGTGATGAGACCACCCTCCGGAGGTTTACCTTTGTTACCCGGCACCAGTGGTTTCAACTTGGGGCCATCTTCCGTGTCGTCTTCTGCTGCCATGAGCGCCGCAGCTGCACGGTACTGAGCTGACCTTCTTAGAGTTGATACGATCCACTGAGCCTGGCCAGGATGCCCTCGTGATCAAGTCTTTTCAGGTGTTCGATGTGCTAATGATTTCGTTGACTGGCATGGCTCTGACTTCTTTCTGGAGCTTCCGTCGGCCTTGGTTGTGGCCCTGCTTTCGGAAGTGTTTTGAGCAACTGATCGGATGCTTTCGCCGATTCTTTCGCTCGGTCCCCTTACTTTTCAGATTTCGATTCCTCGTGGTATCTGCATTTGATGGTTTTCTCGTGATCCCAATCCGAATTCAATGGTTGTGTTTCTCGTATGCAGAGATGCACAGCGCTTCACGACCCGGCTGTCTCAAGAAGAAGCCAATCGGTTGCGAATGGCTGGAGGCAGCTTATCTGCGTACAACGCCCGTCTTCTCCAGCAGCAGGCCGTGCCGGGTGGCTTGCCTCTTCTCACCGGTTTGCCCAATCCCAGCGACTTGCCCATGGTTCCTACCAGCTCCACGGGGGCCATGTTGGGTGCTCTGAGCCGTGGTTTGTCCCTGCCCAGGGCCGGTCTGCCGAGCATGGGTTCCCCGGTGGTTTCCAATATGGTTCCAGCTGGCTTGAGTGGCATGGTGCCTCCAGCAGGAACCTTCCCTCAGTCGAGTGTGTCGAGGAAAACTGCCAGTCTGCTGAACATGCTGCGGGTATTTCTCGAAGCCCTCTGAATCTATTGATTTTGGATGGTGTTTAACCCTGATTATTGAGGTTTTCACTTCCTTCGTTTTGGGCCCGACTGCCTTCTTTCACAGCTCTGGGGCTGACTTCCCTGTTCGAAAAACTTGTGAATTCGAAGATTTCCACTCCCTGTGCCTTCGTTCATGGCTTTCGTGGCCTTGAAGGGAAAATGACCGAAGTCACTACGTTGGTATCTGATTCGACCGTATCTCTTTTGGATGTGGATCTGAGCCTGGATGATTACTGCAGGTGGGAACGTGCACAGAGGAACAGCGTATACAGATTTTACAACACCTCCAATCGCTAGCGCAACAAGGTGACAATCAAGCCGCGGCTGCTCTGTCGAATTTAAGCAGTGACATGGCTCCTATGACGTCGCCCCCGCCTCAGGTGATCCTCCAGGCCGCTTTTGACAGTGTTTCTTTATTTGTTCGCTCAGTACACCTCTATTTCGTCCGCCTCACAAGGCGTAGTGCAACAGCTGGTGGTCGATCTTTGCAACATCTTTGCAAGTCTTTGAACGGGGGGAGTAGCGATGATGTAGGAGGACCTTCCAAAGACGTCAATGCCGAGTCATGTAATTCGTGGTCTGTCTATTTGCACTTGAAAGAGGCGTTGTCCGTGTGTCATTGCACATGTTTTATTGCCCGTTCGTACCGTCCGCTCCTCGTTCCGGCCTTAGAGGCGAACATTAGAAGGAGTGAATGATTTTTGCCTACGATATTGCTCTCAATGTGTGTGAACGTCTCCACTGCCACAGCCGTTCTCCCCTCAACATCAGCCACTGCAGCAGCAGCAGCAGCAGCAGCAGCACTTCCAGCCACAGCAACAAGTAGCGCAGCACCAGCAGCACCAGCAAGTTCAAAATCAGCAACGAAATCAGATGGTAATTTTCTTTGAAATGTCGCGTCATTAACTGCCTTGAGTTCTTGATTGGGAGCCCTAAAAGTTTGAGAGAGCGTGCACTTAGTGTGTGCTTGTGTGGGTGGTGAGCAGCAACAGCAGCAACATATGCAGATGCAAGCCAATCCTACCCAGGCTTACTATGCCGCAGCCGCTCGTATGAAGGAGCACCAACACCGGCAGCAGACCCTTCAGCAACATCAGCAGAAGCAGAGGGGACTGATGGGGACTCTTCCTCAAGCGCAACATATGCTGGCCCCCCCTCATGTGCCCAGCCTTCCTCCTCAGCAATTGGGTTCGCAGTCCCATCTGCTATCCCAACAACCGCAGCATGCCGGTATCCAAAAGCAAGTGGGTCCGCAGCAGGGCGTTGGTCCTCCGCCCGGTTTGGGTCCGTCCGCCCCGGCTTCTCCCGCCGGATCAGGGCAATCCAACCCTCCCAATCAGGCTTCTGAGCAGCTGGGGCAGAGCACGGGGTCCTCCAAACCAGCACAGGGAAAGCAAACGCAGACGCCACAAACTCTGCAGCAGCAGCAGCCAAGTCCAAGGAATTCCACGGGGCCAAGCCGAGGAGGTATGACGCACGACCTTTCTTCGCAGACGGGTCCAGCCAGCACATTTGGTAATAGTGGAAATAACCAGGCCGTGAGTGAGACACCCGACCAGATGCAACAACCAGGACAGAAGATGCATCAACGATCTGGACAAGCTCAAGCCGGGAGTGCATCTTCGGGACCCCAAAGTAAGGGGCCCCAGCAGTCTGAGTCACAGCCACAGCTGCAGATGCCGCAGGTACAGTTTTGCCGAGATCTACTTGAAACGTCACAAACACGGGGCTTTCAACAAGTCCCGTCCAAGCTGGAGAATATTCTAGAGCTTTCTTATGTCCTAATTCCCCGATTCGAGAATAGGAAGTCCACATTGGACGCCAATAGTCGATTGTTGCAACTCTCCTCCCGTATGTCTATCGTTCTAAACTACAGGATATGATTGCTTCTTTCTATTGGTACATTCTGTTGCGTTCCTTGAAGCTTCCTAAAACGATTTCCCTCGTTTTCTGTAGAGGTGGAAGCAAGCTCTCATGGCCATTCTCTTTGGGCAGTTAGGTTGCACGTCCTTTTCTTTTTTAAATGGCTTTTTTTTCAAGCAGGGTGGAGTTCCTAAGCAACAACAGGGAGCGTCCATTCAAACAGCTGGTCAAGCTGCTTCCTCGCAGGCTGCTTCGCTACCCATTTCCAGCCCACAATTGCAGCAGTCCTTGACTGTGCCTTCCGCACAGCAAATGCAGCGAAGCCAGGCGCCTCAGGCCCAGCAGCAGCTCCAGCAGCCCCAAAGGAGGTCAGTGCTTTCCTATGAAAAGTGGAGTGAATCTTCTTGTCTTGGAAGTCGTTGGTCATGGAACTCTCGTTAGCGACGACATCGTGATGCTCTGGAGGACGGGTTGTTTTCTACTTTAGATTGGACAGTTGTGCATTTTGGCTGGTAGATCAGTCGTTTCGCAGAGGACCACTGGATTTTCTTCTCCGAAGCCCGACTATCAAGTAGGCGTAGCTGCACTGCGTCCACCCTCCTTGCCTGCACTGTTTTATTTTTTCCATTTTTCTCTAGGGTTGAACCAATAGGTTGTATGGGTACAGGTTGCAAACCCGACATCTTAGTGCGAATCCTTTGGCAATGCCAGGGCTACTGGGAAAGACAGGACTGCCGCCGACTGGCCCAGCAGGTTCGTCGCAGATGTCCGCCCTGCCCAACCACAACCCATACCAACTGGGTGGGACGGCAGCTTCGATTGGAAATCCTATTAGCTTGAGCAACTCCAACTCCCACGGGGTGCCGCTCCATTCAAGCGCCATCGGTGCCCATTCCATGCAGTGGAAACCCAATCAAGCCAACTCCCCCCTCTCCGCCGGACTGTACAACTTGACGAGGGCGAATAACGCTGCAGGGACAGGCCAAGTCTCAGGGACGACGACCCCGGGGCTGCAATTACCATCTTTCCACGGACCGTCTCACGGTCTGCCCTTAGGAAGCATGACCCAGGGGCCTCTTGTCGGTGTTTCTGGCCCGCAGAAGCATGGCATGAGCCCAGGGGTGAATGGAAGGGCTCCCTCCGGCGCACAGCCAGCCCTCCCGCCTGGACCGCGTAGCAGTCAAGCCAATGGCTCGTTGATGGTCTCTTCTGCACCTTCAGCAATCCCCCAAACGAGGCCTCCAGCAGGCGGCCTCGGTCAAGGAGGAGCTGCTAGTACTGTGCCGTACGTACGAGTTCCAGCATCCGAGTCGAGCAATTCCATGGCCAGTCCAATGCTGGCGAACAGTGGGCAGGTCTGTCACTGATCCCGACGTTTCGGACTCGTGGTGGTTTTTGAATTTCAAATTTTTCTGGAGGTCCCGTGAGTTTGTTTGCGTCCCTTCCATCTTCTTCACATGCGTGATTTTTGGGAGATGCGGATAGATCACTTTGGGTTCAAGATCCCGATTTTTTCAAAATAGAGGAGTTGCTATTTTATCAGTGTTGGGGTCGGGATCAGGTCCCTTACGGTTTTATTGTCTTCGACCTCACGATCCTCTGATGTGCATTGTACAGGCTGTGTCACCATCTGGCGTTCCCATGTCTCAGAGACCTGTTGCTGCTGCTGCCGCCGCCTCAGCTGTGTCAGTTGCTATTGGAGGAATCCCTTCTTCTGGGATCTCTACATTGCCTCCTGGTGGCCTTGGTCCAGGCCTCCCAGAAGCGACGACGCCAGTGTCATCTTCCTAGCTTGTGGCGCGCTGCACATTGTACATTCCGGTTTTGATTAACCGACATGTGCTTGTGTGCTTGTGTGCTTGTAATTTTTTCCGATTTTTGGATCTTTGAGAGGATGGTTGGGCTCCTGCCTATTCGTTTCCCAGCTTGGATTGTTGCAGCGAATTCATACTTAGATTCTGCCCCTTAGGGACGAGCCTCTCTGTACATTCTTCTGCCAAGAGGCTTGGTTTGTCCTCCTTTCGAGGATGAAGGGGGCTGTGCACATGATTTCATGTATCATTAGCCCAGATTATCTGTCATTAAAGTGCTCATTCTTTTCCTTTCTTGGTTGTGTTATTCGTGTGCGTTTTTTGGATGATGTGCCCTGGCAAGTTTGTTTCCCCGTCACCGTGTGTTGCTTTTCTATTGATTTTTCTGTGGCCGATTGACGCTAAACTGAACGGATTCTTAAGACAAAATGGCATGGTTGTTTTATTTCGAATTAATGACGTCTAAATGTTTAGTGTTTAATAATTTTCTGAGCTTTGCTGTGTTGGTTCTTTTATTTTTGCAAATCCATCATATTCTTGTTTAAGTAGGGTGGAAGCCTTTATTTTGAAAAGAAATCGTGTGCTGCTTCAAATTTTAGAGGACTTTCTGTCGGAAAGAAACCATTTGCATGTTTAAATTTGTGAAGGTATAGGAAATAATGGAGAGAATGGTGGAACAATTAGTTGGTTGTTTGGATATGGGAGACATGCCAAAGATTATCCCTGAAATGATGAATGGATGCCAAAAATGATCTCGAAAGGCATCCATTCATCATTTGTACATTATAGTGTTATGCTAAGTCATATGTTGGAAAGTCATCCATTCTCCATTTCTATAGTGATCTATTGGATAGCCATCCATTCTTCATTTTTATAGTGATTTACAAAGTCATCCATTGAAAATTCATTTGTTCTCATTTCTAAGTGATTTAGAAAGTCATTCATTCTAAATAATCTATTTGGGACCTCAACATCCTTTCAAAGTTAATAGCATCATGGAAAGACGTCCATTCTAAATGATCTAGAAAGTCACCATTTTTTTGAAAAGTAATCCATTCTTCATTTCTATAGTAATTTAGAAAGCCATCCATTGAAATCTCATCCATTCTCATTTCTATAGTGCCCTTGGAAGTCATGCATCATCCACTTTGGGGCCTCAACATTCTTTCAAAGCTAACAGCATCATGGAAAGTTATTCATTCTTCATTTCTATAGTAATTTGAAAAGTTGTTTGTGGGTTAAACATCATGTCAAGGTTAATAGCATTATCACAAATGAAGTCTCAATCTTTCATTGCATAAAGAAAGGCATGTTCTTTTCTATATTGTGGTCTTGCTTTGAAGTTATGATGCCCTTCTTCTAAACCCTTGATTGAACATGGTTGACTAAGAACCAAGCATCCAAAGTAACATTGAAATTATGTCTAGTAATGTGAAAGCAAAGGCTAAATTTGAGAAATAACATTCCTCACAACTCCCATTCAATTTTCACATTGCCTAATTCATAATAAGAATAGTTTTTATAATTTTCTTTTGATTAAAGTCATCAAATTTTGAACACAGGTCTCAATTCCATAGTCTCAATCTCATCTTCTAATAATAGGATATTATGGAAAATTAAAATAGAATTAAAATCAGCCTTACTATTGATGGAGGGGGGGGGGGGGGGGGGGCTCATAGGCTTAAAACTAAAGTCTATGAGTGCCAATGACAATAGGATATTGCAGAAAATCAACGTAGGATCATTATTTGTCCTATTGATAGGGGGCGGGGGGGGGGGGGGGCGGGGGAGGTTCATAGTTCATAGGTTCAATGCAAAATTCTATGCACTAAGTGTCAATGGTTTCAATGTGTTTTTTTTTTGCGTTTGTATAGAACAATCATTATATTACTGCTAAAACATGCAATACTATAGTTGATGGTAGTTTCAATATTTGTTCTTTGCATGTTTGTATTAAACAATCATTATGTCAATGCTAAAACATGCAACACCATAATCAATATGGTAGTGACATTGTTTTAGTATATTATATATTTGCACAAATTTGACATTGAAAGAATGTTATTTAAGGGGTCATTTTTAATAAATTTTAATGCTAAATTATATGAATATAATGTATACCGAAACAATGTCAATACAATTTTTATTACTATAGTTTCCTAGAAGCTTGGGCAATTTTCTACCTAATAATTAATTAAAGTGAAAACAATTAGGCAACCCAAAAATTAATATATTAAAATTTGGCAATTTCAAAATATTAATTTAAATAAGTTAAGCATTCATCCAAGTTATTCTTACAATTTTTTATTGATTGTTGCTATTTTCATCTATAACGACTAATTTATCTAAACCCTTATCTTGACTTCAAAATTTTAAAGTCTCTACCTTGTATGCCAAGTTTTTTAAGTATCAAGATTTGTTGCGTATGAGAGATGTGTTTTGTTTGTGAGAGATTATGCTTTAGAATAGTCAAAGTGGCAAGTCAAAAACTCAAAGATGTTAAAGTGAGAGTGCATGCAAAGACGTGAGCCTACGAGCCTTAAACCTAGTTGTAGGTACAACTAGTTTTCTATATATGTGAAGATGTTTATATGTATCTATAATATGGAAAGAGTCTATTGCATAGGTAAACACATAGCCTAATTCATAGGTGATTTTGAAAAGTGTATGCTTGTTGGTAAGAGGGATTAAAGATTGTCACACATTGTCCTTATGCAATTTGTATACCATATATTTGTATATTATATATATTATGTATTATATACCTATATATTCTATATATTTGTATTATACCATATATTGATATTGGGAATTCAATCACATATTATTTTTTTGGCAATTCAAATCGACAACATGGAAGGAGGATTGGATTTTTGTTAAAGCACATTGACAATCTTGGATTTTGGAGTTTCAGGTGGCAAAAATAGCATTATGTTTGCATCTTTTGGATGCATAGTCTACCTCCCCAATGGTGTTCCTACTCCCAACATGTGGACTATTATACCGTCCTAGTGTGCTTTAGTGTGGAGTTGAATCTTATGAAGCCCCTTTACATGGCAATATATATGTTTAGTTGTGGGTTGAACATTGTAAGTATGTTAGTCATAGATACCAATGATTGCTACTTCAGTTGAGGAATGACAACTATAAAATATAGAACTGAGGCACTCAATTACATTAGATAAAGTGGGTGATAGTCAATTTACCAAAAGAACTGTGGAATCTTTGTGTAAATAGAAAAAGTTCCACATTTTTTGTAATTCTCTATGAAATTTAAAGCTACATTACTTATTGATTTCTTCTCCTCTTACAACAATCTTATAGTAGGATATTGATATTGTGGAAGAAGTGAAACTTGATGTTTCAAAATACTCGACCTTTCAATTGTTAGTTAACCCCTAAAGGTTTTTGACTATGTTTTCACCAAAACCGCTCCAGAACTGCCATTTCTAATACTAGTGCCAAATTTTAGAAAAAAACATTTTTGGACACTTGTAGCCGTAGGATCTTGTAGTAAACTTGTTTAAGAAGATGTGGAAAACATTTCAGAATTTTCCACCAAGTGGATTGCAAGGTAATAGCGTTTGAATTGACAAAAATCCTTTTTTTGTCCCTGCGAAAAAACGGGCAGCTGCCCTCCACAAGGTCACATTTGTATGAAAACATGTCCAAAATGATGGTTACTCTTTGGATTTATTCTTCAAGGCAAGTTGGCTACATTCTTGAAAAATTTCAGATCATTTGGAATTGTACAACATATAGGAAAAAAATAGTAAGTAGGAAGAGGTAGAGAATGATTCAAAGCACTAAATTGTCAAGAATTTATTTATGAAATTGAAAAATGCCAATCCCAACGATTGTAATGTTGTAATAAACAATCTACACCCAATGTTTTTATTTTTTTTCAAAAATATTGAAAATCGAGTTAAATAAAGGACTTCAAAGTTTATTTTAGAGTAGAGATTCCATAACTACCCTCAAACTAAGAATCCTCATAACTTTTGACTCATTGATCGGAATGGAATGATTCAAAGCCTCCCATGTACATATAAATCTAAAGAACCAATTTCAAATTTTAGTTTTTTTTAAAAGTGATTTTTAAAGAAGTTTTTTTTGCTGCCCCAGCTGCCCGCCGAACAATGAAAATGACATATCATGCAATAACTTTTTAACCATGTAGTCAAAAGTTACGAAAATTGTTGGACCTTAAAGCTACTCCTCGGGCACATCTTATGTGAAAATTTCAAAGAAAAAAAAGAAAAATTACGGTCATAGTGAGCTGCCCAAAATCGCTATGTTGTCAAAAAACGGTGTTTGGTCCTTTAGGGGTTAATACCTTCCCTGTTGCCCATGCTTATGAAGATGCATGAAGTAATACAAAGGTTCATTGGATAAGTATTTTATTGACATTTCTTTTAAACTTTTGATAATGGTTTCATTGGACTTTAAATAAATCTATACAAGAGTTGATGTACTTGAAGTCATAAGATTATATAGCATTACAAAGTCCCTTCGCATTGCTTCATGTATTCAATACTTGGTTAGTAACTTGTAGATTTGTATAAAAAGAAATAAGTATGTTAGTGACAAAATAGCATGTGATTAGAATTGTAATGACATTGTTTTAGTATACATTATATTCTTATAATTTTACAATTAAAACATATAAAAATGATGTATTGTTAATACTTGTTTAGTGATTTTGTAGGTTTGTTAAAAAAAATTATTATGTTAGTGCTAAATCATACATTGCAACTTCCTAGCAATTTGGTCAAAAAATAAATAATAAAAATAGTGACTAAATTTTTGTGAAATTACTAACCTAGTATGTCTCAAAGTATGCATATATACTAAAGGATTGCCTAATTCATAGAAATTCAACTTGCATGTATTGTAATCTAATAAATTAGCATATGATTTGTGTTCCAAAGTTGGCAAGAGTTCAATCTTTTGTCCAATGTTGCAAATTCACATGCATACAATCTTACATCTCTTCTTTGTCAATATTGTAAGTATACATTGCAAAGTTTTTTGCGGGGAGTGCTAGTATGTAAATACAGAATCTATGAACCTATAAGCCTAGGAATCTATACTATACACATTTTATATAGTTATAGGTGTCTATGTTATAGGTACCTATGCAATGGACCCTTTCCATATATAAACACCCTCAAAAAAATACATTATTTTATTCATTAGGACATACTAGGACGGCTTAATAGTCCACATATTGGAAGTAGGAACACCATTGGGAAGGTAGACTATGCACCTAAAAGATGCAAATACACCACTATGTTTGCCACCCCAAACTCAAAAAATTAAAGATCATCAATGTGCTTAAACAAAAATCCAATCCTCCTTCCCATGTTGTCGATTTGAATTGCCAAAAAATATGTATTTTGATTGAAATCCCCAATATCAATTTTGAATGCGATACTTACAAAATACAATATATTATATAATATAAATATACAAAATATATGGATATATGGTACATGATATATATATATATATATATATATATATATATGATATACAAATTGCATAAGGACAATGTGTGATAACCTTTAATCCCTCTTACTAGCAAGCTTGCACTTCTTAAAACTCTTTGACCTTGCAAATATATTTCAAAGTTTTTCTAATACAATGTATCCTTAGCATCACAAAAATCCCTACACATTGGCTTTAAATGATTTTGTAGTTTCTAAAAAGAATCAATTACATCAATTACATCAATATCAAAACAACACCACAATCAATATCACAATGACATTGTTGTAGCGCTCATAATACTCATACAAATTTCAATCCTCCCAAAATCTCTAGGTAAAAATTCAAAACCAAATAACTAAAATTAATTACAAATTTCTAAAGTCATCTATTATAAAGCCCATAAGTGTGACAATGTCCATAAATCCAATACCAATAGAAAGTGAGTCCATAATGGTCAAAATAGCCACTAACTTTTTGTGAAAAGTCACAATGTCAATGTCAATGCATCTTTTGAGCTCATTGTCATTGTCGTTGTGACAAACTGCCGCAGTGAGCTCAGAAAGAAAAGAAAAGAGATTTCATCCCCCCAATAAGCTCAATAAACAATTTTAATTTAATTTAATTTTTTCATTAGCCCCGGGTGTGCTCAAAAAAGAATTTATATTGAAGTCATTTATTTGTGCCCCCATCCCACCTCTTCGTAATTTTCAGGTGGAGGTGGGGGTGATGGAATGTATCCCATATCCTTACCAGTGTATGTATCCGTATATCATATTTGGCACCGTATATATATATGTATAACATGTATACATGTAGTTATATATATCCATATCTGTACTTCTCTGTATATGTATCCATATATCATATTTCGTATCGTGAATATATACTTACCGGAATGAAATACAATATATTGATTTCGTACCATATTGTATATATATTCATATGTGTATCATATTTGTATTCAAAGTTGTTTTCCAAGATCAACGGCATCAGAAGGGGGAGGATTTTTTTCATAAAAAAATCCAACGGCTCTCAATTTTTCAGGCGGGGAGGGGGGGAGGAAATGAACATGACGCATCTTTTCGTTACATATACATTGTCAAGGCTCTAAATGACCACATTTCTTGATAGTTTTACACACAAAAACCTTCACCAGATTGTGATCATCGAGATACTCCAAGCCATCACTTGCACCCCTTAAAATGCCATGTGACATGCTTTTTCAATTACTAAACTGAATTATTCAATTCAATTATTCAAGAAGGCACATTTGAACTGCTCAGATGGTTTGCTTACACGATTTGGATGGAAGAATGATCAATCTAGTGCAATGACGAAGAAGAAACAGATAGAGCGTTTTCTCAAACTCAAGAATTTGGCGCAGCTGAACTGAGACGAAACGCCACAAATTTGAACCAGGGTAAAACTCTTTAAATATGCATAAAAAGACTCTTACATCGGATATTCCTTGAGAGTCTATGCAAATGTCCTAAAGATAGTCGTTCTAATGAATTTCCCCAGTGTTCTAGAAGTAGAAACAAAGTCTCCCTGTTTTCACCATCAGAGCAAAAAAGATGTTTAATTTGACTGTTCCAAATTGTGAACTTCAATGCATGGCATGACAAGAGGGGATGAGCAACCTCCACGTCCCAAATTCACAAAGCTGGCAAAAGAATGACAAAGTGGTTACATGAGAAACACGCTCAAGCGAGGGCATTCCGGATGTCATTGGAGACGACATTCGCTGCCTTGGCAGCTTCAACTTTCTTCACAACCCCCTTCTGCAAGTAGTACTCTATCACCTGAAAATGCCCAAATAAACGCCCGTCAAATCACCCTAAACCCTAAACGCCCACAAGTGATGAAAAAACGACTTCTTGTGATGGCCTTTCTAGGTGCTAGTCCTACAGTCAGAGCTCTTTAGTATAACCTTCTCTATTATAACATTCTCTGTTCCCTCGCCAAATAGGAAGGACTGTGTACAGTTAAAAACTCACTTTCTACTCTGAAGATGCACACAAATTTGATAATAAAGCGTTTGTCAATTGTGAAAAGGGTTTAAGACTACCTTCTTAACTCCTTTGCCACTTTGCTACGAAGCACTTCTTTAATGTCACTTCTACGTGCAATCCTATTAATTATTGTCACAATGATACGAAACTTCATTGATGATCACATGCATATTTGAACGCCTAGGTTATGACTAACTCTTTCTCTACCGTCGCCATCGCAAACTTACATTTGCGAAGAAATTGCATAGGAATATGATAATAAAGAGTTCAACAAAAGTGAACAGGATTCTAGACCACCTTCTTGCCTCTCGCCAATTCCGAAACTTCTTTAATGTTACATTCACATGCAAACACTCTTGATTGTCACAATGTTACAATACTACATTGATGATCGCAAGCATTACGCGTGTAATGTCAGCAAGAAGCTAACAGACAAATACAGTCAGAAAACACACTCACAGGTGTGGTTTGTTCATGGAACGACGACAGCCTCTTCTTCAGAACCTCCGCGGTGTCATCCTTCCGCTGAATCAAAGGCTCTCCAGTAATCTAACAAAGAGGAAAGCACACACTCGTTCAAAACCTCACGCACATTGTCTGCACTGGCACTCCTACAATCAACACCACCTCAAGAACAACCATGCCAAGATAATCGATCAAGTTTCAGCGACGAGATCGAAACTCACATCATCTTTTCCAGCCACCTTCGGGGGTGCGAACTTGGAGTGGTAAGAGCGGCCACTGTCAGGGTGGATCCACCGGCCTGTAATCCGCTCCTCCAGTACGGAATCGTCAATCTCAAAGTTCAACACCTTGTCGATCTTTACACCCTGCTTCTCAAGAGCGTCATCCAACTGCACACCACAACAAAACTCGCTCAAGACATCACTCCTAACCACCATTCTCATCAAGGAACAGTACTACTACTGCAGAGCGGGGGGAAGTTCCTCAAATTTCAAAATGAGAGAAAAATGAGAATATCCTCTGAGCTTGCACAACACTACTAATCTCCAAATCACAAAACTTCTTGTCGATAACCCAAAAGCATACCTTCTGAGCTTGCACGACAGTGCGTGGGAAACCATCCAAGATAAAGCCCTTGGTGCACGACGGCTTCTTCATCGCCTCGTCGATGATGCCCACCACCAAGTCATCGGACACCAATGCGCCCTGCCAAACCACTTAGGTCGCCCTCTCCATCACCACATCCCATCTCCTCTCCCGATCCCTCCAATGCCATACAACTAGGTTTACAACCGATCCATCAATCCATCATCAACACACAAACACACAAGCACACACTTCCTGAGTTAAGAATTGCAATTTCAGAATGGAGATGCACCTTATCCATGGCGGCCTTAGCTTCTAATCCGAGCGGCGTCTTCTGCGCGACTGCTGCTCGCAACATGTCTCCCGTGGCCAAGTGACACAGGCAATGCTCTTCCTTGAGAATGGGCGACTGCGTTCCCTTCCCGCATCCCGGAGGTCCTTCACCCCGCCCCGCATGTCAAAATGAGAGGCCATTCGCAATCATTCGAAACATGATGAAAAAAAAGGAACCCAAAAGCGCGGAGAGTAAACAAGGTGGAGTCAGTACCGACGAGGATGAGGCGCTTCTCGCTCTTGGGGGCGCACTTCATGCGGCGCAGGACCTCGTGGAAGAGGGTGTCGCTGGGGACATCCTCGAGCTGGGCGGCGGCCATGGCGATGGGAGAGGCAGAGGACGGGCGAAAGGGAACAAGAAAACGTGGTTGGGGGAAGTCAGATGGCGGGGAGAGGGTTTGCACTGAGGGTGGGAGAACCCCCGACGACCGACGAGGAAGGTCGGTCTTCGCATCGTCAGGGAAAAAAGGTGTGGTTTTCGATACTTTTCTCGACACCTTTTTTTCTTACCCTTTTTGGGAAACCTTTTTCCAACACTGACTTGTGTCCATGGAAGACGGTTTGTGTCCTTCAGTTGGGATGCTCAAAAGGCAAGCTTTGTGCATATTGAAGAATGGATGATTTTCATCCGATTATTTGTGTGCAACTTTTCAGTTTGATGCTGTAGTTACATCATTGACTTCAATTCAAGACATTTTTAGTTGTTTTTAAATTTTAAAATATAGGCTAGTTTATCAATAAAGTGGTACACCACTTAATATATTTTAATACTTTAAGGTTTTTTTTACTTAGAAATCATTTGAATATCAAAATCAAGTTTTTTCACTTTCCTTCTTGGATTAATCCCTGAAGGATGTGGCCCCCCGTGACCAAGGTAGTCACCAAAATATTCTAATCATTGGACCAATT
Source organism: Antitrichia curtipendula (assembly GCA_951230915.1). Classification (NCBI taxonomy): domain Eukaryota; kingdom Viridiplantae; phylum Streptophyta; class Bryopsida; order Hypnales; family Leucodontaceae; genus Antitrichia; species Antitrichia curtipendula. The sequence goes on along the minus strand of OX579636.1, from coordinate 17,937,713 downwards.
GGCGTATTTTTTGTTTCTACAGTAAAGTCATCCATTAGACCTTTTAGATTAGCAACCTCCTTCTAAAGTTAATCCTAAGTGGACAAGACCTATCACCAATATACTTTGCCAAAAATGATCTAATTTATTGACTAATAGATATATGCTTTATTTCTACAATAATCTTGAAAGTCATCCATTGACCATTTGGGGGTTGTTGTTATATTATAAGGTTAACCCTATGAGGACAATGATGCAAAAAGGTGGTCAATGGATGACTTTCCATATCACTATAAACATGAGAATACACTACTATTGATTCATGAATCATTTTTGGCAAAGTACTTTGGTGATAGGTCTCATTCTCTCAGAATTAATCCCTAGTAGTTTAGAGGGGAGGCAAATATGGATTTTGAATAGTCTTAGCAAAATAAAATATGATATGAGTAGAATCTATACATCAAATCTTCATTTTTGCAAAGTTTTTTTGGTCTTTCCATTCCTACATGAACTCATTCTAAACCTTGCATAATGATCACCATAAAGCACCATATAACCATGCTAGTCACATTGTTGAAAAATAGCTACAAAAATGATGTTTTCATTCAAGGCCATATTTGTTAAATTGAAAAAAAAATGGACATTTTGAGACTTCAGTCCTATCTAAGACATCTATTTTAACAAATAAAAAATTTATGAATATATCAACCTTTATAAAATCAAAGGTTTGTGAATTTATTAACTTATTAAAGTCTCAATTCAACAAAAAAATTCAATACTAAACACTTATTATCATCTAAATTTAAAGTCAAAGATAACATGAGACTATAGATTGTTTCATTTTAACATATATGGCCTTATTCTACTTAGATGCACTTCCTCCATTTCCTATAGTGGCTCAAGTAATAAGCTCTTGAAAACACTGGTAATCCAAATAGTGGATGTTAGCTCTCTTACGGATTAAATTATAGAAAATTGAGATGTTTTGAAACTCACAACAATTTGGATACTATTTAAAGTGTCAACAAGAATGTCAAATTTTCTTCACTTTGAAAATTCATATCGGATTCCCACAAAGGTTCAAAAGATATCAAACAACTTGGGTTTGATTTGTTTTTTTCTTGTCATTCAAGGGAAACTTACTAAAACAAATAAGAGAAGTCAAACATTCCTTGAAAGGGAGGGCAACAATACAAAAACTTGCAAAGATGACATATCATTAGAAGGGATTTGAGGGCATGGGAGGGCCTTTTTAGGCTTGTTCCCTAGGTTGTAAACAAGCCAGAATATTTAAATAATAATAATTTTAATTTTAATTTTAAAAAATATTTAAAAAATATTTAAAAAGTATTTAATATTTAATTAAGTAATATTTTTTGCTATGGCACATGTACAACTACGTCAGATTACTGATGTAGAATAATTTCCATTGTTTCCCATAATTTAGGAGTTCATAGAAACTCAATCTTCTTTTGACCCGAAAAAATCTTCTAATGCATTTCATATAAGTACTAGATGAGTTTGGCTAGTCTACAAGGCTATGAGCTCCCCTAAGTTTTTGAAGTGCAAGAACTTGGCTACAACAGTAGTCTAATGTAACAGGGAGATTACCATGTCAAATAATAATAATAAATTATTTATATTTATATTTATTTATTATTAAAATTATTATTATTTTATTCTGGCCAACACTTGTTCAGTTACAATATTGGGAATGGTCTTGAAACGGTCCTCCAATGCCCCCTGTGAGCGCAGTAAATTTTCTGGTTTTGACTACTTGTCTTTAGTAATGCAAAAAGGAGTCATTTACTACTTGTCTTAGGAATTAAACGGAAAAAGAATGATAAATGAACAAATAGATGAAGGATTTTAAAAACTGTGAACAAACTAGATCAGAAGAGTGACAAATTGTCTTACCATCGGTTGATACTCAAGGTCTCACACCTTTCCAGTAGCTTACGATGAACAAATTGTCAACTTCTTTTCTCTCTCTCTCTCGGTTATTTTTCGTGTGTCTTAAGTGTCAAGCTATTCTTGTAAATTGTGAACTCCTTCAATTCTGTAATACAAATCGTCTTTTTGAACTAATTGTCCAGCACAAGTGTGCTTCGGTGAATTATTGTGATCGAGTGATTGGATTATTTGTGTGTGTGACAAATTCTATTTGAAATTGTGAAATTATCCAATGATTGGATTATTGAATTCTATGATTGTTATTTTAACAAATTGACGTGTTAAATCCAAGTTCTTTCACTGTGTGTTGTATGTGTGTGGTTGTGACAAATTGTAAATGCCTAATTGTATGAGTTATCACATTTGGTCAATTTAATTGGAAGCCTTTGATTGTGTTATGACTAATTGTCATACGAATTGCACATTTAATTTTAGTCCATTGAACTGCAAGTTTGCCAGTATGGTTTTCATCGTAAATTCTTGAATTTAGTGAATGTTATTTGTATAAAACAAATTGTCAAGTGAGCGTTGTACTTGGATACTTGCTTTGGAACAGTTTGTCAACTGCGGAGTTGGAGCAATCAGACGAAAGACTCATCTACGAAAATCAAGCTCGGTGCTGAATTGTGAAGGACTAGCCGAGAATAATTTATCCGGTATGTAATTCTTAAACAACTTGTTTACTTTGTAATTAGCATTATATTATTATTGGACTAGTTGTTTTTGAATTGCAATTGGAATGCAAAATTCTGAAATCATGTGAGGTCTGGTTATAAATCAATTGATTAATATAACCTGTTGAAAGGAGTTTTGAGAGACAAATTGTCCATCTGAATATGGTCAAATTATTATTTATCAGGTCGTTATAAGAACGACTGTAATGTAGATCGTTTTAAATCAGTGAATGAGAAGAGGTGAGTGTAGACAAATTGTTGTTGTAATTGATATGAATTGGATATGATAAAAATCAGATTGGAATTATGATTGTGCAAGGAGTGAAATAAGTAATTCTATGGATTTTTGTAAATCAAAGATAAATTCATGTATGTGAAATTGTTAAATGTTGAAAAACAATTGGAAATAGAGTATGATTCAAGGATCTATTATTTGTAATTTATTAAGACTAATCGTCATACTTGCTATGTGTATTAAATTGTGATATTGTTGAAGATAGAGAAGGACCAACGGTTTGCAGACGAATTGTCATTATAAATTGAATTAAATTATAAATTTGAATTCTGTGTGTCATTGTTATGTGTATGAATTGAATTGTTTGACTGTGGAAGGAAAGTTGTTATCTAGTATTTTAATGTGACCTTAAAAATGGTTAAAGAAATTATTTTCTGACTGGAAAATTTAACAAATTGATTATTGATCTTCGATCAATAAGTTTGGAGCAATTAGACAAATTGTCAAAGACTGAGTTTGAAGAGTTGAATTGAACTAGTCAGTAGTACAGTTATGTATGTGAATTAAAGTGAACGGGATGAGCCCTGATTTGGTGAATGTTAAGCATGACAAATTGTCTTACCAGGTAGCACGGAAATTGTACAAAATAGTTCCTGGTTGGGAAAAGAATTAAGTTTGCTTTGGTTTGGATTCTATATTTGAAATGAATTGTGTACTTTGACGAATTGTTGTAACTGTGTAGAGTATACTAAGCTTGGTGAATGCATTGCAATCATGCCCTGCATTAGTTAGAGACAAATTGTTGTAGGACTGGGATTGGTTTCCACTCATCTAAACTAGTAATTAGGCTAGTAAATAGTGACTGGACAAATTGTCTTGGTAATGCAAATCACCAATAAATAAGTAACATGGACACAATTATATAAATATATTATACAATTATTATATTTGCATTTGTCTAGTAGTAGATCATGCGCATGACAAATTGTGGTCAAACCTGACAAATTGTTGAAACTCTCCCTAGAACACTAGGCAAGAATGAGACTGCATTTCACGCATCCATAGCATTATTTAAAGGATTGGCAACCAAATTATACAAATGGGTATAAGAGTGAATGTATGTTTCCTTTGTGTTTGTGAAATATCATAGTAAGTCTCATTCCAATCTTGAATACAAGTGACCCTAATCACAAACACGTTAGACTATTTGACTATTCCCTAGATTTGAACCCCTATACTAATTCTCTGGGTATTTGCAGAAGTAGCAAAACTTAGACTACACCCACCCACCCCATAACATATAATGAGTAATAAAGACATCTACAATTTCACTCAAGGAGCAAGAAACCTAAAACTTTCATTACCAAACATAGGTGTAGGGTTCAAACTTGATGGCTTGTGAGCTATGAACCGGTTAGATTAGACAACTTAGGCAACTATTGGGTAGCTTAGGTAGCCTAAAAAAATATCAAAAGATTATTTTTTGGTTTGCCACTTATATTTACCACTTATATTTACCACTCATTTTGTTATTATTTTAACCAACTTTGTTGACATTATTTTTAACACTAAAAGGTTGAAAATTGAGATGTTTTGAGATGTTTTCTAATACTTCAACATCAAAAATCTTGCTGATAAAATAGTTGGAAACATTACTTATTTTTAGTAGTGGAAGCTTGTTGCATAAACCTACATTTGACGTCAAAATTGACTCGTTAGCTACCTTATAAAACAATTAATGTTCTTCAAAAGGATGTTCTAAAGGATTTCCCTCATGCATTTTTGTGAGGTTAAAAAGGCCCTTGGAGGATGTGAATGCCAACAAATTGAATGGACTATAAGCCCAATTATTTTTAGGGCAACTAGGCAACAACAATGATTTCTTTCAAGAACATTCTTTCTCCTTTTAATTTTTTCCCTCTTCTTCTTTTTAAACCTTTAACTTTGTCTAGTTACAATTGTGAAGGCTAAGTAATATTGTAAATTAAATCATTCTAAAAAAATCTACCAAATTCACATTTACATTAGGTTAGCAATGAATGAGTAATTCAAAGAAGCAAGTATGGTAATACTTTTATAATCTTGTAACAAACACTATAACCAGTGCATATTTCATATGAAAAAAAAAAATTGGCAATCATCACTCACCACTACTACATATGTAGATCATGTTCATTGTTATAGTGTCAAGAGAATTACTTTTAAGGACCTCAAGCATTAAAAAACCCAAAATAGGTATTTTGTATTTTCTAAAAGTCTACAACTTTCTGTGTTTTTGTGGATTGCTTTGCTCTCTAAACTTTTTTATAGGCTTTATTATTTTTTAATGCAATATTCTTCATCTGTGAAATCACTACTTACATATTTTTCAAAAATTATAACATTCTAAACTCTATACATTTTTTATACATTTTATATACATTTATTTTAGACAAAAGTCTTCAATTTTTTCAAAGATTCACAACTTCATTTGATTTGAGTACTAAATTCCATACTTTGCTTTGTTCAACCTTCTTCTTTCAGTTACCAAATGAATTAGGAAAGCATCCAATAACTTAGAAGGGCTTTAAAATTGATTGCAACTAATCTCACTATATTTTACATTGATTCCATACAAGTATACAACTCTAACCTTGTAATGCCGCCAAGAACTAAAAGTGTTTGATGGATGACTTTGATTAGCGTTGGTGACCACGTTTTTAACAATTTTTATACACATATTTTTTTGCTAATATCAAGTTGAGGCTCCATCACAAGAGTGAACACCACAGTTGAAGTATTTTGCATTATTATGAAGTAAGAGATTCAAAATAAGCAGCAAATGGCTATAACATAACAATTGTAGGGGAAGTGCATCCAAGTAGGAATTTTGGTATAGGGGAATACAAATTTTCCATTACATCTTTCTTTTCTATTGTTTAAATACAAAAATAGTGTAGTGCATCCATTGTCAACACAAATTACCCTTCCCTTGTCCATGTGCATTGAAAATTCTTTGTCAATGTCACTTACAACTCTATAGATAATCTATGGAACATGTTTTTTCCACAATCTTAGAAGACATAATTTGGTTGAAAAGAATGAGGGTGGAGGCTTCGTCGATGTAGTTCTAGACACAAATTTTAGACCTAAGGCATTATTAACTAGCCTCCACTTTTAGTCATGCAAACTTTGAATCTCCTAATTTTGAATTTGTTCCAACTGTTGCTTAGTTTATAGCATGTCTTGACCAAGCTTGGCACTATCCATTTCAAGCACTCATAGAGTGCATATGTATCATTGAGTGATAAGTGATTGTTTATGTTTATCACTACTTGATCTTTGTCAATTGATGTTTTGAAGACTTTCATCATTGCAATTCTACATTTGGGATAAAAATTTACAAATCACTTGTTGATCACTACTATAAAATTTGTCTATTTAAACCACCAATCCACAAACCATTTCCACATTTTAGTAGCCTCTAAGATTGGATTGACTAGAACTCTACAGTCATAAAAAAATTGTCAATTGCTTCGCCACGGTAACTCATCATTCTAGGGTTAAAAGTTGGATGAACAGACTATAAACTTCCAACCTATGTATCACTTATTCTATACCTCCTAAATATTTGAATTGATTAAATTTGAGTTCATAGAAATGCATATAGTCTAGAACCACAAATTGTACTCCATTAATTGTTAACCTCTAAATGCCCAAGGCACCCAATTTGGATGTTGACAATACTTTAAAGCTAAATAAAACCTAACCAAGTTGCTATTTTTAGTAGTTTATGTTTTTTTAAATCTTTTTGAAGGCTAGTTTTAGAATCAAAAATCTGATTTTGAAAACGATTGATTATGATTTTTCTATTTAAGATTATGTGCAAGAGTGTCCATTGCAATCTTTATTTTCCATAGTGTTGAAGGCTCTTGGAAACAAGCCTTAAATACACTAGATCTTGAAGAAAATTTCACATTAGAAATTTATTTAAAAAAAATTGTAAAGTAGATTTTGAAAAGTCATAAACTGATTGAGGTATGCATGTTATGTTCTTTAACCTCATTTTTTGGGGGTGACCAATTTTTTAGATTTGATATGTAAAAACAGGATTGAAAGACTTTAAATCACTTTTGCAATTTTAACATCCTCATGATTAGATATTATAATCTTTCAATCCCTAAGTGATATTGACATGTTTTCTTTTCCAATGTGGTTTGTAACACAATGTAACAAAAAGATGCATCATGTCCTTTTTGTTCCCCCACCCCACCCGCTTCCAAAAATTGAAAGTTGTTGATAATTTTACCCACCCCTCCATCCAATGCCATTGATCTCAACAAACAATTTGAGATATGGATACATGATACTATATTGATACTAAATACAAGATACTAAATATTATATTAGTTCTAGATATGGATACGGATATGGGATATTATATTGGAACAGTACTAGATATGGATATGGGATATTGTACTACAACAAGGTATGGATATGGGATACAACAGATTGGGATAAATCCCATATAGAATGCCAAACCTAATGGCTTCTCAAAATTACCAATAGGGGGAGGGAAGGGGGGGATAATGAAACAAATTTAACTTAAATTGATTTCAATTATTATTTTTGAACTTAGAGGGGGGGGAGGTTAAATGAAATGATTTTAAATTAATGTAAATTAACAATTTGTTCACAATGACAATGAGCTCAAAAGATGCAAGAATTGCATTAACTCACAACTCATATCTAGTTTGAATTTGTATGGTTACAATTATGAAAAAATTGATACAAGTTATCAAAATGTTCTCTTTTTATCAATTTAGAGAAAATTCCTAGAAGCTCATTTAGGGATTAAAGCAGACTACCTTAACCCCTAAAGCCCCGTCTGTCCCCTCGGGGGACAATTTGGGTCCAGGTAGGTTCCTATTGTCTCAATTTGAAGTGAATTTTTTTGAGATTTTTTGAGGTTGTGTAGCTCTGCAAGAGCTTTGTGGATATATAATTTTTGTTTCAATCGGATGCTGGGTGAAAAAGTTATGACACAATGAGCAAGAAATGGAGATTGGCGGGCAGCCCAAAAAAAATTACAAAAAGTCTAAGATCTTACGGTTAAATCCCCCCCAAAACAAAAAAAAATTGGTTTCCTTAAGTGAATACAACAGAAGTGGTAGTTTTGAGTGGTTTTTAGCAGAAAACACCCTCGGGGCTTTAGGGGTTAACGAGGATATCTCCAGTTGATTTACAGTTGTGTTTTGCAGAAAATATTAGGGGCAATGCCTCTCTGCATGGGGTTGCTTGTTTATATTTTATATCCAAATTAGACAAAACAAACACTTGATTATCAGCATGGCTGGAGTTCTTTCTACTGAAACTTTAATGATTTACTAAGGGCGCAAAATTTATGTCGCCTGCAGAAATAGTGTCTACAATTTTATTCTATTTTGAAAATTAGTACCATACAGTAATATTTCACCCTGCACTAATTTAAAAAAGTGTGACTTTGGCCAATTAGTGTCCCACACATATAGGATAAATGCCCCAAGCAAATCAATTCTGGATTGAGAGATAGATGACTAATTCGCACATAGATTTTTTCTCTCCGTTCAGCACAAGCTGTTTGTAAATTATACCCCTCAAGCACACAGCGCTGGGAGTTTGGTACGACTCTACATGTACAGGAAGCCTTTTGCCCAAAGGATAAATGCCCTACCTTAACTACGTTGCATGGAAAAAACTCTACGTCCTTAAAGCTTGCTGCAGCTGCAAAACTTGTTGCCTTTGCTCAGGAGGTAGGGAGTTAATCTGTTCAGGAGTGAGGCTCAAGACTTGCTGGAGTAATGCCTTCTGCTGCTCTAATTCACCAGCCATCTGCTTAAGGAAACCCAAACTCAATCCATAAGTTCAAAGTTCAAGAATTGCTGCAGCAGTTGATCTACTTATGAGTCAAGGAAATCAGGTAAAAGGTGTATCCCATACATCATACACAGTATTAGTGTACAGTAATGAAAAGGGTATCTTGACATGGCACCCTAGGAAAGGAACTCATTTAAGGGACAGACAGAGTGCTCTTATACCAACGCTGGACCTCGAAGCAACCAAAAACCTGTGGCACCAAAGTACCTCAAACCTAACGAGCTCAAATAAAGGTACAAATTACGAAACCCCAAAAAAATTTACTTTGAAGGAGAATGCAACGATTTTGAAATGCTTACCGGAGGTTGCTGCAGGGGCACTTGCCCTGGAATTGCCATCTGCCCATACGGGTGAGGTTGCATGGCAGGAGCGGAAGGTATACTACCATCTGGAATACCAGCCTGGTTCCCATAATTTGGCCGAGGCTGATTGTCAGGTACTACAGGAGCTCCAATCAATGAGGGACCACTGGACACCGGCACTGAAGTATTTAGAGGAGCCTGGTTTCCACTGCCCATGGGCTGGCCAGCACCCATAACAAGTCCATGCATAACCTGACCAGGAATACCAGACGGTGCACTTGGAGGTGGAGATGGCTGATTCATGGGGGCTCCAGGTCCTATGCCACCTACCTGAGGCATGTTCATATTCCTTCCCATCTGGGGTATGCCACCAGGTCCCATCCCTGGACCTGTTGGCATCACAGTCTCGGATCCAGAGACCATGCCACCAGCCTGTCCAATTGGGGGAGGACCCGAGCTCCCATCCATACGAGAATTCTGTTGCAGCATCTGAACCACATAGATGAGACAGCAGTCAATGAATGAAAGAGAACCATAGGATCACTACACCATAATGTGCAATTACTGTAGTCCAAACTAGTTCTAATAAAGTTTTACTTTGGACTGTAAGTTTGTATTAAAAGTGTCATTTTAAACTCACTCAAAATATAAATTTATCTAAAATTTTGTCCTTGATACATTTGAATAGCCGTTGTGACTATAAAACAATAGCAAGATGTAAGAATGATGTAAAATCCAATGTAGCACACAGTGAAAATTGCCCTTTTTGTTGTAGTTGTTTGATAATAGCTAACTAAAAAATAGAAACGTCCTGGTTCATTATTCTGTGACAAGACAAGACATCAAAGATGTAGCATATCATTTGTCAGAAGAAACTAAACCTGATATTGCGATGGAGGAGGTTGACTTGGTGGAGGTGGTACGCCTTGTTGAATATAAGGCATAGACATCCCACTACTTTGCTGTACCATGCCACCTTGGTGCTAGAAACATGCCATAGAATTGTATTTTAGAGGCGGCAAACATAATGTGAACAAGACTGATCAAACTAATTCAGAAAGCACCTCAGGATAAGCGGTAAATAATGTGCTCGGCAATCGTAACAACAAATGAGTAGCGCACTAACCCTGATCGTTTAAAACACATCAATTCAACATTAATTCTACAAAAAGCGTTCCAACCTGAAAGGGTACTTGGGGGATTGGCTGCTGAATTTGCTGTGCCTGATAATACATCGGTTGCTGAACTTGGCCAGGAATTCCAAGAGGTTGAAGTGGTCGAGGCTGTGGCGGCAAAGGAGGTTGCTGCATCAAGTTAGTCGGTGCAGATGGGATTGCTGTTCTTGGCTGCTGTTGCTGTTGCTGTTGCTGCTGTTGTTGTTGTTGCTGTTGTTGTTGCTGCTGTTGTTGCTGCTGCTGCTGCTGCTGCTGTTGTTGTTGCTGCTGCTGCTGCTGTTGTGTGGGTAACACGGCCTGACCCTGACATTTCACAAGAACTCTGTGACGAGTACTAAAGAGAAATAAAAAAGTAAGCAAAACACAAAATGTCAATAATTCGTCAGCCAACATATGTGCAGCTGGTCACACGTACTTTCTATTCAACAGTCAAGGCGGAGCGAGGATTACCATTTGAGGAGCGCGCACCATCCCTAACATTATCTGCGCCTGCATCACAACAATTTTGGAAGTCTTTCATTTTTCGAGATCAAAAAAAAGAAAATCACTAGAGCAGTTTGTCAAGCATCTGTGACAGCTATATCAAACAGAAACCAAAGATTTGCAAGACTAAATAAAAACAATATCTGAGTAAACCTTGCTACATACAAGATCTGCTAGCAAAGATATTAGACGAAGCCTTATAATTCCGGTATGCTGTGGACATGACTAAGAGATAAACACAATAGAAGTAACCAAGTACGGTCCTATGAATTCGTTGATTGACAACAGCAATACCGTATTGAGAAACTTGATTTGTATAGAAAAAAACATGCTAAATCTAACCTGAAAGAGGGCTTTAGTTAGTTGCGGATGAGCCATGAGTACTTGGCGAGCTTGCTGTTGATTTTGTTGAATCATCGTCTGAAGGAGAAAAGAGGAAACACTTAGAACACACAAAATATCCTCGTTTCAATCATATTTCAATTTCCAACCTCCTCAAAGTGCCAGAAGACACATACCTTCATCTGTACCATGACATCAAACAGCTGCTGCTTCGACATTCCAGCCAGATGGTTTGTTAATTGGTCATTGCCCACAATAGCCGCAGTTCCATTAGCCACAGGCATCGACTGTCCATTCATTGGCACACCGTACTGCACATGTGCAAGAAGCTCGTGTCACAAACTAAGGAATCTTTGCGCACAGCAACACAACAAAAAACGATGATCACTAGAACCACCCTTCTCTCGCCCACTTCAGCGTCACATCAATTTAACTTATACCTGTTGTTGCTGCTGTTGGATGCTTCCCAGAGTACCCGTCAGAAACTGAGCTGCAGCAGCTGCAGTTGCTTGACCTATCGGTGGCTCCCCACTTCTGTCGGGTTCAATATTACTTCCTACTTGTCGAATACCTGATTGCCTATGTCCATCTGTGCCATCGAAGTCAATCCAGACGATTTTCATGTCATTGGATTCTGGTAAAGAAACTCAAGTACACACGAAGTCACTCCAAAAGAGGCAACACCAAAAACTATCTGACCAAGAATGTCTCCATGATCAGCGCACATGAATCCCAGCATTCAACGTTCAAAGAAAAAACTTCGTTGCCAAAAAAGACTACCGGTACTGAAACCAGTTGATTGCTGACCTTGTCCGCTTTGGCGCTGCAATACAAAGTATAGGTTTTCAGTGACAGCATGACGGCGTCTAATAAGGAAACAAAAAATCAAAAAACAAATGCAAATCACAGACGAGTTCTTCTCTACAACTTGCACAAGATGACAATCTATGTAACCTCTCACACCGAAAACAGACAACGATTCCAAAAGCAAGTGCCAGCTCTATGCGCTGGTCACGACCACAAACACCACAATTGCGGACTACTCCCTCACTGGCGGGAAAGCGCTTCTCAACCCCGTCTAGAAAAAAATTCAAGAAGAAACAGTAAAGTAGAATGTGCTAAAGCACACAAACACTGCAGAAGAAATTGGCACCTGATCTCGATTCCTGTCACCGCCACCTCCTTTTTCATTCTCAGCAAAATCTACTCGAAGCTGTCGGCCATTAATTTCGTACCCCTGAAGATTCCGACGAGCACTAAGAGCAGTTTCCTCATCTCTGAATTCGCAGAAGCCATATCCTTTAGGCTTTCCGGTCTCTCTATCCAGTACCAACCTGATTTTCACATGTACTCGCATCAGAACAAAAAAGAACAGTGTCAAGCTATCTGTGCAGTGATGAATACAAAGCGTGATACGACAGATTCTTCAACAGCTGCTGAAGAGCAAAAAAATTCTCCAACATCCAGTTCATTCTACACTACTAGATCATGCTTATTTGAACGTATCATTTGAGTAGCGACTTCCTCTGAGTCTAGTACCATCAAGTCAAGAGAAACTGCAGCAAGCATATTGAGAACAATTTGTGACGCCATTGATAAGCTAACTGACCAGGTACACCCCTTATAGGAAAGTAGCAAACAGACCATCATGAACTCAAGTGCGCAGAAGACATACCGGAAATTTACGACAGGGCCTACTTCCTCGCAGATATGTACCAGCTGTTCCTCGGTTGCATCGTACGGTATATTTCCAACTGGAACAATACAAAACGATTCTCATATCATGCATATTGTTGGCCTCTGACAAAATAGACAACAACACAGCAGATATGGACAAAACGAGATAACAAGACGAAACACGTAGAACACAAACATAAAGTGTGGAAGACTCGGAAAAAGTGAAAATTTGAATTCGCCTCTGACGTGTAACAAACCGAACGAGCGAATGGCAAAAAGTGATGATTTAGGCCCCAATCTGAGCTACTCGAATTGTTGATTAACACGGATTGCATATGAATTCGCTGCACGCAAGAAATTCTAAGAGCTACTCCAACTTGTCCCCGCACAAATGATTTTCAGCATTGAAAACAAACTTTAAAAACCGCTCCAGTGAATGAGAATAACAACCCCGTAACTAGAGAAAGAAGAAGATGCTTGTTTTCCTATCAACATTAAATCGGAACGGCGGGTATAAAAAGCCTCCTTTAAAACCCTAGCCAGCATACTTAAATCGGTAACTGTGATCTGAACACTGAGAATCAGAATCAGAACATCGCTAATAGCTTGTTAGAAGCACATTGTCGATATCACTCGCAAGATTAGAATCAGAATTAACCAAGAAATCTTTTTAAAGAAACTGATTATTGACTCTCTGTGTTTTAAAATATTCATTGCACGCCCTTGATTGCTGGCCTTGAACCGGAACAGCAGCGCTACCACAAATGAAACCGAGTGAAAAGAAAGGAGGGAGGGACGCACCAAAAACACACCGGGAAGCACGGTGTTGCGTGTTGCTCATCGCGGCAGAAAGAGAGGTCCTCCCCGTCTGCACAACAATAAAGAGCTACGAGGGCATACTCAATCAGAGACTTATCCGCCGTAAAGGAGAAGCTCCACGCCACACAGCCGCGAACTGAAGGTTAGAACAAAGCGATCGACGGAGCTACGAAGCAAGCTCGGATTGCAAGAACTTTGAAACAACCACAAACTGAGAGGAGACAAGTTTTAGGGTTCCAAGCTCAGAGGAACAAGCTCAGAAGAGGCCTCTAACTGAAAACCGCCCTGTATCCAACCCTTCCTTCCCGGCATCCCTCCCTGTATCCCTCCTTTTATTGCTTCTTTTCTTATAGTTGTGAGCGCAAAAGGAGACAGTACCCCGGCTTTGGAGAGTTCAAAATAGAAGACTTCAACTTTTCTTTAATGTTTGGGAACAAAGCGTGTACAAATTTTCATTTTTCTAACACACGTTTTTTATTGACTAACATATGCAATATTCTTCATTGATTCTAATGATATAAAATTTGATCACACTTCAATTATATTTTTTATAGTACGAAATTGACCATTTTTAAACCAACAATCCTTGAATCTTTGGAAGTTAACATTATAGTAGATTTAAAAATTTTCATTACAAAACTCTTCAACCCACCGTGTTAGGTGTCTTTCTATTTATTTTCAAATTAATTCTTGACATTTTGAGCCATCAACTTATATGGTAAATAAAGAGGTTGTAAAAAATTAAACTCAATGATCTGCATTAATAATATACAAGGCTATTTGCTTTGTGATATCACTCTTTGTATCAAGAAATTGGTTTCAAGAATGTTATCATTATCATGACTTTGGTGACTAAAATGCATGTGATTATAAAAACTCCATAGTGGTATTATGTGTGTGATATAGAAATAATTTAGGTCTCACAAACTTTTGCTTCTAATAGTTTTATATTTTTTGTTATATTATACTCCCTCCGTCCCAAAATGATCTTCCTGTTAGACAAAATGTTCCGGATTAAGACTAAAAATAACATTTTTAAAGCTTGTTTTGCACTACATATGGAGTTTGGTGCACTCCTATTGCCCTTGAAACTTTGAGTTTTGAAGCCCTTTTTAAAGTGTAGTTTTGGATTATTGAAAAGTGAAATTTTTTGGGTATTTTCAAGGAGCACCAATGGTTATTTAATTATTGAGTGTGAGGTCGTCATTTTGTGGGTAGTTAGTATAAGTCAAAGACCATATGTGGACCTATATTTTGCCTCCCAAAGCCTTCATCTCTTTCAATTAGATAATATTCAAAGAGATGCAAAAAATAAAAACAAAAAGTGTTGATTGACCCCTTCAACCATTTTATTTGTCTTTTGATTAGTGATTGCATAGATGGAGGGGGAACTATCGCTTGGAATTGTTTTGTTAGTCCTAGAGAACAACCAAAAGTTAAATTTGACCAATTTGCAGCTCACAAAGTACAACAGGAAGATCATTTTGGGACAAAAAATGAAGGCCAACAGGAAGATCATTTTGGGACGGAGGGAGTAGTATATATATTATCATATTGATTCTTGAAGGTTGAAGTGTCCAAAATTTTGCAAAGATTGATAGACAGAAAAATGCGTTTAGCCACTTGGAGTTGCTATTTCAAAAAATTAATGAAGCAAATGCTAATTGTTCCACATTTCTATAGATTTTGAAATTTCTTTTGAACAAATACCCTACAAAATTTAGGAAAAAATATTCAATGACTTTCGGGCTTTAAAAACATTGTAAGAGAAAAAATTTACAATGTGAGTAAAAATTAAATTAAAAAAATTTATTGTAGTTAGAGTTGTGCATTTCAAGCATGCAACCAAAAATTCCATAACAAAAATTTGAAGTCATGATTGTTCTAAGTTTATTTGTATTATACAAAATTATTGGAGTATAGACATATCTAACAATACGATGTAATCTATATGGTTATTAATAAACAATTTTTATTCAAATGTTGTTAATAAATTTCATTTTTAAGCACTACTATAGTAATAAATCTTTGAAAATCATCAAATTTTGAATAAATTCTAACCTTTAGAAGTTAATAATACTTAATTTCATTGAAATATTTTAAATATTATGTTATAATTATTAGATAATAGCATGCCACACATTGTACTAAATTCCATGATATTCTTACATTTGTATATAAAATTTTAAGACAATAATGAAGGTAACACTTCAAAATTTAATTAACTTTTAATTTAGGTACTTTAGTCTCTTGAGGTTGGATGACTTTGCAACGGTGTCCACTGCAACTCAAAATCCCGTAGTTGCAGAACCCCTCTTTTTCTTGTAGTAGACTAATGTAATTTTAAATTTACAAAATATTTCAAAATAAAAAGATATATAAAAATATATGAATCCTTAATATAAAAATATTATATAAGATTCAATATTTTAGAAATACAAAGAAATACTCCCTTTATCCTGCTAAAACTCTCGAAATTAGGCACACTTGGTATTCTACTA
Organism: Antitrichia curtipendula; assembly: GCA_951230915.1. NCBI lineage: Eukaryota > Viridiplantae > Streptophyta > Bryopsida > Hypnales > Leucodontaceae > Antitrichia > Antitrichia curtipendula. The sequence continues at coordinate 17,921,678 of OX579636.1, read as the reverse complement.
AATTGCTCCGTTTATTGATTTTGACCATTAAGTAAACATTGAAAGTGAAGAATGACCTCGTGGGAGCAAGTAACGAGCTATCAAGGAGCATTCTTCTCCTAGCAAGCTTAGCTTTGCCCATAATTTATGAGGCACCTTGTATTTGTTGCTTCCTCAAATAGTCGTGTTGATAGTGGATTTGGCCGGTGACTACTTGGGTTCTATGAAGATTTGTTTATGAAAGAGGCCAAGTTTCCTTGTTTTGGATATTTAGGTTGGGAGCAGGTACTTTTAGAATTCCCTTATTGCCACCAACCTTTAAATCATCAAGAATGACAAGTTGGGTAGCATTTACAAACGATGTTCAAATATGATACTTTCTACATGAATTTTGAGTGCTTGAACAATGACCTCTAAGCTGGAGATTTTGCATAGATGTAGGGAATGGGTTATTGGTTCTTGAATGCATGTACCACTAGCACAAAGACTAAAAATACAGTTAATCCCTCATGGATGAGCTTTTAGAGGGACAAAAGTAGTATCATACAATGAATTGGGAAAGCATAATGTAATGATGATATTTCACACCCAACATCTAAGCATCTAGACCAATTGAAATTAAAGATGCAATGATACAAGACTCTTTCAATTATTTTAAGTTGAATTGTAGGGAAAGATTGTATTAAAGGATTAAAATCTTTCTTGTATATGGTTGGATTTTCAAAAAAGTTCATTGTACATATACAATATATAGAAAGATTAAAAAATCCACTAATTTTAATTTTTAAGTGATTGTCTAAAAGTATGAGATTTATGATATGTTCATATTAAACACAATGTGCACTTCTCTTTAATAGAAATGTCCAAGTTTGATTTTATAACAATTAAATCAAGACCTTGAGGCTTTGAACGATAATTCTATTGCATCTTTGAGTGTACTCTAAAATCTTATGATCTTGGCCAATCACTCTAAAATTCATCTCAAAATAATTCATTATACATTTACAATAATTCTTCAAAAGTTAATTGCTCATGAATTGAAATATATGCATTTACATACAAAAACCATGAATTCAACTAAATCGATGTAATCTTGGACTTAACACCTACAAAATTTACATATATTTATTTTACTATGATTTCTAACAATAATTATATTCTGTATACTACCGTAATCTTGAAATTTTTACTAGACTAACAAAAAAATTAGTCGGTCAGGGGCTTGGGATGCTACAGTCACAAGATCATACACAGCAAAAAGCAGAAAGCAAACAACAAAAGTAAAGGTATAAAGTAGGTTTCGCCGATTATCCCGGTGGGGATACAATGGCACGGTAAATACTTCGGGTCCTGCAAACATCCACTTTTGAAACGGCCTCGTGTGAACGAGAGCATTTAATGTCAAAGTCTTTAGAAGACCTTATTTGCTTAAACCCTAAACCCTAAAAAGCTTCCTTCGTCTCTCACCCTGAGGGCGAGAAGGGAGGCACACCACCTCCACGAAGAGAATTCACGCTTGAGGCCTCTAGGGTTTCATTTTGAGGTCGCGTGACTCCTTCTTTGTGTCAGTTCTCCAAGGTTTCTGTTTCCTTTAGAGATTTTGTTTTCGTTCTTGAAAATTGTGTTGCAATGGGGAAGAGTAAGACTACGGGAAAGGGACGCCTGGACCGCTTCTATTACCTTGCCAAGGAACAGGGATTTCGTTCTCGAGCCTCCTTCAAGCTCGTGCAGCTCGATCGCAAGTTTCAGTTCCTGTCTTCGGCGAGGTCGGTGCTGGATCTCTGTGCTGCGCCGGGAGGATGGATGCAAGTGTGCTCGAAAAATATGCCCGTGGGGAGTTTGGTCATTGGGATTGACTTGGTTCCGATTCGGCCTATTCGGGGGTGCGTCACGTTGCAGGAGGATATCACCACGCCTCAGTGCCGGGCGGCGATTAAAAAGGTGTTGAGGGAGAAGCGGCATGACATGGTGCAGGTGGTGTTGCATGATGGCTCGCCGAATGTCGGAGGCGCTTGGTCGTCGGAGTCGTCGGCGCAGACGGCTCTTGTGTTGGATTCTCTGAAGCTGGCCACGGACGTTTTGGCTCCCGGAGGCACTTTTGTTACGAAGGTAATAGCTCCTAAATGAGGTCGCTTATGAACTTTTTTTCCATCCAGTTTGATTTTGATTTTTGACCAGTATATGTAGTGTTATTCACTGATGCTGGTGATATAAAATTTAGAATCCGCAAACTTATACTCCCTCCGCCCCCAAAATAAGTGTCCATTTTTTTTTAAGGTTGTTTTGAGTCATATGGAGGCTTTCTTGTATCCAATTTTGTTTAGGTTGCAATAAACACATGCAATGTTCTTCTTTGATTCTAGAGATATAGAACTTGGAATCCTTCTTAATTATGTTTTTCACAATACGATCAATAAAATAGGTCTAAAAAGTTTTCAAAACAGCACTGCGGACACTTAAAACTGGACGGTCTCACAATGCAATCAATCGAATTGGTCACTGAAACCTTGGTCCTTTAGGGGTTAGGGTTTTCTATGTTGTTGCGAGTTCAGGTTCTAAGTGAAGTTTTGTGAGATCCTCCTAAGTGAATTTGAGGATTCTTGGAATGACGAGGATTGTAAATCCTGTTTGTTGTCTTGACAGATTTTTAGGTCACAGGATTATAATGCTCTGCTTTTTGCATTCAAGCAACTTTTTGAGAAGGTCGAGGTCACCAAGCCTGTTGCTAGTCGTGCGACTTCCGCAGAGATTTACGTAATTTGCCAAAAGTACCGGGCGCCTGCTAAAATTGATCCCCGTCTCCTCGATGCCAAGCACTTGTTCAAAGAAACAATTGAAGCCCCAAAGGTATGTCTCAATTTTATTAGTATGCCTATGAGTAGTCTGGGGACATTTTTTATAGTGGATAATCAGAGATTAGGCAATCCTACGGATTTTAATGACTGCAAGTACAACTTCTAATTTTGTAGCTCGATTCACTCCAGTGTAGGTTTGTTTTGTCATTGTTAGTGTTTTGAAGGAGGATTTGCAGACGAAGTTAATATGCTGAAAATAAGTTGGTGTGCAAGGGTTAGACTATGTGAGTAACATTAAGCAGATTACAGTTGCTCATTTTGACATATCATTTCATGATTTGGGGATAGGTGGTGGACGTCATGAAAGCAAGCAAGCAAAAAAGGCATCGTGAAGGGTGAGCCTAATGAGATTCTAGCAGTTCTGCCTGGTTTTTTTTATCATTGATAGAATGAAATATTTTCTGAGTACCTCCAGGCCAGTATCAATATAATGGCAGTTTTGTTGTGGATTTTATCGCGGTGCTTATGCTATTTTTGTTGTGAGAGTGCTGCGGACACTGCAACTGTTTTTTAAAATCTATTCTAGAAATCCTAAGTGATTTTGCAGAATATTTTGAAAGACTAGTTTTATGGAACTGGCATGATGCGACGATTCACTGACGTTGTTTATCTGCCAGATATACGGAAGGGACTACAGTCCTTCGCAACGAGGTTAAAGCTTCGGAATTTGTGTGGTCCGAGAAGCCTCTGGAAATGCTCGGCTCCATCACATCCATGTCGTTTACAGATCCAGATTGCAAGGTTATAAAGAACCATGATTTGACAACTGATGAGGTATACCCAACCTTAATTTTCCTTGTATCTTTATGCAAGCTTATTACTTTGGATTCGGTGCAATTATCCGAATATTGCCTAACGAAGAGACTAGTTTTGTCGCAATCCCTCCTCATTGTCTAATTCTTTCGGCTTGTCCCACAGATCAAAATTTTGTGCGAGGATCTCCGCGTGTTAGGGAAGACCGAGTTCAAACAGCTACTGAAGTATGTGATTTCTTCTGACATTCGATCAAACTATGATTCTTGATCTCATTACACGGGCTGTTCCTTTATACCGTGAAACAGGGTTCGTGGTTATGGATACTTTCACTGTTTCTTGATGGCAGCTCTGTCGCGTTTTCATCAAATTCTCGGCGCTTGTGTGCAGGTGGCGCTTGCAAATTCGAAAGGCCTTGCAGCCTGCCTCGGAGAGTGATGCAGAGGAAGAAGATGGTGACAAAAAGAAAGGATCGGACGAAGATGATGACGAAGAGGAAGAAGAACTGACCACCATGGAAGAGCTCAAGGAGTATGTGGAATCAAAGAAACGGAAGGAGCGGAAGAAGAAGGCCAAAGCAAAAGAGAAGGTATGAACTTCGAAGAGAATGTTGTTGTTATTTGGAACCAGTTGACTAATTTAGGAAGCGAGGCTTTATAACACCTAATGGTCATTCTTGTTCTTACAGGCAAAATCTCGAACAGCGACAGGAATGCAAGTTGACGTAATGGAAGATGGTGTTGCTGATACAGACCTCTTTAACCTTAAAGTTATGAAGGTATCTCTCACTCTCCCTTCCTCTCTAGCATGGAGAACTTTGGGAGACCTGTGAATTAACAATTTGCAATGTCTTATTCTTCTATACTTCCTCTAGTGAACGCTAGATGTTTTTTTAATTTTCAATTAATCCATGCTGCTACTATTTCTACTTTGTACCAGGGTAAGAAGGATTTGGCCAGGATGGACGTTGAAGATGAAGATGCTTATGACAGTGTCGACGAAATGTTGAACACTGGTCCTCAGTCAGCAGAAACAGGGGATGACAGTGATTTTGATCCTGAACTAGATCGTAGAAGGTAAAGCCTCTGTCCACTTGGGTTGAGATAACTCACTAGTTCTGCCACTGTATTATTGCATTGTTCTGATATCTTAAACTTATTTTGTGGTGGCACCTTGGTTTAGGTATGACAATGAGCTGGATCAATATTTTGAACGCGCGTACAGTAAGTATTGCTCAACGACAGACGGTAGCACAAAGCGACGTAAACGAGCCAAGTTAGGAGAAGCTGGTGAACTTTGGGAGGTAAGAAAGGATATCAGATATCTTTCTGGGAGGAAAATCCATCTTCCGTTCGTGTTGACAATTCGGTGTTTTCAAGCCACTTTTCAATTGTTCTTTTCTTCTGTATTGACAAATATTCGGCGTTTGCAGGATGACGAATTCGCAGGCAAAGATGATGATGCTGTGAGTGAAAAATCAGATGAAGATGAGGCGAACCCTTTGGTAGTCCCGTTAGCTGAGGCTCCAATTTTTTCGAAAGACCACTTGTCTAAGCAATGGTTCAGTCAAGATGTCTTTGATGGTGTGGACGAGGGAGAAGAACTGAGTGATGATGAAGAGGCAATAGCGAAGATGCGCATAAATAAGAAAGCCAAAGCACAGGCTGACGTTGATGCGGATGGCGATGTGGACATGAGTGTAGATGTCTCTGAGTTGCCAGTCAGCAATGGATCTGCCGATGTGCACACACATCCAGTTTCTGCATCTGGGAAGGGGGATTTTGAAATTGCACCCCAGGAAGGTGACAGCTCTAGTGATAGTGACTCTGAAAGTGAGGATGACAATGGCAAAGCAGAAATTCTGGCATACGCGAAGAAAATGTTAAAGAAGAAGAGTAGAGAAGGAATTTTAGACGATGCCTACAACAGGTACACATTCAATGATGATGATTTGCCACGATGGTTTGCTGAAGATGAGAAGAAGCACAACAAGATTGAGAAGCCTGTAACCAAGGAGGAGGTGGAAGCGATGAAGGTGCGTACTAATTATTTTTCTACTCATCCATTTTTTCGGACCGTTATTTTGAATTGCCGATCCGCATGGCTTCATGTTCTCCAACACTCGCCTGCTCTTTGTTTGAATGTCGTTCAGTGATGTGCGATACTGTTATAGCCAGTGAATCCCTTACTGCCCAAACTATAGAAAATCCATTTTTAAACGCTAATAGCAACGTCCAAAACATAATTCTATGATTCAAAAATGTAGGGCATGATTTCTTCTTTCTACATTTTGTTGCCCTTAAAGCTTGGGAACTTAAATTCTATTCCTTCAGGCGGGCACTAGACAAACTGTGGAGCTTGTCATTGGTTGTTATCTTGCTTTTGGGGGGGGATTCCTCTTACTGTCTACTGTACGGCGTTTCATGTTTTTCACCCTTTTTCTGCTCAGATTCAATTCCGGGAAATCAACGCACGGCCAGTGAAGAAGGTGGCGGAGGCGAAGGCCCGGAAGAAGAGGCGTGTGCTGAAGAAGCTGGAGCAAGCGCGTCAGAAGGCCACTGCAATTGCTGACCAAGAGGACATTTCCAACAAGTCGAAGCAGAAGTCGATGGAGAGGGTGTACAAGAAAGCCTTGGCCACACCCAAGAAGGGCAAGATCGACGTGGTGGTGGCTAAGAAGGGCGTGGGAGCCAAGGGAGGCAAGGGCCGAATAGTGGTGGACAGGCGTCTGAGAAAGGACTCTCGGGCCAAGAACACTGGTAAGCCTGGGCGAGGCTTCAAAGGCAGAGGGGGGGCTGCCAAAGCCAAGACCAACAAAAGTAAAGGTCCTGCCAAGGGAGGCAAAGGCCGGAAGCCTCAAAAGGGATGAAAGGTATAGCCAAGTAGAAAAACTTTTCAGTGCAATTACTGTGAGCCACGTTAATTAATTTTTACAAGCTCTAGAATTTTCTTAAAAGTGAATATTTCCAGCTTTTGGACATATTTCAACCCACAGGGGATTTGGGCTCTCCTTCCCCAGAGTACCTGCAGGGAAAGGTGTAATGTCTAGGACTGGAAGTGGCATTTGGAGCTCCCAACGGCAGCTTAACTAATTTCTGATCTAACTGATTTCTGACTTAGATAGGTAGAGCTTGAGAGTTGATGGTTGATTAAATTTTCATCAGTTCTGTGAGGACGTGTCTAGGTCTATTTTTTATTCAGTGTAATGCCAATTGACCATGGCTGAGATTATTAACCCTTTAGTGCCTGAACTAAAACTAGAAAGTTCACTTTGGAAACTCATTTGGAAGCTCATTCGCGTCATAGGAACTTCCAAGTTGTTACTGTTCTATTGTATAAGGTATGGTTTTTATTATCCCATGTTCTTTTTAAGAAAAAATTTCTCAAGTGGTGACAACAAGATTCATCGTGTAGCCATTTTGGATAGATATCAGTTTGCAATATTTTGTACTTGGTTTATCTCCTAGTAATGGGTATCATTCATCATTTGCTGACTAGAAAATGATTATTTTTGATAGAATGGATTTCTTTTTAAAGCCCTCTTAGAAATTTACCTAAAAAATTTGACACTCACATGGGTGTCATTTGGTGTTTTGAGTGTCATGGGACAACCCCAAAAAATTGAGTGGCCCATGTGAAACTCAATGAATTAGTGAGTGTTCTTTTTACACCTAGAAGAAAAGGTAGGTGTTCCTAATATTCATTGTCCTTGAACTGAGCCTTAATTGTAGAGAGAGAGAAAAGTACCTCCAACCTTTAAATAGTTAGCATGAATAAAGAGTGTCCATCTAAGGTTTCATGTACACTCTAATGTATAGAACTTAAACTAAACCGTATGTTGTATTTAATCCCATTGGATTTAGAAAATTAGTCAATGGGGGAGTAAAGTGGGTGTGATACTCCCTTTGTCTCACTAAAACCTTCCAATTAATCACAATTTTTGTCCCACTAAAAATCTTTGTTTACTAATTTCGACTATTGAATAAGCATTGGTTGTATTGAATGACCTTGTGGGAGTTAGTGGCAAGCAATTAATGAGCATTCCTCTCCTAACAAGCTTCGCCTTGCCTATATAAGGCACCTTCTACTTTTTGTCTTCAAATAGTTGTGTTGATGGATTTGGTGACCACTTGGGTGCTATGGAATCTGTTCTTTTCTTCAAATCAAGTGCTTGGAACAAAAGTCATGTTGTCCTAAACTTTTCCGGTAGCTTGGGCAATTTGGGAATCTTTGGAGAATCTTTTGCAAAAAAGATCATCAAATTCTGAAATTTGGCTTGTATGTAACTAATAAAATATGGCATATAATTGTCCCCCCAAAACAAATTTTAGTTGTCAAATCACATTCTAAGAGGAGTCAAACTTTGTTAGCTATATTGGGGTAGTTTCAAGAAAAAAAAAATTCTTCTAACTTCAAATCTTCTTATCTTGCAATTAGTGAAGTCAAAATTCATGAAATTTTTTCCACATATTCCAAATGTTTGTCTCTAATTTTTCACCATTTGGATTTCAAATAAAATATTTCCTCATTGCACAAAAAAATGACTAGTGTACTACCATTTCATTCAACCTCCTTGCGTTGCAGGGTGATTTAGAATAATTTAGACTCCATATTTTCTTCTAAATTTTTTTGTGAGTGAACCTAATATCATGTACTTATGAATGTTCAAAAATATCATGTTTGTGTAGAACAAAAAATTTACTCCAAATGAGCCCGAAGTCTGTTGACCTTGTTTCGAATTTTTTTTAAGTAGTTTTTTTTCTCACTTCAAATGCTATAATCTTTCAATCCCCGCGGTAAAAAGGTCTGAAATTCTTTCAACACTTTGGTAAAAGACTTTACTTTAGTTTTGCACGGTTGAAGTTCCAAAAAAAACTTTTGATTATCTTTTTTGAATAGCATACCAAGAAGTCATAGTTTTTGGAATGTCTCCCTGGAAGAAAAAAAACGGTCCTTTTGGGGTTAAATCATAACAAATAACAAGTTGGCAACATTTGCAAATGATGCTTAAATTTGATATGTTCTGCATAAATTTTGGGTGCCTAAATGACCATGCCTAAACTAGAGATCTTACATAGATTTAGGGGATGGGTTACTAGTTCATGAATGTATATTTCACTAGTACAAAGACTAAAAATATAGTTAATCCCTCATGGAAAAGGTCTTTCGAGGTTTTTAGTGGGACATAGGAAATATTATGAAAAATTCAAAAAACATTGTATAGATAGTATGGAAAATTCAAAAAAAATTGTATAGCTTAGGTATTAGAAGAATTGAGGAGGACTTAAACTAAAGTCATTATCTTAATGAAGGAAGGAGGGCATGAGCTAGTCATAATCTTAATGAGGAGAATGAAAGGAGGAGGACATGAGCTAGAGTCATGATCTTAATGAGGAGAACGAAGGGAGTTCTTTAGGGAATGAAAGAAGCTCTTCAACCAACCAACCCTAATTCCACCTTGCAAGAGCTAACTTGACAACAACTTTTCACTCAAAAGCTACATCTAACACGTCTGCATTGGTGGCATCTTTTGGATCTTAGGAATTGCTTACCGACTTATAAGTGCAAGGTAAATAGTGGTAGTCACACCATGTTCACAAGTTGAGTGAACAATGAATATTGAGAAGTTGGTGAGAATTTGGAGGAGCCAATGGGAAGCCGCAGTGGGTGAACAAGATGTGACACCCCCAAAAGATGTGTCGACAATGGACAATGAACAATGGGTGAAAAAGGTGTGACATGGCGCCAATGAGCCAATGAGTGGTTGAATCATGGAGCACAGAAGAATATACTTAGCTTGCTAATGAATGTTCATGTCCAAAATTCACCCCCGGAGGAGAAGATTGGGCATGAACATTCAACAACACGCTAAAAATATTCCATTGGGGAGCAACAAACCCAAAGCCACCACGTCCTCAATATTCACTGTTCATGCTGTCTGTGAACAAGCCGTAACTACCACTAATGTACAAGCCTATGTGATCAAGGTGCATAACATTCACAAGAGCAATTTTTATACTTAAAGATCTTTAATGCAACTAACTAAAGCTATTTAGCCCCATCTCCTTTGTTTTCAACCCAAGAATTTTCTATACAAATGATCAATTGTAACTTTGGAGTTTTATTGAACACTTTTGCACCAAGGGCTAAATCTTTTTAAGGACACTTTATGTATATTGGTGTATTTAGCTACATTGATTTGTCGTAATATGATAGAACTTCTATAAAGAGTTGGACCAAGACTAATCTAACACAATACTTTAGAGAGGTTTATTTACTTTAGAGAGTGTTGTTTATTAAACATTCTATTGTAATGAGGGGGAAATTAGTGTCACTTTGAAAATTAGTATCACCACAAAATTCTATTTTTGTGCAAATTGGTAAAAGAACAATATTATTTCAATTTGCTCTAGTTTAAAATAGTGTGACTTTGGTAAATTAGTCACATACACTATTAGGACAAATCAATGTACCTTTTTAAAGGTTGTTAACTGATTATTTCAACCTCTACCTTACATTCTAACTCAAATATTTGTGACACGCACTCAAAACCTCACAAAAATGGGGACTAAGACCAAAACAAAATAAAAAGTTTAATTTAGTTTTCAAATATTTGGATATAATAAAAAGCACTATGAACAGCTGAAGAGACAATTATGAGTTCCCTACTCTAAGCCAAGTCCAACTGCTCATATCCCAAACTTCAAGCCTAGCATATCAGATACATGAAGCAACAAACATCGAGAAGATCTACCAGTGGATCATAGAGAGAAGGTTTATCTCTTGCCTTGGGGTTCATTGACCCCATAATTGTGCTGTATAAATGAGTTGTTGGGGTAAGGACCCAGTGTTGACTACCGATACATCGGCCCTCTTCGACGTACCCGAGAACTCTGTCATGCCTAGCACGAAGCAAAACAAGTTCAAATTTGTACTTCTAAACCTATCAAAGGGACCAATACTTTTCTAGAGATCACCTCTACAATAATACCTCACCGCGTCCCTTATATCCTACATTTCACGGTTCGTTCTCAATTGGAGTTGAAAACGATGATTCACCATTTCGCTTTGCCTTGAGGCTCTAGAGTGTAGGCCTTGGATCAAGAGAATAATGAACATGACCAATATATGAAAAGGAACTTCGACTACACTGAGCTGATCTTCGAGCTTTGCTTTCTCGAGATTGATGCATCTGTGACGTTGGACCCTCCAAGCAACCGTATTATAACTCACTCGTAATCAACTTCTGTTGGCAACTTCCACTTTGAGAAGGCACTACTGTACGATTGAAGTCTCGACCTCCAGTTTGTAATTGTGGTCCCCAACACATGAAGCATCCTTTCTGCATTTCTCGTTCATATGAGTCAAGAATTTGATAGAGCGTTGAAATGCAGACTACATAGGATTAGTCGCAGTGTTAACTCAGCGTCAAATGCTCGACTTGCAACTCCTACTTCAGGTTCGATACGGAGTTGACTTGTGTTTCTGTGAGAGCTTCGTACTTCCCAGGCCTGCGTGCCACCAAATAAACCAGCTTCAGATAATCTGATATAGAATCTACTATGCCAGATTCTCTATTTAGTTTATCTGCCAAGAAAACCATACCGCTGGATTACATGGAGCATTCAATTACACCGTAGAATGCAGCCCATTTAGTCATAACATAGGTTCATTTCAACATAGTCCCAGATCATAATGAAGAGGGACTCGTCAGTGAGAGCAGCCTAACTATCATGCAACATGGTGAAAGATTTCCAATGATAACTCCAACATACCCAAGCTTTCTCGAAAGCGTAAGACCTCCAATTCGAACCCTCTTCAACCCCAAGACCTGCCAATGACAAGAACTTATTATCAGACTAATAGGTGTGGCTTGCCCCACTGAGATTGTGTTGTAAAACATGGCAGTCATTGTCATTAATCGTTAGCCTCATGGAGATATCCATCATCAAACGGATATATGCTCAGTAAAACAACGGCAATTGTTATAATCCAGCACTAGCTTTTGGAGAGGAAGACACACCTCCAAACCTGCGTTTGATACAAGCTCTCGCACTTCACGATTTCGCCCTTCACAAACCTGCACAATCCATCAATCTTAAGAACTCAACGGTGTCCACCTTCGCTAATGCACACGATTTTCACCAATCCGTTCTAAAGAACGACAATGGAATAATAGCTCAGTACAATCCGGGGTAGAGACTCAGGGACTTACCACAATACGAATTCTATGCCGAGAGTCACCAGATTCAACGGGTAACAGTACCACCTCAGAAGGTACAACATGGACGTTCTGCACCTTTGTGCCAGTTGCAATGACCTGCAGCTGCCGCTTAGTAACTCTCTCGGCTACTGTGGCAATATACCTGCCAAATGTCTTGGTTAGCAACATGGCCTCTATGTGAAAACACTCACTATCACAAGGAAAATGACCACGCAAAATTGGTGCAAGCTGGTTACTAGAATTACTCTTTTGTCAGTCCTGACGATGGATGTGAAACCCTTTGAGCAAAGTCACCTGCAAACAGAAGCCCCAAAATGGTTCAGCGGGCAGCGGTAGAACCTGAAATTACATTTCCGAACTTGCTTCAATTCTAAATCTTCTTACATGGCCTCAACCAAAGCAAAAGCTAGTAAGCTGCACACAAAATCATTTATAGTTTATTTACCATCATTCGTAATCAGCAGTAGCCCTGAAGTAGCAACATCGAGCCTTCCAACCGTAAAAAGTCGAGGTCTTTCGCCACCAGGATTTCTCCTATCCTGAATGCCAACAAAACCAACGACTCAAAAAAACATTAGTTTCACCAATAGAGATGCGAATTTCAGATTCAGATTGAAGATGACTAGAAAGTCATGAGGGTTGAGGGTTGCCATCAGTCATAAAATTAAATAAAGATGATAACAAGATCAGAGTGCGCAAAGCTAACCCAAATTTTCCAGTATTCCTCCAAGAGCGATAAAACTGGTTTAGGTGCATCTTTTGCACTCGAACAAATGTACCTGCCTCCCCATCAGATAAGTGATAAGTCGACAACCAAATCTTATGTCAACAGAACACCTCTCTGCCATTAAAATTAAACTCGAAATGACCTTATGTAAAAATAAGCTACAAAATCCCAATAATTAGCACGATGCTGGTCGTGACCACGAAATCCGCCTCAACTAACTCATGATCTCATACTCACCCTTTTGGCTTGTTGAGGGCGAAGTAAAATTTCGGAGGTGCCTTTTTTGGTAGGGAACGTCCATCCAGAAATATGATATCTTTCAATGCATTAACTGGAGTCTGTAGCGCACCAATGGCAGAATCAGAATCTGCTAAAAATACACACGACCTCTATTTGCAAATGTGCTCATAACAAATTTCTTTAGAGCTACACTTGAGTCAGATCCATATTTACTAGCTACACTTTCCTACAGTTTTAAAACTCTAATGATTATCAGTACTAATTAATGAGCCTAAACCCCACCTTTGACTAGCAACACCTAACCATATGGTACCAGCAACAGTAAGTTTGTGAAGTGACAATGCAATTATGCACTACTCAGGGAAAAACTAGGCTTGATCAATGTAGGAACATGTATAATCCTTCAAAACCTTGTAATACTGTAAAATTCCATTCCATAGGGAAAAATAAAACAGTATTCACACCTGTGGGACGGTACAAACTTTGCCGTTCACCTTCACCCGGCCAGCGAAAATAATATCCTCACTACTCCGCCGAGACGCAACTGCATGAAATAAACATAAGACCACACCAATCATAAATTCTAGGTCCAGCTGGAGGCATCAAAACCTCGTCAATTTCGCTTGTATAAATTTCAGCTCAAAATCAGCCATCAAGTTCACCGAAATTTAACAAGAAATTTCACATCCGAAGTTGATTTCGCATTTACGTATTCCAGATCAAAACTAGCCATTATAATAGCGAAACCCTAACATGTGAATAACAACTGCATGAAAAAACCCTATAAAAACAACAATTTCGAATCCAATGTCCATCTCGAGTCATCCAAATCTCTTGACTGAAGTTAATTTCACATTGATTGAATTCCAGCTCAAAATTAGCGATGACATTCAACGAAATCCTAACATGAACTTCAAATCGGACAATGGCAATCAGTGACCAACAGTATTACCTCCCGCCGCGGCCAACACCTTACTCAACCTCTCCGACTCAGCCCGATACGTCTCATTGTAAAACCTACGCGCGGCTTTAGAGTACCTGGGCACCGCACCACTCTTCTTCACGCCTACACTGATTCTCGTCGGCTCGGCTTTCCGAGGGGGACTGAGCTCCGTCGACGGCCCGCCCGCGTCCTTGAGGTAAATCTCGCCCTGCTCATTGATATCCAACACCGGTCGCGAAATTCGTGTGGGAGGAGGTCTCTTGCCTTCTCCGCAAGTGATGGCGAGAGAGACTCTAGCGAACTGGAATGGCAGCTCGTGGTGGATAAGAGTCGGGTGAAAGGCGGGTTTGAGAGAGGGAAAGAGTGCGTGAGAGCATCGCAACGGCGCTGCTACTCCGCCCATGACTACTGCAACTCCGCAATTGAAGTGTTAGCCAGTATGAAAAGATTGCTACGAGGATGGCGATGGCGAGGCGTGAGTTCGTAAAAGTAAGTCAGTTGCAAAGGAGCAAATACTGAAACAGAACATGAAGACGAAGCTGTTGGAGTTGGATGGATGGATGCGTTCTGGACATTGGATGGATGGATGCGTTCTGGACATTGGATGGATGGATGCGTTCTGGACATTGGATGGATGGGTTGGATGGATGAGTTGGATGAGTTGGATGAATGGGATGGATGGATGGGATGGATGGGTGGGATGGATGGATGGATAATAACTATCTCTTTCATGTCTCTAATAATATCCCATCCATAAACCCCCACCAAGAAATGTCCCATTCAAAATGGGGAGAGATTATTTTCCGTAATCTTGTCCTGACTTGTGAAATCCGTATAATTGGTGATTACAAATTTTTCATTCACTGATCACACATTTCATCCATTTTTGGATGGACGTTGACATTGGGCAATGTCCAAAGTAGAGGATTTCTTTTTTTAAAGAAGGCATTCCTCATTAGGCTTTGCCTTCCTTGTTAATATGGGTTTTTTCAAAATTCTCTCCGCATAGGTGATTGCCCTATACATAGTTCTTTGACAATAAACTTAGGAAGTAACATACTTCTTCAAAATTCACTCTATACTCTCAATAAAGGATATTATCCAAGAATAAGAGCCACTTTACACTGTGGTAGAAAAGTGCACCAGTTGATTAAGAAGTATTGGTCAAGACATAGTTATTTGAGGCATCTAATGGGATGTTGAAGACAATGAAAAGACAATAAAATAGTGCTATAAGAAATCTTGACCGATTGTAGTGTAAAAACCAAGCATCACAAATTGAAGTCCATTGAACAACTTCATCAAAAAGAATGTTTTGCAATGTAATAGAAGAAAAAGTGAAGAGATAGCTATTGCTATTTGAAATAAAGGAAGCTTTCAATTGCACGGATGAGATATGCCACTACGAAATAACAATAAATGAAGTTGGATTTCTCTAGAGGCCAAGTTTTTTCTCCTGGGGAATTGAGGCCGCCGAAGAAACTTGACCTTTGAGAACTCCCCTTACAACAAGTGTTGCATAGTCAACCATGTCATTTTTTCATCCATGCTTGGAGTTCTCCATCCAACAAGTCTAGGTTGTAGTATAAACTTAATTTGGTGAAGAACAAAATTTCTTCCAATCATACTACTCCATTTTCCTACAATTCTTAACGAATGCACTTCTCCACCATAGTATAAAGTGGCTCTAAATTACTTCAATTTGAGTGAAAGACACTAATTATTTCTAATCATATTTCATTCTAGATTCCTTTTATGTCATTGTCATTCACAGAAATGTTAGTCAATATGAACTTTAGATTCTAATCTATTCTTCTGAAATCACCTTTCAAGAAATTTGGGTGAACTAGCTCATACATTTGATTTTAAGGATCAACTAGGGTCTCCAAATAAAAGCACTTCCTCTATTTTTTAAATGGTTGATTTTGTATTTCATAATTGTAAAATGCTAAGTTGAGGTCTTAGACTTCAAATATGAACTCAAAATTTTCATTCATGTTAAATAATAAATTCCAACTTTTTACCATGGGCTAAGCATATGGATTGGTTACTATTCTATCCACTTCAAATTATTCCATTGTAACTAGCTTTAAGTCGTAGCCTCCAAATCAAGGTTTGTTGGATTTGGCCTCTTATCTATTATATTATGTGCATAGTGTTTGAACTCATTGTCACAATTTCACCCACTAGTAGAGGTTATAGTGTCATCTAAAATTTAAAAACATTCTTAAATTTAAAAATCTAGTTATGATAAAAAAAATTTAAGAAAACACTATGTTTTTAATGCAACATGGTGTTGTTACAAATGTTGCAACAATTGCACTACTAGTATCACACTAAATTATTATACACTCAAAAAGACTAGCCAAAAAAAATTGAGATATAAGGACTCTAATTTTTTTACTAAGCAAATAAATGAAATAGTTTATCTCCTTTCTTCGAGTGTTCAATTTTATATTTTATAACCTTTGCTTGCTAATTTGGAGGCCTTAATCCAAATATGAATCCAAATTTCTAAATTTTATCATCTCACAATGAGTTTTTATTTCTTGGAGTAATTTTCCAAGGTAAAAAAAAGTTATTAGTTTTTTAATTTAGTGTAACCAATATTTGAGTTTAAAATAAGGATCTATTCATATTTGATCCAACACGTAATTACATGTCCTCTTTCTATGTTTATTAGAATTATTATGTCCTTTGTATAATAAATAAATAAAAACTAAATGCAGCTATTATCCTCCACATCCAAGAATTTTTGGTACACTTCCTTGTTATAACCTTTTAGTATTTCTATCAGTCTCTTCTTTGCTATATAATCAATTGGTACTAGTATCAATCTCTTCCTTGTCATATAACCAATTGATATTGGTATTAGTCTCTTCTTCATCATACAACCAATTGGTACAAGTATCAATCTTTTTATTGTCATAACCTTTTCTTGTCACTTTTATTGCTTAGTGACTCAAGGTGACTAGACAAAGTAAGAAGTTTAAAATCGTAACTCCATCCACCATTCATTTTTTTGGAGGGAATTGTAGACTCAAAGATTTGACTGTCTTAACCCCTCACCGCCCAAGGTCCAAATGGCTTCAGAAACATCATTGCTTTTGAAGTTCTACAAATTTGAATTTCAGTAGGGTATAGAAATCTCAACCGTACAATCTTGTATTGAACATGTTGAAAATGACATAAATCAAATATGGAGTCATTTGACTGTATAGATTGAAAGATTATAATGTTTTAGTGGTAAAAAAAGATGCTGAAATTTTCCTAAAAACACATTTGGAGGTGAAATTCGATTTCTAAACTTACTCAAATGAAAAAATTAAAACTATAAAGTGATTCAGAAGCATCATGCAAATGCATTGGTAAGAAAAATTTCACTGAATTGACTCAATGTGTTTGCAAAATAGCTTTGAAATGTCAAAAAACAACAAGAAAAGTTGCAGAAAACGCTATGTAACACTGAATCTCCTTCTACTAAAGTTCTTCTCAATCACTCATAATTACTTGGATTGATATGAAATTTTATCCACACAAACTAGACTTGTATCCGCAACTTTTCCAAAAAAATATATTGGAAACGGACACTATGTGGAGAAGAAAGAAGCCGCTAAAGTTGACTGTAATCCGAAAATGGCTGGATTCTAAATTTTGAATTGCTCCCAAACATTCAAAGAATCTTGGATTGACATGAAAATTTTACCACAATAACTAGACTTAAAGGAGAACATAACCCAACAAATTTTATTGAAAAATAACATGGGATGAAGGAGATACACTCCCCCGAAGTTGCAGCCATCAAATGTAGTGTGGTGAATTTAGATTGAACCTGTGAACTTTGATTGGCTCTCATTTAATTAGTACACCTTGTATTAATCTGAAAATTGTACCACACAAACTAGAAGAGAGAGTGCAACTTTCCCAACAAGTTTGATTGAATTCAGACATTCGATGCAAAAGTTACAGCATTTTGAATTTTCCTTGAGGACACTTTTGGTCCCCTTGGGCGGTGAGGGGTTAATGAAGTTTGTGGCAGAAGATTATTTCCTTGTCATATAACCAATTCGTATTGGTACCAATTCCTTTCTCATCATATAATAAATTGGTGCTAGTATCAGTCTCTTCCTTATCATAATCTTCTCCTTTCTCGTCATATAGCCAATCGGTATTAATATCAGTCTCTTCCTTGCTATAACCTTCTCCTGTCACTTTCATTGCCCAATGGCACAAGGTGACTAGATAAAGTGAGAGCTTTGAGAGTCGTAACTCCATTCATCATTCACTTTTTGAAGGGATTGTAGATCTCAAAGATTTGACGATCTTAATGATGTTTGTCGAAGAAGGATATTTCCTTGTCATAAAACCAACTGGTACTACTATCAATCTCTTCCTCGTTATACAACCAATTGGTACAAGTATCAATCTCTTCAATGTCATAACCTTCTATTGTCACTTTCATTGCCCAGTAGCACAAGCTGACTAGATAAAGTGAGAGGTTTAGAGCCATAATCCCATCCACCATTCATTTTTTGAGGGAATTGTAGATCTCAAAGATTTGAGGGTCTTAATGATGTTTGTGGGAGAAGAACATTTCATTATTTTAATTTTAAAAAATGCTTGTTGCTCAGCGACTCAAACTGGATATTTAGTACATAAATGTAATCTTGAAAACTTCCATTCCAGTGTCCAACTAGTATGTCAAAAACCTGACCTACACCCATGCCCAACACTGGTTGAAACTAAATTAAGTGTTACGCATGGTATCGAAGAAAAAAACACTCCATTGAACATTATATTATAACCCTTAACCCCCCCAAAACTCCAAGGTCAGCATGAATGCAGAGAAAGAAATGTTTCTCCCACAGAGCTGCTTCCAGCCACATACGTAGCAATGCACCATAAATCGTTCAAACAAGAGCACGTCATACCAGAATCCTGAATGCCATTCCCTTCCCAGGAAACGCTTAAAACACAAGCATGTGTTCAAACAATCCCAGCAAAGTAATAGGACTGCCATGAAGCAGAACATTTGTTCAACAGTCATGCACCTTCAGACCTGATCAGCTTGCACGCCACCCAAATGGTGAGCGGTGAGGAACAACGAGAAAACAACTAGCCTATACAGATCACTTCATACCTAGATGATACGAATGAAAGAATTTTTGAGGCCATGGTTCCATGTCTTAGAACAGTACAAGGCTTCCCTGAGCTGCAGAGCACCAGACTTCGGCAGTCTGCTTGAAAGAGATTCACATTTTCACAATTCTCAAATCTATTAAGTGGAACTGCTAATGACCAAAACGTGAATACGATAACATTCCTATCGTCGTCAACACGATTCATTGGCTGTAGGTGTAGAGCAAATATATCTTAACGACGTTGGCCATGTAGCTGGAAAAGCTCTGGCCAAGTCGGTGCCTCACAGGCTTAAGTCTCGTCTTAAGAGCAATGTAGCACATCTTGGTCATTAATGAAGGCATGCTCAACTTCGAAGGCGGCATTCAATGGAAAGAGCAGAAAAATTCACCAGAGAGAATCAATTAAAACCCAATCATGTACGAAACAGAGAAGATATCATAAAAGACTAGAGAGATAGGCGAACCAGAGATTTTATTTACATGTAAATATACAAGCGTGAGGGTTTCCAGAAACCGGTAGCCGATATTTACAGAGTCCAAGCGACAAAGGAATGTTCAGAGCCAGCAATAGAGCACCTATATCTACATGACTACTCTGGACTGCCAGATTAGTAATTATGTACAGGTGGATGAGAAAGAATAGAAGGAGATGTATAAGCTAACCAGGTATCCTCATCTTGCGCTGATTCCTGCATCTACGATGTGATACGGGATCGAAGGAGAGTCTGGCCGCGGTAGAAGGCAGTGGTAGACCTGTCCATCCCACTCATCCAGGAAAGGGTAGAGGTATATGCGTGCTTGCCTTCCCGCATGCTGGAGTCGATCATCAAAACTTACATGATCTTCCTATCAGATAATCAAGAGCTTCTATGTGCTTACTTCTGTAAGCCTCTAATCATTGCCTAACATCCTAATTAGATGGTAGATGAGGATAAAAATAGTCCTCCTGTCTAAAAGAAGTGCTGAGACGAGAAGAGCTCTAATCGAATTGCTGGCGATGATTCACAAGCTTCGACCGTCTGTGTGAGTAATATAACCCTGGCCGAAACGAACAGGTCAAGAAGGCTACTCTTCGCCGACACACATCTCTTAGATGCTGGTGAAGATCTTGCTCATAATCTGTGCTGAGATTGCAAGATAGGAAGAAATACCCTTCCGAAGGAATCCACTCGGAAGCAGTGCCTTCTATGTGATGATTGAGATTGCTTTGTGCTTCATTTTAGGGAACGGAGATAGCTCCTTGAGCTCTTTGTGGAGTTTATTTCAGGCCCTCCAGCCAAGACCTTGCAGAATGCGCTCTGATGTTTTGATGAACTTGGAAAATGGAGACGCATCCAATTGACGAGGGGCTTCTGAAGATTGAGGTACCGCATGAACCCCTAGAAGCGGGTTTTCTTTACGGATAGCTTCCACTGTCTTGAGATCGACAGGGCGACCGCTTACATCAGTGACGTAGAAGGTGTTCACAGCTTTGTCATCTTGAGTAGAAACATCAGCTCTAGTAACGGAGAGACCATTCTCACGAAAGATTCGCGTCACATCAGTCAAAAGCCCTGCTCGGTCGCTTGTGCAGAGTTCCAACCGCAAGCCCTGCTAATAAACAATTGCCAATGAACACTTAAGCTGTAAGCTTTTAGTGAAGATTACCAGGACTAAAAGAAAAGTACACAAAAAGGTAAGAACTAAACCAAAGGCGAATTATTATGCAAGAATGCAACTTAGTTCACAACTACTGGACACAATTACTTCAGTTAATCCTTACTTCAGAAGATCGACGCTCAATAGCGGCCTCCAAACATTTTTTGACGTTCTCCTTGGCTTTAGCGTCCAGAGTATGGCCATCCATTTGACGAATGTGATACTCCTGCACGTACAAAATATTCGCATTAAATACGGCGGAATGAATAAGGGCCTTCGAACCAACGATCTCAAACGATGTTGCATACAATCTTTCTTCAGAGCTTCGCAAAATTTACAAAATAGTTGAAATAGAAACCCAATGAACGAGAGGGTTGTAATTGCTGAATTACCTGGAGAGCAAATGGACCAGAGGAATCAATGGTGGCATGGAAGACTACATACTTCAAATCTGTCAAAGTGCACACGGTATCGAACAGGAGCTTCGGTCTGTCTGGACATCTCACATTAATAACCGAATAATTCTTCTCACTCCCAATGTGGACATCAATTTTTTTATCTTTCTTTCCGTCAGGACTCTGTGACTCCGACGGGTCAAAGTCGTGATCAGCGAGCATAAGTTGATGTAGACGTCTCTCCACGTGAGTGAAATTCTCTGCTACAACCGACCGAGCAGCTTTTTCGTTGTCATAACCTTGCATGATAGGTTTCAGTTTCTCCAATATCCTTTCCAACTTTCTCACATTCTCAATGGGCCCTAAGGTGTCCTCGTCTGTTACATATATGACACACGCTACTCGACGATTGTGAGTCCAGACTTCTGCAGCATTCACACGACAGTACATTTCAGCCAAGACAGCTGAAACCTCAGAAAGCAAGCCAGGCCTGTCCGTCCCGGTGAGCTCTATGGCTGTGTGCTCTGCGATGGTCTGTGTACCGATGCATCTCCCGGGACACTTCTGAAATTCAGCCGTCCATTTCTTCTTCTGCAACGACAGAGCCTGCACAATATAGAAATTGGAAAAATTAAATTGGTTACAATAGAACATTGCGGTGGCTCATTAAATATGATAAAGGCAGAGGTTAAGTCTCCGATTTCAGACCTTCTGAATGTTTCCAATGATTTTTTCATCACGAATCTTCCTTCCTCTTGAATCTGTCACATGGAACACTGCAAACAGAACATTCGGAAGCATCAGCACCAAAGAGCCTCTGCCAACTTACTCATTAACTGATATAGTGAAATTGCTGAAGGTCACAAACTGACTTGATGATTACACCAATGACTCACCGTCCATAAACCAGCCTCCATCAGATGAAATATAGGCCTTTGATATTGTTAAATCCATATCCATAAGCTCTTGCACAACTTCAAGCAGAGTCCCGTGTTTATTCTGACTGCTGACCTGCAACCACGTGTCCATGTTGAGTAAACAATCAGGATTCGGAAGAAGTAAATAGCACCTCCTGACACTCATTTATCGTGGATGAGAATTGCTCAAAAAATGCATTCCGACTGAAAATGAACTACGTGAAGCTTTGGCTTGGTCAATGCAGATTCCGAGACTAAGAATGAGTGCAGCTGGCTTCCACGTAAGAATTGTGAAAACTGTACTACGGTTCTAAATCCCGACATTCATAACCACACGGAATCTGATCCACACTCCCACTACAACAGCAGCCAGAAGCACTACAACTCGAATAAACGCGTTGTGGAGCAACCAGGATGACAACTTACCGACAGACACTAAAGTTGAAGAATTTTCAAAAGTATTAACCTCTGAGTAAAGGAAAAAGGATGATTCAGCACTTGTAACTTTGAATTGTGCAATGCATGTGGCAAAAAAACTCTCATTCCCTGGCGTGTCATGAACAGACTAGGACAATCGGAATAAGTACCTTGACAAGAGTGGCATTCTTTTCAGCCTCATTGTCAATCACTACCCTGCAACAACAACGCGGGAGAATTTTATGTTAGGGTGACCACATAAATACACAACAACCGGACCATCTAAAGATCTCGAGTCAGGACTCATGCGGCCAAAGCAAAGTCGCGTACTTACTTCGGCGGGTCAAGGATAGAGCTCATCGTGTCATATTCAGGATCGAAATAAGGCCAGCTCTTGCTGAGAGGCATCGACGGTCCATTGTTGAGGGACATCGGAGCCGCCAACATGTTGACAGATTCCCTGTGCTGAAAAGCAAAAAAAAATTATTAAAGATAAAGCGAGCCTTCCGAAGCCTCGGAAGGCGATAGCACGCCACCACCAGACGAAGAAACATACCAAACAGAATTCTCTAATAAAGAATTTAAAAAATCTTCGAATCCATTCACTACATGAAAAAAGGAACCTGTATTACGACAAACTCAGAACGACTGAGAGCCGAAACCGCTAAGGAAGGTCACGTACACCAAGATAACCACAGAATTTTCTCGCCGCTCAAACTAAGCCTTCTGAGGCAAGAGTCTTCTAGTCCGCTCCAAGTCTTGGCAGGAGAGGCGGATAGAAACTCGCCTCCCCGAATCCTCCACAGTTCGTTAAAATTGTCACCACGTCTACTTCTACAACTCCGCCTCTCGACTCAACTACAAGTTACTACAGTATCAACGTATTTGCGCAACCGCTTCTCCGACACACGCCATGCACTCGGAGATGAAGCAACTATGCAAAGACCAAAAAGAATCTACTGCCAACCGCCTCTCAGCCTCTAAAGTAAGCCAACACAAGAAGAAGAAGAGGAAAAACAAGAAACGAACCCTACAAGATCACCACGTTCTCTCTCTCTCACCGCCTCTCCCTCTCACCGTCTCTCCCTCCGTCTTCCTCTTCCTCTCCCTCTCAAAAGCGTACGGGTGACACGCGACCACTGCGCAGCGTCACCAATGTAAAACGGCACCGTAACAAATTTCTTCTCTACCAAGTTCTCCTTCAATATCAACAAATAAAATCTAACGTAGCGCAGTCACTCCCCAAGAATTCCTGAACAATCGAAACAACAAGCGCCAGCAGGTTCCAAATGGCAACCGACGCCCGCCATTCCGATCCTCTCCAAGCATCAATGCCACCGCATTCGGCTCGTAACTTTTTTCCAAAAATAACAGGCACCTCTCCACCACAGGCACAACAATGCACTCCCTCCGTCCGTCCGAAAACTACTCAACACCTTCGTCTTAAATTAAGCCTTATTATTATTACCATCACCATGACTACGACCATTACCTCCGGCCCTGCCCTGATTGCCTGCCAGCACGAACGCCACGCCTCTCTGACTCACCACCCCAGAGCCAACTCAAAACCACAACGACCTCACAGGCTCACAGCCTCACACACCAAAAACACAGCCAGTCAGTCCGCGAACCTGCCAATTTAACACACCAATTGCTCCGTCGTCGAGGCAGCGAATCCGATCCGTTGCAGTGAAAGCGCGAGCAAGATCCGCCATAGCCTGACCAAGCCCCTCCATGGCCTCCACGGTCCACGAACTTTATTTCCAGAAGAACCGGGAACGGGGCAGTTTGAGAAAAAACAAGATTCCGGGCAGGAATCCCCATTCCCCATTCGCCGAAAACTATTAATTTAATAAACTATTAATCCCCATTAAACTCCATTAAACTTTTGAATTCTGGATCCCCATTAAAGTATTCCTAATTATTCTGCTAATTCTGTTATGCGGGAAGTCCTCATATTCCCCCTGGTCTGGTAAGCCACTCATGTGTCGGAGAATCAGGAACCGCAGCGCAGACAGGAACTGAGTGTATTTTTAAGGGTATAAAAAATATATACAGATTTTAGTGCGGAAATTTATTTAGTGTGGGGGTATTTATCATGGAATTTTGACAGTTGCAGGTCTGGGAATGTGAGCTGTTTCGGGGAAGGTGGCCCCGTGGCCCGGGGAAAGCTAGGGTAGCCGCCGCGTGGGAGTGGGTTTGCAATATGTACCATCGCTTTTCGATTTGATCCTGTTCTAGGGCCACCTTGGTGAAGGATCTAGAGACTTTTCCCCCTGCCCCGGCCTAGCGTTTCAATTTGGGCTTTGTTTCAAAATTAGAAAGCAAAGTCAATACTTTATGGGAACACCCGCTAGTTCGGGGGATGGCCCAGTGTTCGGGATGACTTTTTACCAGCTATTTTTCCTTTTGATTCCCATAATGAAAACCCGGTTCAATATGGGACTGGGACTGGGACTGGGACTGGTTATTTCCTCTATTTTTTACACTGCCGTAGCAGTAGAGCAGGGTCGGCAAGTGGATGCCAAATATTTAACTAAAGTTCGAAAAAGTAGATTCGGCACTTTAAATTTTAATTCAGAAAACTCAACATTACATTCTATATAAAATCAAAATATTCGACACACAATTTCAGAAGACTCTTCGTTCGTGAGTAGGACGCTACATAACATTGTTAACGGGCTGGGAATGTACCTCCCAGCTGGAGGTATAATTCCCCCTTGGATACCTAGGGGGAGACTTCAGTTAAAATGCTCTGAACTGGATTGGTTGCATTGTGGTGCATTGTCTGGCATGAGAACATCATTCGCTTGGGGGATCCTCACTTTGCGGGGAGCAAAAGGGCCCCCCTGCACACTAGTTAATAATGTTTAGTAAACCCTTCCTATGAGTTGGACCAAGCAGAATCCAAGCAAAAGAATTTTCCAGGGCCTACGAAATGGGTCTAGTAGGCCTAGTATTGCCTTGGAAAAAATACAGGAATTTTGTATTTCCCACATGAGATAAAATTTGAAAATTTTGAATTCATATTTGCAATTAGAGACCCTAAATTAGCTAGAGGAAGAGAAGAACATAGAATTAACATGACACACAATAGAAGGCTTTTTTTAAACAGTTATCCTATTGAACACAAAATTTACTCTAATGGTTCGATCATAGGACAAGTTTAGCATCTTGCAATTGATAATGGTGGAAGAATACTATCAAAGACTGTTAAGTTGAGTTAATGTGGAAAATAAAGCTGAATTTAAGAAATCGTTTGAAATTTTGAGTGTTTAATAAAAAAAAGTTAAGAAAAAGGTTTGGAGAAGGGTAGGAAGGGACATTTTCTTTGACAGTTTCAAATATCCTCTATAAAATTTGTCCACAAATTTTTTTTGAGGTTCCAAATCTCAAACAAATTTTTGAAGGCAAAAGTTTACTTGATTCTCCAACTTTTTGAATTCAAATTTTTTGAAAAAAATTATTCTGCCATGCAAAATTGAGGTTTGAAATTATACTTTGAACATAACTAGATTCCCACGTTTTGACAAATGACAATAAGTGGTTAAGGTCTCATCTTCAAATTATCCCATATCCTTTGAGGATTCATGATGTACAATAAATTTCATTATAAAAACAACATTTCTCCCTCCATTCTCATGAAATGTCAATGAAGAACCAAAAATTCCTTCATTTTGCCATCAAATTTTTTTTGGATGGTAGATGGTCAAATTATGGATTGATATTGGTAGTATTGAATATTTATAATTGCAGTGGACTTAGTACTTTATTTTGGCTATTTTGAACTTTCTAGCCAATATATAACATTTTCTTCTTCTTTGACAACTTGATCATTTAATTCTTGTTGAATTTTGGCAAATTTTCTTATTCATTTTTTTGGAATTTCTTTAAAATAATTAATTTCCATTGACCCTACCCTACTACTATAGTTAATGTTTTTTACCATTTTATATCCAATTTCACCAGCTAACTTTGAACTAGCCGCTATTTTTTTCCAAACATTGATGAGTCTTGGTATGCTTTCCTAGCCTATGTTAGTTCTAACAAAAGAGCATCTTCAATGAATCATGGCAAACATCCATTTTAATGTATTTCTATCTACTGATGAAAAATTCAAACTTGAGAATGCCATCATTGGAAGTGCATCAAAAATCACATTAAGTAGATCCAAGAATATTATGATTCGACTTCAAATAACCAAAATTGAACCCATTTGAAGCAAACTAAAAGTCAAAAAAAATATAGAGAGCCACTTCAAATCATGGTTAAGAAAGAAAAATCATAGAAATGAGATGGGACTTCTAATGATGGCATTCTCAAGTTCTAATTTTACATCAATAGATAGAAATATATTAATCCCTAACTTACTTACTCAATCCAATATTTTTTGTCATTTGTGGGTGGACAATTAAATTCCTTTGATTGATCTAAAAATTTGTAGTCACTATTGATTATTGAAGGCTAACTATTGGAAGTTTTTAATTTTCACCAAAAGAAATAAATATTTGATTTTTGAAGATGTCCTAAAGGCATATATGTACCATTGGTGGAAATATAAAGCTTGTCAATTTTTCTTGATTTCAAGGTTGAAAAATTGTACCTACTTATTTGCTTTGAATTGGTCCCAATGGAAAGAGTAAAAAAATTTCATGATTTTCACCATTAAAATTTAAACATGCAAGTATTGATTTAGAGTTATTTGCAATTTTCACTTATAAAAAATTGCATTTCAACAAT
The DNA here is from genome assembly GCA_951230915.1 of Antitrichia curtipendula. Classification (NCBI taxonomy): domain Eukaryota; kingdom Viridiplantae; phylum Streptophyta; class Bryopsida; order Hypnales; family Leucodontaceae; genus Antitrichia; species Antitrichia curtipendula. Next base: position 17,894,709 of record OX579636.1, on the reverse strand, counting down.
TGCAAGATGGATTGAGTTTGATAGATTTTCATTTGAACTTAAGACTTTTGAAAATGCATTTTAATGTGCTAACACACTTTCTAGTTGTTCATGTTACCTCCAATTTGAAAAAACTCTTATATGCAAATTTCTCAAATATTACGGGGAGGGACATTGTACTAAAAATATGATATACACTTTTTTTGTTATAATCTCACAATTCCTATGCAAATTCATACTCAAAATTGTTATGTAGGGTGATTACAAGAAATGGTGGTCAATTCAATAGTGTTTTGCCAAAATTTAGAGTTTGGGCATTTTGTACTATAAGTATTAGAAAAGAATCCTCAACAATCAATTATGGTCCGTCAATCATATTTTAGATTTGTTATACTATTAACAAGTGTTAAATTTGAATAACATGCAATCTTAGCTGTACCTACTAACCTTATATCCTAGTTTTTCACAGAAAAGGGATATGTCTATATTTTAATTTGTAATAACTCAACCACAGTGATGACTTGATGATTTTTAAAAGAATTAAAAATTGCCTATAGTGAGGACTTATAATGATGAGATTTCACCAAAAGAATGATGTTGAAACCATCTTCAATATTCAAAAGAGTTTGAAGGAGCTCTATTTGTACGAATGTGGAAGATATAAAATAATATATTTTATAAATAAATTCTAAAAAAAAATACAGTTTACTTCATTAGAAATTACTATATGTTCACGCTCTTTTTTAATTTAAAAAAACAAACAATTAGAAAGGCTTGGGTAATTAGAGGTTAAGAGGATCATTTGTCGTGATCCATTAAAGAATCTCTTAGTGTTTTCAGCAATTTGTCACAATAAACCAACCTCTTCAAGAAGTCAAACAACAAGCCTATAAAAAATTGAAATTTTTTAGGAGTAGCTTTTTGTCAATTCCATCCAAACTTGGGCCTAGAATTTGTCAAATCTTTCTTATTATTATAAATTATGTAAATTCAAATGGATCAATTGGGATCAATAGAATTAAAAATATCAAAATAGACTTTTTTTCATCCTATAATAGATCACCAAATTAATGATATGGAAAATCCAAAATTTTTACACTAGTCAATTTTGATTCATGGGCTTGATTCATCTATTTTAGGCCCTTTAGAAAGCTATAAAATTGATTTCAACCATACAAATACGGATGACAATTCACTAATTCATCCAAAGTGTGTACATTTATCTAACAAGAATTCTTTAGATCCAAAGATTTTAGCAATGCATCCCTTGACAAATGGAGAACATACCTCTACATATTCCTAAGTTGTTTGGTGTTACTTTTGAGCGATTATTCACTCAAAAATCATCTTTTGTCCAAATTTTCTTTTTGCATTAAATCCTTGCATGTGTGCCTAATAAAAAGGCCATGGATTTCATCACTCCATAATTTTCATTGTAAAAGCATGGAAGGCATATTACCATCTATAGTAAGGATATATTGTAAATCCAAATTTAAAATTTTTCAACGCAAATTATTCTAAAATAAGCAATATGTGAATCAGTACACTCTCAATCTTTACACACTATAAGGGTGATAAATGTATTATTCATCACCTAAGTAGATATGATGAAGCTAAACTAAGGTGAAAAATCAAGGCACCATTAATATGTATAATGACCATATTGCTTGCCATCAATTGAAAAAATATAAATATAAATTTGAAATTGGTTGTTATAATATAATAAGAATGATTGATTTTTAAAAAATTAATTTAAAATTTAAAAACAAAATTTCTTAACTTGGAACAAATGAGTTTAATTCCTAATGAATCAAAGCCTTTTTGTCAAAAAAATACTCAAAAATGTCATTGCTAGTAAGAAGTAAAAAAAAATTTAACTTTATTTTTTTTGTATATCTAACCTTCTAAACAATCTTAACCTAATAAATACGAAATCGCATGAAAGAAGTTTCAAAAACTTTGACCATGTAGATAGCAATATTTTTAGCCTCAAATTGATGAAAATGTTTTTTTCTTGCACCTTGCTTGACTAGATTTTTTGGATTTGAGTATTCTTAACTTCAAAATTTTGCACTTTGATATTTGAATTAAGAAAAAATTATGTCGGAGAATTGAGTTAAGAGTCTAAGAAACAAATTCCAAAAAATAAATTTGTTTCTCAAAAGATTTTTTGGAATATTTGATAATATATATTTTTAAAACAAATTCTAATATTTTTTTTTCCAAAGATTTTTTTTTTTAACTACCCAACAAATTCAATTTTGAGCTAAAAATAGTATACCTTTTGTTCCCACTCATTGACTAAAATAAAAATTATATTCTTAAAACTTTGATAAATTATTTTTCGTTAACAAAAGTTTCAAAAAATGATGCTGAAAATTGAGATTACAATAGCCTACCCAAACTTGGTCCTTTGGGTGTTTAAAATATTTGCGAGTAACAATTAAATCATTGTTGTGTAAAACTTTCATGAATGACTAAATACCTTCCTTTGTCATCAATTAAAAGCACATCAATGTCTTTGTTGTCTCTTTTGTACAAGAAGTCGAATTAAAAAAGTTTTATTTTCTTCAAAGATCTTGTTTACCATTGATTAAGTAATCCAAATCCAAAAAATCAACTTCAAAATTACAAAATATATTTGACTTTTATAAACAAACCACCCTCTAAAATCCATATGAATGGTCTAATTTATTATTAAAAACTTAACTTACTCATACATAGGACCTTCTAAATGACACCTTTCTGTAATTCAATTAGTTGTTATAACCTTATATTTAAAATCACATAGTCAAAGATAATTAAATAATGTTTTATCAATTCTTGGGCAAGTACTTGTAAGACACCCAAAGCAAATGTTTGACATTGTAATTGATGTCCACAGACTTCAAACATCAATAATTTGGGGCATTTAGGATGAGGCTATGGCTTGTGCTTCTCATTAGAGACGATACTTGTTAAACAACCACTTCCTTTTGAATACAAATACAACTAGTGCTCTTCATAGTAGATTTGTTTTAATCTTTTCAACTCCTATTCCACATAATTGTATGCTCTTAATCCCTAAGCACCCTAAGGGACCAAAACAATCCTCATATAGTGTTCAAATTCAATTTGAAGTATTGTAATTTTTGCATTCGAATTTAATAAAACTTGTTGGAAATTTTGCATTCTCTCTTCTAGTTTGTGTGGTAAAATTTTCAAATCGATATAAGTTGTACAATTTTTTTGAAAGATATTCAAAGTTCACAAGTTCAATTTGAGTTCACCTAATTGCATTTTGATGCCTACTACTACGAGGGCTTCTATCTCCTTCATCCAATGTTGTTTTTTCAATAAAATTTGTTGAGTTTTGTTCCCTTAAAGTTTAATTATAGTTTTAAAATTTGCATATCAATCCCAATTGTTTTGAATGTTTGGATGCAATTCAAAGTTCAAAATTTGGACCATTTTTTATTATAGATATCTTCAACGGCTTGTTTCTTCTTTATAAATTGCTTGTTTCTAGTAAAAAAATTATAAAAAAATTGCACATACTAGTCTAGTTTGTGTGGTTAAAATTTCATATCAATCCTAGAAGTTATGAGCGACTGAGAAGCATTTTAGTTGAAGGAGGTTCAACCATAGATGTGCTTTTTTCAACTTTTTCTTTTTACATTTTAAAACATTTTGAAGCCCTTTTGAAGACACAACAAGTCAATTGAATGGTATTCCTTTTGCCAATGTGTTTGTATGTTGGTTTTGAAGTACTTTACAATTTAATTTTTTTTCATTTGAGTAGGTTTAGAAATTGAATTTCACCTCCAAATGTGTTGCTACGAAAAATTCAGCATCCTTTTTCCAACACTGAAACATTATAATCTTGCAACCTACGTGACCTAATGACTCCAAATTTGATTAGCGCCATCTACAACACAAACACTACAAGATTGTACTATTGAGATTTCTATACCTTAGTGAAAGATGATTAGACCTATAAAACTTCAAAAAGAATGATGTTTTTTAACTAAAAAAAGGCCCTGAGGACTCAGATGTTGAAAGGACGCTCCATTGCCAACTAGTCAAACATCATGTCTAATCTTATTAGATTGTGTTCCATTATCAATCCTATATTTTGATTACTTGAAACTATGAATTGTATATTACTATGAGAAATTTCAACTTGTTTTGAAAAAAATCATAAATATTATCATTTGTATTGCAAAAATTAAAAATAAATCAGTAAAAATTTAAGAAATGATTCAAATTATTTGAAATTTTCTCAAGAGGTACAAGTAGCAATAGAGATTATTGTGAAATTGTTTCAATTGGCCATTTTATTTTACACCGAAAACATTCACATCAAAGAGCTGAAGTCAAATTCAACTAGCAAAACAAATTCATCCTTTTATTTAATTGATATATAAACTTTTGATATTTTTTTGTTAGTGTAAAAATTTATTTATTTTTCTTCAAAAACATTGATGGAAAAATTAAATTATTGTGATTTTTTAAAGTTAAAGGTGGAAATAAAGCTATATCAATTATAATATATATATTAAAATAATATGAAATTTCTATCATAAATGAAATTTAGAAAAAAAAAATGATTTTATAATTTAATTCTAGTATATATATATGGATATAGGTGATAAACACAATATATTGTGTTATTTAAATTCTAATATATAGAGCTTGCAATTGCAATAACCTTTCAATATTTGAATTTTTTCAAAATTTGAAGATGAAGTAAAAAGAGGTCTTGTCAAGTTTCATTTTCTTAGGTTAAATAAAATACTAAAAAAATTACAATCAAGGTTGGCTGAGGCGCATCTATTTTTTGGATGCATGTGTGGACCTTTAGAGGTAAATGGTCACTATATTTCATATCCCTTTGACATACAAGCTTACATAGCTTTCATTTGAATCCGCCATGAAGCATTATTTAAGTGTGTTCTATAATTTCAATCCATTGGATTTTAGATTTTTGTTTAAAATAATGGTGAAATTGTATATATTTCTTGGTAATATGTTTTTTACAAAGAGATAGGAATGCATTGTTGGAAGTTGCAAGCAACAATTTTGAAATGACTTAAAGGCAATAATGGGTTCTTGTACTTTCTGGTGTAAAACGATTAATGAACAAAGTCACATTATGGTGTCTTCAATGGATCTAGAAAAGTTAAATAGTAGTGATATAAGATCAAAGGATCATCTGTTATTCGTCTGTACACATTTGTGAGGTCATATTCTTATCCTCAAGGCTAGCATGGAGATAAGTTTAAAGAGCTTTTGATAGTGGCTTGTACAAACAAAGTAGTTGATGTCAGTTATGTAAAAAGGGATTCCGTGACCCAGACTAGTGCTACAAGCAAGTAGATATACATCCAATAATATCAACTTTTTCTACGTTATACTCCGCAAATCAAGGATGAAGATAGGACCGTGGCAGTGGGACATGGTGACAACCCACTTAACTCACCACTTGGCCCACGTAGGTAACTTTGTCAGTTTACTATTTCGGCCTTAATTGAGGAGTCCCTTGGAGTCTCAATGTTGAGGCATTTGAAAGATAATATTGTGAACAGAAAGATAATTTAGGGGAATAGAATGATTATAATGAATGTACTTTTTGTTAGTTTTGAGGTGACCTAGTAATAATAGTGCAATATACTCAAAAGTTCATAACAAACATAAATCAATCAATTGTACATCCTCCATTTTTTCTTGATTCTTGAAGTTGGAATATACTTGATGACAGGGAGTAGAAAAAAAAGCCTTTCTTCTTTAAGCACTTTGATCACATAAATAATGAAGAATTTAATTTCAAAAATTGTAAATACATTGTATATGAAGGAAATATCAAGATCATGCATTTATAATTTTGAATACTAATAGTTTTTGGTCCTAAAATCTTAATCCTACTTTGTGTTTTGTATTTCACAAAGGAATGGTAATGCATTTGGAAGGTGGGATGCAAGCAACATTTTTGAAATGAGTTGAAGATGATAATAGGGCCTTGCACCTTTTGGGTGTAAGACAATTAATGAACAAGGCCTCATTATGGTATCTTCAATGGATTTAGAAAAGTGAAACAATTATAATATTCACAAGGTCAATCATTGTTTTTGAATCAAATTTCAAGCCCACAGGATACTTTATTCAATTCTGCAATGGTCGTATTCTTGTTTTGTCTTGTAGGGTAGCATAGAAATTAGTGTTAAAGAGCTTTAAGTAGTCACTTGCAAGAGCAAAAGTTGTTAGTGTTCAACTGTCGTACTCCTGGCTAGCATGGAAATTAGTGTTGAAAAAGCTCAAAGTACTGGCTTGCAAGATCAAGGTGTTACTGTCAAGCAAGGTGTGAGTCAGTTAGGTGAGGAGTAAATTGTGACCAAGACCAATACTACAAGCAAGTAGATAGACATCCAATAATATCAATTCTTTCTACGTTATACTCTGCAAATCAAGGATCTAGATAGAACTCTGGCACTGGGGCATGATGACAACCTGAGTGACAACCCACCTGACTTGGCCCACGTGGGTAATTTTGTGAGGTTACCATTTCAGCCTTAATTGAAGAGTCTCTTGGGTTTCAATGTGGAGGCATTTGAAAGATAATATTGTGAACGGTTAAGATAATTTAGGAGAATAGAGTGACCGTAATGAATGTACCTTTTGTTAGTTTTAAGGTGACTTAGTAACAATAGGGCAATATACTTCAAAAGTTCATAACAAACATAAAATATCGATTTTGCATCCTCTACTTTATGTTGATTCTTGAAGTTGGAAGACATTCAATGACACCTAGTAGAAAAAAATTCTTTCTTCTTCAAGCACTTAGATTTCACAAATGAAATAGAATTTGACTTTGAAAGTTGTGCACACATTCTATTTGAAGAGAGTATCGAGGTCACGTTGTTTTAATGTTCAATATTAATTTTTTTGTTCATAAATCTTAAGCCTAAAGTAAACATTTTGTGTTATTCATGCTCAAAATGCAATGGTTTTTTAGGGGGTGAAATGCTTCAAAAATACTTAAACTAGACATAAGAATGTCTAGATGTAGATTTTGGACAATCAAAATAAATCCCTTTTAAATGTAGATTAAAAGATCAAAAGTATAGAGACCATGAAAATTCTTCATGAAAATTCACCTATTCTTTTAGAAACAAATTATAGCTTCATTTCTATTTTGAAATTACTATTTGAATGTCTCAAAAACGTAAAAAAAATATTGGTTGAAAGTACCTTTATAGGTTTGATGACCTTGCAAAGATGTTGTTATTGTCCTAAATTCTTCTACATGTAATCAACATGTTCTAGATAAACCATAGTAATGATGGCCATAAGAAAACCCATACAAACAAGTTGACTATTGGTGGATCTTCTTGTACACCATTTCCCTTAGATCTACACACATCATACTTTCCACATGTTAGTTGTTTCATTTTTTGATTGAGTACAACACACAAAATGAAAGAAGTACCTTCAGGTAGAGACATTGGGCATTATCAACCCAGACTCTATCGACAATTTATAGGTACTAGAAATCTAATTTTAGAGGTTGTCCGAATTGATTTTCAACCATTAGTTCTTGGTTTCCAACCATCTTGACACATGTTCCTAGTTTTGATTGCCAAAGTGAGCAAGAATTAGTCTATAGAATGAGTAGTTATGGAACTTGCTTAACATTGGTTATGGATTTGTACCAACTTTTGGCTTCCAAAATTCAAAGTAATTTCATTCAAAAAATAAAGTTTACCAAAAATTTGGAATCCTTCTTATTTCTATTTTTGTACACAAGAAAAAACTGTGTTATCGTTTAGTGCTTTGCTTTAGAACATGAGCACAATCACCTAATCCTTAAATGCCTGAGGCACTAAATATTGGTGTTGACAATACTTTGAAGTTAAATAAAACCTGACCAAGGTACTATTTTGAGAAGCCATAGTTTGATTGGAGTTATGCATGTTTATGCCCTTTAACATCATCATTTTTTGGTGACCAATTTTTTAGATTTGATATGTAAAAAGAAGATTGAAAGACTTCAAATTATTTTTACAATTTTAACACCCTAGTAATCAAACACTATAATCTTTCAATTTATAAGTGATATTGTTTTTTTGTTTTTTTTCAAGTAATCTCTAATATATCAAGTGTGAATTTTACAAATCAAATATAATTGATAAAACTTATCAAAATGTTGGCATTTTGTTCAATATAGAGCAAAATCCAAGAAGCTAAAAAAAAACCTTGGAAATTTTGGTATTAAAACAAATACAAAACAATTGTTCTAAACTATATATATGTCCTTAGATTTTTTTATCTAACCATATATTCAATTGGACTTAGCATTTGTAAGTAATGCATACAAAATACCTCCTAACAAGTGTCACTTATATATAGGCCTGCACAAGATATTGAAAGGTAATGCTCCATAGCTCCAAAGGTCAATAATGTGGGCTATTTAGAGTGGGATTGTAGCTTATAGAATACCTTGTAGGACAATCATTCCATAATAATCCAACATCCACTCTTTTTTAATTCAAACAACATAATCTACCTTCAAGTAAAATTTGTTTCAACCTTTTAAACTTTTATTACAATGTTTACATACTCTCAACACAAAGACCAACTACCCCCCACTTTGTATTTTTAGGAACTCTTTATCAATATTTAGTAGGATTTAATACACAAAACTAACAATAAACAAATACCTTTTAACCATTGTTATCCTTATTAATTGAGAACAAACATGCTCATTACATAACATTGTCAAACCAAACAAATGGTATTTGATCATTTCATTGATCTACACTTGTAAGCTATTCAACTACAACATAAGAGTTATTCACAAGTGGACAACACTCCAATTAGGTGCATTGTGGTCCATTTACAAAGAGATTGTTGCTTATGTGAGCCCTATACACTATAACTAAGTAACAACCACTTCCTTTTGAATCCATATTCAATAGTATTTCTTAATAGTCGATTCATTTTCTTTCTTTTGATTTCTTATTCCACATGTTCATGTGCTCTCAATATCAATACAAACTACCTTTCTTTGTATTCCTAGAATCTATTTCTATAAATGCATTTATAGAATTTAACCTCAAAAGACTAAGTGTCCATTCAATGTACACAAGAAATCTCAAGTAGGTTCCTACGAAGTCATTTTTGGTCGAATGTTCATGAAATTTGGACATATTGTGTAAACATGTACCTCCTTAGTGAAAAAACTATTTTTTTTTTCAATCAGGTGTTTGGATCAAAAGTTATGCTTGAACTTTTAGGGCAAACTCATGCAATTTGGGAATCTTTTGAGGTTCATTTGCAAAAGAGCTCATCAACTTTTGAAATTTGACATGTATATAACTAATAAAATTATGGCATAAAATTGGTTAAGAAAAAATTTAGTCCTCAAATAACATTCTAGATAAGAGCAGTCAAACTTGGTTAACTATGTTAGGGCAATTTTAAAAAAAAACATTTTTTTAACTACAAGTCCTATTGTCTTGCAATAATTTGTGAAGTCAAAATTTTTTATTTTTTTGCCACATATTTCAAGTGTTTTTCTCTAACTTTTCATTGTTTGGATTTCAAATAAAAAAATTCCCTGCTGCTCAAGAAATCATCAAAAAACAACTAGTGTATTATCAATTCACTTAACCTCGTTGCATTGCAAGGGAATTTAGAATAAGCTAGACCCCATATTTGCTTCTAAAAATTTTCATGAATGAACTTAACATCATATATTTATGAATGATTAAGATCCTCATTTTTGTGTTGTGTCAGTAAAGCAAAATGTTTAATCCAAAAGGGCCCGAAGTCTGCTGATCCTATTTTGCAGGAATGAAAAAAAGTTTTTTTTCTTACTTCAAACGTTATAATCTTTCAATCCACTTGGTCAAATGGGCTGAAATTTTTTCCACATTCTGATAAAATACTTTACTTCAATTTTGTACATCTGGTTGAAGTTTCGAAGAAAGATTCATTTTTCATTTTTTAATAACTTACCAAAAAACACGCACTTTTTTATAATGTCTCCCTGAAAAAACCCGGTCCTTTAGGTGTTAAGTAACACGCTTGAGTAACACATCATCATGACAATCCTTACACATTTACAGTCAGAAGTTTAGGTGTTTCTTCAATGTTTTGAGGATTTGTGAAAAAAAATCATTATAACATAACTAAAGCAACACCGTAATAAGTACTTTAGATAAATTGCTTTAGTATACATCATATTCATAGAATTTTATTATTAAATCAATGCAATATTAATATCATTTCATTGCTAAAATTGTACAAATAATAATCTATACTTTTTAGAAAAATGAGTGTTTGTTTTATATAATTGTTTGTTATATACAACCAGATCTCCTAAATTGCAAGGCCAATGGAGGCATCCTAGTATCCACAAAGCAAGTTTTACCAAGTTTTGACGGAGAAGGCAAGAAATATTGAATTTCAAGTTTTTTATAGCACCAAAAATTAGAAAGTTGGATGAAAATTAGAAAAATGGTTTGGAAATAGCTATTGGATCGTTGGGCCCATAGGACATTATCCTAAAAAATCCTTGGCAATGCAACGACAACCAATACTTCTATTTTTACTTTTACTTTACTTTCACTTTCACTCTCACTTTCATCTTTTCACTTTCACTTCCACTTCCACTCTTAAAATTTGTTTGGCATACTATTTTTGTTTGCTAAAAATAATTATTCATTCAATTAAACCATAATGTAAAAACTAATTACACATAATATTAAACATTAGTGCTACAAGTTATTTAAAGAATAAAAAAATGGATATGAAAGGAGATTTCATGGGTAAAAAAAAAATAGTATTATTTTACTTCATTATAAGGACTTGTAAAATATTTAAAGCAAGTGTTTTATATTGTAAAAGATATCCACAAGTGACCAAAGCTCCAAATGCCAACAATGTTGGTCATTGAATGTGGGATTGTACATTATGCAATTTGTTCAAATACCATAATTGTCCAACTACCACTCATTTTTTAACCCTTAAGGACATTGCAAGACCTATCTTGGGCATTTTGAAATTCAAATTTTCACACAAGTCTTGATTTTAAATGTTAGTCAAACAAAAAAAATAAAACTCCAAATCTATTTTTTATACTTTTTTTTTTTTTTTTAATTGTTAAGATTGTAAATTTTTAGCAAATTAAAGGAAACTCTTGAAAGCTTCAAATATACCACTTTTGAACTTTTTCTATCAAATTTCTCTTTGTGTGGGCTCAAAAAGGACACCAATTATATCATGATGTTTATTGTGATTATCTCCATTTTTGTTACAAATTTCATATTATTTTAAGCAATTTTAAAATTATTAAAATTTTTATTAAAAAATTAGCTTATAAAACCATATTAAATTCATTTAAAAAATTTAATTATGAAATATGAAGATAAATTTTAGATATATACTACTATATAATATAAATATCAAACTTATCAAATATATTTTATAATATAAAAAACTAAGGAAGTTTGACCAAATGTAGACATAAAATGTATTTTAGTGGTTAATCCAAATACATATTGTATCCCTTTATACTAGATTTATTTCAACTCTTTGGATTCTTATTTATATACTTTCAAAACAAATGCAAAACTACTTATCTTTGCATTTTCTAGGGGTCACTTTATAGATGATTAATAGGATTTAACATGCTCATTTGTCACACACAAAGTACCTTCTTTTTACTATTACGTATAATTATTACAAATAATTTTGTCTTTTGAATAACATTCATATTAAAAGAAAAAAATAACATGTTTATAACATTCATATTGTGTTTAACATTCATATCATGTTTATAATATTCATATTAAAAGAAAAAAATAACATGTTTATAACATTCATATTGTGTTTAACATTCATATCATGTTTAACATTCATATCATGTTTAACATTCATATCATGTTTATAATATTCATATTAAAAGAAAAAAATAACATGTTTATAACATTCATATCACTTCATTATACATATTGAAAGAAAATACTTTGTGTTGCCAAAATCTATCATTTTTTGGGCCTACAACTTAATTTAGTATGCCATTTAATGTTGTTACTATAGGGAGAAAATTCTCACTCTTCTTGTAAAAATCAAAACTTGTTTAAGTTTATTAGGATTTGATTTTGAAAAATGCTTAAAACAATTTTACTATGTTTAAAAACAATCTTTTTTATGAAATCTTGTTAAATTTTGTAGAACATGGATAAAAATAAATCTTAAGAAAATCCAAAGATGGATAGAACTTATGTTCAAAGTATACAAAAGTGTGGGATGAGAATTCAAATGATTGAAACACTTATATGCAATGACCTCAAACTATAAAACAAAAAATCAAAATGTATAATTGCCAATTTAGTTATTAGAGCATGAAGTCAAGCTAGTGTATCTACTATGTTTTTTAAAATGGATAGTTTGTAGACTAGTGCATATGGTCTAAAAGCTTATGGCATGATCGATTTAGTAGTATGAAGACAATCTGTACCAAAGAATGGCATCTTTGAATTCAATCATACCAAGAAAATAATAAAATTTGGTCACAATGCAATATCTTTGGGAGTGTAGTGAGCCATGTGAAGTTGTTCTTTGTATGATATTGGCCAAAGGCCCACATTTGAAGGGACTTGAGGCTTTCTTCCAATATCGTTGATGTGAATTTACAAAGGTCATTCAAAATATTGATGGAAAGTTGTTTGGCAATTGTATTTTAGTTTTTATTTTGGCTAGCCACTACAAGAGAAAGGGGTGTTTTAAGTAGTGTCCTAGACATTACGTCTTTTAAGTAAGTTTTTAAGTAAAATTTTACTAAAAAGACTTTCTTCTGGAGATTTTCTTTTGGAGACACCAAAATTTGGTGCCTCATGCATTTAGGGTTGAATAACATGATTCTATTCAATTCTTGAGGAACTTTTTAGGAAAACAACACTTGGAGTAGATTGGATAGGCATAACATTGTTAACCAAGCATGAAGGGGGTCCTTTAGCATCCATAGAAAGGGGAGCCCCCTAGCACTTGGTAGTTTCTTAAAGTGATTTACAAATTGACCTGTAGGGAGAGGATGGGCTTTAAGGTGGGCCCGCTCTAACAATAAAGAAGCAACGAGTACCAATCACAATCCCTAATATAACTTGATTCCCCTCAAAAGTATATAGGAAAAATTATACCTTCTTAATGGGAGGTACCTCGTCGAGCGTTTAATAATGTTATGGACTTTAGAGATGCAATTTATTTTTTCTCTAAAGTAATTGAATAGATATTTTTTTGCTAGTTTTCTTTTGATAATATAACTATGGGCATGTAAATATATATTTGACATGGTCTAACAACAATAGAAGGATGCGTAGTAAAGCATCGACAATGAAACACAATTATTCATGTTCATCAATGCAATTATTGCCTCTTTTGAGCACCATAATATTCATGGAGACTGCCCTCCAAATAGAATGATGTGGAATATTTCACATTTTCACATCATCTCATTCGGGGAAGAAAGGGTGTGGAATACTCTACACCCTATTAGTAACTACAATGCCACGTGTCAAAAAATGTCAAAAAAATTAACACAATTCATTCAATTAGTCACATTTGCATGAATTATGAATTTTAAAACTCAATTACTTCACTTTGCTTTCCTAGCCACACGTAGCCATTTATGATTTGTTTTTAGCACTGTGAAATTAAGTTCATTATATACATATGGGTTGGTAGGAGGCAAAACAACCTACGTGGGATATGTAAATTAGAATTAGTAGGAGCTCTTGAACTTCTCTTAGTTAAATTAAATGCAAAAATTGTATTTGAAATAGAATTTAAAACCTCATTTAGGCATAACAAAATAATTTTTTTCAAAAAAATTTGAACTAAAAATAGTTGATAAATGAAGTTAATTTTAAATCCAAAAAATTTGTTTGAGATTTTGAGCCTCAAATTAAAAGATAGGGACAAATTTGAGAAAGGGGTTGGAAGGAACATTTTCTTTGACATTTTTAAACATTCACTTTGAATTTTGTTTGTAACTTTTGATTGAATGCTTGAAATCTCAAAAGAAAACTTGGAGATGAAAGTTAGCTTGATGTCCAACTTTTTTTAGTTTACAGTTGTTTGAGAAAAATTATTCTATTGTGCCTAAATGAAGTCTGAAATTCTACTTCTAACATAATGTTTACATTTTAACAATGGCCGATCAAATTCTCATCTTCAACTTAGTGTTAGATGTTTTTTAGCTACATTTAAGGGTTTTTTACACCCGTTCCCTATGCTACAAACCAGACACTGTTGTCCAAAATTCATATATATATAATCTGACGTGGTAGTAGTCTTGCCACATCAAACTGTTGATTTGGATCTGATTTAGCACAATTCTCATGTTCCCCATAGTTTGGGAACTTGGGGTCCTTTACAACTCCAAAATCTCATTTAACCCCTAAAGGTCAGAGACTATGTTTTCACCAAAACCGCTCCAAAACTGCTATTTCTAATACAAGTACCAAATTTTAGAAAAAAAAATTTAGAAAAAATGTAACTGCAGGATCTTGTATTAAACTAGCTTGAAACATTACAAAAAATATGAGGCCTCCGGAAGGCCGTTAAGCTTGGCCCCCTGTAGTGATACTACGGAGTTTTTTTCCAAAAAAAAAAATTCAGAAACTGAAATTCTGACGTGGTCGAAGTTCCACGCCAGCGCTGACGTCAGCGCCACGTCAGCGTGACGTCACTTTTTTAAAAAAAAATTCGGGAAAAAAAAAAAAAAAAAAAAAGTTATTTTTTTTCAAAAAAAAAAAGATTTTTTTTTTTTTTTTTTTTTTTCCCGTAATATCACCCGCGGGTCCCGAAAATCAGCACTCACGGCCTTGTTGAGGCCTCATATTTTTTGTAATGAGTTGTAGAAAAAATTTCAGAAATTTCCACCGTGTGGATTGCAAGATAATAGCGTTTGAATTGACAAAAATCCTTTTTATGTCCCTGCGAAAATCTAGGCAGCTGCACTTCACAAGGTCACATTTGTATGAAAAAATGTCCAAAATGGTGGTTACTCTTTGGATTCATTCTTCAAGGCAAGTTGACTACATGCTTGAAAAGAAAGAGGTAGAGAATGTTCAAAACACTAGATTGTTAAGAATTTAAATATGGAATTGAAAAATGCCAATCCCAATGGTTGTAATGTTTTAATAAACAATCTACAATCAAATTTTTTATTTATTTTCAAAAATATTGAAAATTGAGTTAAATAAAGGACTTCAAGGTTTATCTTTGAGTAGAGATTCCATAACTACCTTGAAACTAAAACTCTTCATAACTTTCATCTCATTTATCAAAATGAAATGATTAAAAGCTTTCAACATATATATATATAAATCTAAATAACCAATTTCAAATTTTTATTTTAAAAAAAAGTGATTTTTAAAGAAGTTTTTTCAGCTACCCAGGCTGCCCACCAACCAATGAAAATGACATATCATGCAATAACTTTTTAACCACGTAGTCAAAAGTTATGAAAATTGTTGGGACTTAAAGCTACTCCTTGGTCACAACTTTTGTGAAAATTTCAAAGAAAAAAATAAAATTCCGGTCATAGTGAGCTGCCCAAAATTGCTATGTTGTCAAAAAATGGTGTTTTGGTCTTTTAGGGGTTAATGTCCATACTTTTTGAGGGTTCATGATGGACTTTGAATTTCAATATAAAATGATGTCTCTACCTTCTCTCCCCACAATTGTCAATAAAACATTTCATTCATTTAACTATCAAATTTTGTTTTTGATGGTAGATGAGTAACCCTCTAGAGTCCCAAGGCCTTTTTTTACATCAAAGACCACTCAAAACTGCCATTTCTATTGCAAAGAGCAAAAAACTTTAGTTTTTTTTTTTAGCATATCTAAAAATAGAATCTTGTACCAGTCTAGTATAAAAATGCATGGAAAAAAATTCAAAAACTTTAACAACATAGACTACAAGATATTTGCGCTTAAAGTGAAGAAAACAAGTTTTTTTTCAAGAAGATGCTTAGATTGCCTCAAAAACAAGATTGTCCATCAGTTTCTCATCATTAGACCAAATAGAACAATTCAAAGTTGTAATGTAGACTAAAATATATATTAAAAAAATTCAGTTTTTTGTGATTTTTTCTGGGTTGTTCCTTAAGCTGCTTTTTGGACTTAGAGTGGCATAACTTTTGCTTCTAAGCACCAATTGAAATAAAAATTATATTTTTATAAAGCTTATCTAATTTCCTATTTTGAAAAAAAAGTTTTAAGAAATCATGTCAAAAGTTGAAATTACACAAGCCTACTGGAAATTCTAAGAGTCCCTGTAGTGACTTTGGGACTTTAGGAGTTAAATGGCATTGATATTTGACCCAATGTTTTTTTTTAATTTTTTTGGCAAACATTCCCCCTACACAATTTTTTTTTAATATGGAACACACCACAAATGTACTACCAATGCTTTGGTACTAAACCTTATATTAATGATGGGTAAATGAATTATGTTGATGAAGACTCTGAAGAGAAAAAGGCAACCTCTATGACTGCTACTGAATGTTATGTGACATTGTGACAAAAGTGTGTCCCGCCACACATTTTGTGCAAATCATTTGTTATTGCAAATTGTTATTGTAAAATATAATTGTACCCCCCTTTTTATATTTTTTGAAAGCTCTTGTGGTAGCAATCAATACGGGATATTGCCGTCATATTTTATATATCCAGATGTATTTGTATTCTATATTCTACATATTTATATGTATTCATATGAAATATACCATATCATATTTAGTATTGTATTCAACATTGTATTGAATATTGGCACCATCAACAACCACACATTTTCTATTCATTTTGCAAATCAGCGATATTAGAGGGGGGACATTTAAAAAAAAATCTAGATCAACATCTTTGCTTTTTCCACAGATGCGGGGGAGGAGTTAATTGCAAAAATAGGAGTTGCCTCTTTTTGCCACATTGTTGCAAAAAGCTTTTTTCTCATTTTCATGGATGGAAGAATAGGTTTGTTCACTCAATGAGCCTTTTTTTAGTTGCCAACAATGGTAATGAACTTGAATTAATCTTTAAAGGACCAAAATGCGTTTTGGGGCAACATAGTGATTTTGGACATCTCACTACAAATGGAATTTTTTTTCATTTAAATTTTCACACATCTTGAGGATGAGATTTTTCTTTAAAGCCCAATAATTTTCATAGCTTTTGACTACATGGTTAAAAAATTGTTGTATGACATGTAGTTGTTTTTTTGGGTCGGGCAATATGGATAGATTAGGAAATAATAATTTTTTCATAAATAAAAATTTGAAATTAGTTTTCCAAAACTTCCCGGGGAGGACACTCCCCGCGTTTTAGCAACCCACGTGCGGCGGAATTTCCAAAAAGTAATACATGTAATACATCTTAAAATTTAATTGTTTTTCCAAAAAAAAAATTATGGGTAGATTTTACTACTTTAAAATTTTATATTTTGAATTATTGGTATTTTTTATGCTAATAGTAATTAGTTCTAAAATTTTTAAGAAAAAAGATACACTGTAAAGCTGAAAATAACTTTCACACCTCTATATTATATAAAAAAAAAAAGATTTGAAAAATGAAAAAAAAATTCTATAGAATAGCTTTCTATTGAAAGTTTATTTTGGTTGAATATTGATGCAATAGTCATTTTCATGTGAGCTCTATAAATATTTTAGTTGGAGAACATGCCATTTTAGTTCATTTTTCAACCCTTTCTAGACAATATATCTTATGTTATTTGGAGTTGAAATTTTTGTCAATAGTAACCTTAGTCATTGTTAAACAAAGCTCAATATTTTAGGATGGAATTATAGTTTATTTAAAAGTAAATAAGAGGTCAAAAAATCACTCCGCCACACGTGGGTACCCCAAATGTAGTGAGAGTGACCTCCCCTAGCAAAACTTATATATCCATGAAAAGATTAATCATTCTATTTTGATTGATGAGATGAAATTAATGAAGAGTTTTAGTTTGTGTGCCATCATAGATTCTTTATTCTAAAATAAACTTTGAAGTCCTTTATTTAACTCAATTTTCAATATTTTTGAAAAAAAAAAGAATCATAGGATGTAGATTGTTTATTACAGCATTACAATTATTGGAATTGGCATTTTTCAACTCCATAACTAAATTCTTAACAATTTAATCAATATTTTGAATAATTCTCTACTTCTTTCTACTTACTATTTTTTTCCTATATATCATACAATTCCAAATGGTTTGAAAATTTTCAAGCATGTAGCCAATTTGCCTTGAAGAATGAATCCAAAGAAGTACCACCAACATAGACATTTTTCAGACAAATGTGACCTTGTGAAGTGTAGCTACCCTATTTTTTTGAGGGCCAACACAAATTTTATGTCAATTCAAATGCTAATACCTTGCAATCCACATGCTGGAATTTTTTTTAAAATTCCGCATCTTTCAAACTAGTGTACTATAAGATCCTACAATTATATGTGTCCAAAAATGAATCTTTTTCTAAAATTTGGTACTTGTACTAGAAATGGCAATTTTGGAGCGTTTTTGGTGAAAATATAATCATCAAACTTTAGGAGTTAAGATGAACCTACCTATTATTACCTTCATTTCAATTTTGCACTTACCTTATGGTGCACATTTATGTTTATAATGTACCCCTTAGATATTGAAGGTCAAAATTGAAAGAATTGAAATGGGAGTGATAATAGGTTGGTTCACCTTAGATCATCTACACAAGTATGAGAGAATTTCATCAATGCTAGGAACATTGGAGTTGGATTTAAAGGGTTTTTTCCTTGTTCACCTTGTTTACTCTATTTTTGTGAGCTCCTAAAATAAGTGCATCCATATTTGTCACAAATAGCAATTGCATATAGATTACAATTTTAAAAAATACACTACTTTTATTGAATCTTATAGGCAAGTGAAGAAAGATTTCTATGCACTTTATTTAGCATGTATTATTTGAAAATCACATGAGTAAACTATGGTTCTCAAAGTATTGTCTTTAAATGTATCCAAAATCAATAAGAGGCCTTAATAGTCTCATTTTGATTGTTTGTATGTACTACATGGTTTGTAGTAAATATAAAGGTTTTAATGTCATCTTCTTAGTTCAAATATGATTGTTCCATTTTTAACAATGATTATTGTGGATGCATATACATTATACTAATTTCCTAACCAATTCTATTTTTTAAATGTGCAAAAGTAAAATTTTACTATAATAACATGCTAATAGAAAAATTATATAAAAGTTTACATATTATAATTGCCAACTCTTCCAAAAATCATTTATTTAGAAGAGTAGGAATAATTTGAAGGTGAATCAAACCTTTATTTAATTGTGAACTTTTCATTCAAAGTCTAAAGATGTTGAGTTTTTTCAAATGCATGTAGAGATGGTCATTTATAATATCAATTTGGATGTCACTTGCTTCAATCTTTGCTCAAGGATTTTTCATTTGCATAAATAAAAAATAATCAGCTCCTATTTCCACTATCAATCTCACCTATTTTTGGGTTTGATCCTAGTTGATTGTTTTGTTGTTGTGTTTTTACTTTCTTTCTAGAGGGAAAATCAACTTAGGATTGAGTCCTATTTCAAACGATATACATTCATTTGAAGTTCCACAACAGGACTACAAAACAATATATGTAATACAATAACTACGATCCTTGCCAATTCCATGATGATTCCACAACCAACCCTTAAAAGGATGATGAGGCCTAAAAGTGGCCAATGGATGACCTGAGTGTTTGATGTAGAAACAAATAATGCACCTATTAGTCCAATAATCCAAGCATTTTGGTAATTACCTTAGTAATAGGAGGCCACATCCTTTAGCCCTTGAGCGTGTAAAATCTAGACCCTTCTCAACTCATTCCAATCAAACTATCACCTTAAGCGCCTAGCATGTGTTTACTAAAATCCAGACCCTTCTCAACTCATTCCAATCAAACTATCACCTAAAAAGAAAGATCCACATAAAGTGACTGTACTGATTGGTAGTGGAGACATGTTAGGAGCTTCACAAAAAAGGACACATCCTTTGACCGTACCATTGAAAAGATTATATTAGTCAAACAAAGGGAATCTTTCAATTTTGAGAGGCTAGATTTGAGGCACTTGGGCGCTCATGGATTAAGGATTTAATTCTGAAAAGTCTAAGCAAACGACATCTACAATATATAACATTTAGTAGCAGAAGCCAAGTTTGCCTTCCCTCTGACAGAATGGTGCCAAATATTCGGCATCATTTCATTCGCTGGATGATATGGTGCCAAATATTCGGCACCATCAGTAGCTAAAAAACACGCGTCAAAATTTGTCAGAGTGGCAAGGTGGCTACTGCAGACTTGGGGTAAAAAAAATACTACTTTCAATTCTAACAGTGCAGAAAATCTACAGACTCGGAGTACTATAAATTCAAGTATTGTCAATTCAAATAGTACACGAAATATGAGTTTTATACAAAATAGCTGTCAAATCATTGAGCCAATGTATTTCAACATTCAAAATTCCTTGCAATGCTTCTTAAGACAAATGTGTTTTGTAACTTAGAATGCAAAGACAACTATTTATATACCTATGGGGTGGTAGGAGGTAAAATAAACAGTGTGGGATATGTAAATTAGAATTTGTATTTTCTCAACCGCTCATAGTGTAATCAAATTAAAGCAACAATTGTGATTGAAGTAGATTTTCAGACCTCATTTAGGCATAGTATAAAAACTTTTAAAAAAACACTTTGAACTGAAAAAAGTTGTGAAATGAAGTTAAGATTTATCTCCAAAAATTCTTTTGGGATTTTGATCCTCCAATCAAAAGTTATGGATAAATTTCAGATAGGGGTTGGAAGGGAATTTGTTTTTGACATTTTCTAACATCCTCTCTAAAATTTGTCCAAAACTTTTGATTCGAGAATCATAATCTCAAATGGATTTTTGGAGATGAAATTTATCTTAATTTACCAACTTTTCATAGTTCACTTTTTTTTGAAATTTTTTTTTATACTATTCCTAAATGAGGTCTAAAATTATACTTCAATCACAATTCCTACTTTTGATTTTAACTATGAGTGGTTGAGAAACTACAAATTCTAAATTAACATATCCCACATGGGTTGTTCTAACTCCTACCACCCCATAGGTATATAAGGAGCTTCTCTTGACATTCAACAAATGAAAAGTAAATTATTGTAATGGTCACGTAAAAGACTGCCTTGATATGTAAATCATGATTCTAGCTTAGATTTTAGACAAACCAATTTTCTTTGTAAATCATATTTAATTATTTGTATGTTCAATCTTGAAATTATAGAAAGGAAATAGAGCGCGCCATGAATCTAATGCCGCACTCCCTGTACTGCAGCTTAGATTAATGAGGCGTGGATGAACATCGTGGATGAGGCCTCCAGGGAGGGAAAGCCAGACTCCCTGAAGGCTACTGAATGTTATGTACATATCAAGGAAGAACAACACTAAAATGCAAGAGAGTGTGAAGAAAAAGTTCTTATTTACTTTTTTTGATTACTTTTGACTGTTGGCAAAAAGTGGGCTTGGATGAGGATCATGTCACAATCTAAGGCCCTGGTGTAACTGAAGTGAGTACAGTATTTTTTTTTGCTTGGTCGGTTATCCTTTGTAGATTCATAATCATGGTGAGAGTGCTGGGCTGATAATTCTAGTCCAAAGACTCCAAGTAATTTAATCTAAAATAAATCACTTGCTCATGGATCCAAAGATGATGACAAAAATTCACTTGTCCTTGTGAGAATATTGACAGCAATTTTGCACATACGAGCCTCTTCATACAGACTGCCTGGTGTCGCCACAGCAACTCAAGCTTTCAACAAATACAACGGACTCACTGGCAAAGTGGACAACAACAGCTATGGTATGGATGGAGTTGTTAAGGTGGGCATCTCCCCAAATGGCACTTTTTGCTATTGACTATTATTAGATTGGTCAAATTTTCATCCTTTCTTATTGGGAAGTGAAAGGAGGTTTCGAACGCACCAAAGCATGTAACATTTGGGTATTGCATGCAAAAGTTATGGAGGATCAAAGTTTTGATTGGTGGAGGTTTTAAAAATCGTTTCTTTCACGTGGGTACATGTTGATTTCTGGAGATGTATATAGAGTAATGGTGGTGAGTGGCACATTTGGGGTGCCCACCTTATTGTACCATCCAAAAAACACTATCGAAGTGTTAAGGTACTTCTTCTTTTCATTTTTTTGTGCTACATTCAATTGCAAAAATATAATATCAACTCACTTGTGGAAAACATGGTGTGCGTGGATGGAAGGAAATGGAGTACCAAAAGATCCATAGGTAGTCTACTTGGTTGAGTGGTTTTTTTTATGGATCATTTCTTTGGTTTACCTGTTGATTTCATGTAGAAGAATTTTAAGGCAACAAAAGCATCTTGGCAAGGTCATCAAACCTATGAAAGTACTTTAAACCAATGATTAATTTTCTTAAAGTTTTTTGAGACAATCAAATAGTGATTTTGAAATAGTAATGAAGGTATAATTGACTTCAAAGAAAATAGGTGAATTCTCAACAAGAATTTTCAAAGGCTCTATATTTTTTATCTTTTAATCACATTTAAAGGGATTTATTTTGATTGTCCAAAATCTACATCTAGACATTCTTATGTCTAGTTTAAGTGTTTTTGAAGCATTTTAACCCCTAGAAAACCATTGCATTTTGAGCACGAATAACACAAAATGTTCACATGAGGCTTAAGATTTCTGGTCCAAAAAATATATATATTAAAGTCAAATTCTATTTCATTTGTGAGACCTAAGAGCTTGGAGCTTGGAGAAAGGATTTTTTTTCTACTAGATGCCCTTGAGTGTATTCCAACTTGGTATGGAAGTCAAGGTAGCAAAAGCATCTTGGCTAGGTTATCAAACCTATGGCAAAGTCATCAAACCTATGAAAGTATTTTCAACCAATGATTCTTTCTATATGTTTTCAAGATACTCAAATAGTGATTTCAAATGAATAATGAAACTATAATTGACTTCAAAAATTTGATACTTGTACTAAAATTGGCACATTTAACCATAGGATATTGTAGTACACTAGATTTAGAAGATGTGGAAAAAATTTCAGAAATTTCCACCATGTAGATTGCAAGATACTAGCATTTGAATTGACAAAAATCCTTTTTTTGACCCTGCAAAACCTCGGGCAGCTGCACTTCACAAGCTCACATTTGTATGAAAAAATGTCCAAAATAGTGGTGCTTATTTGAATTCATTCTTCAAGGCAAGTTGGATACATGCTTGAATTTTTTTAAATCATTTGGAGTTGTACAACATAGAAGAAAAAAAATAATAAGTAGAAAGATGTAGAGAATGATTCAAAGTATAAAATTGTTAACAATTTATTTATGAATTGAAAAAATGTCAATTCTAGTGGTTGTAACCTTGTAATAATCAATCTACCCATTAATTTTTATTTTATATTTCAAAAATATTAAAAATTGAGTTAAATAAAAGACTTCAAAATTTATTTTGGAATAGAGAATTCATAACTACCCGCTAACCCGCACCCGCAAACTAAAACACGTCATAACTTTTAACTCATTGATTAAAATGGAATGATTCAAAGCTTTCTCTGAATATATAAATCTAATAAATCAATTTCAAATTTCTATTTTTGGAAAAAGTGATTTTTTTTCAGATCTGCCCGGACTGCCCACATTGTGGAACAAACCACATATTAGGCCATAACTTTTGACTCATATTTCCAAATGTCTTGAAATTTAGTGCACACAAAAGATATTCCTCGTCCACACTTTCTATTAAAATTTGGACCAAAAACATGGATATCTCTAGTCACACATACCTGCCCAAAATTTATATGTTGCCAAAAAATGTAGCTTGGTCCTTTAAGGGTTAATCTACATTCAAAGGGCTTTACTTTTATAGTCCAAAATCTACATCTAGCCATTCGTATGTTTAATTTCAGTGTTTTTGAATTATTTAGACCCCAAGAAATCCTTTACATTTTGAGTATAAATAATGCAAAACGTTCACTTTAGAAATAAGATTTTAAAACAAAAAAATGAATATTTAAAATTATAATTATATTATCTTGATCTTCTCTTTATATATAATGTGTGTACAATTTTCAAAATCAAATTCTTAATCATTTGTGAGATCTAAGTGCTTGAAGAAGAAATGATTTTTACCACTACATGCACATGGATGTATTCCAACGTAAAGAATCAATAGAAAATAGAAGATGTGGAACTTATTTTCTACATTTGTTATGAATTTTTGAACTATATTGCCCTATGTCACTTGCTCATCCCAAAACTAACTAAAAGGCACATCCATAATGATCATTGTACTTCCTTGATTATCTACCCATTCACAATAATATCTTTAAAATGCTTTAATTTTGAGATCCTAAGGGACTCTTCAATCAAGGCCAACAAAGTGACCCGACAATCCAGTGAAAGGAGGCTATCACCCCTTGTTTGTATTAGTTGCCTCCCCCCTTCTCAAAAAATTTAAAGGCCGTTGATTGTTTGTTTTTTAAAAATGTTTACCTTCGCAATCGCTGTTGAATTCTCAGAAAATCACAAGCTGTTGATTTTGTGAGATTTAACTTGAGCCGTCCAACTATCAATATGGATACGAATACCAAAATGAATATTGGATACGGATACAATATTATATATAAATACAAATTAAATATTGAATGGGAATATGGATACATATACGATACAATATTGGATATGAATATGAATACGAATATGGATAAGGGTACAAGATACAAGATGTTGTTTATCCCATATTGTTTGTCAATTGCATTCCTTTCTAAAAATTACAAGAGGGCAGGGGAACGGGGGAGGGTATTAAAATTTTAAAATTAATGTCAAAAAATTCTAGGGGGTTACTAGAGAATTATTTTTTAAAATTGGATTTTGGGTGCATTGTGACACTTTTGTCACAATGCACCCAAAAGAGGTAGTCACTACCTACCCCCAATACAAAGTTATCTATGTGGGCTAGATGGCAAGTCAAGTGGGTTGTCAATATGCCCCAATGCTATTCCACTTTTCAAAGTCAATGTCCTATCTTGATTTGTGATTTGAGGAATTTGTAGAGTCTCAATTGATATTATTAGATGAGTATATACTTGCTTAATGGATCGGTCTAGGTCACAGATTTCCTCCTCACAAAATTGATTGATACTAACAACCTTGCTCTTGCAGCAAGTCACTACTTTGAGTTTTTTAACAATCATTTCCATATTAGCCTTGAGAACAAGAATATGACAGTTGCATAGTTGAATAACGTATCCTTTGGGTCCTAAATTTGATTAAAAAACAATGACTAACCTTGTGAATATTGCTATAATCCAACTTTTCCAAATCCATTGAAAAAGCCAAAATGTGGCCTTATTCATTAATTGTTTTACACTCAAAAGGTACAAGACCCTATTATCATCTTCAAGTCATTTCAAAATTGTTGCTTGTCCCCTCCTCAAATGCATCACCATTTTTTTAGGAAACACAAAACACTAAGTAGGATTAAGATTTTAGGACTGAAAAAAAATTAGTATTTAAAGTTATAACTATATAATCTTGATCTTTTATTCATATGCAATATGTGTAAAAATTTTAGAGTCAAATTCTTTGCCATTTGTGAGATCTAAGTGCCTGAAGAAGAAAGGATTTTTTTGCACTACATGTCCTATTTAAAGAATCAATAGAAAATAGAGGATGTGGAATTTATTTTTTATATTTGTTATGAACTTTTGAAGCATATTGCCCTATTGTTATTAGGTCACACCAAACCAAAAATAGGCACATTCATAATGTTCATTCTACTCTTGCAATTGTCTTACATGTTTACATCAATATTTTTATAATGCCTCTACAATGAGATCTTGAGGGACTCTGCAATGAAGGTCAACATAGTTATCTGCACAGACAAAGTGGCAAGTCAAGTGGTTTGTCACCATGCTCCAATACTAATCTATGTTCAAAGCCATGATTCTATCTTGATCTCTAACTTTGCAAAATTTATAGAATATAACATAGAAATAATTGATATTATTGGATGAATATCTAATTGATTGTAGCATTGGTTTTGGTCATGGATTCTATTGGATGAGTATCTACTTGATTGTAGTATTGGTCTTGGTCACGGATTCCTTCTTCACGAAATTGACACTATGACAACCTTACTTTTATAAGCCACTTCCAAAAGCTCTCATCTTCATGCTAGCCTTGTGGATAAGAATACAACCGCATAAATGTGCACAATTGAATAGCATATCTTTTGAGCCCTAAATTTGATTCAAAAATAGTGACTGGCCTTGTGAATATTGCTACTATTCAACCTTTTCAAATCCATTGAAGATACCATAATGTGGCTTTGTTCATCCAAAATGTACAAGAACCTATTATTGCCTTTAAGTCATTTCAAAATTGTTGTTTGCACCTCCCAATAATGCATTACCATCTCTTTTTGAAAATCAAAATATCAAAAAACATAGATAATTTCACCATTATTTTAAACATAAATCTAAAATCCAATGGATTGAAGTTGTACAATACTATTAAGTAAAGTAAAATTTACAAGCATTTTTAGTGGTGAGCATTTGAACACCTTGCATCCAAACCGCTTCATGACAGACTCCAGGTCCACACATCCAAATTGCTTTGCCTTGGTCATATTTAATTGTAACTTTCAATATAACCATTTTTGGTATTTGATTTAAATTAAGGAAATGAAGCTTGACAAGATTTCTATCTACTACATCTGAAAATTTTGTAAAAGAATCAAGAATAGAAATAATTATTGCAATTGCTAGCTCCATGTGTTAAAATTTAAATAACACAATATATTGTGTTTATAATTCATACTTAAAAAAAATTAAAAGATTATAGATTTAAATTATAAAATCAAGTTTTTCTTTCTAATCAATTATTTCTAATTTTTCTCTCATTGCATTATTCATTGATTAAAGGTTTTGAAGGGTTGCAATTGGATTAAATAATCACCATTGTTTTATTGTAGTGAACACCACCATATAGATCCTACATATAAGATAACAAAACATTCATTCTTTATTCTACAATTTGAAGGGACACTTGGATGATTGCAAGAATTGGTGGTTGATTTTGGCATCACACATAACATGATGGACTTATTTTTTACTATCCTTTGAAAAGAAGCAAGCATTACTAGTTCCTAAAATTTCTTCCCCCCCTTAGAAAAATCTAGAGTCGTTGATGTGCTTAAGAAAAAATTCAGTCCTCCTTTTTAGTATTAAAGGAGGATAAAGAGAAGAAAGAAGGTGGCAGTTCATGTCTCGGTGAATGTGAAACATTGGTGGTAGATTGGCTCATTGTGCAAACGCCTATGAACCTAATAATTGTCTTGAGAAGAGGCTTCCTTTCCAATCTTTTGAGTTCCTTGCGTGATCATTACCAAGTAAGCATTCTTGGATACTTTATCTCTCTATGCAAGCAATATTTGAAGTTTCTTGTGTTTGGATGCCATTTTTAATGCAACATATTGAGTCCTATGATTTGTTGTTTCTTCTTATTGTATAGCACAACTAAGCTATCTATGGAAAAAGACAGAAAAATATAAAAAGTGGGCCAAAGATGAAACATAGCACCTCAAAGATTCTTGAAAGTCTTCAACTATTATTTGCTTCTACCTTGTTTTGTATTTTGCTTGAAATTCAGTCATTTTGATTTTATTTTCAAAAGTAGTCAATCAACTTAATGCTTGTAGAGGAGGATTTGGGATGCAATGTTTGATTAATCAATTTGCACCATTGTATAGTGTTTGGAGATGAATTGGGAGAGTTAGGATTTGGCAATTTGTATCTCAATTTGTGAGGGTGTTGATGCTTTGAATTGTGGTGGAATGGGATGCTCGTGAATTTTGCACAAGGAGTTTAGTATTAGAGCGTGTTATAGATTTTGAATGCTCAAATTTTATGATAGTTGTATAATTATTATTTAGTGGTCTTCAGTATTTTTGTTCTTAATTAATGCTTAGTAATTCACTTGTTTGTATATTTTTGCATGCGTTTTCTTTATCATCTGTATACAATTTTAGGAATTGGAAGGGGACAAAGAAAGAGGAGATATGAGATTGAAGAAAAAAATGTTGAGGATATTAGGATTTAAGATTGAATGTAAAAGTTTTATATTAAATGAAAAAATACAGGATTAAATTTTTTAATGTAATTTAGGGTTTGTTGGGAGAAGAAAAGAATTGAGAAAGTGGAAAAATAAATTTAGAGATTGAGTGTTTCAAAGTAGGGTATTGAAAATGATTTTTGTCCAATGGCTATATGCCACAGATACAAAAATTCCTTCATGACTACCATTCTACTTGGTTTGTACATAATTTTACACTATCATCTCAAAAAAAACCCTCGAAAGACGCAGTAACTGCCTCTATCAATATGCATTTTTTACTATAACTTTAATTTTACAACATGAAGCCAATCAACTTGAAAGTTTAATTGACAATAGATGTTTTGATAGTTATCAAATCCATTTTTATTTTTTAATTTAAAAATCATTTTATAATTAAAATTCAACTCCATTAATTTGTCACACTTTGAGGTTAGGATTTTTTAGTATTGATGAGTCTCCAAAACTAATGATTTAGAGCTGAAATTTTTGTGGCCTATTCTCATAGTAGGTGGGCATGTTCCTACTAAGGGGCATCAAAAAATACATTATTTTATGTCCTCCACATTCATGCAAATAGGCTCTGTAACGTGAGCACTTCTAATTATTAAAGATGGTTTCAAGATCATTCTTTTAGTGAAATCTCTTTACCACGAAGTCCTCTCAAATGGCCTTTTTAGTTTCTTTGTAAATTTTTTTCCTATTTTTTACAAATTAAAACATCAAAGCAACTATTTTCTTGGAATTTTGTATTTTTTTAGTTCTATTTAGAAAAAAACTCTATACTTTTCCTTCCTAGGGTACCTTCTTCTTAAAGGAATATACACTTGGCCATATTTTTATATTTCTTAATAACTATTTTTCTAATTTTATAGTACTCCCTGTCCAAAGCATAAAAATTGCCAAAATGCTACAATATCAATTACTAATTCTTTCAACCACCCACCTTTGGATTGTCATTGAAATCTTGTAGGGAAATAAGAGAGCCACATTAGCATCTAAAAAAACAATGAATAGTCCATGGGTGTTTTCAATCTATTGTGGAGTATCACAATGTAGTGACACCATTATATAAATGTATTTATAACTCTTAGGTCATTTATGATAATATAGCATACAAAATAATTGAAAAGTTTAATGTTTTCCTCTATAAAACATAAGCTATGAGTTTCTAAAATTGCAAAATGTAGCAATGTGATACAAATTGCATACACCCTAGATCAACAATAGGAAGTTATGTGATTTTGCTTTGACCTCCTATAATGCATCTTATCATTTAAAAAAATGAGTTGACCAAAATACATGTGGAATATTTCCAAATTTTAATTCTTTTGTTGATTTTTTGGTGTGAAACCATTAAGTGTAACATTGCATAGTAATCATAGGGTTTACAGTGGAATTCTTACCTTAATCCCTAAAAGCCCAAGGAATTTGATAAAATCACATTTATATTATAAAAAAAATGTCCGATAACTTTTTGAAGTTTAAATAAACGGAATCAAGAGTAGAAAGTTTCAAAACTATCTATAAATTTGCTTCAAATGAGTTTAGAAGGTTGACTTCAAGACTTTCACCAAAAATAAAATTTCATTATTTTACATATGATTTTTTTATGATTGGTCAAATTGCAATTGCAATTGATTTGTGCAAAAAGGCATAAAATTTGACAATGAGAACATCAACACTTTCTCCAAATAATGAACTTTATAACACTAGGCAAGTACTAATCGATTATTAAATATTTTTCCTATGGTTCATTTTTTCTATAGTAATCTTTGTTTTGAATTTTTTTTACTTGAAAATACTATCTAAAGTCAGATAACAACCATAAAATGGTTGCCTATAGGCCTTTAGAGGTTAAATAACAATATTTGAAAAATAATATTTGGTGGAGTTATCCATTTTGAACAAGAAAACACATTTTTGCCTTGTTGAAGACAATCTTTTTGCAGGGTTGAAAATTTATTGCTCACTTCTCATCCAAAAAATGCCAATGGCTTATTTGGTGTACTATTGCTAATGCTCTTAGATCCAATATCCACGGACTTGGTGAAAGTGATGTTAACAATAGGTACTTCACTTAGATGGGGATTCTATACTATCTACTAGGAGATTATCTATTGTAGTTGGGTTGGATAGATACAACAATTACATTAGGGGCCGTGAAAACTAGATGATGGAAGGGGATTTGAAAACCCAATTTTGGTTCCCATTCAAAGAAAAGGGAGCACATCACAAATGCAGATTCCCAAAAT
This sequence comes from Antitrichia curtipendula, assembly GCA_951230915.1. Taxonomy (NCBI): domain Eukaryota; kingdom Viridiplantae; phylum Streptophyta; class Bryopsida; order Hypnales; family Leucodontaceae; genus Antitrichia; species Antitrichia curtipendula. The sequence continues at coordinate 17,864,263 of OX579636.1, read as the reverse complement.
TCCAAAGATATTTAAAATCCAACTAGACAACCTTCTAACTTATTGCATTACCTCCTAAGAGAGCTAGCATCTATTGGATGGATGTTGCATGCTTTCAAGAGCCTATTGTTGGTATTACAAAAATAAGATGAAATACCCCCAATTATGTTGAAAAATGCAATTTTTGTCTATTCTACAATAATTGCAACTAGAATATTCACTCAGTTCTTTATGATTATTGTGCAAAATTTTGAATGGAAAGAAAAGTAAAAGTTGCAAAAATGAACATTTGATAATACAATTCTTCTCATGCCATAATTTATTTTGCCATAAAAGCTCAAAATCTACATTCGTTTTTTTTCCAAAAGCTCTTCCAAGTCAAAAAGATATAATAGAGTCAATTGTAAAATGAACCTAAGTTTGTTCCAATGGTATAAAAGGAAAGCTTAACAAAGTAGTACAAAAGAAATACAATTAATGTTTTTTTTTTATGAAAACTATAAAAATTTGGACTTTTTGTTTAGTTTTGATCAAATTCTAAGAAGTTCAAAGAAAACCTTGGGCTTTTAGGGAGTGCTAATGAATAAAGGAAGAAAAAATTTCCTCATGTGATAAAGATTGAATCAATTAACAAAGTGGCACTAATAAAAAAGAGGTTTTCTTGACATGAAGCTACAATACTAAAGATAGTTGCCAGAAATTATCTTTTCTATTACATTGAATAGTATCACTAGGATGCCCAATCTAACATGTAGGTATTGATTTTGATATCTACAACATTTTAATAGAAGCTCAAAAGTATCTTAAATATCTTTTTCTTTCGTTGAGAAATGTAGTGTAGAGCAATGTAATGAGCATATTTGGTGTAGTAAGAAGAAAAATAACCCCATGATCATGCATGTGAGATTAGTCTTTACAAAAATAGCATTGACACCATAGCATTGATTCTTCTTCACTAATGATTTTCTCCATGATTTTCTTCTCATTTTGAAAAAGAATCAATGCAATAATTTTGATGTAAGAGTTTTTTTATACTAAAGAAGTTCAAATTGAAAACATAGACTATTCTATTTGGGGCATTTTTAACATTTGTTTTAGCATTTTCTATGATAAAGGTGGAATTAAGAAATAAACTAAACAACTTTGCTAATCTCCACATTACAAGTGATTACAAGTTTTAAAATTTGAAATATTGAATTATTAGAATCTTGAACTTTTGAAACTTATAAATTTTTACATTTAAGGACCTATAAACAAATAAATTTATAAACTTGTAATTTATAAATATGTAATTTTTGAATTCTAAAGATTAAAATTTTTTTTTTTATAAATATAAACATATAATGAATACAAAACATGTTCCCCTTGTTGTGTCATCTCAAAGGAATGTCTACTAATTCATATATAAAAGAATCCTATGGCCAATAAAACTTGATAAATGAACCCTTGCCTAGGTTGTGTCAACTCAAAAGAATGTTCAATGCTTAATATATAAAAAATTAGAGTGGATAGAAGAAATTGACAAATGGACCCTCGCCTTTGTGGTGTGACCTCAAAGGAATGTCTAGTAGTTCATGTATGAAAAAATCCCATGGCCATCAAATATAGACAAATGGACCTTATATGCCCCGACTTAAGGTCATCAATGGAATCACACAATACAATGCATGATGACTTTTTTTGAAGATATCAGATTACTTCATTATGATGTTATTATTGTATATTTTGTTTTAACCATTGTTTCAATATTTATAATGGAATACTAGGTGTGATTAACATTTGTAACAATTGTTAAATTAATTAGTATTCCCGTAGTAGTAACACTAACTCACACTAATTAGAGAATTGTGCAAATTTGTGAGGCGTGCAAGTATGGTACATCATAGAATTTTAGACAAAATCAATACAATGTCTTCATATTATATCGAATAATATAATTGGCATCCAAATTTCATCTATATTGGTCTTTTTTTTGTAGACCTCAACTTAGGCTACAAGAGTAGAGCATCTTTTTGTTCTGAATTTTCTGAATTCTTCCAAAATTGAGATTTTTTTCAAATTTGAACTTACTAATGCTTACTTGCAAAGGAACATTGAGTTGCAAGGTCCTAAAGCTTGGCAATGCCACATTGTCAAAAGCTCAAGCAATCTTGAAAAAACCATCTTGGTCCACTTTGCAAGGTTGTTTTTCACACACATTGTCGTCAAACCCCAATTTTTTAATATGTAACCCTAAGATTAGTCAAGGATAAGATTCAACAATTAGTGAATTTGAAAAATGATTAAAACTTGGTTTATTTTTTTATTAAAAAATATTTTGGAGGCAATTTTTGGACAATTTGTAAATTTTTGACACAAAGATCTTTGAGAATTAATGAAAAAACTAACCAATGCTATAGATGCTTGCTTTTAATGATGAACATTTACTTTTAAATGAAAATTGTGTCTTTTAAAGAAGTTTAATAAATAGTATCATTTAGATGCTTTTATGCCATGGCCTAAAAAAGAGACCATTTTTATCTTTTGTTAACTTTAGTATTAGTTTTGAAAGCATTTTTAGAATATTTTGATATATGAAGGATGCAATAGAAATATCTATTTTGTAGATGTGAGTTTCATGAAGAGCTGGATATTCTTTTATTAATTTGGAGCCAAAAACGAGCTCAACAGTTAATCAAAAGCAAAGAAACTTGCTCACATTGTTTTTCCACTTTTTGAACCCTCCTTGTACACCTATTGGTCTACTAAACTCATATTTATAATATAACTAACCTTGTTTAATATGCCATGTGATTATTTATGATATTTTATAGAAGGCCTAATTACGAGAATGCAAGAAGTCCAAATGTGCTCCTTTTGAAAAAGGTGAGCTCACGGATATTGTTGGGGTTGTGCAAGCAACAATTTCAAAATGACTTGAAGGTGATAACGTGGTTTTGTACCTTTTGGGTGTAAACAATCAATGACTAAAACCACATTTTGGCTTCTTCAATGGATCTAGAAAAGTTGAATAGTAACCATCTTTACAAGGCCGGTCTATGTTTTTGAATCAAATTTAGGGCCCAAAAGATACATTATGCAACTCTGCAAACACGCATAAGACCATACTCTTGTCCCCAAGGCTAATATGGAGATGAGTTGTGTGGTAGTGACTTGCACAAGCAAGGTTGTCAATCTCAATTCTCTGTAGAGGGAATCTCTGATCAAGACCAATGCTACAACCAAATAGATACTTATCCAATAATATCAACTCTTTCTACGTTATACACCATGAATTCCGCAAATTCAGGTTCAAAATAGGATCGTAGCCACAAAGAGAAGGTTATACATTTTTGAAGGGGTGCAAGCGACAGTTTTGAAATGATTCGAACATGATAATAGGATCTTGTACCTTTGGGGGATATAAACCAATCAATGAACGAGGCCACATTGTGATATCTTCAATGGATCTGGAAAAGTTGAACAGTTGTGATATTCAAAAGGACCCAAAAGATATGTTGAATAATTGTACAACTGTCGTATTCTTATCCCCAAGGCTAGTATGGAAATGAATGTTAAAACTGTGAAAATATGTGACTAAGACCAATAATACAATCAAGTAGAAACTCATCCAATAATATCAATTCATACTCAACAAATTTCGCAATCATGGATTAAGACAAGATAGTGGCTTTGAAAAGTGGAATAACATTGGGGCCTAGTGACAACCTACTTGACTCACCACCTAGCCCACGTGGATAAGTTTGATGGGTCACAACCTATGTTGGCCAATGCTATAACATTTAAAAGACATTTTTGTGAACAACTAAGATAATTAAGGTAGTAGAGTGATCATAATTATGAATATACCTTTGTTAGCTTTGGGGTGACCTAGTGACAACAAGGCAACACACTTCAAAAGTTCATAACAAATTCATACTTCAAAAGTTCATAACAAATTCATACTTTGTTAGAACAATAAACTTCCAATTTGGTATTACATTCACTCACACACCCCCATCTAAGAAGAAAAAAAATGAAATTTGGTTTCCACCACATCAAGGTGGCAGATCAGCAATTGAGTGACAAACAGGGTCAGTTAGCATAAATTAAAGTGGGATGTGAATAAACATGGACAATTGCAGATCTCATACAATTCACCAAAATTGACATTTTCATTTTGCTAAAACCACATGCTACTGAAGCCCAGTCTCCAAGAATCTCAAGCTAGGTACGAAGAATGCCATGGATACACTTCAAGAAAATTCATGAGCAACAGAGACATCGTCACTTTCAAAATCGATTGAAGATGCTTGTATCTAAGAGGTTGTCCTCAGTTTAAAGAGAAGTTCATTATTTACAGAACTGATGGTTCTGAAGCTGCTTTCTAAGAAGGGTTCACAGGACTGAATCAAACAACACAATTGTGACGGGATAATAAAATCAAATACAGAAATCCCTGGTTTATTTCCATCTAAATATCAAAGTCCTTCCTGCCAAGCCTGCACAATCTGAAATGACGGTACAAAAGGAATTTAATTACAATTGTAACGGAATCGGACAACGCAGGGTAATAGCTTTATTTGCAGTTAGCACCCCTGTCTTTTGACTTATCCCAACGCACCAATTCCACGGATGTCATCTGAAGTTAATGATTATCACCCAAGGTAAGTTGGAGGATATTCTAACCATTAGCGACCTGGTCCCATTTCCTATGCCGATCCCTGTTACCAACAGCAAATCATCTAAGATACCCAGACACTTGGTTGGACTTATTACCTACTAATGTACAAATCACCCAACGATACATCCACAGGTCTTTAGAGTTCCCAAAAATCACACTACTATAGATGATAAAAAGCTTTAGATGATGCAAATAATATATTCTACCTTAATTGACTTAACGCGGAAGGAATTTTTTTGCAGTAATTGTAAAAACACCCCAATGCCCCATTCTGATAAACACTTCAAAAAACGATCATACAGGTCCAACACACTGGGTATCAAACAGGGACAGACATATGAAGAGTGCATGACGATATTGCATTTCCAATTTTCACTTGCACAGGGCTGTAATTTTGCTTACTTTCAGTCCCATGGCAGCTAAAAGGACAGCTGACTTAAGCCTCGTGGGGCTTGAGCTGTTGAAACAAAGTGAGGGTAAGACTGTAGTCTGTATGTCCCCACACTTGCTTTGAGATCTCAACGTAGAAAAGCATTAGAAAATTTCAACATCCTTGCTAATCACCGTCAACTGCTGTGAAGAAAAAACCTGATGACCAAGTCAACACTAGTCTTCCCATGCGTCATCTGCTGCCCCTTCGCCTTTTTTAGTGTCTGTTGAAGAAGTGAGCATATGCTTGTACTTATCATCCACACGAACTGTCGTGGCACCGACTTGAGCCACTCCAAGAGGAGCAAGCCTTCCCTCTCTAAAAGCTGCTGCTTGTTCCCTCTCCTTCCTCCTGGCAGCTTTACCCGTAGCAAAGGCCATCGTGTTCCCTGATTCGGCTTCAGTGATTGCCCTTCGGATTTGAGCCACAAGGAAAACATCTCGTTCAGTGTAAAATGAGGTTGCTCGTCCGGAGGCCCCTGCACGACCCGTCCGCCCAATCCGATGTACGTAATCCTCCATGGTTTTTGGAAGGTCCAAGTTGATCACATGTGCGACACCTATCACCCAGGTTCCACAATTTGATTTAGGGCACGGAGTTCTCCATAAAGAACAATCACAACAAAGTGCGCTTCAGTGCAGTCTAGTGAATAAGATGACGCTCAATCAATAACCATTACGAATAAATGATAATCAGGGCTTCAAACTCAACGAGCAAGGTTCAAATAATGATAGCAATGATAATAATTGAAATAATAAAAGTCGCAACAATCGGAACGACGTAGTCGATAAGAATCGTCTCAAAATTAATGCAAAATCGTGTCCAGCATTGATAACCCCTCGCCAATTCCCTCAACCAATGGCAAGATTTAAGAATTAAGAAAAAGCCGCAACAATTTTGTACCAAATTCTTTCTCAGATGATGAGCCTGTTTCGTTATCACATTGACACGAGAGGACCACTTCCTTCCTAGCACGGTAGAATATAGGTTAAGCTGATCCAACAGAGAAAATCGACAACAGGGGTGTACATCTAAAACCCCTAGACATATTGAGCTTCGATCTCACCACACTGCTCAACAAAAACAGCCTGCTGAAATATCAAAACTCTTTCCACTCTAATGCACATAGCCACTCTCACCACACCACAAATCTTCATTGCAATACATACGTCCATCTCTAATGATTTGTACACCTACAAATTGCCACTCAGGTTCAAACGAGATACCTGTAACGTCCAATCCACGCGATGCAACATCAGTTGCCACAAGAATATTCGTTGTGCCCTTTCGAAAGTCCCGGAGGGCAGCTTCTCGTTCGCTCTGGCTCCTTCCCCCGTGAAGAGCAGTAGCTTTCAGCCCTTGCTCAACCAAGGCGTCAGTCACCTCATCGCAACGCGCTTTGCGTTCCACGAAAACAATGGTAAGAGGAGGTGGTTGATTCGAGTCAAGCGACTGTGAGTGTTCATCAACAAGTAGCGCCAGCAAACTGTCGATCTTCTCTTTCTCGGTAATCTTTTCCAGGTTCTGCGTCACACTAGCAGTGGGGCTGCTCACTCGACCAACTTTCACCCGAATAGGGTTTGACAAATACTCCTGAGCCAGCGCTTCAATCTCCTCCGGCATGGTGGCGCTAAACAGTAGCGTTTGGTGCTTCTTCGGAAGGCTTCTCATCACCTCCCTAATCTGAGGCTCAAAACCCATGTCCAGCATCCTGTCCGCCTCGTCCAACACAACATAAGAAACTCTCGAAAGGGAGCTGTTCCCCTGCTGCAAATGATCGATAAACCTCCCAGGAGTGGCCACCACTATCTCCACACCAGCACGAAGCTCCGACCGCTGCTCGTAAATGTTGGTCCCGCCTACCACGATCGACGTCTTGAACCCCTCCGCGGAGCGACTGAACGCTTTAACCTCTTTTTCAATCTGCTGCGCGAGCTCCCGAGTAGGAGCCAAAACTAAGGCCAAAGGACCATCGCCTCGCCGAATCGCAGGCTGTGCGAGACAATGCTGAATCATAGGCAGGGAAAAAGCAGCGGTCTTACCGGAGCCCGTCTCAGCACAGCCGAGCAAATCTCGTCCCGCGAGCGCGACCGGGAGCGCTTGCGCTTGGATGGGAGTCGGGGTCGTGTAATTGTGAAAAGTCACATCTTTCATAATGCTTAAGTGAAGGCACATATCTTCAAAGGACTCGATAGGAGCTGGTGCGGGTTCGGTATCCGGCGTAATTTCGACGTCCACGTTCAGGCGAGCTCGCACTTCGGCAATCTGTTCGGGTTGCAGTTTCCGCACGCGCTCCGAGGGTTGCCATGCGGGCCACACAACCTCCGGATGCCCTACGCCCCCGCGTACCGTCGAGGAACTCTCCCGTTGCCCATATCCATTGCCATAGCTGCCACTGCCGTTCCCGGACACCCCTTCCGATCTCTTACTCGCGCCAAAGCTGCTGCTGCTGCCATAACCTCCTCGGCCTCCGTCTCTGCCTGCTACACCTGACGTCGCGGCTCCTACAGGGGCGGCTCCCGCCCTAAGATGCGGAGGGACATAAGGCATGGCTGTGGTCTCTGCTTGACAAAACGTCGCCCGCTACACCAAACCAAAACTACACCAAACTGCGCCTCCGTCTTCAAAGCTCATCTACAATGTCCGCACGCTGTCCTAGATCTAAAGAACCTAAAGCGCAAACAGCAGAAATGTCTCAAACCAGAAAAAACAACCCTAAAGGTGCAGAATAGGTCCTAGGTTAGGGTTAGAGAGGTCTCCTTCGCTACTGCACCAAATGCTGCAAAATTGGGTTTGAAATTGGGCTGTCGAGGTCCGCTTCGCGATTCTGCGATGGCAATCGGGAGGTCTCGATGAGTTGTGAGCGATCAAAGTCCCGGAATCCTCGAATGATGCTGCTAAGTTACGGGAGATTGTCTTGTGTTTTCGTTGATATGGGGCCGGCCGTTGGGCGTGGGGGGTCTAGTGAGTTCTTCTTCGGCCGCACTCTGGAGCTGGATCTTGGATGGATGTTGGATGATACTCGTTGATTCTAGCAAAGGAAAAGACGAGGTATTGCTGGTATCATGACCTAATGGCCCCTCATGCAGAGAATGACAGCATATTGAATCTTTTGAAAGGCTGGGCCGCTCTGGCACGTAACAAAAAGGTTGTTAAAAAACAAGTGGCGAGTTTTATTTGTTTTGTTTGACCCCTAAAGGTCCCCCACATCCACTCCACAAAAATTGGAAGTGGTCAACTTTCATAGTATCCATTGTTTATATTTGATTTGATATCTGAAAATAGAATTTCACAAGTTCCGATTCTATTTTGGAAGTTTTAGAAAATCATCTATTAGAAGAAGTTTATATTGAAACCGTAGCAAGGGACAATTAGAGTTGAGTGATATAATTTCATTTTGTACGATGTGACTATGAAAGTATGGAAAGTAAGGGCCCAAGACACAAAATTATAGTGTTATGTTGTATGGCCTTGGTTTAGATCCAAATTAAAGAAACTATGGTAGGGTCGATATTTATTTACAAATTCAACAATGTAGAAAAATCTATAATAAGTTACTAGATTTAAGAGGTGGTCCATAACATTGTGGGTCTATACTCTCTACTCTTCTAACTTGAAGAAATAACTAAATATCTAGAAAAGAATGTTATAGGCTAACTTAGCCTCCATTTTTCACACAAAGGTTAATTCTCTCGTTTTTAGCCAATGTTCTACATTGTCTTGAGCCATCTATAATAAGGTAGTGTGTTCTAAAAGCATGGAGATGGAATGATCCTTAAATGAACCAGTTTAGCAATTGAATGCATGATTGGAGGAAAAATTATTTTTGTATTGCAAGAACCAAACATTGCCTTTGATTTCTTGCTCATCTCTTTACAAGTTGCAAGTGGACGAATTTTGGAAGATCTATGGTCACAAATAGGTGCCTATGCCCAAAATCTTTGAAAATTTATAAGTAATTCAAAAATGCTTGAAAAAAAATACAAAACCACTTGTGTTATGTTCCACATCTATTTTTCTTTCTCTAGAAAATGATCTAAAAATATTTATGTCCATCAAAGCTTGTGAAAAAGGCGGACCAACCCTTAAATGGTCGCTTTAAGAGCATGTTACCTTAACTTGTAAAATCTAAGATGTCATAGTCCATTGTCTACTAGTATTCTATGCTCATTTTGAAAAAAGAGCAAGGTATTGAAGGCATAATGTCTTGAGGTGACCAAGCCTCTTTGTCACATTCTAAAGTTAATTTTTTTGCTTTCAACCAATATTCTTGGGCCTCCTACAATTATTAGGAGACTATATGCCCTATCTTTTGGAATTCCATTAGATCTTCTTCAAAAATGTGTTGAAGAAAAATACTTTTAAAAATTAGAAAAAATATTGTCTGTTTTGACCATATGTGATTTCAAATGGACTTCTCATCAAGTGAAGCCTTGGAAATTTAGGAAGTATGACCTAAATAATCTCAAAATTTTCAGTTAAAAAAAAATGGTCATAGTTTTGTTGCATAAAACTTTAGACTTTTGATGTCAATATATTTTATTAATTTAGTACTCTACTACGATGACTAAAATAAGAAAACTGATAAAAGTAATTGTCCTTATCTTTGAATATTTACAAATATAATACTATTTTATACTAATAGAATTTTAATAAATTGAAGTCATTTAAGGGTGATCACACACTACGGTCGTCCCCCTGCCAAATATACAATTCAGTAAAAACTAGTATAAAATGTACCAAAATTGGTACTAAATGCATCCAAAATGACATTTACACCAATATTCAATGTTGGCCTATCTAAATCAAAAGGTCTTTTCATAGATTTTCAAAATTTTAATTAAAAAAAATAAATTTAAGTCAAAATTTGGCTCTCATACTAAAATCAAACATTTGCTAGGATTTTTTCTTATATAGGTCCTAAAACGCTAATTAAATGCCTAGTCTAAGTACCTAAACATTAGGGCATTGGATTTAGCTCTTTGAATTGTAAGAATGAAACCCCAAACTAGGCAAAAAAAGTACAACAATGCTAAACATGAATCTATGACAATACAAACATTTAATGTTTGTACTCCATACATTCAATTAATAGATGAAATTCACTTTTTGTTATGTAATTATTAATGTATGCAAAATATAAGACTCTGATTCATTTTTTATTTATTTTTTAAGTCACAAAATCTATAGGAAAATTGACTCCAAACTTTCATCTCGTGCAAATTTTTTGCCGTGACTACGATTTTAGACAACTATAGTATGCTTTTATCCTTAAATACAAACTCACCTTTGAGCGGAGATGTATTTTTTACTATAGTATTGGAATGATGGAATCTATGTAAATATAATATCAAAAATAATATTAAAATATTAATAGCACAATAAAATGTAGAATAACTATTGAGATATATTCTTTATTCCAATCATGACCTTTAGGTCAAAATTTGTAAGTGCATTTTTTGTAATAAAAGAGGCACATATATTTCTATTGATGAATATGGAGTGAATTTATGAAGAGTTGTACAAAAATTATAGAATTTTGATGCCATTACAAATGAATCCTATAGAAAGTTTAGTTGGTTTCAATTTTTGGTTTTTGTGAATTTTTGAATGGATTTTTATCACACTTTGACAAGTTCTTTCTTAGTTTTATATCCAATTTGGTAATTTGGGGGAGTTGTTTAACCAATTTGGAGGTAGTTTTGTTGTAAAATTACAAGTTGGATGTGGTGTTGAAGGTGCTTAGGTGGTAGGGGTGCCAATTAACTCTGGAAGGACGCAAGGGACCCTTGTGGAAATCATCATTTATAAAACCGTGGGAATAATTGGTATTAAAAAAACAAAATAACTCATTTGAAATCAAAATACTATAGAAGATCTTAATTTTTCAAAACTATTTCTAAAGATGAAGAGTTGTATTTCTGTCCTACACGGAGAATGCCTTGTCATTCATCGAACACTAAACATCTGTAGTGTGCTTTCTGGATTAAGAATCAAAGTGTCTAGTTGGAGTTTGGATGCTATGTAGTGTTGCAATTCCAAATTGGTAGTTAATTGTGCGGTTAGGTCGTCTTCTTATGAGGTGGTAACCGACTTGGTTTTGATTCCTATTAGACGGTTCTTTTCCAAGTTGTTGTCACCTATTGTTGAGCGAGCCAATGTCTGTCCCAGCCTTGAGTCGGTTGTGTAATTTCTTTCCTACTTGGGATGTGTGTGTGATTGGAAGTGAGATTGAGTGTGTTAGATTTGAGTGTGAGTGAATGTGATGGAATAGAAGTGTATGTCCTAGTAGAGGAGAATCTATGTGATGATGAACTAATTGGAGATCAAACAATGATAATTTGTAACAGTGAATTATTTACCAATTCAAAGTGATAAAATACATTTTCAGGTCTAATTGATTGTTGTGAAAGTGTATGTGAATGAACTGAGTGCAAATTGGAAGATGAATTTGTAAGTTCTTAATTGAAAGATGTCATTGTGATACTGCTTGTTTCAAGTACGTGCAAATTGGAAAAATTGGAATGATTGTATTTGTTTGAGTTTGAGTTTTGTAATACTTGTTGAAGTAAGTGTGATGCAAATGGAAGGATGAATTAACAAGTAATATTATGTGTTAATGTGGAGTCAATGAGCTCAAACATGCATTAATGGAAAGAATTAGAGTGTTTGATATTGATATCAAGTCGGTGTGTTGTTTGGGAGCATTAGTAATTGCTTGTTGATAGGGGTTCAAATTGGAATTAAGTATAGTCTTGGTTGGATGTATATACATGGGTCAATTTGAGAGTGTCTTGTTGAATATGTTTTTGTGCCTTAAGTAATCTAAGAAGCAAGAAAACTATAGTAGTTTGTGTGTTGTTAGTTTGAGTGTGTCTAATGAGAATTTTAATCAAATTGGCTAAGTTAAAACTTTTTTTGTTGATGGATTTTAAAGTAAAGAGATATGTTATGGCCATTATCCTATGTGTGGAAGTTGATCCATGAGTTTAGTATGTGTTTAAGTGCTTAATTGGATAATTTGTACCCAAGTGGAAGTGGACAAGGTCTTTTGTGAGTAATAGCTATTGTCAAGTGACACCTAAAGTCTAGATGTTGTCTATTAATTAATTTCAGATTGTGTTTGATAGAGAGTGCATGGCATCTGCCAAATTGGAAAGAATTTCCTTAGTATTTGCAAGTAGTTAATTAAATTTGATTTGAAAAAGTATTATGTTCAAGAATGAGTGATATTAAGAATAAAAGGAGTAGTTCCAAGTTGGTGAGAAAAAAATGCAAGTTCTGCAAATATAAAGGCTATTAAGCCAATTTGTAGAGAAAAAGACAACAAATCTAGTTGGTTAAAGAAGATCATATGGTTCATGTGGAAGCAAGCAAGAATCCAAATATAAAGTGATCTAGACCTATGTGGAAGTTGAAGAGTCATAGCTAAGTGATAAAGCTAATTAGCAGCAATACAAGTTGAAGAAAGAACCAAGTCTCGAGTAGTTAAAAGATTAAAGAAAATACAGCTCGGAGAATCTATATCCTTGTGGCCATTAAGAGTGGAGTGGAATTTAGCAATTAGCTTCTCGCATGAGCATAACACATGATTTGAAGTTAAGGGTTATTTTCTTTATTTTCTTTGGTTGCAATGATCAGTTAGAATTTTTTGAGAAACATCCCTATTTAATTGCCTCCCTAGAACAAATTTTATATTATTAGCTTGGTTTTCCCAAATAGGATCCAAAGCTTATTTACAAGTTCATTTGACTACAACCATGGAATTTGAAGTCACCCAATTGAAGCCATGAAATTTTGAAGATACGTAATTGAAGGTTCATAATTTGTCTATTTTTCATGTATTAGCTAGACAACTTCTTTTTTAAACCCTCCAACTTGTTTTAAACTTTAACTCCAATGATAAGAATATTTTAGTAAGGAATTCATGTCTAAAATTTTATTTTTTAAGCCTTTAAAAATTTCATCTCATGAATTAAAATAAAATAGTTAAAAGTTTTTTGAATAAATATCAATCTACCCCATAAAACAAAAATATTAGTGAATTTCTACAAGTGAATTTATTTAGATGCCGGCATTGAGATGAAAATCAAAAGACTCTTATGACTTTTGCATTAATCATTGGAATTGCATGAAACAAAGTCTTATTTGTTAAATATGGTGATTAGAACTTATTCTATAAATCAAATATTAAAACTAGGGCTTTGTGGCTTTCTAAGCTACTAATGATTCTTGATTGAAGATTTCCTTCTACTTTTCTATTTGGCTGCAGAGACTTTTGAGGACCATTTTTTTTATAGATATTGGAGCACGGAAAGAAGCCTTGTTGAGCCAACTTTGGAAAATGACATGAACCCTTTGTTCTTGATACAATTTCACACATGTGCCTTGTCATTGAGACGGCGTAAATCAATGTTTTGGATGAAACGTTGAACTAAATGTTCTAATTTGTTGGGTTGTTGCATAATGCCATCGCACAAATACTAGAGGCCGTCATGGGTAAGTACATAATGACCCATTTTGAAGTCATGAAATTAAACTTAAACCCTTCAAAGACGGGTTGATCACTGTGGAAATAATCTCTTTTGGTACCGTGTGAATCATTTACTTAAAAGAATCCAAGAGCACTCACTGGAGGCCAAACTACTATGCAAAACCACCTCTTTTTACACAAAATTTCAAAGATGAACATTTGCACTTCTAACTTACATAGAAGGATTCTTTGTCATCCATTGGACAATAAACGTTTGCAACATTGTTGAAGGATTAAAGAAATTCTCAAGTTTTCTATAGGTATAAGAAAGTAGAAGCTGTCAATATTGAAGATAAAAAGACAGCCAAGGCTTTAATTATAGAACCTCAAAATTCCAAAATTCCACGCTTCACTCAATTTCTTCAAAGAAAAATCAGAGATCGCTCATTTGTGTTCTATACATGTCAATATAGATAGCCCTAAACGTCATCACATCATTAAAATATTGGCTAAACTAGTTCTAAACTAGTTCTAAATTAAAGGTCATCACTAGAATTTAAAAAATCTAAAATTCATATATTCTCAAGGGGGATAGTGAGCGGTAGCAATAGAAAAACTACATGCAAACAAATGATAGGGTGCCTAAAAAACATTTGAGATAAAAATTATAATTTATTTTAATATACTATAGGGTACAAAAATGCCATGCCATGTCTTCAAACTACTATAGGATATAGAGAAATAGGTTTAGTTAGAAAAAAAAAAAGAACTAGGATACCCCCCTTTTTATTCTTTTTTTTGGCCAAAAGTATTAAATGTTGATGCTTTATGACACTACTAGAAAATTTAGCTTTTTTGTTGATTTGGTCGCATTGATTTGGGTCAATTTTCTGTTGATTTGGACAGTCATCTGTTTCTAGTAGTGTGAGTGGCATATTCAAAGTATTCAATAATTTTATAGACTTCACTAATTTCTACAGTAGACATTGGTTGGCTTTAGTTGGTTGTCATCTAACTTTGGAAATTGGCAATTCTTGTTCTAACCCTCTATTCATCGTTCCGGTTGTTTAGGGTTTAGGGTCCATAACTAGACATGGTATGCACATTTTTTTCACTTATTGTGTTCGTAAACACAATGAGAACATTCTATTTCATACTACTATTTCATACTACCATGATTGTGCAAAAATATTTCTTACATTCTATTTCATACTATGATTTCATACTACCACTAGCGGTTGGTGCTTGCTATGCTACGCATTCATCAATAGAATTTTATTAGAATTTTTATGTATTAGATAAAATGTAGAACAAAAATTTCAATAAATCTTCAAATAAAAATTACTAAAATCTTTGTATAATTTTGTTTATAAGTAAGAGTATATTGAAATGTACAATAGAAATTTATTGAATGATGAATGAAATATATGCAATGGTGAAAACTATAAAAGATACACATTTATTCTAATGCATTCAAAAGTTGACTCAATTGGTACGAACAATGGCAACCCCAAAACTTGGTGAATTGAAAATAAAAACTTGTAAATTTCAAAATCTTCGTGAGCAGCTTAATTGTTGTGAAATCCAAAATTACTTCAATTGAATAAATTTCTCAAATCATTTGTGGTAGCAATAGAATTTTGAAATCATAAAAGCTGTAAAAGTGATATTACACAGGTGATTGCAAACTACTACTCTATTTCTGTAATATAACATTGTGTGAAAATAATTTTTTTGTGTATGCATGATTGAAAATATTTTTACAAAATATTAAAATTAATTATTTCAAAGACTTATTGAAATCATTATCGTGCATTCTATTCAAATATATTAAAATTTTACTAATATGTGATACAATGAATGCGTAGCATAGCAAGCATGAGCCCCTATAATTAATGGTAGCATTTGTGATATTACAGAGGAAGTTATGATTTTAATAGTATGATGATAGTGCAAAAATAACTCTTACATATTATTATGCATACCATGAAGACATGTACATTGAATCAAACTATGTAGGTTAAAGTAAATTTGATATCAAAAAGCGATCTCTATATCATTCATATTAATCATGTAAAAAAGACCTAAATTTAAAGTTCAATTGATAGCCTTCAGTAATATGATACCTACCTAGTAAATGAGTGTCATTGACAATTTTTATGGAAGATACAATAGTAGTATTGGCTATACTTTTATGTTAAGTTCTAGTTGTAAGTGGTCATTAGTAGGGGAAAGAAAAGAAAGTTTGAAAGAAATTTAATGTTGGACAAAAATTGTAGTAGAATTTTTTTTTAATCTAAATTACCGTATCATTTATTCATATTAATTTAGAATTATAAGTAATGCAACCCCCTTTTTTAATAATCCAAAGTAGGAAATTATATAATATTAGCGTTTTAAAAAATAAAAAAATAAAAAATACCTTCCTAAAAAATACTTGGTGTTTACACCGATCCCCTTAGTTTTTTTTACACACTACCCCCTTGAGCATATATTACACTCAATATTTTTTTTGAGATTTTATAATAAATAAATAAAAATTATAAATTATTTTTTAAAAACTTATTCTTGAAGGTTTAAAGATAATATTTTTATCAAAGAATGATTAAGTGATTGTTTTTGAAAATTTAGCTAAAAAATATAAAAATCAAAGCTAAATAATAAAATATCAAACTCCGAAGTCCCATTGTCCCCTCGGGGGATAAAATGGAATTGGGACAAGCTCCTATGGTCTCAATATTAGTTGTGATTTTTAAAAACTTTTTGTGAAGATAGAAAAATGTATAGCTTTTGGAAAATATAATTTTTATTTCAATTGGTGCCCCAAAACAAAAAATTATAGTACAGTAAGCCCAAATTTAGTTTCGGTAGGTAGAGAAAAAAATAGAAATTTAAGATTAAAAAATTAAAAAATTTAAAATTTAAAATATATTATATTTTTATCTAAATTTGAAGCTTTGATTCATTCTATTTGGATTAGTGATGTAAAAGATATGGAAAATTTTATTTTTCGGTCAATTAGAGCATCTTCTTGAAAAAATGACTTTTAGGATTCATTTCTAAATTCAATTTTTACAATTAAAAAAGAAAATTTAACAAAAATTAAGATTCATGTTAGAGTAATCTCCTTATTGAAATTAGTGTGTTTCAATTGCATCTTAAAGCTATTAATAGTTTAGTTTTCCCTTTAATCTTGAACTTGTACTTCCACTCAATAAATTTTTAATGATTAAAAATTAAGTGTTTTTATTTTATATATTTTTTAAAATTCTCAAATCATTTCTTCAACATAAAAATTCAAAAATTCAAAATCAATTGTACAAAAATTTTAAGCTAAGAAAATTCAAAGTAAAAAATATAATCAAGCAAGGTAAAAAAGTTTGTGTTTTCCTTTTTAAATGTAAAGATCTCACAATCTACAAGAAGAAAGTTTTTGAAATTTCTTTCCCACACTCTTAAAATAGTCTAGTGCATGATTCTATGGTTAGACATGCAAAAAATTAATTTTTAAAGTTCTTTGCTCTTTGCAATAGAAAGGGCAATTTTGAGTGATTTTTAATGGAAAAAGGCCTTGGAACTTTAGAAATTAAAGGACTAACAGTAATAAGATCCTCAAAATCTTTGAATGGCAAAAAAAATTTGAATTTTTTTTATAAATTTGATAAAACTGCAATATTTAGGACCATTGGTAGATTTAATTTTAAGATATTTAATGTTTATCTAAATTATCAATTTCAAAATTAATAAATTTAACAAAATAGAGGTTTTAGAATTTAGAATACATATATTTATAGCTTTTAAGAATTTAAAATTTCAAAATTTCAACTTAAATTTACAAAATTCAAAATCTTCAATCAATTTTCATTAGTAAAATAGAAAGACATAGATCTAATTTACTATATAGTAAGTGTAATTTATTCTTGGACTTTGTGCTAGAATGCTTGGTTGTTGACTACTACCCTTTCATAATTCTAATTTAGGGACAAATCCTAGCTTTTTAGTTCACACTAAGTAATATATAATTTCTACAAAAGAATATATACATAGCAATGACATGAGACCCACAATCTACCTAAAGCTCAATAGCCCTAGCTTTAAACAAATAAATAAAAGATTAGTCTTTAGGTCACAAAATTTGTAACAATACACAAGTTGTAAGTCCTGCTTACCTTAGGATCCTCAAGGTGTGTTGGTTTCTTATTCTTGCATTCAAAATCATACAATTTAAGTGCCTTTATCAATAGGCTCTACTCCGTGGAAGGCGCCTCTACTTATAGCTCTTCCAAAATAAGGTGCTTTCATGCTTGTTTTACCAAACATTCCTAGAGATGTACTAATGTCAAATATAAATACACAATGTATAAGATAAACAAAAAGTTCATTCATCATAAAAATATTTATAGGATATACCTTGACATACATCCAAATATTTTAAATATTTACAGAATATTCAAAATTATTTTAAATATTTGAATATTTTTAAGGATTTTTTGAATTTTTTGAAGAGGATTGTTTAATATACTAGATACTTGCCTAATTTGGCATGCAATATAATAGTCAATATGACGCTTAAAAATAAATAAATATTAGAGTAGACAACTTTAGGTGCCTTCAACCTTCATTTGGATCAATCTTTTTTATTTTAGAAAAATCCCTTGTAGAGATGTTTTTTATATTTTTTACAAACGAAAGCTAATTAATATCTAATTGCCAATTCATTATACATAGAGCTCTTGGAAACTAAGATTGATATGGATCTAAAGTTTGAGTTAGGTGCAATATTCTAACTCATATAATTAGGAGTTTCGTATTGATGAAGATTAGGGTGAGATGGATCAATGAGGATAGATGCATAAAACACCAATTGCTTTTGTTGCATTTAGGGCTAGTACTCGATGCCACTACAAGCTTTTGAAAAAAAAATGTACAAATAAAATGATATATGGATAATTTTTTAACACTACAAATTATGTAGCCCAAAAAATTGAAACTTGAAACAAATTTGTCCCCAATTTTACTAACAAATAAAATTAATGAAAAACTTTTCAGGAAAATATATGCTTTCATATTTAAATTATTAGAAAATAATACAAACATTTAAAAAAATAAAAAATAAAAAATTCATTTAAAAAAAATTAATAGAGGTGAAATTCCATGACTTCAGAGTTTTCAAATAATAGATAAGGAGCCTTTTCATATAGCAATGAAGTACCATAGTGTACTTAGGAGAAAAGAATTGACTATGACCGCTTTACTTGCTAGGAACAAGTGAGTGTTGGTCCAATAAACAAACTTTTTGTGATGCTTGCCGCTAGGAAATCATCTATATCCTCAATATGTCAATCAATCCCAAATGGTGAACCCAATAGCTTGGATAATTGATGCTCCATTGTCCATAGACAGTCAATTTGCGTGAGCCATTGAGAAGCAGGTTCAATTGACAACCATATGCAAGGCTTTTAGGCCAATTTATCTTGAGCCCCGATGCTAAGTCATATCTATCTATCAAGAGAGAGAGAGGGGACAAAAAAATCCTTTTTTTACCTTTTAGTATGAAGTTAACATCATCAACAAGTTGGCTAATGAGTTATTAAGTAGAATCAGATGGGAGAGTGATGCTAGATAGCTCACTGGTGTTTAGCAGATGTTTGGCCGCAACATTGAGAGCTTCACCCACAAACAGAAAAGGTATGGGGCTAATGGACATCCTTAACGTACGTCTCTAAAAATTGGAAAGGAGTTAGTGTCACTACCATTGATACTCACCAATGTTTCAGGGTTGACAAAGAGAATCTTGACCAAATGCACAAAGCTAGAGGGTATATCCATGGTCTCCATCACTTTGAACAAAAAATAAAGATGGATTGTATTATAAGCCTTTTTGAAGTCTAGCTTCAATAGAATATAATTTTGCTTAGACTCTTTTGCCCATGCAATAGATTCATGGAGTACAAGAATATTATCAAGGATGTATCAAGTCAGTATGAAATCCATTTGATCAGAGCTGATGATCTCACTCATGATAGGCTGCAATTGCTTTTGAAAAACTTTAGCTAGGACCTTGTAGGCAATGTTGAGAAGACTAATGCTTAGGTCTTCAATTATCTAAGTCATCTTTGGAGCCATCTTTGTGTAATAAAGCAATCGTGCCATGATTTATAATTTCTAGGAAGAGAGCCACTAATAGTAGATTGTTGAATCATGTTAGTAAAAGCTGGGCCTATCATGTCTCAATATTTCTTGTAGAATTCAATAATGACAATTGGGCATTTGTTGGGGGCCATATCCTCAACTACAAGTTTTAGCTCTTATTCACTTATGGGACTTGAGAGTAACATTTTTTTTGCTTCAAGAGTGTTATAATATAATTTAAGACATAAGAATTATTTCATGGCTATAGATTGATTAGGAGACTTAGGTTCAATAGAGTATAAGTTGTTGTAAAATTCAATGTATACTTTGCTCATCCCTTTCTCGTCATCAACAAGAGTGCCTTGAGAATTGCAAAGGCCAGTGATCGTTGAAGAAGCGGGTTTCTCACAAATAGCTTTAAAGAATTCAACAAAAACCATGTCACCTCGAAATTTCCATCTAATATGGAATCCGATTCTTCTTCCAACCACCTTCTTGATTTCCACATTTTGAAAATGGATACGAGCTGCACTATATAGGTTTTGTTTGAAGTGTTCATTTGGATCTGCTTGCAAAACTACTATAGCATTGGAAAGGTCTTTTCTAGCATCTTCTTCCTTCACTTGAAACTCCAAGGCCTTCTGACAACAAAATAAACAATGAGCTTTAAAGAGAACTTTCATTTTAGAAAAAAAAAATGTTGAGGGTGGAAGACCATACCAAGCATGCTTGATGACTGGCTGAGCTTTGTCCAGCCATAGCTTATTCATCTTCCATCTAGTGGGATTCATTGGAGTCATGTTAAATTCCACTAAGGCAAAAATTGGTGAGTGATTTGACCATATAGTCAAGTAATTTGCAATTTGAAGAGCCCACATCATTCTTGAAGAGATACACCCTATCTAATTGGGCTAGGATGCAATGTCCGTCACCTCTAAAGTTATCTCGGGAGTATTGGATATTGCCATCCAAGTGTAGAGTACAATAACTTTTTGATCATTTAGTCTTTATTTTGGTTCACAATCTATGCTCATTTTCAAAAAATGAGAGAGAGGAGGTCTATGAAGTGGGGCATGGACAAAGGGTACAAAATGTCAAAAGTGTCTTTGAATAGTCAATGTGGTTGAAGATATGAAATTGGTGGAGATGCACCTAATATGACCTAAAATATGAGATTTTTAAAATCCATAGTAAAAAGAAATGTCACAAACGGTGATCAAAGCCATCTAAATTTTTTAAATAAGGTCAAAATACATATTCCTTTATTTCAAATGCTAATATGTTCTAATTTATATGGTCAAACATCACAAAGTTTTTACCACACGTTCACATTCAGGTCTATTGCAGATCCTATGGTTAGATTTTTCTAGAGATTATATTTTCATTTCAGTAGATCAAGAGAGTAGAAATGTTAATTTGAAGGTTTTTGAGAAAAAAGGCCTTGGATCCTTAATCAAGTTCCAATACTACATTGCTTTGCTTTTATTTTTGAAGCTAGTTTACTTTTAATAGACTCTTGTCTTTTACTATGATATTGTACACAAAAACCAAGAAGATTTAATGATACATCTATAACCTTGTAGAATCAAAGTTGAAAGTGAGGGCTAGAGCTCATTTGTTCGTGTGGTTATTTTCACTACATGGAGATAAATGGAGGACAAACATCAAAATTTGTTCATATTTTGTAGAGGTTAATTGTGTGTTTTGTGATCTATACTCTTCCCATATAAGAGTTGAACTTTCCTAAATTTGATCCCTTGGTAGTAAATAATATGTATTTTAATTTTCCATAGATTTCTTAACCCCTAAAGGGCTGTGACTATGTTTTCACCAAAAACACTCTAAAACTGCCATTTCTAGTACAAGCACCAAATTTTAGAAAAAAAACATTTTAGAACACATGTAACTCACTGCAGGAGAAAGGGATATTTTAAGTGAGTTTTAAAATATAATCTTAGACATAAGATTATAAGTAATGGCCTATAAGGAGATTTTTAGTAAAATTTTATTAGAAACACATGTGTTTGAACTGACCAAAATCTTTGTTTTGATCCTACAAAAGAATGGTCACGCGTCATGAGTCGTTAAGCTCTACAAAATCTAATTTAATTTCTCTACTTAGAGAAAATTCAGGCTCTAGATCATTTCCACTTTGAGTTTCTAGAATGTTTTTGTGCTAACTTAGTAGAGTTTCACCAGAGGGTTAGAGATCCCTTACACGCTTCAAAAACTATATACAGTAATCACTTTCTAAACATTCCTTGGAGCTAAAAATGGTCTGACATACTCACAACTAGTAAATGATGCCCACACAGAACACATGAAGTGCATAGTCGGCTACAATGACTGGTAAAACATACGCCAAATGTTTGATTCTTTCTCTTCTCTAGAATTAAGGTTTGTCGCAAAGTACCTCTGTCTTAGAGCATCTCCACCAATTTATCCCTATCTCCATTCCCATCTGGATGAAGAGGGAGCAAAGATGGGGATAGGGAAGGACAAGCTGCACCAGTTCTATTGTATATATTGTCAATTTTAGTAATTACATGCAATAGCAATTGTAAAGATAACTACTTTAATCAAGCAAGCAGTAAGCAAGTATAAGGTAAACCAGCCAATGACAGGCCAACTGTCTAATGCAGACATCTACATAACCCCCCCATTCCAGTCCATTTCAGATTTTTGCTTCTACAATTTAATTAGGTTGGTTAGTGGCCCACATTAGTGCATTAGGTGATTGTGATAGAATTAGTAATGACTGTCATAGGACACTTACACATTGTGAGTGTAAAGTCATCATAAAGAGTTTTTTTTTTATTCCTTTGTGTGATGGCCACATTAAAAATTCTTGTGGTTGTGTTAGGAAATCTGAAGACTGCATTAGGTGGTAAGATGACCATCATGAAGACATATTTTATTGATTTCAGATAGTCTACAGACTGTTTTGGAAAAATACTTAAAAAATTCATAACAAATTCCTACTTTGTCCAAAAACTAAAATTTTAAATGCTTCTTTCATTTCTCAAAGTTGTCTCTGCTCGAAAAAAATCTGATTTTATTTTGCTAATGGCAACATACCAAATCAGCCATTCTGCCTGTCATAGGCTGGTTTACCTTAAGTCATAGTGCAACGACAAATCAGAGACTCACACATCAGAGATTGTGGTAAAAACTCACATACACAGGGAGATCGGGGAGGCGTTACCCCCCCGGTGTAAACTTGGGGGGTGTAGCTTTACCCCCCCCCCAAACTTTCTGTTTTAAGAAAATTTGGGGGGGGTAAAGCTACACCCCCCAAGTTTACACCGGGGGGGGTAACGCCTCCCCGATCTCCCTGTGATAGAGTTTACTCAAATTCAGTTCTCTATATCACAACCCATATAGGGAACTCACGCCTACTATCCATATAAATTTAGGGATACAGGCGCTTGGTGGGGTGGGAGTCTTCCCTACCCGGATGAATTTCATCCGGATAGGGATAGGGGAGATCCCTGATGAGGATGCTCTTAGTCCTGACCCTAAGAGCTAAACCTATGTCTAACTGGCCTAGGTCTAAGGTAACGATAGACAGCTGAATTCACACCCCACATTCTTGAACGATAAAAAACCCTTTGAGACTGTGATATGTGAAATGAATATGGAGAGGATTCAATCTCAAATTGGCTCACACAAAAGTTCTGCAACACATGGTCTACTGCAATGTTTGCTGAGCTAAACTCCTTGAGACAGCTTCACGGGAAAGTAAGCCCAACATTTGTGTTCATGAAAACAACTTTCTGTAGCAAGTGCTTTGCAAAGACCTAATTTAGCAATAGACTAGAGAATGTCACTGAAACCTTTTCTCACAGAAGCCATGAACGAGAGCACACAGACTGAGATGTAGATGAATTTTAGTAGAGCCTGAGAGTCCTATGTCCTAACTCAACTGCAACACTCATTGAGTGGAAGAAGGAAAATTCATTGTCCTCAGCAAGGCAACAATTGCATTCTCTAGCTACAAAAAGAGAAAGTAGAACAGATCAAAAAGACATGTGTACACTATCAAAGTCACACCACTACACCACGCTATGTACAGTACATTGTAGCTAAGATGAAGCTGAACTAGGAGGACCAACTTACTTAGTACATTTGAGCATACACTGAATCCCACTATGGTACAACATTCCAAGAAGCCCGAATCATGGAAACTTCATAAGGTTGCGCCTTGAAGCAGTCTGGAAGGCAACTCCACTCCCCCGTAGACAAGTCCAGAAGCCAAAATTGCATACAAGAATAGCTTAACACCATCAAAAAGCCTTCACATGCTTTTAGGGCCATCGAGCCATGGTACTCCTCCAAAAGGACTTCAAAAGGACAGCACAAGTATGACCTCTCTTGTACCCAATCCTTGAAATTATTTTGCATTCGATACTTAGTGATCCAATTTTCACCATTAGAAGTGTTCTGGTGCAGTACAAACATGCAGTCCTTCCGAAGCGCATACGTCCCCACTCCTCGGGAAGGACCTCTTTCATCACAATGCTTTAATTTGCCTTCAGCAAAGTCATACACACTTCGAATTGTGCTTGTGCTTCTGAAAGACTTGTCATCGTTATAGTACTTCCATCTGGAGTAAGCAACACCAAAAATGAAACCAAGTGGCGGTGTCGCTTTGGTCCATTGTTTTGCACCAGAATGATATATCTCTAATGTGGGACGGCCTCTCTTGTTTTTGCCAATCACCACCACCCTATAACACTTGGTTTCAGAGTCCACTTCGATGTGCATCATTTTGGGAGGGGTTAAGTAAACATACTGCAACGGTGGGAGTTTACGCCGAACTCGTGTCAAGAGATTCACCACAACAAGGCACAGGGGATTGGCTTCGGTGGGTTCCCATGTGGAGACAAAACAGACCAATCCACCATCACGTGCGCCCATATCATCCCATCGATTTTCATGACTAATGGGATCTCCCGGATGCAAACGATAGGTAAATTGCGACCTGTGAGTGCTCAGATCACATATTGTTACAAGAAATTCTGAATTACAAAAAAAATTACTGAATGAAAAACCTGCAACCATAGTGGGACTAGCTTCGTCAAGTGCTCGGTTGATTTCCGAGTTCACAGTAACCATGTCTCGGTTCCATTCCTTCGAGAGACTGCGCAGTCGAGTGATATCGGGCAAGGGCAGACGTGCCAACACAAGTAACAGCAACTCCTTCGGAAGAGTTTTCCAAAGAACAGGACTCATCTTCTTTGAATGCACGGAAACAATCTTGCGTGAAGCAGCCATGTCGAGTAAGCTTCGTAACTCCAAGCCTGGTGGTCCTCCCTCACCACCTTCGACAAAGTCATTCAGCTTCTCTCGCAAGAGCCATGCCACTTCAAGATAATCCAGCTGTTCTTCATCTTCGTCCAAGTCAACAACACTTGTTCCAACGTGGTCCATTGTCACCATCTCTCCCACCTCCACGGCATCGTTCCAAGGAACGGTAGAATATGTCTGGTTCGAGTTTGTGGCCCGACTGCCACTAGCTTTGCGTTTTTTTTCTGTTCATCTTCAACACCCTGTCTGACCTCTTGTGCAGTAACCTCTCAGATATGGATGATAATTGCTGGATAATTGATCAAGTTGTCGCTGACCTAGAAAGAGAACTTTCTCAAACGCCCTTCCTCAGACTAGGCTCCATGGCCATTTCCAGTTCTGAATTCACAGAACAATAATTAAAGACTGGGATTCGAATGCAGACTAATAAATATACATCAAGAACATGGGACTTTGAATCTAAGTACCTGCACGAAGTAGTCAACCGTGGTCGAGTCAGCACTACGCCATGTCCAGATTGATTCACGTCAAGAACACCCTCCGCCACCTTCCAGGCAGCACCCATTCCATCCCACACAAATGAAAATTAGCGAGCGTCGCACAAATTAATGCTTCACAACATACCCTAATGCACCGAACCTCACAAGTCGGCATGCTCTCCCTTCCAACCTTCAAGAGCTCTGCATTTCATCTCTGAATTGAAAGACGTCTCCGAGAAGATGGTATCATCTCCGGCCATTTGTCAAGCACTTCAATTCCCAACAAAACATCTTCTGATCCATCAACAAGAACTCAGAAGAAGATCGTTTCAAGAGCAAGCACTTCCATGATTCCGGGTACTGATATCAGAATATCTGAATACCTTCCAGAACATTCATAGCCTAGCTTCTTTGGATGCTCGATTGGTACCAGCCCTTCCTCGAGCTCTCAACAGCAAGCAGGTTCACTCTCTTGGTCCAGGCAGACATGAAGAGCTGATGAAGCCCCAAAAGGCTTTGAGAATTAAGACTCGCACTCGTCTTTCACATCGAGTTGCTTGCTGATGACGCTATTTCTAAAAACAGGGCGTGCTTCATAAATGGCCAGGATGGGTTACGATATGATCAGGGCTTGTGTGGCAACTGCAATGGAAATGCACTGGAGTGGCAAGATAAGCTAGTCTGCGACCATTTTAGAGCTGTTTGCCTTTTTTTATGGAAAGTAAAACTCCTTGAAACGATTTTCAGTAAGTTTTCTTACGAAGAAAAAATGGAATTGGCATCTACCACAAGTCGTTTCATATATTTTGGACCTATGTGGAATTAATTACAATTTTTTCAAGTTGAAATACAATGGTAAGTAAAAGCGACCACCTCTCAAAATGCAAACTATTGGTACGTTGAAGAAAGCAAAATCTACTTCAAAGTCAAAATTGCTATTTTGAGCACGGGCGCTTTTAGAGCAAACTACTTTAGTGCTCATGCTTGTTCAACAATTTTTTATTTTTTATTTTACATTATTAAAGTCTCTAAGAATTCAATTGAGGCAACGAATTTTGACATAGATTGCATATCATTTCAACAACTGCAATATTCAATTTTTTGAAAAATTGGCAACAAATCATTGTTGAATTTGGCCCCCCAAAATACATTGTCACCTTTACAATTTATGTAGGCTTTTAGTTAGATCCAAAAGTTGAAGCAATAGAGGTACTTAATACCTCAGATGAGCAAGGTGCATAAAAAAAGGTAGTGGAAAATGAAGGCTATTTAATGTTTTGAGGATCATCCTACTCATATTTTGTTGGTTATATTGATCTAAAATTATAAAAATAAAGTATGGATATTTAAGAGAGAAATTTCCTATTTATTTTTGACAATTCTCCTAGACTCCTTTTAATCATGCATTATTTGTCACTTAAATATTATAATTTTATAAATAAAATAATAAAGGATAGAAATTTAACTAAGAATTTTTTCATTTATTATTTGAAAATTTTACAAAATTATCCTACTTATATAATGTTTGTCACTTTGATTTAAACCTATAAAACAAAGGGTGAAAATTTAAGTAAACTTCTCTATTTATTTTTGACAATTCTCCAAAAGTCTTCCTAATAATGAATATTTTTTTACTTTATTTTTCTAGATAAAAAATAATAATGTATATTTCTATTTTTCACAATTTTTGCTTTTCTAAAAGGAATTGGGCTTCTTTTTGCCCATAGTCATCCCTTTGCATATGTCCCTATAAGTATGTGTTTCATTTGCAAGTAGCCTTTTGGCCATTTACAGTTGCCTTTTGTATTCTTACAATTTTTTCCTTTGCCTAATTTGTACTTATCCTTTACCAACCTACTCACAATCTCGCTTGGCCACTTTGCCATCGGCATTCACTTTTTAGCCATCACATGTCACCTCTTTGCTACCCGCAATTGCCTTTTCTAGATCCGTGGTTGTCCCATGGCACCCGCAATCGTCTTTTATAGAGTTGTGGTTGCTTTGGAGATGAATAGTCATACCTTGGAGACATGCACTCGCCCCTTGACATTAGTGGCTTAACACCCACTGTAGCCCCTACCTATGATTGCCCTACCCACGGTCACTATGTACATGCAATCACTTGTCCTTGTCACACCCACATGCACCTCTAAATGTGCCATGTGGACACTCACATGGCACCCAAGTTGCCTAAGATGAGAATTTTTTGGAAAATTAAAGATAACTTGACTTTATTGAACGTCGTAGGGACTCTACTAGACAATCCATGACATCATATTTGTCGTGTAGTTGCTATTTGGGAGAACAACCCTAGATGCAACCTATGAAGATTAAACATGGTATACTTCTCTACATACAAGAAGTAAATCGTACAAAACTTCAAGAAAATTGATACTTTGGCACTTGTTTATGTGATTGCAAGAAAGATCTACAGTAACACGTGTGCAAAAACAATTTGTAAATATAAGATTGTAAAGAATGACCCAATGAAGTTGAAATTCATAGTATAGGTGTATATGACCATTTTGAACTTTCATCTAATGTTTTTTTATTTAAAAATAAATAAATTTGTAAAAAATAATGTCTCATTTGTGGTTTAAGATTTGGATGTACTATTGAATATCCATCTTCAAGAACTTGGATTTGAAATTTTGAAGAGATGATCTTCTACTAGATCAATAGCTATTGTATAAAAAAATATTTAAAAGTAGATAATTTTGTATCATATGAAAATTTGCAAAATAAGCTTTTTTTGCATGGATTCCCAAAATAGTATAGAAAAATTATTTTGGTGGTTCTTTCAATGAATGACCATCTTGAGTTCATTCAGTTTTTACAAATAACCAAAAAAATATATTTTTTAATAATCTCGAATCAATAGAAATTAATACATCAAAAGTACTGGTTTAAAATAAAACAATACTTTGAGCAATCCACAATGTCTTCAGGGAAAGTTCCGCTCAAACTAGTGTTTCCCACATTCAAGGTTGTAAGGTTGACAAACTTTGCTGCATGCCAACACACTGACTCAACGTCAATTAAGCTAACCTCACCCATGTCCAAGGCCAAACGCCGTCTATTTGGTCTATCACATCGAAATGAAAGACACGATCTGAAAAAACAAATCCACGACACACAAGTTGTCGTTTACATCCTCCAAAAAATCTTGCGTCCACTTGAACAACAACTGGCCTAACAACTGGCCTTCTTCATTGAGACACAACACACATCCAGACAACAGTTTGTGCATGCCATGGTCCACACGACATCAACGATCCACTTCTCCATCTCTGCAAATGTTTCTAGTACAAACATTCGGCTGTGACGATTCCTCAAGCCCCTGATGTGCCCATTACTCAGAGTGGTCGTCAAAAATATGACTCGTCGAAGCATTCCGATTTCAACAAAGAATTGAATCCTTCCGGTAAATTGCTCAAAAAAAGCAGGTCATACACTTCGTGGTGCTTAGCCCAAAAGGTCCCTTTCGCCAACCCACATGCAGAAATGATCGATCAATTACTCCCATGATGCCAGGCTTTCGGTCTTCACTGGACGGAACTCACAAATTGACCAGTGACAGAAACCTGTAAAGATAAGGCCAAGAGAGAGCCTTACCACTCTGCGGTCTTTATCCCCCTGTTGCTGCAACTAATATGCTCCTAGCTGCGCAGCGAGAGCTCTTACTAAACTCATTCATACTCAAATTCCAAAGAACCACCGCTTCAACAACACTGAGGGCCTGAAAATCATATGAGACACATGGAGGCAATGATCGAATCTACCCAGCGCCACTGCTGGCACCCGTTACTGATCTTCAGCGCGCACAGCTCACTAGTTCCGCAATTAAAGACGGTTCCAAAACTGCTAGCTGATGGACTGTGCAACAATGGGAGCAATCTTCACACCAGAATACTTGAGTACTAATCGATCGGTTCCTATGCAGTAATGCAGCATGTCAGAGAATTTCCTTGAACGAAGAAAAGTGACTAGATCAGAGGGGAATGACCAGACCTTCATGCGATCAAAGCATTTGATTCAAGAACTCGGCTTCCAATGCACTTGCTTCGGCAAGACGTCCTCTCCATTGTCATTGATCGACCTTCACGCCGAACCTCCTTCCGATCCTCGAGATGAGGCGGCATTGAGCTCTGCAAAGTCCACATGGCTGCTCGCCAATTCCCAATGGTCACCAACGTTACAACGGTAATCGCCAATCATTACGCCAGAGTGCAATTCTGTACAGTACTGGTATTCCATGGGAGTTCAGTTCAAACGGGAGACCAGTCGGAGATTCTGGAATAATCGTCATTGCGTCAGTTCAATTCAGGACTGAGCTTGCAATCTTCCAGGTTCACTTCAAATTTTTTACAGTACAGTAGTGACTTTTGCAGGTGCAAGCCAGCGGTAACCGGTTCCTACTAAAGAATATTCATGGTGAGGGGAAAGTCAGCCATCTCGACCAAATTCTTCGCACTTTCTAGGAAATTTCTGGCTGCCACCTCATCTATATTTAGAGATATTTAAACGGAAAGTGTGTGGAGACTAAAATATGCTATATGTAAAAAGCAGCTGAGCTACGAGAGGCTCTGTCCCTGTGGCACTAAAAACTGGTACGGAACAACGTCTCTTTTTTCATAAATTTGTTCTTTAAAGTGACTCGGTTATAAGTAAGATAGCTACAAACATCCTCACACTAGCTTCTGTAGATGGAAAACCTCCTCCCCTTCGGTCCAGAGCCAACAAATCAAACTCTCCATTCCGTCAATTTCATCACAATCATTCCACAAGGCCATCTAAAGTGATCTCAAAATTGCCTGAACTGTAGTGTGGTCCAAACGTTCAATGTGTCATCAGCAGCATGGAGCAAGTACAAATAAATTGAATTTTGAGTCCTGAAACCATCCAACCAGGGCTTTTTTTTTGGATTTGTATCCCCCTGCTGGGTTCACTGGAGAGGTCAGTTTTGGGAGGGATGAAGCCAGAGAGGTCAGATTTCTGACAGTCTCGCGAAATTTCGCCCAAAAAAAAGCCATGCATCCAACCTGAGGCCTAGCAACTGCACAACCAGACAATCGTAATAAAAAAACATTTCTCTGCAAGACATTCCTGCATCTTGTCTGAATACGGCAAAGGCAAAGAAACCACATCTCACGTCTTCAGAGTCGCGGAAAGTCTCAGCCTGTGACAGCCAGACATGTAAGCAATGAAACAGAATTCAAATTGGCGAAATCTATGCCAGGCGTTGCTTCTGAAAATTTTCATTTATAAGGAAGACAGCGCAAGTAACTCTACACCCTAGCCTAATTTATTAAAACAGCTCATCCTTTCTGCTGGTGCACCATCTTAAATTTTATTGTGAAAACGCTAAGCAAACGCCACCATAAGCTTGTAAACCACATTCTGCATCACGGCATCAACAGTGTTGCAATAAAGCCGTGCAAATGTGAACCCCCTTCACTCCATCCAAGAAAACTAGCTCACTACCAATGCACATCCTTACTGTTCAAAATAGCCATGGGAATCTGAAAAATCTAGTACTAGCTCAGCTGCCTGCTCCTTGGCCTTCGAAGAAATTAATCAGATTTGGCAGCCTCTGGATCTCCAAAGTTCTTGCACCACATTTGAGACGGTATAGGCCTAATAGGCATCAAAGGCCGTTGCTGTACAAATCAAGTAGAGCATTCAGACAGAATACATGTTTATCAAAATTCGTCAGCGGACACCCCTAGAGTTCTTTTGGAAAGTGAAGGACGAAAGCGCACAAATCCTGCCACTAATTAACCTGGAACGGCGGGTATGAAAGGTCCTGGTAACCACAGATGACATATCGATTTGACTCCGAACTAAGATTCATGCTCAATTCTCAACCAAATCTTTTGAGGATAGCTCTTTGGACCACTACTAAAAATGTGCTTCTAATGCGCTTTAATACACGTCCAAATTTGAAGTGTTAAGATCACAGCAAGCAATCAAATTTTTGCAGTGAATATAAGATCCGACTACACAAAGAGCCAACAAGCAGTTCAACTATTTCAGCTCCTGCCTCAATACCGGGCCAAATCCTGCGAGTAATAGCTTCTTGGAAACCCATGAAACATGCACTTCTAGAAAATGAGCATCCATGTTCTGATTTTGAGTATTCAGATCACATCGACTGATTGAAAATTCCAGGCTAGGGTTTGAAATGGCTTTCATATCCACTGTTCCAATTTTAAAAATACGCCTGTCGTCTCAATCTCATACTCTCAAAACCTTGAAAATTCAATACTAATTTCCCTCGCAAAGAGCTAAACTCTACGAACATTATACAGAACCAAACCCTAATCAATCGAGAGTAACCAGCGCACATCCCCGCACAGACCCCGTCCAATCGCATATCCCCAATCAACCACTCTTACCTCCAATTGTGCTGACTTCATCGCAATCGGAACACACACAGCGAAAATTCCAATGAAGGCGAAGACCGTGTTCCGACGCCAATGCTTGGGGTGGCACCACCATCCTCCCGTGGGACTCCACACCTGCGTCGGGTATCCGGGGTAATGGCCATCGGGGGGAGCCCCGCCCATCGCTGCTGCTGCTGCAAAGGGCTCACAAACAAATGGAGAGCTGTTCGCGGACGGAGGCGTGCACGTCGAAGTGGTCGCTCTCTTGCTTGGCCCTGCGATTCTGGCTATGGCGGGGAGGAAATTAGGGTTGAAGGGAGGAAGAGGACGGAACCACTACGACGAACGGAGTCGTTCATCAGAGTGGGCGGGTGACAGGGGACTTTCAGTTCAGTTGCATTGGGGACAGGGCAAGGAAAAAATAAATTCTAAGCACTCCCATTGGCAAAGAGCTTAGAAATGGTCCAGTTTAATCCATTAACGATGCTGCGGACAATAAGTGTATGATGAACGACTGAACAAAAAGAAGTAGTTATTTTTAATCATTTTCTTTTTTTTCCCAAAAGCTATGGATTTGTAGACAGTATTCAAGGAGAGAAAAATGTCACTGGAGGCCTTTTCTGATTTGAAAAGTATTAGATTATAAAATAAAAAAATGTTCTTTGAGACTGTAGTAGGTTCATGGTGTACAAGCCACAACTTTTGATTATAAGGTAGGTCCCCCCAAATGTGACACTGACCTTAAACTACCATCTATATTATGTGTATATCTCCAAAATCAGTTTTGTACTTATGTGGAAGAAACATTTTTAGGACCAAACTTTGTTCCTTAATAATTTTTGCATACAATATCAAAATGCTATGTTCTCTAGTGCACTGGAACCTCCTTTCACTTGCCAACAAGAACGTATGAAAATTTGACTAGTCTAATAATAGTAATTAGGCTCAATAGCAAAAAGTGGTAGTTTTGGGTGTACTTACCTTAGTCATCACAAATCGTAACACGATAAACTGTGACTATGAACAATCTCAATCATTTTTGTGGTTCTACAACTATGAATTTGATCAATTTGTATAGAAATACATGAACAAGGTGACCAAATGGTCCTTCCAGGTTTTAACCTTGAAGTTTTAGATATTTTTTTGTATTTTTTTCACAGATTGAAACTCTGGTTTTTATTGTTGTGCATTGTTCATCAGGCTAAGAAATGTTAATTGTAGTTTTGACCTTCTCCTTTCAATATGAAAAATATAATATGAAATTCATTTGGTAATATTTCTTGACTTTTGACTCGTTGAATAGTTGAGAGGCCCAAAACTGTCCCCTTGGGTCTTAAGTGGTCAACCAATGCATGGCTCAACTTCACCAATGAGACTTTCTAGAGTTTTTTAATTTTTTTTGTTTGATTTCAAACATAAATTGGTACTTCTCTGATATTTTGGACTAAGCCAAAAATATATAAAAATAGAATTGATTCTTAATAGTCAAGATCTTAAAATGTTCCAATTTGACAAATGATAATATTGAGAATTGTTTTCTTTTCTTGGCTTAGTCACAAACACAAAGCTAAGAAAATAAATAACTTAGAGCTTATTCATCATTAAAATGCATAGAAATGATCCTAGCTTAATTATGAATAACTTTTCTCATTTAAAAAAAATTGTTTTCTTGGTTTGGCCTCAAAAGCAAAGCATCCCTAATATCAAAATGATTGAGAGAGGTGTATAAATTGTTTATGGATACATTTACACTAAGGAGGAATATATTTTAAATTTAAGAGTAAGAAATTAATTTTATTGAAGGTGCATTCTTCTATGTGGCATTAATCCTTAAGCAAGAGGCTTAGCCCTTAGGCTTGGTTTCAAGTGAATTATTAGTTTGTGCTCTAAGGATGTTTTTGGAAATTTAAACATACTAAATCCACTTTTATAATGCTAAAGGCTTGTCAAGCATTGCTTTTAGGTTGCAAAGTATAAACTTTGTTCATTGGTCAATTTTACATGCTCTAATTGTACAAACCTTAGGCAAGGAGAAAAACTATGCCCTGCTTTGAAGAGATTTTTGACTCCCTCTTGGAGAGCTTGTTAGGCAAAAATGCTATTCAACCTGCAATGGTTATTAAAGGTAATTACGGATATTCTAATTTTGTCCATTTTAATTCCAAAGTAGGAGTCAACATTCTAGAAGGGGTGGTTTTATATATTTATCTTACTAAAATGCTAGCAACAATCTTTTGCAAATACATTCATGACCATTATAATAAGTACTAATCATATATCAAAAGTATAATTTTTCTTTCAAAATTGAAAAAATTATAAAATGTGTTTTATAAATATGCATATATATACATATATTTAGAATTTGTAAATATTTATCAAAATTTGAAAGGTCAAATTGAACTTAAAATTGATGTTTTAGTATTTGATTTGACTATAGTCTAAAATATCGCAATTTAGCCTTTATTTAGAAGTCATAAACTTATCAAATTTCAAAGTTTGAACAAGAATAATATTTTTTGGTTACATGATGTATTTGTAATCATGCAAAATTCAAGTTCAATATTTGGAATTGTGCAATAGAGTAGGAAAGGAATTGAGAGCCTTCACGTCTTGAAAATTGATTGAATGACTATAAAAAATTTCTAATATATATTTTTTCAAAAATCTATTGGCCTCTAAAAGTTGTGTACATTACAGGTAGTTACTACCTCTTTTGAGGTGATAGTGTAAAACCATGTACAAATGCAATAGTAGAATAGTCAGAGAATAGAGGCCAAAGTCCACACAAAATCAAAACTCCCGTTGCTTGGTGTTCATAAGTGAAAGTAGTACGCCAATAAGGAGGCCCCACTTGCCAGTTCGCCCAACTGATACGTCTTCTGCCAGCAATCTCAAAAATGATGCATCCTCCTTCCTTTGCCACTTGTCTTCCTCATAGTCTCTTAGAAATGTACAAACTTTGCTTCGGATCCATCCAAAATCCATGCAAGTTCATTAGACAATTTACCTTCTAACGAACCCAATTCTATAACTAGTCATTGTTGCCATGACTCCCGACAAAAATTGAGTACTGCACTTCTTCTCACGTCAAAAGCGGCAATTTCTAATGAGCGCTCTAAACCCTACAATATTGTCCCTGCCACAACAATTGGATCCAAAGGCCAACGGTCCTCTACCAGCTACTCTTGGTCATTTCTAGAACATTTTGCCAAACTGCCATGTCCTCGGTTCTTTTGTCAAATTTGTGTGAGCCCTGTGCCACTTGAATTGTACCAACCCTTTACCACATTCACATGATTATAGATCATGCAGACGCCGTCAGTTGAATAATTGTTTCATTGAAACCACCTACCTAAATCCCATATGGCACCAAGCTATTTTACAATCTCTAGTGGATAGAAAACGTCCACTTGGGCGGTCTAGGATTAAGTTATGTGCATTTCTAGTGCCTATGGTGCTACATTAAAAAGATCTTCATGCATTAAGTTGTATCTTCATTCCAATTGCATCCTTGCCTAAGTGTGCATTGTTTCTATGAATTGAGATGTAATACTTTGCAACTCAATTTGTAGTGTAATTGCATCTTGTAAAATCTACCAAATATTAGGTGGAAACAACATTGAAATGTAAGATGTGTCAATGTGCTGTAAAGTCTACCAATTTTTGAATTGCACACAGGGGATTTGGGGAGAGTTTATGAAAATCCCTGCAAAGAAAATCCACTCGATTTCTTTATGAATAAGAATTCTTTGAAGATCCCATCACGATGACAATATAACACACGAAAACGTAGGAACCGGCAAAAACTAACAAGGAGAAACTACAGAATATCCAAAACGGTACAGAATATCCAAACCGGTCGCAGAAAATTCCAAACAAGTCCATTGTGTTCATAACTTTTGCATAATGTCTTCAAATGTGGCGTTCTTTGGTGCATTGGAACCTCCTTTCCCTTTCCAACACTTGCCCAACAAGAAAATATGAAAATTTGACCATTCCAAATTCCAATAATAGTAACTGATGCAACAAGTGACGGTTTGTTCACACTGACAATTTGCCTGCCTACACCCAACTGAAGCAGTTTTGGGAACTTATCGTTACACCTTCACTACTGAGAACAAATTCAAACCAAGCCTTGTGCAGGCCAAGCCATTTCTGCTACCAAAGCACTCACAAACAGTCCGCTTTAAGTTGTCCACAACGTAATCAGTAATTAATTTTGCAACACTTTTGATGAATTCAATGCCCCCGGAAGACTGACTTGGTTTCATATGATCTGTTCAAGCATGCCCTGCCATCACAACATCATTAAGTGTTGACTCACAGAAGTTTCAGCAAATTGAACTCCTTTCTTACTAAAACTGTATGTCAGGATATTGATCGATACCTCTTTTTTGATTCAAGAGCATTGCTAGGCTGTGTGTGCATAATCTTATTATGGTAAGGTACGCTGTATCTGTGGAGGGTACCTTGGGATTGACCTTGATGCTCTAACCTGTACATGTTGGATGTTCGTGGTTCCCAATTTCCCATTCTAAATGGAAAAAGTGGCAAGAAGGTTGAGGGATATATGTACATTCAATTAGAGTGCGATATAAACTGGATCGATACACTTAAATAGTCGGTTGCAAATCAGTGGCTGTGGACCAAGCAAGATCGAATGCAAGTACTTTGTCAGTGCAATATCTTAACATTTATAAGGAGAAACCTGGATGCAGTGATTCAGACAGCTTAAGAACATCGTTCGAGGTGATTAGATGCTTACAATTCCAACTGATTTTAGTGACCGCCGCCGTCCGCCTCCACCATCGCCGCCATTGCCACCACTTGGACAACAAACCCGAGTGCCCGTCGGGTTCTCAGAGCCAGTGGTCTGTGAAAACAAATGGACACCAACTAGTTAGAACATCAATCATCAATCAGATCGATAGCATCAATTGTCTTACAAAAGATGAAAACATCATTCGGCCCGAAGTACAAGCTCAATGACTTCATCATCATCATCAAGCAACGTTTAGTGCTCCATGATTGTTTGTTTCCAGTTCCAAGAAGAGGTTCAGTATACACAACTAGAATGTGACACATAAAAAGGGCCAAAATTCATACATGGCATACATAAAATCTTACATTTTTCATTCTATGAATTTTGTTTCTAAATTGTGCCCTCCTAACAAGAATGTAGTCCTTTTTCATATGTGGAATTGGGGTGCACATAAGCCTTGATCCATCCATGAATTTTGGGCATTTCGTTGGTATGAAAAGTGACCAATATCCGTGGGTTCAAATTCGAGCACTTTTTTGGCATGAAAATGGGAGCATTTGTGTACATGATAATGCTTGAGTTTCTTTACAGAAAACTATACACTCTTTATGGGTAAAATTTTGGGCTCTTTTATTACTTGAATAAAGTACACATAATTGCTCAATAATTGTGAGCTAATCCCATATGTATCTATCCACATAATCTACCTATGCATCTATCTACCAAAGCTTTTCTGAGTTGTATTCCCTTTTGCTTCTTACAACCCCTTTCTTCGGCAGTAGTCATCTCCATTTCTTTCTGAGCAGTCAATCATGAACATTAGATTTTTTCAAGTAAGTTTTAAAGACCACGAACAAACTTACATCCCATAAATAGAAGACAAGTGACAAATCACATCTCAATAGATTTACCTACCACAGATGCACTATGGACACTTACTCACGTGCAAACTGATACCTAAACCTAGTTGAGTGAAACAACATATTACCTGATAAACGCAAGGACTGAGCTCAAGTAACCTCCACAGTAAGCAACGCAAACTGTATCACTAAGCATTTCTTGCAAGGGTTGGTTTTGCTCACCCATCCGAGTACTTTCAATTCTTTGTTTTCCATGGAGTACTGATACTTGTCGTCTACCTGCAAGCTCCCACTAGTCATCTATCAAATTCTTCATGGATGAAGTAAGCTTGAAACAATGATGAGACATGCTTACTGGACATCAGAGCTTGTAGTCAATATTAAATCTAGAATGTCCAGAGCACAAGGAGCGCATGTGCGGTTCCCAGTGAGCTCACCGGGAACTAGAGGTCGTTTCCCTCCGACGGGTGCTTGCAAGAAATATATTCCCAGTGAGCCTTTCGGCCTAGGTTGGGATTAGGTTTGGGATATTACAGTACACACGGAGGAGACGAAGAACACCCCATCAACTGTTCGCGCCGTATGTATTGCTACACTGATGCGTTGTTGCACAACTTGGAAGATTTAACCTTGTTACCAGGCGGACCCTTTTTTGAAAAATCGCACATTTTTCTTTTCGTCTTTGTACATGTGTGTTATTTATCTTGACTCTTCAAACATGTCAATGTTTAAAAGATTTTAGAATCACTTTGGACAAATGAGTACTTACTTGGACAAAAGATTGTCACCGAGCATTCTATTTGTCATGCTAAATACGGATTTTGGAGATTTGAGGAGTTAAAGACGTTTAGGACTAAAAACATCTGATGAATACACCTATATATCCAACATTTTAGTCATTAGTGAAGTCATCCATTAGACCTTTCAAAATGCATAATTGCGCCCTTTCAAGGTTAAACTTTTCATATTTTTCCTTCATTGGTGAATTTACAGAGGGAGAAAGTCACATAAGCCAAAATTCTCTCACAAAAAATATACATTTCCCTAAGAACCTTTTTCTACTTACTAAACTTACTGTAATTGATAATTTTTTATTGACTACCTTGGTGAAAGAGTTGCGTTCTTATAAGGTTCTTATAAGGTTAAGTAAAGATTAATCCTAAGCCAAATTCTCATGTGGATTCCATTAAGACACATCACCTAGAATATGATTATGTGTAATACATTTTATTGTACATGCTAAAATTTTTGTCTTCATCACCATACTTGTTGCAGCCATGCCATCTTTAAGACCACTTCATTTTTGTAATTTTCAATAGTAAATCATTATCCAAAAAAAAATTCTTGTAAAATCACACTATTCCAAAAGTAATACCCATATTAGAATTTTTGGTACATGTATTAGACCTTTACCTTCATTAACTCCTAAAGGATTAAGAGTCCTCTCCGTAGACTTGAAAGAGTTCAGCCGTTCAGGTAGATACCTACAGTTTCAATTTTCATTGTGATTTTTAAAATTATTTTTTGAAGATAGAAAATCACATCAACTTTTTGTAAATATAATTTTTTCTCAATTGGTGCCCCAAATCAAAAGTTATGCCACCCTCAGCTGAAAAGGGAGGTCGACAGGCAGTGAAAAAAAATTCACAATTTAAAAAATAAAAATTCTTTTCTAAAATATTATATTTTTTATCTACATGTGAAGCTTTGATTCATTCTATTTGGACCAAAGATTCAAAAGTTATGAACAATCTTGTTTTTCGGGCAATCTTATCATCTTCTTGGAAAAATTAATTTATTGAATTCATT
Organism: Antitrichia curtipendula; assembly: GCA_951230915.1. NCBI lineage: Eukaryota > Viridiplantae > Streptophyta > Bryopsida > Hypnales > Leucodontaceae > Antitrichia > Antitrichia curtipendula. The sequence goes on along the minus strand of OX579636.1, from coordinate 17,824,980 downwards.
TTTGAATGCATTTTTCACAATTTCTAAAGAAAATTTGCTTGATCAGGTTAAGTTTGCTTGCTAGAACAATGTCACCATTGGGATTATTGTCAATCTTAGAGGTATTAACAATTTTGTTTCTTATTGAATCTTTGATTTACTTTGAGATAACAATTTTTTTAAAGAATGAAAATCAAGTGTGTATTTCTTTGAATTTTTTTCCTATATTCTGAACTCAATTATTTGATATCAAGAATTTTAAATTCAAAAATCTATAGTGGAGAATTTTTCCGCAAAGGGCGATCAAAGTCATTTGGAATTGCAAACCAACATTCAAAAAACTTCTTTTCCCAACTTTGAATGCTCCTATCTTCAATCTATACGGTCTAACTTCATTAAATTTTTATCACATGATTTGAGACAAGTAAATTACAAAATTGTCCATTTTGATTCTAAAAACAATATTTTTTTTCCTTTCTTGGATAAACAAGACAGAAGTGGCAGTTTCAGTGGATTTTTACAAAAAATGGCCTTCGTCCTGCAGGGATTAACTCCTTAGATGTAAGGTCATAAATCACTCAAAACTATCATTTCTACTGCAAAGTCTACATTTGTAAAAACAAAAAATTTACATTCCAACCATGGGATCATGTACTAGACCAATATAAGGATGTGTGGTAGAAATTTTATAAACTTTGACTACATTCCTAATTTTGAATATTACTAAGCTTAAACCCACAAGGGGCGTGTAATTAAACTTGGTTCCTCTTTGGAAATTTCCACCAAGTATAGTTTAATTCGTCCAGGGAGGTTTGTCAAATAGGATTGATTCCTTTTAATTACCTAATGGGCATTGCAACCTAAGAATTTAGAAAGTAATTCATTAACCACATGCAAATTTATTATCCTCACAAATAATTTTAATTGCACAATTTGCCACTCCACTCTCAATGGCCACAAGGGTGAAGTGATTATCCAATTTGGATTCTTTTATCTTTAACACTTTAATCTTTCTCCAAATGGGGCTGCCACAAGTACAACTTGATGGTCTCTAAAACTTCCAATTTGGCTCGATTACTTGTCACTTTTGCTTTTTGTCTTCCTTCAAGGGAACCACCAATGTTTTCTCCACCAACTTGGAATTTATGCCCTTCACTTCACAGTTTGGCTTCTTCTAATTTTGCTTACAGCAAAATTTACAACTCTTACATGCCGACTTAGAATTAACCTTTTTATTCTCCATGATACTCCCTCTTCAACAAGATATTAATCAAGACAATTTCAGTCAACATCCTCACATTTGCTAAAATGATTCTCTCTGATTTGACAATTAACACACATTCATAAACAAATCCAAATATTAGGAACTAATCCCAAGTTAACATTCAGACTTCAGGCAAACTCCATATTTGATAACTTCCATGTTATTACATATCATTCATGCTCAAATCAATAAGACACAAATTTACTCACTCTAGTATTCCATAAACCAATTTGAAACTCATATTAAGCAATTGATTAAAACAATCATCAACATGCATAAAAATTTTCAATTGGACTCATAAACATGATACATCACATCTCTCAAACATATCACAATCATGTGGCTTGACATCCACCTCAGTCAAATTAAAGACATACAACTCTCTCAGGCATATCCAAACAACAACCAACTTGGTTTAAGCTTATCATATATTAACCAAATTGGCGAATAAAATCACCATTACATATATTTGAATGTTCACTCATTCACTTCAATTTAAAGTCTCATTCCTTCCTTGACTCGACATCATTCTCCTTCAACTTCCCATTAGTATCATATTTATCATTTCTTACTTTCTCCTTGACTGTTCCTATTTGGCCATAGTTTTCACTTCCAATCTAGATTTCCTCCTTCATCACATACACACATTATCATTTCTGTAAAACTAAAACTCTATCAGACTCACACCTTCTGCTCACTTTCACATTCCTGACTTCACTGAATCTCCACATATCTCCATAGTTCTCACTAACAAACTAATCTGGCACACTTGCGTGCGACTGCAAATTTAACTTAACTCCACTCCATCCTGACTAGGACAGACACACAAACTTCCACACACTCCTGGATTACCCTTGTAATGCTGCAGGATTAAACTCTCACACATCCAAACACCAACTTGGAAACACAAACACACATAAACCATCAAAAACAACCTTACTAGCTGAACACACTCAAAATCTTTCAAAAATAGTGGTCCTCAAAATAAAGAAATTAATAGCCTAATAGGATTCCAAACCAGGCGGTTATCCAACTTAAGAGAGACAAGCAACTACCCATAACTACCCAAAATTGGAATCACTCACCTGCCATGTCAATCCCTATACACATTCCAAGTTGGGATCAATTCCTAAACTATTCCTACTTGATTTTACTTACCCCTATCACATCAAAACTAACACTCAAAACTGGACTCCAACTTAGTAAAGTATCCCCAAAACTACTAAATTGTAACTTAATATTGAAATAAACCTGTCAAAAATTCAACAAAAAGCACACCAACATACAATGAAAAACAAAAATGACTGGCTAATTGTTCTATCTACATAGCCCCACACGCATTCGTTTGCGTCCCCCCAAACATATTTCTACCTACTCCTCCATTGTGCACATGCTGTATTCTGTACCAACTTGGAAGAAGAACCAGCCTCCTCTTTGAGTAACTTTGCTACCAACTTGGAACGCTCCTGATACACCATCTTCTGCTTGTCATAAAAAGCTTTGACAGGACCTGCACGGGTACCAAACTCCTTACAGGCATCGGATATCATCACCTTATGTGGTCCAGGGAGAAATTGCATGATGCACATGAGTTCCAATGCCCTCATCCTCCGCGCTAAATGATAGTGAATCTTTGAAATTTTTTCCATATTAGTGCTTAATCTTGCCCTAATGCAATAATCCACCACAAATCTGTAATTATGGCACAAATATGCCAAAATCTCTGCAAACACACTCTTGCTCTGAAACAAATAGGGTCCTTATGATTACAGTGCTCCATCGAAAATTTCAAATAGGCATGCATGCATAATGCATTCCTCCACTGTGCCAAATTTTTTGTCAATTTTTGGCCAATTATACCATCTGGAGTTCAATGTAGCACAATTAGACTACAAATACCTCTTGTGGCATGAACAATAACGTGGATCTGAGGTCACCGCTAAAAGAGGGATTGCAGACCGAGTTGCCCGCTCTCTATGATCGAGAATGTCGAGAGGCACAACTGGTGGTCTATTAACATCTGCATGATCTTGCCCAAGCCACAACGGGGCCTTCCAACTTGGGAAAGGCTTATCTTTGATTGCATCAAATAACTTATCGTAATTATCGAGAAATCGCTCATCCCAACACCTTGGAACCGAGATGGATGGAGTCAATTCTGTGATCAACTGGGAAATGAAATCAGGTGGACTAAAATTATCCTCACCCACTTGTAGTGATTGGAAAGATGGTCCCACCGAATCTTTCACGTGCAGTGCCTTTGGACGCTTCTTTTTTGAGCCCACCTTCTCAGCAAGGCTTTTAACTGACCTCTTTTTATCCTTAAAAAATTCTTGCACACTCAACAGCTCTTTTTCCAACCCGATTGGCTCCTCCCTTGAATCACACAAATCAGCAGCTAAAGAATTACTATCTATCTTAAAATTCAGCTTATCGATCTGGTGCTACAAAGCAGCTACTTGACCTTCAGCAACGCGTCTCAATTTGGCTTTAGACTGAGCTTTACCATCAAGCTTTTCAGTGCGCCCTTGCAACTATGCCACTTGGTCCACCATGTCTTGTTAATCAAGAACCATATGGATTTCGTACGCCACTCTCTCCTCTTTCATTTCCTCCAATTCATCTTTGACTCACTTAAACTCCTTTGCTAATTTAATGTTGGCCTTCTATAAGGCATCAATTTGCACCGGATTGTACAGGTCCAAATTGGTCATCACCTGCAACAACGCGGCCTTCATCGACGACAAAGATGCGTTTGGATCAATGACTCCATTCGATGGCCTTTCAAAATCTAGTTCAGTTTCTTGTTTCATTTCGGCATGCACACCTGTTTGAGTCACCATAAGCACCTGCAACACACCAGCTCGCGGTCTCTCTGCAAATTGCTTCTTCAGTCACCAATTTAACCCTCAATGCTCTTGCTTCCACGAGTCTCTCTGTTAATAGTCAAAAATTTCATCAATATCACACGAGTCTCACATTCTCTTAGCGTCGCGCTTACTTCACCAAGAAAACCTTATTGTGCTATCAGAATTTGGATTCTTCCTCTCGGGTTTTCTCTCAATTCTCTCAAGAATCCAACGCCTTCAGCCAGCATGCAAAATCGCACCCAAATTGGAACAACTCCGAGCACCACGTTCAATCTTTACTCTCACAGGGTTTTACAATCACCTCCAAGACGAACACACTCAAAACCCTAACTCTTGCTACATTGAATTAACAAACCTTCAAAATCAGCACTCACCCTTCAAGACACAAGAACAACCAGAGAAAATTGCAAGACAACAACTCAATCTTCACAACTCCCGACATTGAACTTAAAGATACATTCAAAATCTCACTCCTCAACTGAGTACAATAATTACAAACAAGAAACCTTCCTGCACAGTTCCAAGTTGGTTTGAGCTGCTTGTCATATTGCAACAACCTGTGATTGGATACTTGAGCACATAATTCCCTTCCAATTTGGTTTGTTGCAATTTGTCAACTTGATATTTGATTTAAAATGATGCTTTTCTCTCTTTGGTGGGTCTTGTCACCTCGCCTCCAAATTGGAACATCACTTCCAACTTGATGGCCCAATTTTTATTTTTTATTATTTTTAATTTATATAATTAAATATTCATTTTGCCATTTATTTTAATTTTATGTTTATGCATCTTTAAACTACTCTAAAACATTTTGTTTTTGTTTTTGTTTCTTAAGATTATTTTATTTTTGATTTTATGTTATTTATATTTTTTAAATAATTGATGGTGGCTATCAACACTACCCTCCCAATTAGAAAAGGCCGTCCCCGACATTTTTAAATAAAATATGGCTTAAGTCGGTAGCCATTAATCCTAGTAGGAAGCAAATTTCCTTCAAAGTCCTTTAGTTGCAATGACCCATTAGGATTAACGTCGACAACTTCATAAGGTCCCAACCAATGCATTTGAAGTTTACCTGGAAACTTAAGAAACCTACTATCATATAATAAGACTAAACTGCCCACTTTGAACTCCTTAGGACGTAATTTGGAATCATAATAGGATTTTCTCCTATTTTGGGTGGCTAAGGTATTTAAATAAGCCTCACATCTCTTTTCATCAAGGGCTTCCAAATTGGTTAATCGAGTTCTTAAACTTTCCTCATCTCCTAACTTGTGCTCAATAGCAACCCGAAGGCTAGGAATTTCAAACTCTATTTGGAGAATGACCTCTTGATTGTATACTAGTTGGAATGGGAAAAACCTTGTAGTGCTTTTGTAGGCGGTTCTATATGCCCACAATGCACTCCAAAGTTTTTCATCCCAATTTGTAGCGGCACCACTAATTATTTTAGTCAAAATCTTATATAATATCCCATTTGTTTTTTCGGTTTGCCCATTAACACGTGGTGATAAAGAGATGTTTTATGGTGTTTAATTAAAAACTTGTTTGTTAATTCCTCAATAGTGGCATTCAAGAAATGCGTGTCCCGGTCACTAATTAACTCCCTTGGGCACCCAAATCGAGATATAATGTTTTCATACAAAATTCGTGCCACAGTTTTGGCATCGTCATTACAAGTTGCCATTGCCTCTGCCCATTTTGTAGCATAGTCTGTTGCTACTAATATATACTTTTTATGCCCATACTTTGTGGCTGGGGCAATAGGGCCCACAAAATCAATTCCCCATTTTTCAAATGAGGATAAAGCCATAAGAGGAATTTATGGCATTGCTGTAGAAGGTGATGCTTTACCTATTTGTTGGCAAGGATCGCATTTTCTGGCAAATTGATGAGCGTCCTTAAATAAAGACAGCCACCAATAGCCTGCCAACATCACCTTTTGTGCTGTAGATATTCCAGCAAAATGGCCGCCACACAAATCTGAGTAGTAACCTTGTAAAATTTCATTTATTTCACTTTTATAAATACATCTTCTAAGGACACCGTCGTGACCCAATTTGTACAAGGTTTGATCTAATAAAGTATAAGGGCCACTTTTCTTGGCAAGCGCCCGTTTTTGCTTTATGCTATAGTCTCTAGGAAATGAATTTGTAGATAAGTAATTCAAAATATCTGTGTATTCCGTATGAATAATATCAACCTCAAATAGGTCAGTGTCAAGAATATCATCCTCAACCGGTGACCCATTTGGATTTATATCTTCTTCTAATCGTGAAAGAAAATCGGCATTGGAGTGTTGCTTACCGGGACAAACGACTATATCAAAATTAAATTCTTGTAAAAGCAACACCCACTGTGCTAACCTACCACTTAATTGGGATTTATTGATAATATACTTTAGTGCATCGTGGTCCACATAAAAAGTAAATTTATACCCAAGTAGGTAATGACGGAATTTTTGAATAGCATACACCATGCCTAAAGCCTCCCTTTTCGTAGTGGTATAATTTTTTTCGGCCGATATAAACTGGCGGCTAGCATAGTAGATAGGGTGATCTTTATTAGATTTATCTTTTTGACTTAGGACACATCCCATTGCAACATTGCTTGCATCCACATATATGTGGAAGGGCTCGTTTCAATTAGGTGAAATTAAAACAGGAGCTGTTACTAGCTTTTGTTTCAATTTCAAAAAGGCCTCATCACACTCGGTTGTCCAAACAGGATTAGTGCCGACTTCTAATTTTTTTAGAAGAGAGGTCAAAGGTAAAGCAATTTGTGCAAAATTTTCAATAAATCAACGGTAATAACTTATATGACCAAGAAACCCCCTTACTTGGGTAATAGTGGAGGGAATGGGCAATTTAGAAATTTTTACCACTTTATCAGGGTCTATACTAATACCCTTTTTACTCACAATATGACCCAATAATTTCCCATAGGGCACCACAAATTGGCACTTGGCCACATTTAATGAAATACCATACTCAAAATATTTATCAAAACATTTTTTTAATTGTTGAGGATGTTCTGATTTTGTACCAAAAACACAAAAATCATCCAAGAAAATCTCCATAAATTTACGGAGAAAATCTTGGAATGCCAATGTAACTACACGTTGAAACGTGGCCGCCCCATTACAAAGGCCAAATAACATCACCTTACTTGCATAAATTCCTAAATCGGTGACAAAGGCTGTTTTAGCTTGGTCTTCTCTAGCGATTTGGATCTGATTATACCTTGAGAACTCGTCCATTAACAAATAGCATTCATGACCGGCTACGGTATCAAGAATGTTGTCAGTAAAAAGTAAGGGAAATCCATACTTTTTCGTTATAGCATTTAATTTCCTAAAGTCTTGACATATTTGTATATGTCCATCTTTTTGAGGGACGATAACTATGGGACTTATCCACCCACTATGTGGGGCTGGATATATAAAACCTATATCAATTAATTTTTTTATCTCCTCCTTTACTAATAGGGAATACTTCGGATTTAAACGATGGGGCCGTTGCCTTATAGGCTTGGCACCATCCTCCAAATCGATATGGTGTTCACATACACTTGAAGAAACTCCTTGTAAGTCCTTATATGACCAAGCGAATGTTTTATTATTTTCTTTAAAAAATTTGACCCAATTATCCAATTCAATAGGACTTAGCCTATTTGAAATTTATATATTTTTTTCTTCATTATTGGATCCAATATTTATGGGCAAGCAATGACTTTTAGAGACATAGGACCTAATTGGAACATCTTCCCATTGGCTATCATATACATCCTTACTTTCACTCAATTCCCAATCGGAATCAATTCTATGAACGGTTGAATCCGTCATGGAATCCATAAACCAATATTGAATGGCTCTATCGGAGTTATCATCATCCTCACAAGGTATAATGTATTCTCCAGGAGCTATCTCTCTAAATTTATCAATTATTCCTACTTGATTTTCTTCTTTAGGTTTTATATAAATTTTATTAGTCGAAAAATCCTCCAAGTCAGAATCATATCCAAAATCACTTGTATCCCTCGGTGATTCCCATTGGGTTTCACCTTGATACTTAAGAGAATACATGGTAATACTTACTGCATGATTTCCTTGAAAAATCTTCAATAGGCCTCTATCCCAATCGTCTTTAGCCTTACCTTGATAAAGCCATGGCCGACCTAGTAGGATAGGATAGGATGTATTTGGGGTATTTGGTTGAAAAATAATATAGTCAATTAAATACACTAAACCCGCTATACGTGTTTTCACCTTAGGCAAAATACCTAAAGGCCTTACTCAACTTTGGTCTGCCATGCGTAAAACCAATTTGGTTTCTTGGAGACCAATTAGGTGAAGGCTTAGCATCATATCATGATTCATTAAATTGACACTTGAGCCACCATCTACTTGAACACCAAAAACAATTAGGCCTTCTATCTCCACATCTATAACCGGCGCACCTGGATCAGGGCTTAAAGTCACTTCATGGACTTGCTTACTTCATTTTTTAACCAACTGGGCCTTTAAGGCTGCCCTGCAACTAGGAGCAATACTTAGAAGTTGCCTAATTGATATGTCAGCTTTGACATTTTCCAAGTCGTCAATTACATTATATGGGCTAGTCCCATCAATTATTATTCTAATCGGATTATTTATATCTCTTTGTCTTCTTATAGATGATTTAATTTGGTTTCCAATTTGTTTTTTCCTTTTTAATATACCAGTGCTATTAAATTTCATTTTATTTTTTAAAATTAATAAATATATTGTGTACAAAATGATATTATTCTTTACATTCTTAATCATCTTTATCTAATTCATGATAATTGGTTATCCAATAATCACGTGCCATTGTAAATTCATCACCTTCTTTGATTTGGTTTAGTATCCTAGTACATATGCCTTTCTTATTTACTAGTGCCAATCCTATTCTATAATTTTGAACATCATCAAGTGTGGGGTCAAAAGATAAAGTTCCATGTACTACAGTCTCTGATTTAATAAAGACACCAGGATTATTAGATGTATCAAACTTATACCATAATGCATGTGCTCCAAATTGTCCTCCACTTCTTGTTCCATTGTTAAACCATGTTATAATTGATGCTTTTATGTCATTATTGTCTATATGAGGTTTGATTCTTGAATTTCTTGAAAGATGCATAGAATGCACATTACAAAGTGCATTTGCAGTTCCAATTGCAATACTTCTATAAGGAAAAAATTGCTTTTCAAAGAAGGCATTTATTAACTTTCCAAATTGACCAATATATTTTCATACATTAGATGCCACTTGATCTCCAATATTAGCATATGCATATGCAATAGAAGGTTTTATATGACGCTTAAAATAGAGAGAAACTTTGTTTTGTTTGTCTTCACCAGCATGAGTAGAATATCCATGACTTTTAGATGTATATACACCTCGTATATTTTCTTTTCCATATATTCCAATGTAAGGAGCTGTTTCATAGTATACATTGGCCATATTTTTTGTTGCAGCAAATAATGAATTTTTAAATTTACAACCCATCAACTCTGGAATATATATAATTAAGATATGGTCAACTGAAATGACATTATGATTGATAATTGTATTTTCAAATATTACCTTGCCATCTAAAACTAATACACCTTTGCTTGTTGTTGGACATATTATATTGTTTTTGAAATGAGCTTCCCAATTCTTGATATAGGTAGGATGCATCCAAAATGGATTATATTGAACATTCTTTTTTCCTTTTTTGATAACTTTATGTTTTTTTTACCTCTCTTAATGTTGAACATTCTTTTTTTCTTTTTTGATAACTTTTTGTTTTTTTACCTCTCTTAATGTTGGTATTACTTGTTCATTTTTTGGGGGAAATCTTGCTGGTACATTAGAATAGGAAATATGAACTTCAAATGATATTTGTAAATCTAATTTTTGTATAATATCTTGGTATAATGAGCTGGTTTGTTTTATTATATATTTTACAATAATAAAAATTCCAATATCTTGCTCTATAGACTGCACATGCTCCTTGCATTGTTGCACAACATCTTGAAAATCTTTTAAAGAATTGATTAAAAAACCTTCACAAATCCAAATGTTGAGTTCCCTATGACAATTATTGTAAAAATTGTATTTTTCACATTGTAAAACATTCACAACATTCTATTTTTTCTTTCATTTCTTTTAAATATAAGGAACATGCTTTGTGACAATTGTTCCTAATGGTTGGAGTATTTGGAAGAATAGAAAGTAATTATATTTTTACTTCAAACACACTATTGAAAAATTCTTTTAAATAATTTATTCTTAAATTATGTGTACATGAAAAGACATAAAAATCAACACATTTATACGATGAACCATGATGTTTGTGAGTACACCCTTTGGTTGGTTTGTTAAATGAAACTTTAAGAGTATTTGATGTTGTTATATACTGAATAGCATTTACATATGCAAATTTTCTTTTTTTCTTTTTACTTGATTCACCATATTCAATTATAGATCCATTTTCTTCCATTATATTCAACGGTAATAAAATCAAATATTTCTACACAAACAAAAAAAGCTTGAAATTTATTGATAATAAAATTTGAATGAAGATATTAAAATATTTTTTTAAGTGTATATAGTCATTATTATGGATTGTCTTGTTGATGGAAAATATCATCAAAGGCACATCTAAACACAATATCATGTTTTATAAAAAAGTGAAATTAGGGATTGCAAAATAAGGTAGATGCTAGATTCTATGATACAAATACTTTGGCCTAATAAGGAAAAGTGTCTTGAAGGTGTTATGTGCTCCAAAATGTCTTGAGGTTGTCTTGGGCTTAGTCCAAGATGGGCCCAAAATGTCATGAGGCCGTCTTGGATTTTGCCCAAGATGGGCCCAAAATGTCATGAGGTTGTCTTGGATTTTGCCCAAGATGGGCCCAAAATAACTTGAGATAATTTTGGACTTAGTCTAAAACAAGTCCAAACATCTTAAGGTTGTAGTGGGCTTCAATCCAAAATAAGCCTGAAAGGCCATAAGGCTCAAAATGTAATATTCTTTGTTGTTTTAAAAAATAAGTAATAAATCTTATTTTTATTACTTTTAATTAAAAATTGCATCAATTTATTTGAATATTAATTAAATGTAAAAGATATTAAATTAAATTTCTAAAATTTATAATACACATAGAAATGGTTCTTTGATACAGAGGTAGACTCATACAAAAATGAATGATGGCAAACTAAATCAATGCCTTGCACTATGAGAAGTATCGACTACTGGAAAAGTGGAAATACACATACTTCCTAAATCAAAGTTTGCAAATTCCTACTTCTAATTGCCACACTATTGTGAACACAGCGTGGTTATGGACCGCCAATCACTACTGCCAAAGCTACCTGCGTCTCAGTAACGCGCAACTATGGCACCTTCAACTACGGTCTGCGCTCGTTGACTCCACTGACACTCTATAATCGGTTCTTACTAGGAGCAAGTGCAATTGCATCCTAATTCAAAGTTTTACACATAGACAAAAATATAATGTATAAGGAAGAATTTTTTTTTTTTAAATTTTTGACTTTTTAAATTTTTAAGGGGTTGCCCGCCGACCTCAATTTCTGGCTTTTTGTACAATAATTTTTGCTTCCAGGCACTAATTGAAATAAAAATTTATATTCCCCAAAAGCTTATGTATTTTTCTAGCTCAATAAAAAAATTTAGTAAATTATGATGAATATTGAGACCGTATGAGCCTACCCAAATTCACATTATGGTCCCCCTAGGGTCAATGGGACTCTATTCAATGTGTAATCAAGTAGAAGAGCCCATCTAAACTTACTTTTAGGATTAAATTTGAAGGGCTTAACATAGTGAAAAAATATAAAGTATTGACATGATTGAATTTTATAATTGAAAAGACTGTAACTCTATTATGTTTTTTCATCCATTTTATTGAATGCTAATGTAATATTATATAATTGACTTGTTTGCAACCCTTATAATTTCAAAAGCTAGGAATATCATTCCTAATATACGCCACAAGGACTTATAATTAAATTCAAATAATGAACTTGCTTACAATTTTCTTTCATACCAAGACTGCAAACTAAATTAAACAAAACATTATGTATAGGCTTTTTTGTTCACTATTTCCTCACATATTTGGGGTTTGAGAGGGTTCACTTTTTTGGGCTTGTATTTCTTGTTTGAACTCCTTGACCTAATTGGTGTTTGTTGGAGAATGGTGTGACCACTATTTCAAAAACTAAAGAAACCAAAAAACTTCAAAGCTCTAAATAGGTGGGATTCAAATTGGATTTTCTATAGAAGTAAAAAATAATAAATTTTGACCCTTTTTGGAGATGGAATAAGCGTGTTACCAGATGTTGCTCTCAAAATCATATGATTCCTAAAATTCAACCCTCCTAATATTTTGAGTAGACCAAAATATCAAACTTGTCAAACAATCTGTTTTGATCCCAATGAAGGGATAGTATCAAGTCTTCCTCCTAAACAAGGTATATTGTCTTGGAGTCACTCATTTTATTTTGTGGAACATAATGATAGATCTCAGATGAGGGAAATCTTTGTTCATGCTAATCTAAAAATAATTGGAGTTTAAAAAAATAGACTTCATGTTGATTTCATAAAGAAAAAAGGAGTTTAGGTGAGTTTTGGGTTTTTTACTCTAATTGGAAATTTTGAAAAATTCATAAATTTCAATTTTTATATTTCAATATGAACTTTAGACAATGACCATGGATTTTTTAATTTTCAATTTCGGGATGATGCAATAGCTTTGATTTCAACCATGATGTTAATATGCACTCTAGTATACATCTATTGTGAAAATTTCAGATTTTCAAATATATTTTGTATTTGATATGAGTTTTCTTCTTTTTTTTCTTAAAAAACTCACAACAATTTGAAAATTTTATGACTTGTAGTAGACATATGCCTTCATCTCTGATAAATAAGTATAACTTTGTTCATTCATAACTGAGTGCAAAATGACAACAAACAAAGTGATGGACAATGAGGCTTTTTAACCTTTAAAGGTTAGAGGCTATGTTTTCACCAAAATCGCTCCAAAATTGCTATTTCTAGTACAAGTATCAAATTTTTGAAAAAAGATGACCGTACAATCTTGTGTTAAACTAGTTTGAAAAGTTGTGGAAACAATCTTAGAAATTTGCACAGTGTGGATTGCAAGATAATAGCATTTGAATTGACAAAAATCCTTTTTTTGACCCTGCAAAAATTTGGGCAGCTGCACTTCACAAGGTCACATTTGTATGAAAAAATGTACAAAATGGTGGTCATTCTTCAAGGCAAGTTGGCTACATGCTTGAAAAATTTCAGAGCATTTGGAATTGTAAAACATATAGGAAAAAAATAGTAAGTAGAAAGAGGTAGAAAATGTTCAAAACACTAAATTGTTAAGAATTTAAATATGGAATTGAAAAGTGCCAATTCTAACGGTTGTAATGTTGTAATAAAAGATCTACACCTAATGTTTCTTTATTTTTTTTCAAAAATATTGAAAATTGAGTTAAATAAAGAACTTCAAAGTTTATCTTAGATTAGGGATTTCATAACTACCTTCAAACTAAAATTCCTCATAATTTTCACCTCATTAATCAAAATGGAATAATTCAAAGCTTTCTATGTATATATAAATCTAAAGAACCAATTTGAATTTTTTATTTTAAAAAAAAGTTTTTTTTAAAGAAGTTTTTTCAGTTGCGGCTGGGTTGCCCGTCGACCAATGAAAATGATATATCATGCAATAACTTTTTATCCACATAGTCAAAAGTTATGAAATTTTTTGAGCCTTAAAGGTACTCCTTGGACATATGTTGTGTGAAAATTTCAAAAAATAAAAATAAATTTATGGTCATAGTGAGCTGTCCAGAATCACTATGTTGTCAAAGAACGGTGTTTGGTCTTTTAGGGATTAAATCAATGGTCAAGGGGCCATTTTTTAAAGGTTTAAGAAGCCCAATTTGGATTGCAACATGGTGTTCTCTTTGTATTTGACAAACAAGGTGCATGAGTCAAAGGTTAAATTGACATTCTACACTTAATAGGGATATTAAGGGGACCAAAATATTAAAGGGACTTATTATAGAAAATTGTAGATGTTTGAAATCAAACATGTACAACCCCGGACACTTCAATAACTATTGATGTATAGCAAAGGTAGATATTTATGTAGTGTGTAATGTTGATTAATTAATATGGGTCCCCTTAATATCCCTATTAAGTGTAGATATTTACATAGTGTGCAATGTCAATTAACCCTTAAACGTTGAGGCGGACGTTTTGTGGCCAATGAATGACAAGAGAATCTCTTGTATTAGATAGAAGTGCAACTATTCATCCTTCAAATTTTGTGGGAAAAGGAAAGATTGTCTATAGTAGTTTGAATTCTAATGAGTGCTTTTGCAATATATTAATCCAACAATTCACAGGGTGTCAGAACTGATTATTTCCACGGTTATGAGCCCGTCATTTAAGGGTTAATTAGTATCGGTCCCTGAAAACCTCTATTCAATATACAATGCTCTGCTCTCATAGATTGTGATGGAATTGGGTCCCAGTGAGTCCATCCCCACCACAAAGTTGCCACAAGTCTACGACGTCCCGGTCGGCGTTTCTAGTCCCTGCCTTGCTTCCAAGGACCAGGGATCTCCATTGTGCTCTCTAAATTCTCTAAGACATGGCACCCTTGCATGGCCCGAACCCATGCGCGCAATCAGTGCATCTCTCCTTCACTCCCAAGAATTTGCCCTCGTCCTTTCCTCTCACGCTTACTTTTCAGCTTTCACACCTCTCCGTGATGCGTTCCGGATAACTTAGTGCCTCCATTTCATGATCCTATGTCACGCCTATGCGTCAGAGTCACTCGACGGGCCCTTGATTGGAATTGGTGAAGCTTTGTGGTGGTCGGCCGCCGGAGGAAACTCACACAATGGAACCCTAAATCCAATTTCCAGCTCTGTATAGAATGGCAGGTTGGAATGCTCATTTCTGTGTCTCATGTGAGCATCTGGTCATCCTTACCTCGTGTGATTTCGGTATTGTCTAAGTAAGCATTCTTGGATAGATTAGATAGACTTTTTCAAAATCAAATTGCAATCACTAAGGTACAGAATCAAGTGAATTAAAAGCTTTGTAGGGTTTTCAGTTTGATGAAGCTGTGATCTGATTCAATTTGGTGCAATTTGATGTGGAATTGAGAGAATAAGGAGTTGCACAATGCTTTGCTCTCATACACTTGTGGACATACATAAATAATATATTGTATTTCTTAGTTCGCCATGGTACCAGTGGTGTGCAGGGATTATAGTTAGGTTTCACTCTAGTTTGGAATTTGTATGTTTTAGAGCAAGCATGATGGAAATTTTTGACAATGAGACTTTAATTTTGGTGGTGGGATTGTTGTAAGCATGAGAAAGCTCCAATAATGAAGCTTGCTTTCCAACTTTCCGAGTAAAGGTAAAGCCCCCAGTCTTGATCATCATTAATGCAACATAAAATCAATAATGAATTCTTGCTATTGTATGGATTTCAAGCTTAGCAGGTTACAAAAACATATATATATATATATATATATATATATATATATATATATATATATATATATATATGAGAAGCTGGAGCTTTTATTTAGGTCTGAAGCTATTGACTTGTAAGAAAAAAAGGGTGTGTGTTCATGCCCTCTTTTACAAGTAGCTGTGGTGAAAATGATCTTATCGTTGCAATTTCGCTACAGTGTTTGTCAACTTGAATAATATAGCGGCAATTTTACTATCCTTCAAGTCCTTAGTTTTCGATTTACTTTGATCTTACATGATTGATTTGTAATTTTTCAATTATGCAGGACGGTGTGCAGTTGTCAAATGAGGACGGTCTGTAGTAGTCGGAAATATAAGCTGGTGTTGCTCGTATTCTTTCTTTTTTTCTTTCTGAAATTTGGAATCTTGAGCTCTAAATATTGATTCCCAAATTCTGTGCAGCCTCCTCTTGCCTCCTTCATTTGATGTTAATCTTTATTCATTTCTTGAACAGAAATGGCGTTCTGTGATGAGTGTGGAGCCGAGTTTGTGAGAGAGTCACTAAAGTGGTGTAGCAAATGCGGAACTTGTAGAGTGGAGGAACAACAAGATGTTGTTGCAGCTGTTGTAGGTACTGATTTCAGGAAATTGAACATGACAATCCAATTTCTCATTTGTGGTTGTTGCCACAATATCCGAATCTAACACTTTACGACCAAGTTTACGGTTAGAGAATAAAAGGCCTTCCTACACGCATTGCTTGGGGAAAGAGCTTTTTGAAAAAGCATCATTGTTACAAGAGGCAACATAAAAAACTGAAGTGGAACCAGCAAGTTGTTCGAAATTGGTTACAACTTGGTAAAAACAAAGTTGTGGATGAGTTCTTTAATATTCCATCAATACATTGGAATAAAGAGTTCAAGAAGAGTCTTCACAGGTACTGTCGTCAAATGCGCTCTTCCGCTGATGAGGACGAGAAAATAGTTGACATCAACTTCCCAGAAGAAGGTACGAAATTTTTTTGGAGAAGTTCTGACATTTTAAGGTACGTTTGTGAAATTAAACATTTTCGGAGGAGTAGCAAAAGCAGGCGTACAGTGCAAAGGGTGGTAGTAGAGGAACCAAGCAAGGATATACAAGCCATACTTCCAACTCCCAGTATACTTCTAGCTCCCAGCAGGGAAATACAAGCCATACTTCCAACTCCCACTTCAAGAGCAAGAGACGGAAGTTTTCCTTCACATTTAGCTGCAGAAGCAATTGGCAGTGCAGATAATGTTTCACAAAGATTAGAACCTAGAAGAAGACAACTTCCGGCTAGACTAAGGGATGCTTAGTTTTTTTTAGGTTCTTGAAACTTTCGAATGTCTTTATGAAAAGGTAAATTCTAACTGCCTCTAAATGTACCAGGTTCTAAATTTGCTTACATCATTTAAAGTGTCTTGATGACTATTGTTTTGAAGTGTACTAAGAATCCGTTTTTTCAAGTTTGTGTGAATCAATTCATGTCTCACCTGCATATGCCGTGGCTTTTGATGTTCTGATGCAATGGACTACGATATTGAGGAGAAACCTAATTTCACTATTTACTATAGATTTCTGAGTTTTGTTTTTAGCCCCCGCAGCTAAATTCTGAACCTCCGCCACTTGAGTATAGACTGTGGAGACCCCGATTTCGCTTTATTTCAAAAAAAAATGTATGGGGAATGATTCTGCTGTGCATGAAGGGAAGTCATACCCTCTTAACATAAAGAATTTCATAAAATCAACTTGACCTTGAAGTATGAATTTTGTATTGACCACTCGATGCATGCATTTAAACAAGTCATCACACTGGACAAGTTAGAGCTGAATTATCTTCCGAGATTGGTTTCGGTCCATCTCTCTGTTTTGCTTAAGAAAGAGTTAGGGAACCTGACGGTGCATTTTTTTACTAGTCCGTACTGAGAATTGGATTTGAGAGGAGTTTATTGTTCTATCCATGTCCATTATATAATTTTGAACATTTCTTGCAATTCAGTCATTAAGTAAGTTCCTGTGGTTATGCTATTCTTCAAGTCGTAATCTGATCTGTTTTTCGTACATTCAAGGCTTTGTATTGATTGTTCCTAAAGACGTGTTTGAGGCAGTACCAATAAAAGTCATCTTGGAGATACTCTTCATTCATCTCTATGAGCGCAAAGGTGCTCACCGAAGATACTCTTCATATAGGATCTAAATCTAGGCATGTAAGTGTCAAATTTTTTGCATAAGAATCAAGTCGTTAGTTTGTGGGAATTGTATCCTGATTCGACGGTTGTGGCTAACAGATCTATGGTTTTGCGTGAATAATCTGAATTACACTGATGTTGGTGGCATGGATTCTTCTTGTCAAGAGCTTACTAGTATGTATTCAATCACAATGCTCTACTTTTAGATTGCAACATTGATTATTAAAGTTGTATTTTGTTGAAGAATACTGTGTTGTCTAATTTGACTGTGTTTGGCAGCTATTGGCTACATGATTGCCTCTGATGCAATAGATGATAGCTCTACCACCAAATTCAAGGAGATTGTTGAAATTTTGAATGCATTCAAGCTGAGGCAATTGGTGGTCTCTGCCTAGCTTAAGGCGAGTTACCAATCTCTTATGCATTAATGCTCTTTGAAAATGTGAATTGAAGGTGGACGATCCCTTGGGCACAAGTCTAAGCTCATCGACCATCAAGTAGCCAGCGGAGGTAGACAGATTGACAGACTGGGTCGAAAGAATTCTTCCATTCCGTTTGCCCCAACGGAGCAGCAACAGCAATTCGTTGTTGCGTCTAGGGAGGCGTGTAGGCCAACATGGCGGCTGGGTGCCAGCCTCCTTTTGGCGTCAGCTAGGGAGGCTTTTATAAGTCACGCCATCCTCTCCTGCAACCTCCACTCTTCTTCTAGCATTCACAACATCTAGCTAGCTCCTAGCGTGCTTGCCTTTCTGAGCTTGGTCTGGCGGATGCTCCTCTATCACCCTTGGCAAACGATCAAGAGGACGGATGACGTACTTGAAGGACTAGTGCTTACGAGAATTGACGGTAAATATGAATATGAGCTCTCTGTTCTTGGTTTGGATTTGGTGTCACAGTGCTGGTGAGTGTTGCAGGTGGATCGAGTGGTCTGTTTGTAATTCGGTATGTATAGAGTTTTTTGTCTGTGAATTGAATCCACGTCAGTTTATGGGATATGCGAAGGCCATTGGTTGTGTTGATACAGTGTAAGTATGTGGCGACAGTGAATTGTGGGTGGTAGTGATTGTTAATTGGAAGGCCGGAGATGCCTTGCGTGCTTCAGGAATGATTGCAACTCTGTAGATTGTTCCAATGTTGTGAATGGACCGCGAGTTTGTCGTCCAGTAGGGCTTGATGACCAGGACCGTGATGTACCCATTGATCGATTGATCACTTGAATTAGTTGTAGTGGATACTGTGTATAAATCTTGTCGTGTTGCCATGCGGTGCTAATTGGATGGTATGTGGGGGCTCTCATGAGGCTATGAGTTTGTGAGAGAGAAGAGGGTGGGTGGGCTTGCTCCAGGCCAACTGTGAGTGTGAACATGTGATGTGCATGTCTTGGCTTTGTGTGATCTTTTTGCCTTTGTGTGTCCATTGCAGGAACTTCCAAAGCTACTACAGGTGTGCAGACTGCAGAGGGCTTGCGTCTGTTGTGTATAGAAGAAGTGAATACTATAACATAGGTCGTTTTGTTTTTGGATCGAATTTCATCCATGTACCATTCTGTTGTCATTAATTGAAAAGCAATTTTTCATCCGAGCTTGACCATCCAAAGTTTATAATTCCATCCATCTAAATAACATTTTTTCCATCCACAATTATTCATCCAAATATGCAATTTCATCCGTCCAAAAAAACATTTTTCATCCAAGCTCATCCATCCAGATTTGAAATTTTCATTCATCCCAAAAGTAGATTCTCATCCACATCTATCCATCCAAACTAGTCAATGTTATTCATCCGAAACAATTTTTCATTCTCATACGACAGCCTTCCAAACCTAGTTTCCGTGTGACTTGCCGAACCTCAGTTCCTGGTGATTTCTGTGAGAGTTTTCAATGAGTGCCATTTTTCCCGGCAATCAAAAAAATTCCCGGTGTTCAGTTCAACACAAAGGGAAACACCGGGAATCGTCTTTTTTCCTTGCAGGGAACCGCGTATGCGTTCCTTGTCGAGCTTCAAGGAATACTTTGACCATATCTTGGATTGAATTTATAACATAAGTGAATCACTACAAAGTACCTAGTTTAGATTTGTACTTCGAAGTAGCTGGTTCAAAAATGAATCAGCTCAAAGTACCTGGTTCAGAAGTAAAGCACCTTGAAGTATCTGGTTCAAATTTGTACCTACACCGACAAAGGCAAGATTGGCAAAGTTGCAAGCAGTAGTGAAAGATGATGAAAAGCTGACACCAGTGACAGGATCCACATACAATTCTGCACAAGCCCCAAACACAACAGAACGTCAAGGAGAACAGCAGACAAATCATCACCTCAATCAACAATGAAATCAGACCATTGCATTAGAATGCAAAATACATCCTGTTAATACGACACAATCAAAATGCGAAACCTATGTTTGTACCAAAATGCGTCACTTATTCTAACTAAGTAAGATATTGTTTCACTACAAAAAAACACGTATTTTATGATTGCAAAAATATGACTGAGGATGACTGACGACTAGTTGCAGTCATATTCTTTAAGGCCAACACCTTGAGGAAAAATATGACTGCAAAATATGACTGTCAGTCATTTTTGGGCCTTCTACTTCACAAGTATACACCATACGACCATTAGAAACACCAAGTACTTCATAGGGAACGTAGGGAACATGTTTGGGGAACGCTAAATCATATTGTCAGTCATATTTCCATGGTAGTGTCATTTTTTTTGTTTTGGGCAACCCAAGAAAAATACAAGCAATTCAAAAAAAAATTGGACAAGCCATTGTTTAAGATTTTGAAATCCTACTCACCTATTTTTGGGAGCTTTTAAAACCTAGTCACCACTTTTTTAGGATTTTGAAACCCTAGCCGCCACTTTTTAGGGTTTTGAAACCCTAGCCGCCACTTCTTTGGGCCCTTCTTCCTTGCCTTTTATTGTCTCTTAGTTCATACTTGTTATTGCTTCTTATTTTTTGCTTCTTAGTTGTTGTCTTTTGTTGCATCTTAACTCTTTTTTCTTGTTGCTTCTTAGTTCTAATCATGCTTCTAATTTCTTGTTGTTGCATCTAAACTCTTTCTTTCTCTAACATTTTAGCTCTTTCTTCTTCTTAATTCTTGTTTTTTGTTTCTTCTTATTACTTTTCAATTCTTACTTCTTATTTCTTTTTGTTGCATCTTAACTCTTGTTTCTTGTTGTGTCTTAGTTGTTGCTTCTTGTTTCTTGTTGTATCTTAGTTGTTGCTTCTTGTTTCTTGTTGTGTCTTAGTTGTTGTTTCTTATTTTTTATTGTGTATTAGTTCTTGTTTCTTGTTGCATTTTAATTCTTGCTTGTTGTTTTCTCTTAGTACTTGTTTATTTTTCTTCTTGTTTTCTCCATCACCATTCTTATTTTTCCTACTTTAAACTTGAGCTACATATTTTGTGTTGTTGTAAGCCTTTGAAAGTTGAGCTTTGTTGTTCATTCACTAAAAATTAACCTCCTATTTCTTTAATTGTTTATGCAGGCACCAAAAGTTGAAACAAAGTCATTGGAGGCTACTTGCAACCCAATAGAGCCATCTTCACATTATTGTAAGAAATATAGGCCTTATTGGATTTTGTGGAATGATTCATTGTGGTATATATGTTTTGTATTGGTGACTAATAAATGTCAATGAAGAGAGTTGCTTTCCTTCTTACATTCTTCCTTTTCAATATGATTATCTCTTGTATATCTCTAAAATCATATATATTCATTTTTAACTACATGGAGTCTTTTCCAAAATATGACTTTGTATTTTTCAAAATATGACTGCAATTAGTTATAAACTACCAATGACATCCATATGAACTACCACATCAACCAAAATATGACTCATAAGAGTTATATTTCACATTAGTAAAATATGACTTACAAGAGTCATATTCCACATCATTCAAAAATATGACTAACAAGAGTCATATTTCACATCTACAAAAAATATAACTGTACAAAGTCATATGCCACATTACCCAAAATATGACTAACCGCAGTCATATTCCACGTTAGCCAAAATATGACTGACTGCAGTCGTATGCCACATTACCCAAAATATGATTAACCGCAGTCATATTCCATGTCAGTCAAAATATGACTGACCGCAGTCATATGCCACATTAGCCAAAATATGACTGACCGCAGTCATATTCCACGTCAGCCAAAATATGACTGGTCGCAGTCATTTTCCACGTCAGCCAAAAAATTACTACATGGAGTCACATGCCACGTAGGATTTATTTTTGTTTGCCCGGGCAACTCAAAAAAAAGTCAAGCCCTCAAAGATAATCAAAATATACGCCTTGTTGGCAAAAAATACGGCTAATTATGGATAATTATACCCCCCAAAAAATATGACTGCCAATATGACTGATGTCCGAAGCGACTCGTCGGTAATGACTCATGTCAGTCATGTTGGAGTCATCTACAGTGATTTCTGCGGCCAGTTATATTTTTCAATTTTACGACTCATTGCAGTCATATTTTGCAGTCATAAAACACTGGTTTTGTTGTAGTGTTTATCTGCACACATGATGTAAAAATATCAAAACACTACAGCCTAGAGAGCCTATGGTTGATTTTTTATACCCCCGAGAGACATTAGAGTTTTCATAACTTTTTCATATGACTGAAGTCCAAATAATGCATGCTAAGTACATTGGAGTCCTTCAATTCCGAATAAGATCCAATAAAAACAATTTGTGTCTTCTAATGATAATAACTTCTTCAGTTGTAATTAGTGACAATTATGTGTGTGTGCTATATGAGAAAAATTAGTTAACGCTGGACGGTGCTCAAAAGATAATTAATAAAACCAACAAAACACAACATGCAATAGGTCATACACAAACTTAGAACATTTAGTTAAAGCAGCAAAGAAGAAGAAACCTGCTGCAATTGTTGTTCTTGTTGGGACTATACATACGCAGGATTCTAAGTCATTCGATAATAGGGTTCTCTCAAATCTAACTTTGTTGTAGATGTCTAAAGCATTCCAACACAATTGGAGCCTGACACCATAAAGGAGGCTGCATTTGCCCAACATCATAAACCGTAAGTATCACAATTCCAAGCTTTGAATAAGAGTACAAACACAAAATAAATACTGAAACTTGCAAATGATTGTGGGTCAATGCGTACATGTTCGGTTGAAGTTTACAGAATGAGAAACGATATACAAAGAGCATGATTGTCTATCAAATTTGAAACGTACCCGACATACTAAAGTGAATCGTATAGCTTTAAGAACTATATACAATCAAATGAGGGCGACCAGTAATGGGTTGGCTAGCCAGCACATAAAGTGGTTGTGAAAACACACATCGAATCTAGCACCAATGCATGGTAGGAGACCCAAGAGCCGTAGTAAGCCAGCTCTGGACAGTATTGGTAACAGATAGAAATAACAGATTACATCCAAAACCAGTACAACTCTCACTCAGACCAAAATGCATTCTACAATTAGTAGACCAGTTCTCTTGTTTTCATAGACAAGGTTTCCATGGACAATGAAGAAGTATTGAGGCTTCTTCATCTGAACTAAAAATTGAGATGTGCTAGCTAGCTTAAGTAACTAAAAGATTCTAGTTCAATGATATCTAGGCCATTAGATCATTATGCAAAAAAATATCGAGACGATCAACATTTAGAAAAGTCTTATTTGCCATCAAATAAAACATCAAACCAACATGCCAAACCATGAACACATGTAGCAATTGGTGACTTGAATTCTAGAAGACCATCAATTTAATACATATCGTCCTCTTGTCAAATACCATCATGTGTGTTAGTGATATATCCCCAATCAATCTACAAATGGTTGTCAATGAGAGAGAAGTATACGTTTTGATTGACCCTCAATCAGCAAGTAAAAGTATATGCCTCACATCATTCATATATGGAGTTTAGCTTCGTTGAGAGTGCAGAGGGCTTCTTGTCGCTTTTATTCAAGAGCATAACAATGGAACAAGGCACAAAACAAACTACTGTCCAAGAAATCCAACAATGCAGTTAAAAAGTCAGTATTATGGATTATAGGTTGTGCTATCAAGCAATCTTGGATCAAATGCATCTACCACAACGTGCACCAATACATGATATATCAAAAATATGTATAAAACAATATCACAGCAGAAACATACACATTCCTAATTATCTTCAGAATGTACCATTAGACTATATTAGCCTAGGTCTTGTGATAAATCCTGGAACAAAGCAAAAAAAGGAGGAGATGGTGAGAAATGGTAGACAAAACAATTACGTATAATGTCTCAAACACATAAAACACTTATGTCTCGACTCTACATTTGCTCCATTTGTATGCACCTGTGAGAAATACCCTAGGAAGGCAATGTCATGCAAGGAGGTGAGATCCACCCCATAATAGCCATGTTGCTGCTAGAATAACGCTTACAATGACAACAAATTGGTCCACCTAGGTGAAAACCACATGAAGCTAAAGTAGAACTTCAGTATAGAGATTTCAAAGAGTTACTAAAGATATTATCAACATATCACAAACTCAAAACCAACCTCTGCCAAAAATAATGTTGACAACTCGATCCCTTCTCTCAATATTTTCATTTTTACTAACAAATGCACCTATCTCTTTTGCTAGCCTATGCAACAATCTTCATTTGCTAATGTTCAATCCTGCACCTTTGGTGAAATTACCCAATTGCCTCCTCGTTCATTGCAGCTTTTGAAGTTTTGATAATTAGCAATTGAGCTTTAAATTTTTGATAAAATATTTCCACGCTCATCTATTAGCCTCATAACTGACAATAAATCCATATACCATGCAGAACTCAACAGGCCACAATCCAGAATCTAGAAAAGACACCTTGTTTGCAATTTCACCATACAAATATTTGTCAATTAAAAGAGCCATGTGTATCCTGCAAGCAATACCAAGAAAACTACATAATGAGATTCAAAAAAGTCTGTCCAAGTTCAACATTGTAACGAAACTCATAGAAGTCCACAATGACTTGTGATTCCTTGAGCATCAACATAATCAATCTAGTTCCACCAACGTTGTACAATGTTAAAAAATCAACACTCACCTTCCTTTGGAGAGGAACATTTTACCATTTGGCACTAGGAATCAATCGCAAGCAATAACATATGATTCTAAAATCCGCTCATTCACCAACAACGTCCCTGCACAAAGACATCCAAAGACACCATCATTACAATAGCATAAACGCTAAATGCAAACTCATATTTGATTGTTTGGTAGTCCGACCCTCGTCTAGGGTTTCTATGAAGCTATGACAAACATACAAGATTTCCACAACTGAAGAGCTATATTTTGTTCAACTAAACAGAAAACTCATGCTCCACACCTAGCATTTGAATGTAGGGTGTGAGGAGAGAGAGTGTAGCGCCTAATCAAAAGCAATTCCTGCATTTAGTGTAGATAGTAGCGCAAGCTTCAAGAATGATGCTTCTGGCTTCTCCTTTAGGATTTAGGGTCTCTTCAAAGCACTTCCTCCCATCTTTGGATAGCGACAAGTTTTTCTAAACAAATTCAAGTGTACATGTGTACTTTGCCTCTCATCATACAGAGCTACATCTTCTGCTTTGATGTCTATATAGGCTATTGAGGTTGTTAACTCGTACAACCCCGGTAGCTCCTGGACCATGACTGCACTTCAACACAACAACTTGGGAAGTTCAAAATTCTCAAAACCAAAACAACTTGTCATTTTGACAAGTGGATTACAATGTTGCCGGATGCAAGGGCGCCATTATAGGAGAGCATCACTTGGCATTGAATGAAATAGGAGATTTTCATGATGTTTGCTCCTTTAACGCCACTCGAAGAATCAGAAATGGACAGACGCAACTACTTGCACATGTTGGCCAAATTAGATGCAACAAGTTTTTCGGACGACATAAAAAAGAAACCCTGTACAAATATTCAGAATAGTGGTGCTCACCTACATAGTCCACTTGGCGGTCCCCTGATATGCCAAGCTTCTATTTCCAAAATAAAATTCAAGACAATTAACTATCTACATAATGACGTTTTCTACAAGGATGCATGCTTCCTACAAACTTTTCCGCAAACTTCCTGCTACCTCCAAGCTCCTTGAGCAAGCCAATCGCAACAAACTCAAAAACCTTACAAAGCCAACAAAACAACACTCCTCAATCACAAAGTTATACTCTTTCACATCTTCTACTTGTAGTCATGGAGTTTCTGTCAAAGCTTAGGGAGGAGGACATTGCTAAGGTTGCAGTTGCATTGAGAGAGTTGCAACCATTTGGTGCCTCTCCTTGTGTTGCCCCTGCAAGTCCTACACGTTTTACGTTCTTTTCCTTCTCACCCTTCCGCCGCCTTTGCAAGATCCTCTTCTATTATCTCTCAATTGTCTACCCCCACCTTGCGGCCATCTCCATCCTCCTCTCACCTACCTCTATCTCCCTCTCGGCCACCTCTGTCCCCCTCTCGGCCATCTCCCTTTGCCTCTGTTCCCCTCTCCCTCCACCTCTGTTCTCCTCTCACCCTTGACCCCTATGCACCTCCTTCTTCATGTCCATCCATGCCCCTAGCCTAACGTTCTTCTACCGCAACGCAGTGCTTTTGCCTCACCCCAAGTTGATGCACTTGCTTGGTATCACATTGGTGTTACTAACAGGCCATTTGCAAGAAGAAAGACAAAGGTTGCTACATCTTCAAATGGTGGAGTGATTGTGACAACTATAGAGGCTAATCTAGGGCCAATCCATGAACGCATCTTCCAAATGAAGGCTCCAAAATACTCCAAGAATGCAACAAGCAACAATCTTTTTGGCAAAAAGTACCTTCATGAATATCACTACTCTACATATTTAGGTTACCTTGATGCCTAAGCAAAAATTAATTGGTGGTTTGCTAATCCTGCTGATTACGAGGTCTATGATGTTCTATTTTCAAACTATAGAAACAATATAGAAGCTAGAAAAAAATGCAAAAATTTTATAGAGCAAAAGATTGATGGTTTAGGAGCATTACAGTTTGTCATCAATGGCTTGTCTTCACAATTGCGTTGGGAGGTAGATGATATCTACCTATATTTCATAGAGCACAAGCAGAATTATCAGAAAACTTATAAAGAGAGGGCATCAAAGCAAGAAGACAATGTAGGACTTTCTATAGACGTGGAAGGAAATAATTACGATGATTTAGTCCTAAATACTATATAAAATGTTGTAGAAGTTGAAGATATTGACGCAAACGGGCAAAGTCTCATCTCCAATACAGAAGCACGGTTGACAAATTTCATCGTTCGGCTCAAAATCGCTTCCAAAAATCAAACTTCTGAACGCATCGGACTTTAGTGTCCGGCGGACGGGTGGGCGGACAGGCGGGCAAACGAGTGGATGGCTTGGCAGTTTGGCGGACGGGCAAAAGGGCGGACGGCCATGCAAACTGGCAGACAGGCGAATGGACAAGCTGACGAGTGGATGGACGGGCCCGGCGGACACTAATCCGTTTGTTACGGGACATCCGGGACCCCACACATCCAGACAACTTTGTATAGAAGATGGCGTTCCAAGCTGAGAAGCCACCAATGTTGTAATTGAAGGAGACGAAAGAGTTCCTCGCCAAAATAAGTAAAAAAAAAAAGGCGATCTTCTAGCATCCAAGAAGCACAAAAGAGTTTGCGACATATCTAGAGATGCATCTGTTGAGCTTCAATGGAAAAAACTTACAACTTTTGACAAGACGACACTAGTACAAAAGTTAATGGGTATAGATTCATGATTTGATGTAGAGAAATTTGTTAGAACATGGATTGTAGATAGGAAAAAAATTTACGAGTCTTATCCAAAAATAAAAGATGCAAAGTCTATAGAAGACTCTCTAGTGATTGAAGTAGTTGTTGAATGGGCCTTTAACACCCAAAAAGTGGTGTTCATTGGCACCAAAGGTTTTGAAGCTATTAATTTGGATGATTGGGATGTCATGTACAAGTGATTCTTTAAATAAATATCAAGTCTTTTTATTTTTCACTTTCAAAATTCTATTTGATTTAAAACTCCATAATTAAGTGAAGTTGAAATTTTATTTTCAAAATATAAAGCGATTAGACTCTGAAACCTTGTTATATATGACATTTAGTTTTTTATTTTTTGAAAATTATTTTATTATATTTTTGCATTCATATGTACATATATAAATTTAATTTTTTTTTCTTAAAAAAAACACAATTGAAACTAATAACTATGATAAAAACAAATTATTCTTCAAGCTAGAAATGGCATTGCTAGCATCAAAGGTTAAAAAAATTTATTCCAAAAATTTCATCTAAATTTTTAGAAATGCCTAGAGGCATTTTTTACATTTGTTTTAGCATAAAAAGGTATTCACATCAAAACAAGATGTGTGGGCCCTAGGCCCTAGAGAATCACCTACAAAATCATACATTGAAGAAAGTTTAATCTATTATAAAGTTTATTATTTTTTGTTTAGTAGTCTTTGTTTCTAAAATATTGAAATTAACTATATAGGTGCAACAATGTAGACTACCTTTAGACTATTTGTAATAAGTGCTTAATGTCTATATCTATTTGGACAAGATATAATCTTTGCAACTTCTTCTTCTAAGTAGCTAGAGGTTGAAGTATTCATTGTCTCTAGTATAGGTTCAATTGTGGAATCCTTCATGTCTTGAATGAAAATGTGTGCATGTTTGAAGGGTAGGTCCTTCAAATCATCATTGTGAACATAAGTTGAATGTTACTTTGAATTTGTAAGCTTGAAATGATAATAGTTTGCCAGGAAATATTGGCCCTAATATCTTTCGTACTTGTGTTTGGGTTAATGTCCTTTCAATTGCACTACAATGAATTATGCCATAGATATTAATGGAGACCTTGAGTCAAATTTTAGTCCTTGAGAGCATCATTCGTTGCTTTGTAAGGATTCTTTTTGGATTTGGCAGCTTGTTGTTGTAAACTTTTCTTTGCTATTGATTGGATTTTTGTGAAAATCTAATATTTAAGTCTATAAGCTTATTTTATGTGAACCTTAGGGTTTTAAGTGAGTGAATACTAAAGAGTAATTTTTACAATACAAGTTGTACAAGGTCAAGGTCACTCAATTTGGAGACAAGGGCGTCCTCCAAATGTCATGGAATAAAATCCTAAAGGATAAAGCCTATAACCAGGTACTAAATTTGCATGTGTGCTCAATTAAATAAAAATAAAAAATATTATCAATAAAAAAAACATATGAGCACTATAAATTGTCAATTTTTCTAAAAATTCAAGAGGGACACTATAAATGCTATGCCTTTTTGAAGTTTTAGGACAAAAATCTTTTTATAAGACATGTAGGACCCAGAGGATCACCTACAAAAATAATATTATATATTTAAAAATTATAGCATAGGTAAAAACTTAACCCCTAAAGTCCAATTGTCCCCTTAGGAGCCAAAATGTTTTTTAGGCACACCTATAGTTTCAATATTCATAGTGATTTTTTGAATTTTCTTTGTGAAGATAGAAAAACACATTAGCTTTTCAAAAATATGATTTTTATTTCAATTGCAAAAAAATATTTATGAATTATTTAAATATTATTATTTGGGAGCAAAAATTATGGCATAAGAAGTCAAGAAGCCCTTTTTTAAAGTTCAACGAGCAGAAAAAAAACTTCAAGAAAACTTCAAGTAAATTTTTTATGGATTAAATTTTTTGGTACATTGAAATGTTTTATTTATTCCATTTGAATCTGTTATGTGAAAGTTATGGTAAATCTTGATTTTTGGACAATTAGAGCACTTCTTGAAAAAATAACTTGTAGGATACATTTCTGACCTCAATTTTTACAATAGAAAAAAAATAAAGTTTAAAGAGGTTAAGAACTCTTGCTAGAAACAACTTTACAATTGAAATTAGTGTATTTCAATTTCATCTTAGAGCTATTAACAATTTAGAATTTCCTTCAATCTTGAACCTACTTCAACTCAACAATTTTTTATTGAGTGAAAACTAAGTTGTAGTTATTTTTTTTTAAATTTCCTTGATTCTCAACCTAATTTTTTATCATGTAAAATTCAAAATTTAAAATTAATGGAGCAAAAATTATAAGTTATAAAGGTTCAAAGCCAAAAATTGTAATTCAGCAAGGTGCAAAAAAATATGTTTCCTTCACTTTAACCCCTAAAACCCTGAGGGTGTTTTCTGCCAAAAAACACTCAAAGATACCACTTATGTTGTATTCACTTAAGAAAACCAATTTTTTTGTATTTTTTGTAATTTAACCGTAGGATCTTGTACTTAATTTGTCTGAGATCATGTAGTAAAAATTTCATCAAATTTCACCGTACAGATTGGAAGATAATTATTAGCATTCAAAGTTGAACAAAAAGTTTTTTTCCAAGAAGATGCTTAAATTGCCCAAGAAACTAAGATTGTCCATAACTTTCTCATCCCTAGTCCAAATAGAATGAATCAAAGCTTCACGTATAGGTAAAAATATAATCTTTTAGTAAAAATATTCAGAAAAAATTATTTTGACTTTTTGTAATTTTTTTTGGACTGTCTGCCAATCTCCATTTCTTGCTCATTGTTTTCATTCGGCATCCGATTGAAACAAAATTTATATATCCACAAAGCTCTTGCAAAGCTATACAAACTCAAAAAAATTCAAAAAATTTCACTTGAAATTGAGACAATAGGAACCTACCCGGACCCAAATTGTCCCCCGAGGGGACAAGCGGGGTTTTAGGGGTTAAACATAAATATCTTGCAATCTATGTGGTCAAAGTTTGTAAAATTAATTCACACATTTTTATAAAAGTCTAGTACAAGATCCTACAATTAGATATGCAAAAAAAATTTATATTTTTTGCTCTTTGCCATAGAAATGGCAATTTTGAATGTTTTTTGACGGAAAAGAGGTCTTGGGATTTTAAGAGTTTAGAAGACGCAGAATTAGGGTGTCACCAATGTGTATGTACACTCATTCAAAATGTTCCTAATGTTGAATGAAGAAATATAACAAGAAGAACAGGCAAATTGCATCATATCTTGGTACTATGAGGAAAGTAAGTTATAAAGTTCAAATGAATGAAGATACAGTAGTGCATTGAAATAGGAGATGTCTATGAAATAGAAATTATTTTATTAATATTTAATAGTCTTTATTTCTAAAATAATGAAAAAAAATTATAAATAAAATAATGTAGACTACTTGGAAAATATCTAAACTTAATCTTCAGATCTTTTGAAGCGAGGTTGATATTCTTCAACTTCCACCTCTAATTGACTAGAGTTTGATGGAAAGATTGAGGAATTTATATTTTGTACCGTAGGTGCAGAAATCTAATCTTTCATTTCTTGAATGAGAATTTATGCATGCTCAAAGCCTCAAATGATAGATCTTTCCAATCATCGTCTAAGTCGTATATAATTTTGAATTAATAGGCTTAGAAGGATGATAATTTGCTAGGAGTATATGGCTTCAACATTTTTCGTGCCATTGTCATTGTTCATGTACTTTCTATTGTATTGTATTATATATTGTAAACATCAAATAAAAGTTTGCAGTGGTCAAGGCATGGGTCATTTCCAAATTTATTAAAAATTAAATTTTTAAGATACTTGGATGTACCTCATCAATTTTATATAACTTCTTTTGTACAACAAGCTTTCAAAAATATTCATCATCCACCAACTAGATGCCAAAGTGCCAACTATTTTAGGATTAAATTGACATATTGTTTCAAGTACAAAAGTTGTGACTTTGAATCTCTAAAAACTAGGACAAGTATTCATACCTTAAGTTTGTTGGTTTTGTTTTGTTTGTTTATTTGTTTTGTTTATTTCATAACATATCTCATCTAGCGTCGTTTGTTTTGTTTATTTGTTTTGTTTTGTTTGTTATGGTGAGATCTCCAAGACAGTGCGTCTCCTAGTTGCATGTTTGGTACCATTGGAAAGTTTTTTGCAAGAAAAGGTGCATGGGCTTTGTTTCGTAGTGTTTTGACTCACAGCAAAAAAGATATTGCATTTGAAAGTTTTAATGACTTAAAAAAGTTAAAAATTACTTTTGCTTTTATTTTGGTTGTGACAATGACATAAGGCTCTATTAGACATTAGTTGCTAAGTGTTGATGGTCTATTTTAGAACTGCTACTGATCATCTGTCTGGTGAGTCTTAGAATTTCCAAATAAGCACACAATTGTTTTTTGAATTTATAACAAAAAAGAGAAAAAATTAATTATGTCAAAAATAATATTATATGTTTAACATTTATAGAGCAAGTCAAAAATATATGAGTCACAAAATTAGGGTTTCACCAATATCTTGGCACAATCATTTAAAATTCATTTTGTCCTCATAAGGGACAATGATTTCTTAGAAGTTAAATTTTTTTCATTGTTTTGTGTTGCTCAAGAATCAGTTTTTTGAGCTTTATGTGGAATAGTTTGGGTTCTTGGCACCAATTGAAACTAAAATTACATAACTCTAAAATTTATATGCTTTATTATATTCCATAAGAGTTTCCAAAAATCACAATAAAAAAATAATTTCTATGAAAAAAAAATGTTTTAATTTAATTTTAATTTTTAATTATATTTTTGTGCTATTCAAAAAATTGACATTTTCAACTGAAAGGGAATAATTTAACTTTCTGGTACTTATTGAAAAAAAAGGTAAATTCTCATGAAGCTAATATGCTCTCATATCTTTTATGAATATTTTTTAGTAATCACAACATTTGAAAATTGACACAAAAAGAGCCTATTCAATTTTCAATGTATTTTTTGAAGGAACAATAAGACTTCAACATTTCATATAAAGTTTTTCTATGCACTACATCAATAAATATCAAATCAATATGTTTGTATTTTCAAAATTCAATTTGAATTTAACCTCTAAAGTCCCATAGTCCCTTTGAGGGACTCTTGGGTTTAGGTAGACTTTGGTGATTTAAATTTTTGACATGATTTTTAAAACCTTTTTTCAAGATGGAAAATCAAATTAGTTTCCTAGAAATTTAATTTTTATTACAATTTTTGCATAGGACCAAAATTTATTTATTCTTAGATATTAAAATTGTTAATATCAAATCCTATGTTTGTTATTAAGAAAGATGCAACAATAGCTCAACAGCCAGTACTGTCTATAATGTTCTCATCATTTGTCCAAATAGAATGAATCAGAGCTTCTCATATGATTATATTTTGGAAAAAATGTTGAAATATTTAATTTTTAGATTTTTAGATTTTTTTTTATGACCATGAACTTGAGTTTCAAGTTTTCTATAGTATGACTTGTGTTCCTAGATAAAAATTGCCGTAAATGTTATATTTCTACAAATGTAATGAATTTGTTTGTTGTAAAAAATTGTTTTAAGAAGTTTCAATAGAAATTGAGCTCATAGGAGCTTCGCAAGGAGGATGTAGAACATTGGAGGTTAAAAGAATCTCTTGAGAAAACAAAAAACCTATACATTGCAAATAGGTATTATCATAACACAAAAGTAAAAAAACAAAGAAAACAAGAATGATGTATATTTGAAAAAAACTAGACATATATAAATAATAATAAAAATAATAAGATAAAACATGAATACAATGTAATCATATGTAATACTTTTGTAACTAATTGATTATTATACTAATGCTATACTAATTGATTATAATAAATACCTAAGAGTTGTGTCCTCTAATTCATAAGCCACTTGTGTATTACTTTGCTCCATCTCTTAATTGCCTATAGCAGGCAATTTAATGAATTTATGTATTATTGAAGAGATTGAATGCACATGCAAATTCGAACGTCATGTTCCAATCTTCTCCACAAATGTCATTCTTGTAATAGGATGAAGTAATGGATTATCACCACTATCACATAGTGTTTTGAAATGTTGTGAAGCAAATAACACATTGAGCTTTGCATCCACTTCATGCACAAAAAATAATATTATAATTGCCTTCCAAAGATGAGTAGTATTGGATCTTACAACCACTGTATCCCCTAATTGATATAATTGGCCTCTTAATACAATAGCTCGAAATGGGTACATCCAATTGTCCAATCTACTGACATCTGCATTGAAAAAATTGTCTACACTATAGTAAGTTAGCAATGAATCTATTACTCCAAAAGACTGTGTTGTAACTCTATTCTTCTATTTTGGACCAATTATTATGCCTTTTTCTCTTATCAACTATTTGCATGAGCAATCCAAAGGTAATACTGGAAATCGATTTTTCCACAAAAGCAAAGCTTCTGCTTGAGAAGAAACCTTTACAACACATAGTTCATGCCAATCCAAACATACTTTTGGATTGTCAATGGTATAAATACATGTTGAAGGTTCTTGTAGTTTATTGTATTTTAGAAGCAATGCTTGATCTTCAGGGTATAATCCATCGGTGTCATGGTGCATTTGTGAGGTTGTATTTGTAAAAAGAATTCAAGTGTAATATAATGCAAAAGTTACATCATACAAGTAATGATTTGTATTTCTACTTGTTTTCATATGAGCACTGACCTCTCGCTCAAACTTATAGCATCATTAAACATCTTGTAGACCATGTTGTAATATGTCATCCATCAAGTGTCCAGTGCCTACTACATGCTCCAAAATTGATTATTTGTCGTTGCCCTCCATGCTCAATGCAAAGTTTTTTCCAGTCTTTAAATAGATCTCATGCTATGATGATGTCAGTCATTGACCATCCATGCCCACAATTATATGAATAATGTAGTCTCCCAATATTTATCAAAACCAATCCAATATGAATTAGTTTGGATCCAAAATCAACTTGAATGTGATCATGGTATAACGAAGGCACCACATTATATATAATTGATATTCTTCTGCCTTAAAAAGTTTGAGACAAGAGGTAGGAGCTTGAGCCTTGAGGCCATCTTCTTGCTATAGTCTTTAAACGAGCAGCATGAACTATTACCAATGCTTTTTCTATCTTTGCCTTTTCACTGGATGTTTTAGCATATGTATTTATGAATTCATCAATGCATTTCTTGAATATATTCAAAGATATACAATGCATTCCATCAAATACTAAATCTATAGATAAATCAAATCTATACAACACGTGCAAATTCCACAATGGAGATTTCCCAATGATGCCTGCATAAAAAACAATTGCAATAAGAAAGAAGATACAAGCTCATTACGAAATAAGCTACAAGTGCATGGACTTTCAAAATTGAATAAGAATTTAGTTTTTAATTTTTTATGAATAGTTGCAATAGATAAATAAAAAATGTAACTAAATTAGAAAATATCATACCTCCAAAAGAATAAATGGAGTAACTGAAGTATGGCATATTTAACTATTTCTGGACTATTCAATGAATTCTGGACTAAGCATAGTCTATACAAAGATCGGGGGATCTCCTGATGTTTGTATAGATCGGGAGATCCCCCGATGCATGTATAGATCTCCCAATGGTTTGGATTGATCCCTTGATGAAAATTTAGATCTCCCAATGATTTAGATAGATCCCCCAATGCCCAATCGAGAGATCTCCTGATGACTAGTATGAATTCTGGACTTTCAAAAGTCCAAAAGTGGTTAAATATGGCATAAGTAATTGACAATGTCAAATGTTGCTTAGGTGTTGAGGCTTTCATCCATGAAATTAGTCATGTGTTTAAATCATGAATTGATCTTAGTGGAGCAATTTTTAAATCAGGATTAAAGTCTTCTTTTAAGACTACTTTATTTTGATTGTTTAGTTCTTGTGGAACATAACATTGACGGCAAGAGTTGCATTTGCCATCTTTTAAGTTTCTTGCTTTACATTGAGCAGGGTGGTCACCAATGAAGATGAACAATGCGGCACAAATCTTGATGTTCAAAAATATTGTATTACACATGATTAATGAATAATATATAAATAAAAAAAATAAATGAATAATTTTAAATTACAAAGAGCACACAAAATGTATTTTTGTTTTCAATGTTAAAAGTTTGAATGACATTGAGTTTGTAAGTGTGAATTAAAATTTACTATGTTGATAAAAAAACAAAAAAGTTGTCTTAAATACCCTGAAATTTGAACTTAAAATGTAAAAGCGTTAAGAAATAAAAGTAAGCACAATATAAAGTAACATGTAGGATATGAAAAAAATTACCTACATTGTGAGTGATGAAGGCTTTCATGAATTTTGTTTGAATCATATGAATATTGAACTTCAAAACCTTTGATGTAAACTTTCTCCATTTCATCAATGAAAGGGATCATAAAATAATTCATGACATTGAATTCTGTAGACTTATGCAACTTCATAGAAGACAAAGGAATAAAAACTACAGGTAGTGGTCCAATAGATGATGTTTTGCTACTATTGAGAATAATAATTTCTAGTGTCCAACAATTCTTGTAAGTTGTCCTTGTTGGCTGGAATCCATCTCAATGTACCAATATGCTAAAATTACAAGGATCCCCTATATTTTTTATAAAAAATTGTTAAAAAATTGAACATATTTTAAAACTAATATAATATTGACATTTTTGCATCAATTACATAATGAAATTTACATAAAATTTTAAGAGAAAGTATGTTAGAAAACTAAAAATATAAAAATGCAAATTAAATAATATCCTTTACCGTAATTGATGAGGCTCTGATGCGTTGTGAGCAATTTGTACAAATGAACATGTATAAGTTGATATTTGCACGCCACCCTCTATCCAACTTTGGTGCCCAATTAATTTGTAAAAAAATTGCGTATTTTACATGCATGTAGCACATGTAACAAGCAACTCGTACAATTTTGTTGGATTCCAGAAATCACTCCAAAGTCTTGCTTTAGCACCATCCCCAAAATCTTGTATAGATTCTGGAAAATCATCTAATCCTTTATCTAACCACCTATCTTGGGCTTTCCACATAGAACACCATATTCATTAAAATAGGAGTTTTCTATTGAAATGAGAGGTTATTTTAAAAAAAATCAACTAAAGGTTTTATGTCAATTAGCTAAAATTGAAAGGTTTTCTGTCAATTTAACTCGATTCAAGTTAAAATAACGAAAATCCTTTGAGATTTGACTTAATATTGAAAGATTTTTTGTCAATTTAACTCGATTTGAGTTAAATTGACAGAAAACCTTTCAATATTAGGTCAAATCTCAAAGGATTTTTGTTATTTTAACTCGAATCGAGTTAAATTGACAGAAAACCTTTCAATATTAGGTCAAATCTGAAAGGTTTTATATCAAAACTCTCATTTTAATGGAAACTGATGTTTTAGATCGAGATCAACATGATTATTTTGAGAGGTCTCCAATCTCTCATTTTAATGAATATGATGTTATAGTTGAAAATTCACTACAGAAAGTTCTAGATTTGCAGAGCAATAATAATTGCTCTACTGCTGGTAAGTAATCAAAAGATATAATATATTTCCTTAGTTTACCACATTGAGAACAACTTTGTACGTTGCCCTTGTTTTCGATTGGTGGTTGCATCAACACAAGCTCATGTTTAGTAGTGGCAGTTCGCGTGCAGAGGCTATAGTGAGAAGGTTTGAACATTCCCATATTTTTATATAGCTCATTAATATCCCTAAAAGACTCACGTACACGACATCCTTCTAGTGTGCCATCCCAAGGATGGGGGAGCATTCTGATTAACGTCCCTATGCTATAGTCCTAAAAATTGGCATGGAAGGTACGAGTGCTATTACTCACATCATGAATGTTATGGAATAAGAGTTTGAACATTTTGGATTGGTTTACCAGTCAATTATTACTTGAATCCATGAGAGATTGCAACTCTAGAAGCTTCAATTTCAGATTTTATTTCTAGTGATACTTGAAGGTCATATTAAAATGGTATCACTTATGAGTTTTAGAAATGCTAAGAGATGCTTCAATTTTCTACTTCTTCCATAAAAGTCACTTTTACTTGTTCAAGTGCAATCAAATGAATTTAGAGATTGTAATGCAATGCAATTACACAATTTTCAAGCTATTGCAAAATGTTGATTTATAGATAGAAGTAATAGATGAGACAGTACATATGTGGATTGTAGATGGGATCTCCCATGAAATTCTAACAATATAGAAAGGAAACCCAACCTCACCATAGCAGATACAACTC
This sequence comes from Antitrichia curtipendula, assembly GCA_951230915.1. NCBI lineage: Eukaryota > Viridiplantae > Streptophyta > Bryopsida > Hypnales > Leucodontaceae > Antitrichia > Antitrichia curtipendula. The sequence goes on along the minus strand of OX579636.1, from coordinate 17,787,018 downwards.
ACTATGAGGATTACAAAAATAGGCACTCAAAATATTGAAAAGGATTTTGCATAAATTGCGTGCTTTTGCAAAGAGCCTTACTTGTAGATCCACTTCAAATATTTAGCTGCCATCCAAGTATTATATTTTTTAGAGCTGGATTTTATTTATTCCATACTTGCGCACGAGGAGCTTATGACTTGGCAAACAATGTGGTGCAAGGAGGTCCGCTTAGGCTTGGTGATTGTTCCCGTAAACAAAGAATGTCCGAGGTGGCTCCATTGGCACGCTTATATCGTTCCGCGCTTGGTTGCTACATTAGTTGTCCTCATGCACTACAACGGTTAGAATTTACCTCTGCCATTGAATATAATTAATTATTCAATGAAGTTAATTTTTTTTAATGTAAAAAAATTGTAGACAAAAAATTTAGGAATTATTAATAGTTTTAGAAAGAATAGCCTATTAGGGGCCCCTTATTAGTAAAAAGTACAAATAAAGTTAGAAATAAGTCAAAAAATACCTAATAGTGTAAATAGAATTATTTTAGATAGAATGTGAAAAATAAAAATAAAAATAGTTTGAATAAATGAGGTGTGTCCAAGTCACACCTTTTCAAAAGGTGTGTGACCGGCTACCTTCCTCCCTATAAATTTCAAATTTTTTTAATTATTTTTTAGTTGTATGTAGCATCAACAACTCACTATAAGTTTTTAAAATTTAATATATTATCATAATAATTGTTTGAATTTGTGAGTGTTTGTTGTACATCAATTTTATGACTGGTGGTGCAATTTGTGCCAATTTCTGTGAATTATATAAAAGAGACGATTTGTATTACCTGGATTTTCCATTGTCGATTGAAATTTTTGTATGATTGGTGATTCCAAGTTTGACTAAAACACGTGAGGAAAAAAGATTTAAATGTGAATATTAGAAATTTTGGCAAGGAGAATTTTGTGCGGCCAGTTGAGATTACAGATTAAAGGTTTAGGGTTTAAGCCTGGAGAAATTGGTAATACAAATTGGCCGGTTGATTGTCTAATTGAGATTGGAGATGTGATACAAACAAAATTGAATTGGTAAGGTTTTTGACTTTTCAGCCTGGTCCAAGATTGTGAAACTGAAAAGGTGAAGAATCCTTGAAGGCCAAAAAATTTCTTGTAAATCCTATATCCGAGCTAACCATGAAAGATTGCTTGAAGATTGTGGTAGTCTTGCAATGCAAATTGAAATTTGTGGGTGCAGATCGTTGAGGGAGCTTAAGGATTAATTGGCAATTTGCGGGATTTGACAATCTTGACGTGCACAACGGCAAGCAACCTCAAATCTTGTTTTCCTTTTATTGTTGATTGTGGTATATGCTAATTGTTGTGTGTGATTGATTTATTGCTCAATCATTATCAAATTTGAGAAATTGCAAACTTCAAAGTGAGAATTTCAAGAACTGAAGTCAAGAATTGCAGTGCCCGACTAGCTTATTCATCAAATAATAAAATTTCAAATGATTGTTCAATTTCATAACCAGAGAGGGTTGTGTAGATAAGATTGATTAATTGAATAAGAATCATCAATCAATTTTTGTAAATTGGGTTGAATCAATCAAATTTACGAAGTCAGAATGGGATCAACAAGTCGTTGTAGTATGTGGTGTCGTGCTACAAATACAGACATTATGTAAAATATGTATATTTACATTCTTTAGATAGGTTTTGATATTTATAAAATAATAAAGGAGATGATATTATCTGGAGTGGCTTTAAGGTGTTGTTTCTCACTGCCGTAATAGATAACTATAAAGAGAAGTGTTCACTTGTGAGCCTCATCGTATTTAATGTTATTATTTTTTGTTTTTCATTTAAATTATACCATATTGAACTAGAGAGTTTTTTTTGAGTCTCAAGATGAAGAATCTCAACCGGAACATGAGTTTGATTTTTCTTTATCGCAACTGTTGGACCAACTTCAATTGTCGTTGAGTCTTTCATTGTTGCATGAGCATTCACAAGATGAAGCTAAGCCATCTCGACTATTGAAACAAACTTGCATAGAGCAACAATGGCATAAAAATCTTCAACGAGATGCTCAGGTATTGGTGATCTTATTGCAAGTTGGATGCGTTAAACCCGGCAACCGTGAAGTGACATTTGAAGGTTGTTTTGAAGGTTGTTTTTATTTCATACTTGGAGTGTTTTTCTAAATTAAATTTGTGTGTATGCAATTGTACGAGGAAAATATTTAAATAGTTTATTTTCTAGATACTTTGGGATGATTTATCTTTTAACTGAAGATTTGGAATTAGTCTTATAGTCAAAATTCATTACCAATGAGTATTAGGGGAGTCACATGGTCAAGATATGGGCTGAAGTTCACTTGACTTGTGTAGGTTAGGTAGAAGATAAGGTGGAGGAAAAGGAGGAATACTATTCATCTTTTCTCTTGTTATTGTTGATAAGGTCCAAATGTTTGAAGAGCCAGAGTGTGATATATTTTGAGAATTTTAAAATGAAAATTGAAAAAACTGTGTATCATGGTGTAGAGTTTTTAAATTGATCTTACTTAATTAATTTGGAATTGTTAATCAAAAGTTGTGCTAATTTGAGTGGAGGAAGGTCTATTACCTTCTAAATAAAAATGCAGAGACTTCAACTAGCTATAAAAAACAGACAAGTTTTTTTCTTATAGTGAAATTTGAAGAAAGTGTGTATAATTATGTTGGCATTCTATGAAGCTATCATTCATTCTATTTGGATTTTGTATGAGTGAGTTATGAATGACTAAGTGAGGAAGGGTCTATTGCCTTCTTTTCTCAAGGCCAAAATTTTGGATGTCCATAGAAGTTGGACAGAGTGTTAGAATGAGTTGAAATTTAGAGCAAAAGTAGATAATTGTGCTAGCTTTCCAAAAAGTCATCATATATTTCATTTGTACTTTGTATAAAATAGTGACACTAAATCTAAGTTCAGTCAAGGAGTTGAAGTTGGAGTTGAAAAAGACACTGAAGATCAACTTGTGTGTTGTGACTTGTGGCTTGTCTTTCATTGTAAATTTTGTTGTTGCAGGCAGTGTGGATGAAACCACTGCTTAGCTTCTTTTTGTGTTGTAGATACGACGAAGTAGGGTTCTTTGTCTACATGGTTGTACTTTTATGTTGTTCCCATTGATGAGGCATGATTGTTAGTCATTATAGGTTTGAAGTTTAGGAGCCAATCTCTCGGATGGTTCAGCTCATGGTTTGGCCATCCCATTTTATCCGTCCAAAGCCCGTGGTTTCTTATCACCTACTCTAACCTTTGAACTCAATTAGAGTTATTACAAGATAGGTCAACGGGGAGTAGTTTGAAGATTCGACAATCAAGTTTAAAGAATCTACAGAACTATGACTTCTTTAATTCCTAAGCCCTTTCTAGTTGAAGCAAGAATCCCTGTGATTTTTCAAGGCAAACCGCTTTCTACATGACAGTGGTGAAGCAAATTAGGAATTTAGACATGTGCACACGGTGATAGGATTCAGAGGGCGGCTTTGGAGTCTGCTTCCTACAATTATAGGTCCCAGACTATTATTTATACAATTTTGTTGCACGATTATAAACTGCAGCAATAGCCATAGGGCTATAATCCTTGGTTTTAGGTTTATTGCCAAGGATATGGGGCTGATTTTCACGGCCTTATGATTCAAATCATGGTTATAGGTCCAATTGCATGCTAATAGGTCCACAAACCACAATTTAAGGTCTTTTTTATTACTATTTTACAAATTTCAAAGTGTTTGGTCTTAGATTCTCCAAGTTTGGTTGATTTGTAAATTGTTTTAATGTTTTGATTTTTGAATCCAAATTATAATTTATTATAATATTTGTGTTTGAATTAACAATGTTATTGTAAGATTTGGACAATTTGACCATTTGATTATTTGACCTCAAAATATTGGAGAAAAGATTATGGAGAAAGATAAAATTTGGGTATGAAACCTAAACTCATCATACTCTATATTAACTGAGACAACTTGACGTAGAATCAACAAACTTAGGCAATTTGCATTAGATTTGCTCATGGCGAGCACTTACTAGACTACACATATAAAAGAAGGAATAATGAATGAATTATGTGTATTATTTTCAAATTATTATCTTGGAATTGATTAGGTTCTAGAGCATTCATTGCATAAGACGATTTGACCAAACTTAAACTTTTGATTATAATTTTTGACCTCCTTTTAGAACACTAGACAGGACCAGGACTTCATACATTATGTCTTATACATTGGTAAAGGATTGTGAATAAAATTATTTAACTTGGGAATAAAGTGTTGTAATATTATTCAAACCTCTTACACAAAAATCTATCTAAAAGTAACTTTAGTCACAAAACAACAGACTGATTAATCTTTACCCCAAAATTAAGAACTCCTATACTATTGTTCCTTGGATTTTGTGAAAAAACAAAACCTAGCCTACAAAAATTCTTATAGCCTTTTTACCAAGAAATCCAAAAATATAATTATATATTTGAAATGAATATTCTTTGGGGACAATGCTAGCATTAAAAACCTATTTATATTAATTTTTTTAGTACATATATCATGGAATAAGCTACTCAAATTTAGAATTTTTTTATTTTTTTATTTAATTAAAAATAAAATACTATAAATAAATTTTAGTTCTAATTAGAGGGAACCTCTTATATTTTTAAAAACTATGCATAAGTATTTCAATTCTTCATATATGTATATATGTATTGTGAGATTTTTTAAATAAATATATAATTTAATATTTTTTACATTTATTTTATATAATTTGGTCTTGTAGCTAGGTTTTTGGAATCCAATCCCAAGTGCTACCGAGTTCGAACGCTAGGGAATGATCTATGTAAGGTCAGTGTTGCATGTTCAAAATGTCACTTATGTACTTGAGTTTTGAAAATAGAATGAAAATTCACTTTTATTCCCACTAAATACCCCAAAAAACACTCAACAATCCATTATAAGATAAAAGACTCAGCATGCATGTCCCTGTCCTGTCTAGTGTCCTAGGGCTCATGGCAATATGTCTGGGACAATATGTCAAGGTGGACTGACTTGTTTATGTATGCAATGCAGGACTTGACCTCAGTACAACCCACTATAGTATTTTGAAACTAGTACAAATATACATATTTAATATTTCAAAAGATTTAGAATTTAAGGGTTTAGGATATACTTACAAAAAGTCACCCCCAAAGCTCTAGGACAATATGGCCAATATCAAGGATTAACAACCACCTACAATCCCAAATCAATACAGCATATAGAATTAAAACATTTACTAACAATCTAATAAGTACTAATAACTCTACCTTAACTAGTGGTACGGCCCAAAGGGCCGTTCGAAAAATCTGCCCCCTTTATTTTAATTCGTGTTTTAATGTATGATTTTGAATTTATTGATTTATTTTTAAAATTAAAAGCCTTTAGGCCCTATTCTCGTACACCAGTTAATACCCTTTCCTTGAGATACTTGGACAATAACCCTCCGTAATACCCAGCCAGACCCAAACCAGGTGTCTTCCTGAGATTGGGACCCTGATCGGAACCAGTCCAGGTACCAACCGTACCTCAAGCCCTCGTTTGGGGACCTCACCCTACCTCGGAACTTCGTTCCCAAGACTCTCTGTCGACGCCGCGCTGCGCCTGTCTGCGCACATCGGCGACTTTTCCTCCACTTCGGCGCTCAATTTCTCAATTGATTCACTCAATTTCTCGTCCGATTCCCTTTCTTCCGTAATTGATGATCACGCGATCGGCCGAAGTCACTCTACAGGCTCGTTGTTCTCCGAATCGGTTGGCACCAGAGCCTGACTTCAAATCCCTAATTTCCGCTCCAAATTCTTCTCAAATCTGGGAAATTTCTCGAAATTTCTTGTTGATCTCTCCTCGCTCGATGGATTGAGAGCACTCCAGACGCTCAATCAACCCTATTTCAGCCAATTTGTCAAAATGGGCGAGAATTAGATTGATTCAGCACTTTGACTCTTGCTGCGACACCTCCAATTGAAATTTCTTGACCAGGATATCAAATTGCTTCAAATTCGTTGCAGATCAAGGCTCGCTCGATTAATTCAACAAACTCAAATTCGGGATTGGCCAAAAATGTGACAATCAGCATCTAGATCTCCTCTCGGGGCAGCACAGAGACTTTGATGCACAGATAATCCCGATCTCACGATCAACAGAGATCACAAAAAAAAAACTCAACATTGTGGTTCTATAAATTATATCCGCTCGTTCTTCACCAATTGAATCTGCTCTCAATTCAGTAATCTCTCTCAAACAAATTTCAAAACACCAGCTTACAGGTATCACAATGCACTTCCAAAATCATTAGACACAAGCATTAATCCACAATTACACAACGCACAATTATAGCAAAATTATATTGTACTAAAAAAAATATACACGCACAAGTATATGCACAAGTTGCAGGGAGAGAGAGAAAAATGAAAGAGGAAGTGGGATTTTAAGTGCAGGAAGGGGGAGGAGATCAGGAACGAGGCAAACAGCGGCAGCAACGCTCTGCTATCGAACCTCTCCAAATTCTTAATTTGGATTTTTCTTTATCTTTATCTTTTGACTTTTTCTTTTACCAGCTTTTACTTTTACTTTTTCTTTGTCTTTTTCCCCTTTTCTATTAGTTTGTAGCTACTTACTAAAGTATTTTTTTTACTTTTTGGACACTTTAATGCATTTAGAAGCTACTTTTACACTAAAATTCTAATATATATATAAATAATGTATGAAATGTCATAAAAAATCGAAAAAGTTCTATATAAAAAGAAAAATTAGACTACAGGTCTTCATCTAATTTCTATTTTTTTTTAATTTAATATAATTTTTACAAAAGTCATCCTTTAAGCTGTTTTAATACCCTATGATCCCTACATATAATATAATAATTGCATATTTGGGACTCAAATACATATGAATAAGGATTTGAACTGTAAAAACATTTGTTAGGTTTTGTTGATAATTGAAAGGAGACCCTAGATTCTTTTAGAATACATTATTGGGACACAATATGAATAAACTATAAATTTTCATAGTGTTGAAACTAGATGTATACAAAATCAACCCTTGGCTCTAATATATAAATGTTGTACATTTTTAGTCAATAATCTAAATGGAATGGTTTTGCAAATAGGCCACCATACAATTAGGTACGTCATATGTATCTTCAAATCCAAATATTGCATTGACAAATCAAGTTTGATTTTTTCACAAGTCAAGACTTCAAGAAGAAGCTATTTCAAAATATGCTTAGCTCCATTAAACCATTGTGTTTAGAGGCGAAAGTTGCTTCAAAATACTTGTCCTCAAAACAAGGGCAAAATTTTCATCAATTTTTATTTTTTAACAAAACCAACCCTAGGATCTTTTTATTGACTTGTTCTAGTCTCGGTTCTAGTACATTGTTCCAAACTTTTAGAGTGAATATCTCCACCAATTGCAAGTTTGATGTATCCAAACTTCTAAATGTAGGCTTTTTTGTTCAATCTTCCAAAAGGTGAAGTTTTGTCTTTCAACATTTTAAGGAAAAAACACATATGTCTTGTAACTTGTGCATTTTAGTCAATAAGTTGAAAAATAGGCTAAAAATTTAACCCGTAGAGGACTATTTGTCTCCTCGGGGACAATTTCGGTCCGGGTAGGTTCCTATGACCTCAATTTGTAATAAAAAATTTTGAATTTTTTTGAGGATGTGCAATTTTGCAAGATCTTCTTGGATATATAATTTTTATTTCAATCGGTGCCCATGAGAAAAAGTTATGGGCACAATAAGCCAAAAATGGAGATAGGCGGACATCACAAAAAAATCACAAAAAGTCAAAATAATTTTTATTTTTTGGATTCCTAAAATTTTATACTTTTGTCTACATTTGATTCTTTAATTCATTCTATTTGGATTAATGATGAGAAAGTTATGGACAATCTTAGTTTTTTGGGCAATCTAAGCATCTTCTTGAAAAAATAATTTATAGTATTCAATTTTTAATGCAATTTTGACAATTTTCCACAAAAAATTGTTAAACAGGGTTGTATTTGCTTGCTAGAACGATCTCACCATTGGTATTATTGCATTTCAATTTCATCTTAGAGCTGTTAACAATTTAGTTTTTCCTTCAATCTTAAACCTACTTCTATTTAACAAATTTTGAATGAGTAAAAATTAAGTGTTTTTTTCTTGATTTTTTTTTTCTAGATTCTCAACTCAAGTATTCAACATAAAAACTTAAAAAATCAAAATTGATAGTACAAAAAATTCAAGTGAAGAAGATTCAAAGCCAAAAAATCTAATCAAGCAAGGTGCAAAAAAACTTGTTTGCTTCACTTTGGATGCAAATATCTTGCAATCTATGTAGTCAAAGTTTTGAAATTTCTTGCATACATTCTTATACTAGTCTAATATAAGCTCCTATGCTTAGATATGCAAAAAATTATTAAAATTTATTTTCTTTTCTTTTCTTTTTGCAATAGAAGTGGCGTTTTTTGGTGTGTTTTGATGGAAAAAAGGTCTTAGTCCTTTAGGGGACTAGGGGTTAATCAAAAAAATCTTTTGTATTCATTTTCTTAAAATTATAAAATAGAAGTTATTCTTGAATGAAAGATATAACAAATATGCTACTAACTTTTGGAAGAATTCTAGAATTGTTCACTCCAATGGTGAAATTGTTTGAATGAACAATTAATATCCTTTGTTTTTATTTTTATTTGAAAATTTTCAAAATTGAAAGCAAAAGACTTCATATATTTTTTTAAACTTTATTGCCCGCAAAATAAAATTCTTTATATAACTTTTATCTTACTAGTGTGCCATGTGTTGTTGCCACAACCAAAATAAGAGTAAAAATAATTTTTTAATTTTTTACTTTAGAAAAAAATTGAAATTCAATAAATTTAACACTGTAGTGTGATAGGTTGCATTCATGGTACAAATAGAATGCTTTATAGAGTGTAAGGGCTTTGTTTTGAGATGTTTGGACATGCCATGTGAAAGATATGGTTTTCTAAAATAAAAATAAATTAATTTAATATTTTTAATTAAAAAAATCTTAACTTTCACATCAAAGGTCCAAACACTACAAAACTGGCACAAATAGAAAGCACTATGCACGAAGGAGTGCAAAAGGCTTTGTTTTGTGGTGTTTTGACATGTGGTGTGAAAGTTATGAAATAAAAAATAATCTATTTTTTTGAACCCATTTCAACCCATTTCATGATGGTTCGATGAAAATAAAAAATAATTTAAATCAATTTCTGATTCATAAAGAACTTTGAAATTCAATAATTTTCACACTATTTGTCTAAACACCACAAAACAAAGTCCGTGCACCCCTCCTTGCTAAGAGCTTTCGAGTGGTACCAAGAATGCCCTTGGACGCCTTACGGTTAGATCTTAGCGTATCAAACAAAACAAAACAAAACAAACAACCTAATTTAAGGTATAGATTATTTGGAATTCAATGGTTCAGTTTTTTTTAGTAGGTATCAATCTATACAATTCCAAAAAAGTAATTAATATTTTTTCAAAATATAATTTTTGATGCTAGTTTTGACATTTAAATTGAAAAAATCCATCTAACTTTTGCAATATTTATTGAAATGACGTAAAACAAAGCTTCACATGTAGATTGTAATGAAAATCATCCATCCTAAAATTTTCTTGCAAAAATTCCAGATTACAAAGTCAATAGAGCATGTCTAAGTTCTCAAACATTACAAAGAATCTGAGTTCTAAAAAGGGCCACCAGTTCCTCAACAACAAAATAAACCCTATCCAGGATAACAGGGAAAAAAATTTAATTAACCCCTTAAGTTCCTTGACTATGTTTTCACCCAAAATGCTCCAAAATTGCTATTTTTATGACAAGTACAAAAAATTAAAACAAAACCTTTTTTTGACACATGTAACCATAGGATCTTGTAGTATGCTGACTTGAGAACATGTGGTAAAAATTTCAGAAATTTCCACTGCATGCATTGCAAGATATAAGCATTCAAATTTACTAAAATCATTTTTTGGGCCATATGAAAAACAGGGTAGTTGCACTTTACAAGCTCACTTTTCTATGAAAAATGTCAAAAATGGTGGAACTTCTTTGAATTCTTTTTTCTAAACAAGTTGGCTACATGCTTAAAATTTCACTTCATTTGAAATTGTACAACATATAGGTAAAAAATAGTAAGTAGAAAGAAGTAGAGAATGATTCAAAATACAAATTGTTGAGAATTGAAAAATGCCAATTCCAATGGTTGAAATGTTGTAATAAACAATTTACATCCTATAATTTTATTTTTTTCAAAAATATTGAAAATTGAATAAGATAAAGGACTTCAAGGTTTATTTAGAGTAGAAAATCCATAAATTGCTCGCTAACTAAAACTTCTCATAACTTTTGACTCATTGGTCAAAAGTGAATTATTAAAAGCTTTCCAGACATATAGAAAACCAATTTCAAATTCAAATTCAAGATTGAAAACTCTAGGTAACCAATTTCAAATTTCTGTTTATGAAAGAAGTGATTTTTTCTGATCTGCCCAGATCGCCCGGCTAGAAAAAAAAGTAACATATTAGGCCATAATTTTTTACTTGTATTTCCAAATGTCATGAAATTAAGTGCGTATGAAAGATATTCCTTGCGCACAACTTCTATTAAAATTTCAGCCAAAAATATGAAAATCTCCAATCACAGGTACTTGCCCAAGATTTCTATATTGCCAAAAAATTGCATGCTGGTCCTTTAGTGGGGTTACTTAATTTGTTTTTCTCAACGAATGGCAGGGATAGTATGGAACGGGACAATTTTAACAAATAATTTTTATAAATATTAAAAATGATTAAAATTTTTAAGCTTAAAACCAAATCCAAAATTACAGAATTTTGACAACTTGATGTGGCACGACTATTAGTGCCACATCAGATTATGATAATTTTAAAATTTTAAGTTTTTAATTAAATAATCTAGTCAACACTACATGTTCACAGCTTGGGAAATCTTTTTTTAACGGCTTCTTTGATGCCTAAAATTTATACCTTGCTCAACTAGATTTTTGGCTTTAAATATTCTTAACTTAAAATTTTTGCACTAATGATTTTGATTTTATAATTTTATCTTGAAAAATTGAATTGAGATTTGAGAATCTATGAAAAAAAAATTAAACAAAAAAATACTTAATTTTCACTCATTAAAAAATTGTTAAGTAAAAATAGATTCAAGATTGAAGAAAAAATTAAATTGTTAGTAGTTCTAAGATTGAATTAAAATACAATAATTCCAATGGTGAGATTGTTTAAACAAGTAGGCTTAACTATTTCTAACAATTTCTTTGAAAAATTGTAAAAATTGCATTCAAAAATGAATTTTGTAAGCTTTTTTTTAAGAAGATGCTTAGATTTTCCAAAAAACAAGACTGTCCTTAACTTTCTCATCACTTGTTCAAACAAAATGAATCAAAACTTCATGTGTAAACAAAAATATAAACTTTGAGGAAAAAAAAAAAAAAAAATTTTAAATTAAATTTTTTGTGATGTGTTTTTAGCTACCCCTGGAGTTGTTTGGGGAGCTTAGGGTGGCATAACTTTTGCTCCGAGGTGTTGATTGAAATAAAAAATATATTTTCATATAGATAATCTGATTTCCTATCTTAAAAAAAAATTAAAATTTTTTTTTTGTCAAAAACTGAGATGATACAAGTCTACTCCAAATCACATGAGTTTCCTATAGGGACTTTGGGACCTTGAGATTAAAATGGGTACACCCACATTTACAACCTACCTAAAATTGTCATCATCACTTTGTATACATCTCCAAAACCAATATGTATGTTTGTTGAAAACACAATTTCAGAACATCTACCAAATAAACTTTGGCCCTTCATAACTTTTGCATAATGTATCCAAATGTGGCGTTCTGTGGTGCATTGGAACCTCCTTTCCCTTGCCAACATTTGTCAACAATTATTATTGAACAGCCTAATAATAATAATTACTAGTTACAGTAACAAAAATGGCAATTTGGGGGTACCCAGTGTACCCACTTTACTATGAACTCTGCAACATTCATTTGTACTAAAGCAATGATCACACACACATGGGAACAATAGAGTCGCAAATGTTTTTATTTCCTTGGCAATTTGCACGTGTCACTGATTGCAATCCGACCAATGACAGTCACACAGCTAGCTAATGCACATCCACTCAGCTTGTTCCTCCTCTTGGATGTTGTTCATGTGCACTGACAGTTTGCCTGGCTTCACCCAAGCACTACATTTTGGGAACTTATTGTTGCCAACCCTTCACTAACTTACTGAGAACAAATTAACACGAAGCCTTGTGCAGGCCAAGCCATTTCTGCTACCGAAGCACTCACGTACGCGGAGCAGTCCTCCTCGTTAAGTTGTCCACAACGTAACCAGTAATTAATTTTGCAACGCTTCTGATGAATTCAGGCCTCCGGGAGACTTGGTTTCACATGATCTGTTCAAGCATGCCCTGCCATCACAACATCATTGGGCGTCGCATAAGTTTCAGCAAATTGAACTCCTTTCTTACCAAAACTGAATGTCAGGGTATTGATCGATACCTCTTTGCTGATTCAAGAGCATTGCAATGTGTATAATAGTATTATTATGGTAATGATGTATCTGTGGCGGGTACCTTGGGATTGACCGTGATGCTCTAACCTGTATGTTGGATGTTCATGGTTCCCATTTTCCCATTCTAAGTGGAAAAAGTGGCAAGAAGGTTGAGGGATATATGTACATTCAATTAGAATGTGATATAAACTGGATCGATACATTTAAATAGTCGGTTGCAAATCATTGGCTATGGAACCAAGCAAGATTGCATGATAAGTGCTTTGTCAGCGCAATATCTTAACATTTGTGACTCAGACAGCTTAAAAACATTGGTGGAGGTGAGTAGATGCTTACAATTGCAATTGATTTTAGTGACCGCCGCCGCCACCTCCGCCGCCACCTCCACCAGATCGGTTTCCACCCCCTCCACCTCCACCTCCTCCTCCGCCACCACCTCCGCCTCCACCGCCTCCACCGCCTCCACCACCGCCCCCGCCCCCACCGCCTCCACCGCCACCTCCACGTCCACGCCCACTACCATTACCTGGTCCCCAACCGAACCAACCTTGGGTACTGACCGACTTCTGAGAGCCAGCGGTCTGTGGAAACGAATGGGACACCAGCTAGTTAGAACATCAATCAGATCGATAGCATCAATTGTCTTACAAAAGATGAAAACATCATTCGGCCCGAAGCACAAGCTCAATGACTTCATAATCAACAGGCCACGAGTTTATTGCTGAGCCATGTTCGTTTCCAAATCCAAGAAGAGGTTCAGCTTGCATTGGAAGTTAAGAAGAATTCCTGACCAGTCCAAAGACGAACAATTGCAAAAACGAGTGGTCTGCCCAAGATATATACTTCCACAGGGAGATCGGGGAGGCGTCACCCCCCCCCCCCCCGGTGTAAACTTGGGGGGTGCAGCTTTACCCCCCCCAAACTTTCTGTTTTAAGAAAATTTGGGGGGGGTAAAGCTGCACCCCCCAAGTTTACACCGGGGGGGGTGACGCCTTCCCGTTCTCCCTGTGCCACAAAGTACAGCACTGACATTGTAAGTGCATCCATGCAGAGGTAGCGAAGCTCCATGACAGACTAAAACTAATATTTACAGAGAGAGTGAATGAAATCATCCCACGAACTTCCAGTACGTACATGCAGAGACAAGTTGCCGATTCAATGAAAATGGACAATCATGGGCAAGTGAGTCACCTGAGCAGTAACCGCGTGCTTCTTCTCCACAAGAGACCTACCGGCCACAGCGGGCAGAACGAAGGCTTGGCACACAAGGAGTGCCACGAGAAGGGCCGCAATGCAACATCGAGAAAGCCTCAAGGATCCCATTGCATCTACAGGTGCACTAGCGGACCTGAGCTCGCAACAAGCTAAGCTTCGTACTGACTGTATGTCTACCTGCAGACCGGAGAGCCTGCTGAGTGCTGATTGATGACCTTGAAGTTGGATGGCCTCCTTATTTATATGCAGCGGAAAACGTGGGTGACGGGGCTCCAACCACCGTGCCAGCTGGATTTCGAAAGCACATGGACTCACAGAGTGATTGAGGCACACGGTTGACAAATGTGCACACTGTACTATGGACTACGTGAAAGATCTAGATGCAGCTTTCATGATGGCATTTCAGGCATTCAAGTGGGCAAGAGGGGATTGCGGTGCGAACAGTTTTTTTGCTCCTGGAATTTTTATTTCACGGAGACTTGTATGGGGAGTCAGAACTCCAGAGAAATATCAAACTCACAAGGCAAATTCAAAACTACAGTTAGACCGGTGATTATATTTAGACCCAATTGTGCCATATGCCTCACACCGGTATTAATCCTGGAGCGCCGCGAACGCCATTCCGTGGCGTTCCAGTGACAATACTGTTCACTGGAAAGAATTCAAAAGCATTTTTTCATCCTCCTTTTCTCTATTGACCTTTCATGTTGGATTATGAAGATTATCCAATTGAGTTTGTAGTCTTTCCATTGTTTGTCTTCATTTAAATGAGAAGTTATTAAAAAAAACGGATCACAAAATATGCTATTTTAGTGTATTTTGGAGAGTTCAATGTCAATTATTTTCTAATTATAGAATGACTCGGAAATTGAATTTACACCATGATGTTTGTCATTGTAATATACACACATGGTGAAATTTTCAGATTTTTTTGAAATAATTTTCTATTTAATATGATTTTTCTTCACTTTCTCTTCAAAAATTCTCAAAAAAATCAGTTTTTCACAAAAAAAATCTAAATTTTTTGTGAAGTAAAGAGGGCATGTAATTTTATCTCTGAAAAATAAATATAAATTTTTTCATACATATCTAATTGCAAAATGGCAACAAATTGAGTGATGGACAGTGAGGTTTGAAATCAATGGTCATGGGTCCGTCATTTAAGGTTTAAGTTAAATCATTAGAAGAAGCTGATCAGGAATGGGAAATACTGATCACAGTTCGACAGGCATTGTCAGTAATGAACATAGCTTCAAGGTATCATAGGGAAATTGTCTGCACCAAAAATCATTGCAGTAAGCATTTGAGCTTGGTTCTCATTAAAAAATTCTCAGAGTTTTCATTGCTGGATCTTCACTACTAGGATTTGTACGGTGCAACAATGTTTGTGAAGTCACATTTACTCTCCTACACCGCGTCAGTTTTAAGAAAAAACACATGTTTCAGGAAAAAAAATCATGTTCGTAAGAAACTTCTCTTGAAAAACAATGTTCAAGAATCAAACGGTGCTTCGAAAGTTCTCAATGATCAAGTTCTCAAGTGGTGCTTTGGGGGAGTCAAAAGGAGATTCCAAGTTCTCTTCTTATGAATAAACATATGAATAAACTATGAATCTTTAAAGTAGGTGTACCCAAACCCAACCCTAACTGGGACTCTGATGTTCAAAGTGGGCCTCTCATTTTAGGCAAGAATTAGGATTACGGGTCACAGTTTTGCACGCAGCTCAGTCTCAATTACTTGCAGTTACTTGCCTTACATTATGTGCATCTCGGGTGCCTACTCTGCAACATCAGAAAGATCTTTGTGTACAGTATATCCTCATTCAAATTGTATCATTCCTAAACTCCTATTATTGTGAAGGCAGTAAGCATGGAAAATTGTGTGCCCGTTGATTAAGTTAGGTGGTTTGCAGTTTGCTGGATCATTGACAGAACTGTTTTCCTAGACTGCATTGGCTGTGCTCCTTGTTGCATATAATTAAAATTCCTAACCCAATTGACTTCATCGGCCTGCAAATAATGTCGCTGAATGATTTGTCAGAGTTTGGTCGACTCCGTCTTGACTTTGTGGCCATGGCCGGTGAATCCGGTGATGATGGATAAGGTGCCTCAGCGGTCGTCATCATGCTTCTTTATGGTTGTCAGTGCAAACAAACTCCACGTCAGTATGCATCGGTTCTGTGCACTGAGATGTGATACCCCTGCAACTCAGTTTGCGGTGTTGACATTCACAACTGATGTTCCGAGGAGAACCACCGCCGCTTGGTCTGGTGCCTTTGGGAAAAAGAACCGACCAGTTGGATGAAAAAACAAAAACCGGGCAAAAAAATTGGTAGGAGCGGCAGCCAACTAACCAGTGTGCAAAATTAAATGGTGGAGATGTAACCGCTGCTTTGATTCATGAAATTGTTAGATTTTAGTCGCTTGCTATTTCAAATGCAAGGTTAATATCTGAAATTTTGGAAGAGGGTATGTTCTTGTACAAGGTGGTTATTGTTTTAGGGTTGTCTGTTGAGGTCTTGGAGTGATTGGTAGGGTGGGAGTGCGTATTATTTTAATTTAGGGTTGTTCGTGGTGGCTACATTGTATTCCGTTATTCATGTCTCGGCTAGGTGTAATGAAATTTGGAGTTTAGTTTCATAAGTAGCATGTCTTTGAAAGAGGAGGCAAATTATTGGGTTAGCTCCAAAAACCTTCTAAACATTGTTCACAATTCTACATTTATAACTTTGTTACGCTTCTTGGTTGTTTGTTTAGTGCAAAATTGATCCATCTTCCCTAATAATGCTGATATTTCTACATTGTCACTTGTAAGTTATGACATGTGGCCAATGGTTGAGACTGAGTGTTAATAAATCCCATGTGGTATATCCCCCAAAATAATTATTTATGTCAACTGAAGAGTTCAAAACTAAAAGTGACACCCAATAAGGTAGGGCACCTTATTTATCATGCAGCTATTTGTACAATTCTAGTCATTATGAATTAATGCTTTACATTTTCAATACTTTTGATTGCTAGATAGAAGATTAAAAAGGGTGCCAATTGGATTGTGAAGCAAATAGGGTAGTTCATCTAGTTCTAGTGTTGACTCCTACTTTACTCACCACACCATTCTTTTCCAATTCCAAGTACTGACTTCTTTTGGTTTGGTGCCACTTGCAAACGAGCTTCATATCCTCGTACCTAACATCAAATCAAGGTCCACCCACCCACATTCCATGGCCAAAGAGTGATATGTTCCTACAGCGGACATTTCTGACATTTCTGGAGAATGATGCAATGAAACGCGGCTTCGTGTCTGACTGTAAAGCGAAGATTGGCCACCCACTGCCTCAAGATTCCCCACCGTCTGAGATTGTGAATGCCAAGTGGCGTGGACAGAAGCAAGTCAAAATAATATGTCAATTTTGAACTGAGCATAACTCAGCTGACTTCTAGGGGAATTTTTACTACCAAATAATAAGCCATAATTATCTTTATGCACAGTTTTAGTAAAAAAAGTGTACCTTTTTTTAGCTCGTAAGCTTACAAGCTCTCTGTAATTCTCACCTCGCCATTTGCCACTTCCATGATTTTCTCTACTATTCTCTCCAGCATCATTCTAATGAGCTTCACATACATAAGTTAATACAAGATTAATTTCTTGCAAAAGAGTGGACTTTCAAGACTGTTACGTAATCGATCCAACGATTGGGATCGGGATTGAATGCAGTGCTAATGTAGCACCCCGATGAAATGCCCAAACTATCAATCCGATTTATACGTAAAGCATTAGAAAAAAGTCAATATAATGCGAAAAGAAAAAATCTATACTAAAAGTTAGAGACACAAACACAATTGAGGTAATTAAATTATATCATCATAAAAGCTGCGAATCTGTTGGCAGGATGTTCGTGCAGTACAAGTGTGCAAAATTGTCAACCATGAGTCTCGATCAATCATACCATGGCGTCAAAATCCAGCTGGCACGGTGCTGGACCCCCGTCGCCCACGTTTTCAGCTGCATATAAAACGGGAGGCCATCCAACTTCAAGCTCATCAGTCAGCAGCTTCAATCTCCTGCAGCTAAGCGTAGCCACATACAGTCAGTACGAAGCTCGTTGCGAGCTCAGGTCCTACTGCAGCAGACGCAATGGGATCCTTGAGGCTTTCTCGATGTTGCCTCGCGGCCCTTCTCGTGGCACTCCTCATGTGCCAAGCCTTCGTTCTGCCCGCTGTGGCCGGCAGGACTCTTGTGGAGAAGAAGCACGTGGCTACTGCTCAGGTGGCTCACTTGCCCATGATTGTCGTCCATTTTCATTGGATTTGTAACTTGTTCGCTGCATGTATTGGAAGTTCATGGGATGTTTTTCATGCACTTTCTCTGTAAATATTAGTTTCAATGTGTCATCGAGCCTAGCTACCTCTGAATGGATGCACCGAGAGTATGTAGCACTTGCAATGTGCTGTACTTTGTGGAATTATATATCTTGTATGTGCAGACCACTCGTTTTTGCAATTGTTCGCCTTTGGACTGGTCAAGAGTTCAATGCAAGCTGAACCTCTTCTTGGTACTGGAAACGAACATGGAGCACTAAACGTGGCCTGCTGCTGCTGAACTGAAGTCATTGAGCTTGTACTTTGGGCCGAATGATAGATGTCATTCTAAAAATGTTTCCATCTTGTGTATGGCAATTGATGCTATCTGATTGGTGTTCTAACTAGCTGGTGTCCTATTTGTTTCCACAGACCACTCTCCCTGGGAAGGCGGTCAGTAAACCGGGTTGGGGAGGTTGGGGACCAGGTAACGGTAACGGGCGCGGTCGTGGAGGTGGCGGTCGTGGAGGTGGAGGTCGAGGTGGCGGTGGCGGTGCGGGAGGAGGTGGAGGCGGTGGTGGAGGGGGTGGAGGTGGTGGAGGAGGTGGAGGAGGTGGCGGCGGTGGTGGCGGAGGAGGTGGCGGTGGCGGAGGTGGAGGTGGTGGAAGCCGTAGTGGAGGAGGAGGTGGAGGCGGCGGCGGTCGCTAAAATCAGTCGGAATTGTAAGCATATATATAATCACCCCAGCCTACAACAATGCCAACGTCATTCTCTTCTACTGGAACTGAAGCAATTCGCCTCATCTATTTGCATATGCTAAGATATGGCAGTGACGAAATTGCACTACAATTGTTTGGTCCTCATATGCAAGCATTTGCGTCTCGAAAGAAAATGATGCTGACTTGATCAGATTCTTTTGAATTATCACTCAACCTTGTTCTTACTAAATTACGGAGTACATTTGTAACGAATGGGACATTTTTCTTTTATGCTACTGTCCTTGAATCTGCGAAGACAACATAGATGCATTTTCAGCTTGAATAGAATTAAATTGCTGATACTTATGTGACGCACGTAAACTGTTGTTGCAGGATGGAACAATATTTTCTTCACAAAGTCTCTGCGCTCGAATTCATCACCCAAACTCAGTAGAAGTGTTGGACACAGTACTGTTCGTGGACAATAAAAGGACCTGGAGTGAGTGCTTTGGTAACAGAATCGAACTGGCTAGCTTGATCGACCCTGTTATTGTACAAGACTCGGTGTTTGTTCTTGGTAGTGAAGGTGTATCCATCATAGGTTCAAAAACTACTTGAGAATAGTGTGTGAAAAAATAGACAAAGAGTAGCTAGGATCGGAACAAGTTGACTGGATCGACACCGTACTGCACGCTATCTGTGTCTCATGGAATTGGTGTGTGAGTTGCAGTCACGTGCAGATTGCAATTGGAAATAAAATTGAGACTCCATGTATTACACGATCATTTCTTCAGACTTAGATTATTGTTGAGTTCATTGCAAGCATGTCGATCGCATCTTCTGAACTTGTGCAAATTTAATGGGTTTGCAACTAAGGTCACAGTACCTAAGGTGGGCACCCCTCCCCAAACGCCACGTTTGGGGTACTATGCCGAGTTTCTATCATTGTACCGGACAAATTTTCATGTTTTCCTGTTGGAAAGTGAGAGCAGGTTCCAACGCACCAAATAATGCGGCATTTGGAAACCGTATGCAAAAGTTACGAGAAGTCAATTTTTTTTGTAGAAGTTCTAGAATCGTTTCTTCCATAAAGGTACACTTTAGAGATGTATCTAGAGTGATGATTGTTGTTTGGGGTCAACGGCGCATTTGGAGGGCCCACCTTAATGTTGGATCTTGTTGATAGTCATTCCGTAAATTCTCTTTGATTGCATTTTTTAGAGAACATATGAATAAACTATGAATTTTCAAGTTGTTGAAAATAGATGTGCTGAAAATTTTCCTAAGGCTCTCATGTTTAGAAGATTTACATTCTAGCAAAGAACCTTGGATGAGATGGTTTCACAATAAGTTCACAATTAGGTGCAGTTTCCTTGAATTATAAAGATATGTTTAGGAATTTGAGAATGGCCTAACTATTTTTGAATCATCAAAGTATAGACAACCTTTAAATTGTTTGACTTAAGGTAGAAGAGCCCAGTTCACACATTTGCCCATGATGATCATACATCCACACTAATTAACACCACCATTCTTGAATACATGAAATTTGCGTCAAAAGAGATAAGTCTGTGCTCACAATCAAAGTCTTGAAAAATATGTGATTAAAAAACAAAAAAAAACAAATCTACCATAATTACCATACAAAAATCAACCAGACCATTTTGCCCACAAGGCCACAATGGACTTCTTTGCTTTAATTAGCAGACACAATTGTTGGAATCATGATATCCGTAGGAGTTTTGCAGAATTTATTGGTCACATTTCAGACATTTCAGACATTTCAGACTCAAGAGGATTCTTACTCAACATACAACAAATTAGGTGAAATACTAGAATCAACCTAGTGACTTTGGGAGACAAATAAATAAAATAAAAAAATCAACCAAACCATTTTGCCCACAATGGACTTTTTTGCTTCAGCAGCCACAGGTACATCAACCATAGGAAGAAATGAATAAGGTCAAGAAATCATTTGTATGGGATCCTTTTTAAGAGATTCCAAATTACAATACAAGTGTCATGCATCCAAACATGTGAATTGACATATTTTTAGAATTCATCTCTGTCAGGCAAGATGAGTGCTTCTTTATGCCAAGTTTTACGAAAGGCAAGGAGTGCCCATGCCTTGCAAGATGGATTTCAAATGGCTTCGTCCATTGAACACAAATCACTAATACACTAACACATTCAGTGAAATTACATACATATAGGACATTCAAGCTGATATTACAAACTGGTTTGGAAGAAGACAAATGAACTAAGTTAAGAATTTAATAAGATGACCCAATTTGTAATGAGCAATTTCAGTGGTAAAAAGAACCATTATCACAATATTAACAAGAGCACAAACTATCTATATATTATAAGATTGTAATATAATATACTTTGTCAAGCTAATTAGAAGCTCCTAATGAAACAAACAATGTACTAAACAAAATTCTAAGTGATGATCTACACTAGCTCCAAGCGTAGTATGCAAGGTAGCCTTTGTCTATGGCTATTTCTTTGCCATTGGAATTTTGCCTTCTTCCAAGCCTTGCTCTTCTTGGATTTGTTTCCTTTGGGCCTTCTTCATAGCCTCCTCGCAAATGCTCATGTGTGTGGAGTGAGCTTTCTTCGGAATTTGAAACCTCAAGTTTTGGAAAGTAGAGGCCAACGCTCGCACTTCATCATCTCCATGTTTGGTGAGATCATAAAGAAGCTTGCACATCTTGTGCAAGCAAAAATGGCACGTGCAAAGAGTGATACTCCTCCCTTCAACCACATCATGCTTCATCAAGTGTTGGAGGACACGGAGGCCCTTGCGGAGGATGGCCGTCAAGAGATGGTTGCCTTGGAATTTCCAAAGCATGCATGATCACAAGGACATGGAAGCCCGTGATGTTGGATTTGGGCATGAAGACTTGATGGAGTGTGGACTTCTTGTTGGTCTTGAGTACAGCTTCCAAGAGGATGGAGAAGTGGTGGTTGCTTTCCAAACCCAACGCTCTTGCAAGAAGCTTTAGGAAAGTTTTTTTGTGTTTGTCTCCTTGTTGAGTCCCCCATGTTGATCCAAGAATGCATCAAGCTCCATGACTTGATTTTTGGAGAAAAACAAAAAATAATGACCCCAAGAAGTTGAAGCAAAAAATAATGACCCTAAGAAGTTGAAGCAAAAAGAAACGAGCCCCAAGGAGTTGAAGCAAAAAGAAATGAGCTCCAAGGAGTTGAAGCAATTAGAAATGAGCACAAGGAATTGAAGCAAAAAGAATGGAGGAAAAAATAGAAAAGAATAGAGCTTGAAAAGCCAAAAGCAAGACAAGAGCAAAGAAGATGAGAGAAGTGAGCAGAATGAGAGGCCTCCCCTTATTTATACTTCTACAAGAGGGGCTTATTACCTTTTCAACCAATGACAATGTATAAGTAATGACAACCACTGGCTAGACATTTTCTACCAATCCTAAGTAATGTAGAAGTAATGGTTCCTATTCGTAAAACATTTTCAACCAATGGCATGATGCTTGCTATTGTCTGTTTGCGCTCTTGCTATTTTGATGCTAGTTCTTTTTACCAATCGGTCAAGAAATGTTCAATTAAGTTGTACCGCTCATCACAAATTCTTGAGTTCATTCGTCCTCTTCCAAACCAGTTTTCCTGGACATCAAAGTCACCGACAGTATGTCTTTCAATTCCACGTGTACGTGTCTCAATATGAGCTTTCGAAAATTGTAAGGATGATGCGTGGATTATTTGACTCTATTTCACAGATACAGTATGCCGAAGACTGTGAGCGTCTGTATGGGTGATTGCTGGGTGTCCATGATATTGAACAAGACACAGCACTCGTGGAGACCACAGAGCAAGACGAAGGAGCTTTGGATGAAACATGCTCCCAATGAGGAGTACTGTCTCCAGCCTACACAAACTGGAGCTTCAGAGTTTGAAAAAAGAGGGAGGGGTATTGAGTATGACCTCGTAGGGGCCTGTCACAAGGCAGAATTTCAATTTGAAAACGCATGGCACACCAAGGGAACGAAAAACGAAACACAAATATCCTTGACAAAAACAAGTAGAAGCTGTAAGTTGCTTTGTTTTTTTACTGAAGTCTCAAGTGTTGAGAGCGCGCTCCAGTTGAGATTGGTTTTCAGTCTGAAATTGGCCTAGCTTGAAGTTGGTCAAGAGAACTTTGGAAGGGAATGACCTGGTTTACTCAGATATGCGGAGGAGGTCTTGTTCGGCATCACGGGTAGCAAGGCGATGGCTTTGGAGGTTTCAGAGAGGGTGCAGACGTACGTTTCTACGACTCACGTGAGTTGAAGCTGCGTGGGCCGTGAATGATAGAGGCTCTGTGAATGAATCTGCAATACGCAGCCTTTTGTGATTTTGTTTTGGAACGTAACACTGCAAAGCAAATTCCATTGCAGCCAATGGTGTTAATTAGTTGGAGTTTATGTTTTCTCTAACATGCGTCAAGTTTTGCACACAGTTCGAGAAAAAGGAGCGATGGTGCTACCCCTTAATCATTCACGGGTATGACAAATGGGAGCTGGCCAGTAGAAGGAAACACTGATGCTCCAATTCTCAAGCCTGATTTCTGTTTAAAATGATTGCTCTTGTCACTACTTTGTGCTTCAGTATCCTCTGCAAATGGTATTTGTTCCGTTTCATAGACCACTGCATGGAGCATCTTGTAGTTATGTCATCAATTCACTTTGAATTCTTGTGTTTTCTGTGTGCTCAGGTGTCAATGGCATTCCTTCATCCTTTCAACACAGACACCTTTGAAATCGAAACTCATGAGCTCATATATTGAACATTATATTATCTGGACAAAAAGAAGTTATCATTAGTTCATTTGGTTTATTATAACTGCAGTACTAAAATAGAGCCTGCAAAACTAGCAAGAATTTCACTTCATTTGCCGTATGCTGAGTAAGAGTCCTTTGGAGTCAGAAATGTGGCCAATATTTGATTCTGCAAAATTCCTGTGGAGATCATGATTCCAACGGCTGTGGCTGCACAAGCAAAGAAGGCAGATGATTGAGCCCATTGTAGACAAAATGGTTGAGTTCCCCGTATGGTCTGGTTGATAGGGATTTTTTGGTTTATTAATCACATGTAGATAAATGTGAGAAAGTGATAGCAATTGGATTTTTTTTTTTTTATGAAACATGAATCTATATCTAAAATTAGGTTGTTTGTTTTGTTTGTTTGATATGATGATATCTAAGAAACCATGAGGTCTCTAGGAACGTTGTTGGTACTTTTAGAAAGCTTTTGGCAAGGAGGGATGCACTGACTTTGTTTTGTGATGTTTGGAAAATCGGTGTGAAAGTTATTGAATTTCAAAGTTTTTATAAATTCAAAAATTGAAATACATAATCTTTTATTTTGAAAAAAACATAACTTTTACATTGCATGTCCAAATGCCACAAAATAGAGTTCTTACAGTCCTTTGTGCTTAAAGCTTTCTGTTCGTGCCAATTTTGTACAAGTTTGTGACATTTGGACCTGTGGTGTGAAAGATATGAATGTTTTTAAATAAAAAAATTGAATTAAAATATCTTTGATTCTGAAAAAAAAAAAAACTTCATATAACGTCAATTTTGTTAAAATGGCATATGAAATCCGCCAATTTGTTTGAACATCTAGGACAGGTATAGATGTAAAACCGCCAAAGTTTTGGAATGTCGCCTTTTTAATGAAATTCACGTTATATGGTATGTCTAAACGCCACAAAATAAAGCCCTTGCACTCCTTTGTGCATAAAACCTTCTACATTGCAAATTAAGTTATAGATTGATACACTAAAAAATGTTGAATTTCAAAGTTTTTACAAAGTACAAATTAAAAAAATCATTTTTACTTTAATTTTGCAACTTATTTGACTACAACTTTTGGCTTTGAATTTTCTTAACTGAATTTTTTTGTACTGTTGATTTTGATTTTCTAAGTTTTTATATTGAATATTTGAGCTGGTTGTGGCAACAGCACAAGGCACACTAGTTTGTAATAAATGTTTGAAGTTTGTTGCCCCCCAAAGTCAATAGGTACCTCTAAAATCATCAATAATTGTTTGTCATCTCAAATGTTTACAATGTTTTCCTAATTAGAAGCACCATTATATGAAGTTCTTGAACAATCCTCTTTTTGTAATGGTTTTTATTCAAGAAGGTAAGAGTTTCTACCATGATCATGACCTCACTCTACTATTATTACTTAAGACTTTTATTATTTTGTATACATAAGCGTCGCAACATGGGCATCCAAGATGCACATACTGTAAAAAATGTAGCTTCACGTATTGAGACATGTTTGCAAAACTATTCCATCCTAATTCTTGCATGAAATAAGAATGCCTTTGAATATGAAAGCCTAGTGAGGGTTGATTTTAGGGTACATTGACTTTCAACTGACATAACTTTAAGACCCAAACTTCAAGTATGCATTGTTTCTGTGTACATGTGATATCCTGCAACTCGGTTTTCAAGGTATGTAACTACCACATACGTAAATGTACTTTATATAATACAACATTACATACTAAATAAGTAAAAGACTAGAATTTCATCAATTTATATACCTTCTTTTATCCTCTACCTTGACTAAGATTATTTGACAATGCCTTTCATTAGTGAACATATGTGACAACAAAATCAAGACCTTTGAAGCAGTGTTTGATTTTGCAAGAAACTGCAAATCAAAATTGTTTCCTTTTAAAAAAAATAAAAAATAAAAACATGGTTTAGAAGAATATTGTGACTTCACAAATATTGTTGGATCTTGAAATCTTAGTAGTGAAGATTCAACAAATAAAACTCAAACAAGAACCAGGGTGAATGCAAGAAAGACTAGTACTATTTTTTGTCACACTTGACGTGTCGGACTTGTTATCGGCTATAACTTTTGAAGAATGAATCCAATTAACTTGAAATTTTTTTCAAAGATGGCTAATCTGATTTTGTTTAGATCCCTTATTTTTCAAAAAAATTTAAAAATCATTTTATATTTAAATTTCAATTTAGCTAATTTGTCACACTTTGCAGTTTAGGGGTTTTTAGTACTGGGGAGTATCCAAACTTAATGATCTAGATCTGAAATTTCTATGGTCTATTCCCATAGTAGGAACTCCTGTTTCTACCAAAGGAAATTTAAAAATATTATATTTTATGCCCTCCACATACGTGCAAACAGGGCTCCCTTGCGCGCGCAGTTCTGAACATTCAAAATTGTTTCAAGATCATTTTTTTGGTGAAATGTCTTTCCTATAAAGTCCTCCCAAATGGCCAATTTTTAGTTTCCTCAAAAATTGTTTTTCCTATTTTTTACAAATTAAAATGTGAAAGTACCTATTTTCATGAGATTTTGCACTTTTCCAGTTCTCTTACTTAGAGAATTTTTCTATGCTTTTCCTTCCTAGGGTAACTTCTTCTTAAAGGTGTATACATTGAACAGATATTTCAGATTTTTTTAAAATTGTTTTTCTAATTATACAGTACTCCCAAAAAAACATGAGTACTGTGGAAAACGCTACGCAAAGTGGACGGTTTTTCTTGCATTCACCCACCAAGTTCTTGAATGTGCTTGCTTCAATATTTTTAAGTGCAGTTTTATATGTTACCTTACTTGAAGGGAGATTCATTACAATGTGTATCAAACTATGGTATTTCTCATGGTGGATAAACTTTTTCTAATGTTTTGACCTAATATGTGGGTATGAGACATATGACACATTTGGTTCTAAATTGAATTTATTTATCAGTCTTTAGTTTTGAATTTGCTTTGTAGGAGTATGCTAATTATTTGGAGTTTTGACTACCCATATAAGTCACAGTGAAATAAAAAATTCTAGGAGCAAAAATCAAAGTTGTGTGCCAATCTCCTTTTGCCTTGTTTGCTTGAGATGCCATGATTCTAAAAAATGCATCTAAAATAGATGGTGGTAAAACGGACACATGGTAAGTTTGAAAATGATTTCCATGTACAAATGATGATTATTCATGTCACATGAGAACCATTTTAGAACGTTGTTTATTTTTACCACCATTAATTTTGTCTTAGATTTGTTACATAAGGTGAATAAGCCTATTATTTACCACCACTCTTCTTAATTTCATGGTCATGTACTGTTGGGGTACATTTCAGCTAGGAAATAATCACCACATCTACATGAGGGCGAAATTGAGAACCTGGGTAGTGGTAAAATGGCTCGTTCACATAAGTCCACAGTCCACAGTCCAAGTACTGACATTTTTTGGTGCCACTTGCAAACGAGCTTCATATCCTCCTACCTAACATCAAATTAAGGTCCACCCACCCACATTCCATGGCCAAAGAGTGATATGTTCCTCCTGCGGACATTTCTGGAGAATGATGCAATGAAACGCGGCTTCGTGTCTGACTGTAAAGCGAAGATTGGCCACCCACTGCCTCAAAATTCCCCACCGTCTGAGATTCTAAATGCCAAGTGGCCTGGCCAGAAGCAAGTCAAAATAATATAAAAGCAATGGAAGCAAGTCAAAGCATTGGCAAAAAGTCAATATAATGCGAAAAGAAAAAATCTATACTAAAAGTTAGAGACACAAACACAACTGAGGTAAATTAAATGAAACCATCATAAAAGCTGAGAATCTGTTGGCAGGATGTTCGTGCAGTACAAGTGTGCAAAATTGTCAACCATGAGTCTCGATCAATCATACCATGGCGTCAAAATCCAGCTGGCACGGTGCTGGACCCCCGTCGCCCACGTTTTCAGCTGCATATAAAACGGGAGGCCATCCAACTTCAAACTCATCAGTCAGCACCTTCAATCTCCTGCAGCTAAGCGTAGCCACATACAGTCAGTACGAAGCTCGTTGCGAGCTCAGGTCCTACTGCAGCAGACGCAATGGGATCCTTGAGGCTTTCTCGATGTTGCCTCGCGGCCCTTCTCGTGGCACTCCTCATGTGCCAAGCCTTCGTTCTGCCCGCTGTGGCCGGCAGGACTCTTGTGGAGAAGAAGCACGTGGCTACTGCTCAGGTGGCTCACTTGCCCATGATTGTCGTCCATTTTCATTGGATTTGTAACTTGTTCGCTGCATGTATTGGAAGTTCATGGGATGTTTTTCATGCACTTTCTCTGTGAATATTAGTTTCAATGTGTCATCGAGCCTAGCTACCTCTGAATGGATGCACCGAGAGTATGTAGCACTTGCAATGTGCTGTAGTTTGTGGAAGTATATATCTAAGTGGGCAGACCACTCGTTTTTGCAATTGTTCGTCTTTGAACTGGTCAAGAGTTCAATGCAAGCTGAACCTCTTCTTGGTACTGGAAACGAACATGGAGCACTAAACGTGGCCTGCTGCTGCTGAACTGAAGTCATTGAGCTTGTACTTTGGGCTGAATGATAGATGTCATTCTAAAAATGTTTCCATCTTTTGTACGACAATTTGATGCTATCTGATTGGTGTTCTAACTAGCTGGTGTCCTATTTGTTTCCACAGACCACTCTCCCTGGGAAGGCGGTCAGTAAACCGGGTTGGGGAGGTTGGGGACCAGGTAACGGTAACGGGCGCGGTCGTGGAGGTGGAGGTCGAGGTGGCGGTGGCGGTGCGGGAGGAGGTGGCGGCGGTGGTGGAGGGGGTGGCGGTGGTGGAGGAGGTGGAGGAGGTGGCGGCGGTGGTGGCGGAGGAGGTGGCGGTGGCGGAGGTGGAGGTGGTGGAAGCCGTAGTGGAGGAGGAGGTGGAGGCGGCGGCGGTCGCTAAAATCAGTCGGAATTGTAAGCATATATATAATCACCCCAGCCTACAACAATGCCAATGTCATTCTCTTCTACTGGAACTGAAGCAATTCGCCTCTTCTATTTACATATGCTAAGATATGGCAGTGACGAAATTGCACTACAATTGTTTGGTCCTCATATGCAAACATTTGCGTCTCGAAATAAAATGATGCTGACTTGATCATATTCTTTTGAATTATCACTCAACCTTGTTCTTACTACATTACGGAGTACATTTGTAACGAGTGGGACATTTTTCTTTATGCTACTGTCCTTGAATCTGCGAAGACAACATAGATGCATTTTCAGCTTGAATAGAATTAAATTGCTGATACTTATGTGACGCACGTAAACTGTTGTTGCAGGATGGAACAATATTTTCTTCACAAAGTCTCTGCGCTCGAATTCATCACCCAAACTCAGTAGAAGTGTTGGACACAGTACTGTTCGTGGACAATAAAAGGACCTGGAGTGAGTGCTTTGGTAACAGAATCGAACTGGCTAGCTTGATCGACCCTGTTATTGTACAAGACTCGGTGTTTGTTCTTGGTAGTGAAGGTGTATCCATCATAGGTTCAAAAACTACTTGAGAATAGTGTGTGAAAAAATAGACAAAGAGTAGCTAGGATCGGAACAAGTTGACTGGATCGACACCGTACTGCACGCTATCTGTGTCTCATGGAATTGGTGTGTGATTTGCAGTCACGTGCAGATTGCAATTGGAAATAAAATTGAGACTCCATGTATTACACGATCATTTCTTCAGACTTAGATTATTGTTGAGTTCATTGCAAGCATGTCGATCGCATCTTCTGAACTTGTGCAAATTTAATGGGTTTGCCACTAAGATCACAGTACCTAAGGTGGGCACCCCTCCCCAAACGCCACTTTGGGGAACTATGCCGAGTTTCTATTATTGAACCGGAAATTTTTTTATGTTTTCCTCTTTGAAAGTGAAAGCAGGTTCCAACGCACCAAATAATGCGGCATTTGGAAACCGTATGTAAAAGTTTTGAAAGGTGGAAGTTTTTTTTGTAGAAGTTCTAAAATCGTTTCTTCCATAAAGGTACACTTTAGAGATGTATCTAGAGTGACGATGGCTATTTTGGATCAACTGGGTATCTGGAGGGCCCACCTTAATGTTGGATTTTGTTGATAGTCAAAGGATCATTTCATAGATTCTCTTTCAATGCGTTTTTGAGAGAACATATGAATAAACTATGAATTTTGAAATTGTTGAAAATATGTGTGCTGAAAATTGTCTTGAGGCTCTAATGCTCAAAAGATTTACAATCTAGCAAAGAACCTGGATGAGAAGGTTTTACAATAAGTTCACAATTAGGTGCAATTTTCTTGAAGTATAAAGAGATGTTGTCTAGGAATTTGAAAATGGCCCAACTACTTCTGAATCATCAAAGTGTAGACAACCTTTACCTTGTTTGACTTAAGGTAGAAGAGCCCAGTTCACACATTTGCCCATGATGGTCATGCATCCACACTAATTAAGACCACCATTCTTGATTACATGAGATTTGCATCAAAAGGGATAAGTTTGTGCTTACAATCAAAGTCTTAAAAAACATATGATTAAAAAACAAAAAAATAAATCTACCAGACCATTTTGCCCACCAGGCCACAATGAAATTCTTTGCTTCAGCAGCCACAGCTGTTGGAATCATGATCTCCTGAGGAATATTGGAAAATTAATTCACCACATTTCAGACTCAAGAGGACTCTTACTTAACATACAACAAATTAGGTAAAATTTTGGAATCAACCTTGTGACTTTGGCAGACAAAAAAAAACCCTCGGAAATCAACCAGACCATTTTACCACAGTCAATGGATTTCTATGCTTCAGCAGCCACAGCTGTTGAAATAAATCATCATCTCCTTGGGAATTCTGTAGAATCAGAATCAGACACATTTCAGACTCAAGAGGACTCTTACTCAGCATGTGACAAAATTAGTGAAATTCTGGCTACTTTTGCAAGCTCTAATTTAGTACTATGTATTGTGATAATAAACCAAAAGAACTAATGAAAACTTCACTTTGTTCAGATAATAAAATGTTCAATACATGAGCTCATGAGTTTCAATTTCAAAAGCGTCTGTATTGAAAGGGTGAACGTGAATGCCAGTGATACGTGAGCACACAGAAAACACAAGAATTCAAAGTGAATTGATAACATGTGTACAGTAACTATAAGCTCCTAAATATACATGTAATGTATTTTGCAGTAAATAATTATGAGTGTCATGATCTACACTAGCTCCAAGCGCAATATACAAGTTAGCCTCTGCCTGTGGCTATTCTTCCTCTACTAGAATCTCGCCTTCTTCCAGGCCTTGTTCTTCTTGGATTTGTTTCATTTGGGCCTTCTTCCTTGCCTCCTCGCAAATGCTCATGTGTGTGGAGTGAGCTTTCTTTGGAATTTGAAACCTCAAGTTTTGGAATGTAGATGCCAACGCTCGCACTTGATCATCTCCATGTTTGGTGAGATCATAAAGAAGCTTGCACATCTTGTGCAAGCAAAAATGGCGTGTGCAAAAAGTGATACTCCTCCCTTCAACCACGCCATGCTTCATCAAGTGTTGGAGGACACGGAGGCCCTTGCGGAGGATGGCCGTCAATAGATGGTTGGCTTGGAATTTCCAAAGCATGATCACAAGGACGTGGAGGCCCGTGATGTTGGATTTGGGCATGAAGACTTGATGGAGTGTGGACTTCTTGTTGGTCTTGAGTACGGCCTCCAAGAGGATGGAGAGGTGGCAGTTGCTTTCCAAACCCAACGCTCTTGCAAAAAGCTTGAGGAAAGCTTTTGGTGTGTTTGTCTCCTTATTGAGTCCCCCATGTTGATCCAAGAGTGTGTTGAACTCCATCGCTTGATTTAGAGAGATCATCTTCCATTAATAAGAACAATCATCAACAATCACTTGAAAAAGTAGTATCAACTAATCATTTTTTACAATGGGAACATGTCCAACTTCGAGCAAAAAGACCAATCAATGACAGCCAAAGACATCCCATGTGCCAACCTTGCTGACACAAATCACATAAGAGCATAGTGGCAACACCCTTGATCTCTCCACATATAAAACATTTATATCTAAGTGGAACCACTGCCAACTTTGGATCAACAATCCCTTCAATTGGCAAATGACAAGGAGCGTAATTCTGTATATTGTCTCTACACTCATGTCCATTTTTTCCCTCCAAAAGAATCACCACTAGACAAAATTTCCTTGACCCTCAAAATGGTCCGTCTCATTCAAATATCTAAAGTTATTGGTGTTTTACATTGTAAATACATATAATTTTCAACCTTAAACCATCAAAATTGAGATTTATAAGCCCCAATTCTAGTGTAAGCATATCTAAAAGTATCTCTACGTTGCACTATTGCCAAATTTTCTATAGCCATTGGCATGGCCCTTTAAAAATACTCAGTATTCTACATATAGTATTTTTGCCTGAATTCTTGGATCATCCAAGTCTATTACTAGATCCAATTTTCTTCTTATTGCCAACTATAACATTGGTTCTCTAGTATACAATATTTGATAAGGGCTATAAGATGCAAGAGATGTCTGTTAATTGAAACAATAACTCATTGTTATCCATGACAACTTCAAATTTTAATCTCAATAATTGCCTACCATCAATCCGTACTTGCACAGACCATGCTTGATTGTTTGAACCACCCTCTTTACCAATCCATCAACCATTGGGTGGTTTCACTATAAGAAACCCGTGGGTTTTTTTACGTCTAAAATTTGGATGTCAAATTTTTTGGACATCAAACATGACATTAGGATGCTAGTTTTGATGTCAAAACTAGCATCTTAATGTTATGTTTGATGTCCAAATTTTAGATGTAAAAAAAACACAAGTTTCTTATAGTGTTTCTTGATGTTGTACGGTGAACAATCAAAGTTTTAGGGCAAAATTCTTCAAATGCCCTAAAAAATTTCTTCTTTGGTTTGTTAACATCTCAACTAGAGGTCCAAATCTAGCCAACATACAATCTAAAAATATTGTTGCTACTAACTCTGAGGAATTTTGTGGTAGTGCTACCAACTCAATCCACTTATTGAAATGCTCTACCATCACAAGTACATAATTGGCACCTTGTGATGCAATTATCATTGGCCCTGCAAAATTAAGTTTCCACCTATAGCCCAAATCCATGATTGGTAAAGGCCGAAATTGTGAGTTAGAGTGTTGAATTTTAATCTAACCAGATCACAAACTTCACACCTCCCCACATAGGTTGCTACTTCTTGTCGCATACCTGTCCACCAATACAAATTACATAACATGGAGTACGTACATTGTACTCCAAAATGATCCAACTCTTTATGAACTTGATGTATCAATCAAGGATATTACTATGTTAGTTAGGCCTAGGAACAATCTTCTTTGTTCTATCCAACCATCTATAAAATATAAGGTCACCCATCCAATGAAATCTAGTCAAGCGATGGACTATTCGATCACTTTCTTGAGATATGATATTTGGTAGAAACTCCCCATGTTGAAGACAATGTAGAACCCCTTTATCTTTCTACACATCAATAGTAACTTGCAATTCTTCTTCATCTAAATTTTCATCAACAATATCCAATCTAGTCTCTCCTAAATCTTCCCTCCATCCATGTCAAATAAGATGAAGTATGCCACCCTGGCACTGCCTCTTGATCACACGTGCCACCGAGCACTAAACAAATTCTCCTTTGAAAGATTTAGATTGCGGCTCAAGCCATCAGCATCCAAAATTTGCAACCCTGCCTTGTGGACTATTTAAAAGTTGTACTTTTGCAGGAGTAAAATCTAAGAGCCAAAACATTATTAATCATTTTTAGAGGTTGATGATCGGATACAACTTTGAATTTATCAAACTTTTATCAATCATTTTAGAGGTTGATGATCAGATACAACCTACAAGTATAAAGCTCTGGCTATAAAAATAGGAACAAAAATGTACAACTACCCACACCACTGCTAAACACTTCCCCTCATAAGATGAATACTTGGCTTCAACATCATTGTTGCTTTGTGAAGCATACGTAGTGACATATTTCTTGCCATCATCATCATTTTGAATCAACACCGCGCCAATCCCCATTATATTCCAATCAGTGTGGAATTGGAAGGGCCATCAAGCATCAAATCTCCTCAACAGTGGCGTTGAACCAAATGCTCCCTTCAAAGCCTCAAATGTTTTATCTTGATTAGGACTTCACATCCATTGTTGATCAATCCGCGTCAATTAAGTTAAAAATTTGGCCAACCATTATGTAGGCAAAGACCCCAAGTTTGCAACCTCTCAAAGACTTGCTACATGTATTGTACATGCTTTTCTAATTTATCATTAAAGATAATTACATCATCTATGAAATACCAAAAAAATGGTAACCCCTTCAAGACTTGATCCGTAACACATTGGAACTCTACCGGAGCATTCTTTAAGCCAAAAGATAAGAACTTACTGTGGAAAAACATATCTTTTCCATCATCAACTCTCCAAAATGACGTCTTCACCCTATCTTCCAATCTCAATGATAGTTGATGATATCCTGACCTCAAGTTCAAAGTACTAAAGATTCTTGTCTTTCCAACTATATTAAATAATTTCTCAGGTGTTGGTATGGGATATTGATTTGATTTTGTTTTCTTGTTAAGAGGATAGTAGTCTCCACACATTCGCTTCTCTGTCTAATTTCCAAGAACATCTTTCTTAGTTGGCATTACTGTGGCACATGCATACTCTCCAATTGAGAGTTTTACCAATCCAGTGTCCAAAGTTCTTTGCATGTCAATTAAATCCTGTCTCTTTTTAAAAGACTGAGCTTATATGGGCATCTAAACACTAGATGATCATCTTCTAATTGAATTCTCATAGGCTTGCCTTTATAACCCTCTATGTCAGTGAGTTTAAATGCAAAATAAGCCCTGTACAAGCCAATGGTGCTAGATTGTGAACTTGCGAGTACAAACCTACAAGCGTTGAACATGGATTTTATAAACGTTGAATTCTGAAATTTGAATTTAAAAAAAAAAAAAGCCAACAATATTTCTAAAAATAGACAATATTTTAAAAATTAAAATTAAAATAATTATTTTTTTAGTAAATTCTAGTATCTATTATTGTGGACCTATGATCACTCTCTATTATCATGGATTTATTACCGTAGACCTATAATTATGGTTGTATACAATTTATGTAAAATTTGTAATTTTCATTATTTTTAAAAATATTAGAAATATATATTATAAAGGCAAAGAACTGGAGTATGGTAAAATTGAAATTGAAATTGACAATAGACTGTATTGAATATGTCAATAAAATTACAATATTTGCCCAAATAAAATATACTATTTTGGAAGCTATATATCTAATTTCAATCTATAGTCTTGCAATCTTAAATGTCAATCACTCAAAGATTCTTGGTCTTCTAAGCATGTTGAAGACTTTTCTTTGGAACTTTGATGATATTGGCTCTAATGAGAAGAAGCTTCACTTCATTGAAGTTGAAGCTTGGAGAATGTATAAACTTATTATCCATCAGATTCATTTTGCAAAAGTAATGGAATAAATAGTAAAGATGTTTGCATTTCACCTAATGATGGCGGCCACCAATTGCAAAGATGGCCATGTCTATAAAATCAAGGCAAATGCACTTTGAGTACATGCCAAGCGTAATTCAATAAACTTTTTGTATAGGCTTAGTTCCGGATTGAAGAGAGATTATGGCTCCAAGTCCAGGGAAAAAGAGCATGGTTACTTCCAAGATCATTCCTTTGACATTGTTAGCAATCTACCATTTATTGCAATGCTATGTAGTAGGAGCATTTGTAATACGTCAAATAGTTTTGTTCCTTTGAGTTGTTGGATATGTATTCACATGTAAAGGACTACACTAATTGTAAAAGATTGTTTTAGAAACATTTGATATGGTGAACAAACGTCGAGGTGACATAGGTGGTCACTCTTAGAGTTAAAAACCGGACTTTTGTAATAGTAGTGTTTATTGACAAGTCAAATTGGTGTCAATTAGTATAGGTCATACATTTGGTACTTGAGACTAGTCAATTACCCAAGCACGTTTATAACCTCGTACCATCATTCAATATCATCTAGATAAAACCAAAAGTTAGTCATGAT
This sequence comes from Antitrichia curtipendula, assembly GCA_951230915.1. Taxonomy (NCBI): domain Eukaryota; kingdom Viridiplantae; phylum Streptophyta; class Bryopsida; order Hypnales; family Leucodontaceae; genus Antitrichia; species Antitrichia curtipendula. The sequence goes on along the minus strand of OX579636.1, from coordinate 17,751,289 downwards.
CTCCTTTTTTCCACCATATTGTTTTTTTCGACTATGCTATGTCGAAACTAGAATACCTTTAGATCCCTTCACAATTTTGGCAACACAACAAATGTTTGATTCTTTCTAGTAGGCATGACACTTGCAACTCAATTTGTACAACAATCTTGCAATACGCTATTGCAAAATGTCACAATCACTCTCCACTACAATCGTGACATGTGACATGCAATATGTGCATAGAGTTAGTCATTGTGTCTACTTCATTGGATGCCACTGTGGGTGTACATGTAGATCTTGTCAATACTCATGGCTAAGAGAATTTGTCCTTGAGTGTTGACCACATTTCAGACTCAAGAGAACTCATACTCAACATACTACAAATTAAGTGAAATTCTTGCTGGTTTTGCAAGCTGTAACTTAGTACTGCAGTAATAAATAAACCAAATGAACTAATGATAACTTCACTTTGTCCAAATAATATAATGTTCAATACATGAGCTCATGAGTTTCGATTTCAAAGGTGACGTATTGAAAGGCTGAAAGAATGCCAGTGACACGTGAGCACACAGAAAACACAAGAATTCAAAGTGAATTGATAACATAACTACAAGATGCTCTATCCAGTGGTCTACAGAAACGGACCAAAACCATTTGCAGAGGATACTGAAACACAAAGTAATGACAAGAGCAATCATTTTAAACAGAAATCAGGCATGGGAATTGGACGATCAATGTTTCCTTCTACTGGCCAGCTCCCAGTTGTCATACCCATCATTAAGGGGTAGCACCATCGCTCCTTTTTCTCCAACTGTGTGCAAAACTTGACGCATGTTAGAGAAAAGTTATACTCCGACGAACACCATTTGCTGCAATGGAATTTGCTAGCAGTGTTCGAAAAAAAAATTACAAAAGGGAGCAACGCATGACTGCAAATGCATTCTTACCAAGAGGAGAAATTGGTCAAATTCATGCTGTAGAGCCTCGACAAACGTATTTCGTACAAAAATCCATCTTCAGCAAATAGTTGTACCCCCAGTGACTTTGTTCTGGAACACAATGATAGAAAAAACTCAGGGTGCTTGAAACTGTTACAAGAAAGTGTCAAAACTTTGACTGTGTAAGGCCATGGTGCTCTCATGCCTGAAGACATTGGTAAATAGTCAGTGGTCTTGCAAATATACACAGATGAGTAGATCGTTCCAAAATTCCGCATACCTTGCGAATCATTTTGAATGAAGCATCGATTCCCAGCACCAAGCATCCCGCAGATTCACAGAGCCTCTATCATTCAAGGCCCACGCAGCTTCAACTCACGTGAGTCGTAGAAACGTCTGCACCCTCTCTGAAACCTCCAAAGCCATAGCCTTGCTACCCGTGATGCCGAACAAGATCTCCTCCGCATATCTGACATACCTAACCCTGGCATATGGCTTTGCCAAGGCCTCCGTTTCCTCGTCAAGTTGAACACTTGACCTCATCTTCCGCTTGTTAGAACCAGTATTCAATTCGGCTTGGATGCGAGTCACCTCCATATCCAGCTGGTGGTAATAGATATTACACAACAGGGCACCCAACTGACTTCCACGGTCGCCCAAGTTGATCACACCGGTCTTGATCATTTGTTGAATCAGACACAAAAACTCTTCGTCCTTCACCCTCACTGACAAAATACACAACAGATTCTCATGATGCAGCTTCCCAAACGCAATTGGCGACTTATAATGAATAAACCAGGTCGTTCCCTTCCAAGTTCTCTTGACCAATTTCAAGGCCATGTGGCAGGACCTGGCCAATTTGTAGAACACAGGCTCATACATCCTCTCCAACTCCGCCCTCACAGCCTCGGCAACCACCTGGTCCCTGGGATTCACAACTGCAATTATTCTTCGAGTTTCATCCTTCCCAGGTTTTCGAACATAGATTTGCGAAACAGGCGAAAACTGATACGTCCCTGTTCGTAATTTATGTGCTATGTGATCAAAGAAACTCATGTTCAGGTCGTTCCAGTCTTCACTACTCTTGCCACTCAGTAACTGAAGCTTCGACTTGATTCGGTCATAAGCAGCAGAAAGAGTCTCCGGATCCGCTACTCGCTCCATCGCATTCTCGAAGCCTGAGTGATTCAAATCGACCAAGTCAGATTCGGTTCGCTCATCATCTGAGCTTGCCGTATGCAAATTGCTCAATGCTATCTCAGTGTCGGAAAATATTCTGTTTGAGGAAAGTTTTTCTGGTCGGGACTCAGCAATCTGTACTTTGAGCTCTTTACAAGCCTCGTCAATGGAGAGCATGAGATTCTCATAGGCTGTCTTTACGGAGATGGGGAGATACTCCCAACCGAGTCTACCGAAGTGATCCTCCTCTTGTTCAAGAAGCTTCTTTAGATCGTCACTGGTCATCAGAGGGTGCTGGTCTGTTAAAGTCAATGCCGACTTTGTGCCGAGTTCCGAGGCTTTGTCAAAAATGGCTTGCTTCGCCTTTGAGCCTGAGTACATCAACCACATGAGGAGATGAATAAGGTTAGGAAACCATTTGTGCGGGATCCTTTTGAAAAGTGTCCAAATTACAATGCAAGTGTCATCCAAACATGCGAAATGACATATTTCTAGAATCCATCTCAACCAAAGATGCTTCCATGAGATACATCATAGATGCATAATTTAAGATTGAATAGATTGACCACATAAGTACATGAATAAGATAGGGAACCCATTTGTGTGGAGATTCCTTAGAAAACCACCCAGTCACAAAGCGAGGATCATCCAAACACGTGATTTGTAAGAAATTACATACGTCTAAATTCTATCACAGGGTATGCGATACAATGCTTCTATGCGATACAAATACTCACGGTTCACGGGTAGTTGTGATTGAAACTTTACTGCAAACTTTTAAGAATTCATATCCTACGCATCTGATATCCAAATAATACATATTTTGGAGAGTTAAAATTATCTCAAAACGGGGACAAGAGTCACAGGACAAAACTGATGAAAACCACTCAGAACAGCTGAAAGCCAAGCCAATTTGCCCCTACATTACAAGATGCCGGTCAAACCATAAGCGAGAAATGGAGAGGACATAGATTCGATTGGGATCTACTGTTTCAAACACCAACAATTCATATCTTATGCATATGATATACTTCGGTGCGCTGGAACCCTCTAAAAAATGTGCCAACTCTCCAAAGTACAAAAATTACATCTTAACAATGGCAAACACTCAAAATAGCTGAAAGTTACGTGAATACGTTCCCTACCAGCCAAACCCTAAGGGAGAGAGAGAGAGAGAGAGTTGCGAAGAACCTGATCTGAGGGTATTGAGGGTCTTGCGATAAGCTCTCGTGAAAGCATTGAAAGCCAAGCGCTCCACTTCCTTCTCCCACGACTCCTGGCGCTGCTTTTGCAACTGAAGCAATCGATGGATCACGCGGCGACGCTTCTCCAGCGCCTTGCCGTACTGGCGCTTCCGCTTGGCATCGTCCACGAAGCCGATGAACACGCCTAGGAACTTCACCTTGGCGGACGTCGCATGAGTCAAGGCCCCTTGGGAGGAAAAGTTTGGGTTTGAATTTGGAAGTTCATTGGAAGGAAAGGCTGTGCTTGGAAGAAGAGTACTCATGGAACGGAAGGAGTCCCATTGCCATCGCCCGTGATGAAGAGATTTGAGACTGTCGATCCAACTGCGGAGGGACATGTCCGCAAACATGCACACAACTCAACCGGATCGAAATCACCACATTTCTTTCAATCGCTAATGGGCACCAAAATGTGCTCCCGTAGGTGCTCGCAATGTGCGTGCTGCGCTAAACCCTAAACCCTAATTACGATCAATTGCTGATGGCCATCTGCACAACCCTGAGCAGGACATGGCCTAATCACATTTCCTTCCTTCAACTGCTAATGTGCACCCAAAGACTTCCGTAGCCAATCTCGCTCTGCTTGCTGCGCCAAACTCTAAACAAAAGCGGACTTCCAGCACCTATCGACGGCAGGAAAAATCAACTCAGAATGAGTGACGATCAATTGCTGATGGCCATCTCCAAAACCAGTCACGCAACATGGCCTGATTGGAATCAACAAATTTCTTTCAGTCGCTAATGGGCACCAAAATGTGCTTCCGTAGCTGCTCCCACTTGTGCTTGCTGCTGAAACCTAATCCAAAACGGAATTTGCGCTCCGATAGACTGCAGGAAAAAACAACTCAAAAGAGGATTAGGAGCACTTGCTGATGGCCATCTCCACAACCAGCCCCACAATATGACCTGATTGGAATCACCACATTTCCTTCAAGAAATTCAACCGCAAAATTTGCAAATCAAAACCTTGTTGCAGTCGCCACCCCACTGTTTGCACTAAACCTTTAACCCTAATTAAAAAAAGAAACTCACGCTCCGATTCAAAAATACTCTCAAATGTAAGATTCCGATTGATTGCGGATAGCCATCCCTACAACCATCCAGCCAACATGACCTAATCCGAAATCACTACATTATTTCCTTCGAGAAATTCAATCGCAAAAGCCTTTCAATAAACCCTAAACCCTAACCCCAAAACGAATTTCAAGTTTCGATCAACTCATACACAGATCTCAGAAACTGAGACTCTCATAAATTTCAGCAAACCCATACACCTGAGTTCCGCATACGAGCTTGAGCCCGTTGGATCTTGCGAAGACCACGATGGACTTGAAATCTCCATATCAGTTGCTTTTTTGATCTCCGGAAGGTCGAGTTTTTTTTGAGGGGCAGGAATACTGCCCGTCCAAAACCTTTGGAACTGGATAGCCTCCTCAAGTCCTCATGCGGCTCTCGACCTCCGAATTCCTTGTTGCCACCAACTAAGTTAACTTAAATTTTCATGTGATTTGGAGTTACTCGTCGTTTTGCAGGTTCATCATCTCCAACCCTGAGTATCGGTATCCTTTAGCATTGGTATACCCGCTCTGATGCGCCGCTCTATGAGGGCGCTGCCAGCTTGTGGAGCTATGGCGTCCACTACCAGCACTCGCAGCATTTGCGGTAGCAATTCCTCACATGTGGTAAGAAATTCAAGCCAAAATTCTCAGTTCTTTCACGAAAAATTTGATTTACATTCTGTTGCGAAACAAATTAAATTGTGTTTTTTTTGCCAATTTCTTCACAGTGCGCGAGCTCAGCTGCGATCACCTCATCTGGCGGCAGCATCAGCTACCGAAGAGCCTCGTTTCTGCCAACGTCGCAGAGATCTGTCAATGCTCTGAGATCTGCAAATGGATTCCACAACATTCTGCGTACCCCAAGAATCGCCAGCAGTTGCAATTCCAGGTTCCTCAATGTTAGAGGCGACGCTACTCTGGCTGGGAAGGAAACCCTATTGGCAACCGAGACTGAAACTGAGGTACAGTTTCATATATTGTTTTGAAAGAATTTCGGAGAGATTTTCAATAGAAAAATTTATTGAGAGAGAGGAATTACTCTGTTCTCTTTTCTGAGTTTGGTGTAGTGTGTTCGTTGTCTCGCTTCAATGCCCACAGAACTGTGAAATTGAGAGTGGTAAGGACGCAAGAACTACTATCGAAATTCAAATGAGCTTGTGTAGTTTTTTCTTGGTTACTGAAATTTTGGTGCCTCTGAAGAAAATAGGAGTTTTCAGATTATGTGGAATGAGATGCATAGGCTTTCAATGCTGCAGTCTGGGGTTGACAATATACTAATATTAAGTGTTCAATATTAACTTGTTTCTCATCTCCCCATTTCGGTAAATAGCACCGTATTGAATAGATTGTTGCCTGTTTGAGCAACTATTGGCTAGTTCTCTTGTTTACCACTGTCTTGCATCATAAGCTCTAGATGGGGTCTTCAATGAATTTCTGCTGGTGAATGTTGAGATTGGCCGCGCATGAGGTCATCCATTGCTCAAGGTCTGAAACCAATATTGATGAGATTCAGATAAATGTGTGTTTTAGGGTTAGTTTTAGTTGTGACTTGAATTCCTCTTGTTAATCGCTGTGTCTGTATAACATGATAATCAATCGCCATTTGGAATTTTCAAAGTTTCTCATGAGTCATCCGGATTCTCTTCAGCTTCGTTTCTTCAAGTTCTGATGCCCACTATTGAAGAGATTCCGACAAATGTGTGATTTTAAGGTTAGTTTGAATACTACCTGAATTGATTCGAGAATTGGATGCTCGTGCAGCTGGAGCAAGAGAAGAGCCTTGAAACTCCCCAGAAAATTAGAGGCTATCCTTTTCCAGAGATAGAGGCACGATGGCAGCAATATTGGGAAGAGAATCAGACTTTTCGGACTCCGGATGTGTTGGACACCACCAAGCCGAAATATTATGTCCTGGATATGTTTCCCTATCCCAGGTTGGTTTAATTTCCGACCCTCAATTACGAAGATTGAATGAATGCAATTCTGAGATTTTGAAATCTGTAATAGGATTCAAAGTCTTGTCTCTCTGACTTTTTTTCGTGATATCAGTTCATAATATTCTAGAGAACCTTTGTTGAGCGAGCATTTTGAATGAGCATGAAGAGGAAATCGTTATCACCTAAATTTCAGAATTCTAAAAGCCGCGTGACATATTTCCAACGGTTGAGAGTATAATTAATCCTATGTGGCATCTTAAAATAATAGTTATATCAGACTGTAACTCAAAAATGTTTTGAGTTTGATGGATTTTCAAGTGCAAGTTTTTGACAGGAATGTACACCCTTCAGTGGTGCAGGATTACATGTTGGCCACCCTGAAGGCTACACGGCTACTGATATTATGGCTCGCTACAAGCGGATGCGAGGCTTCAATGTGTTGCATCCCATGGGCTGGGATGCCTTTGGGTTACCGGCTGAACAGTACGCCATTGAGGTTTCTTCATACCCCTAGAATAATATATTTGGTCGTTATATTTACCTTGCAGTTAGGTTTAGAGCCCCCCTTACAGATTTTCTAGAAAAAGTAGCCGTGGTGCAATTGCCTTAAATTACGTTACAATTGGAAGGGTTTAACTCGATTAATTTTCCTAAACACTTTGAGGGGTTTCTACTAGTGTTTGTAGTGCTTGCAATCATTACTTTGCCACTGAGAAGCTCTATTCTTCAGAGCTTGTTTGATACTTACTTAAATGTGTGGTAATCCTGTGATAATCTTTACTCGATGAGGGCATTAGTGGCACTAGTAGAAACCGCTCCAACAGATATTTTAGAAAGCTTTGCCTCGTGAAATGCTGCAGATTGCAATGCAGCTTACTTTTTTTAGAACACCTTTGGGTGGTGGGGTTCCTACTAGTTCGCTTCATTTTATTCTTGAAGAAGCATGATACTTTGTTGTAAGGTAAGAGGCGGAAAAGCTTCAAAATGTAGTTCATAGTATTGTTACACAAATGGCCTCTGTTTATTACGGTACTCCATGAAACTAATTCGGTGATTTTTCGCTTGCAGACCGGAACGCATCCACGAGTCACAACGTTGAAAAATATTGATCGGTTTCGTTCACAGGTTTGGTTTCTTGAACACCTGTTTCCAAAGTCTGTTTTCGACATGCTTAGATTGACTGGGGCCATTCGGCACTTGTTTGCAGCTCTTGATTTTTCGTGACTTCACATGCAGCTCAAATCACTTGGGTTCTCATACGATTGGCAACGAGAAATCTCGACGACTGAGCCGGACTACTACAAGTGGACACAATGGATTTTTTTGCAGCTATTTAAAAGGGGCTTGGCATATGAGGTAAATTCCAGTACAGCGTCTTGGCAAGCACTCTGTAATTTCAAACTAAGTTGTAATGTAGAGGATGCTATTTGCGCCACTTTAAGATTTTAATCACTTAATATAGGATTGTGAATTTTTGGAGATCGCTATAGAGCTAGTAGAAGGCCTTTTGGTACAAGAGCCAAGTCTGTTGAGATCAAATTTTCATCTCTATGTATCAGTTTCAAGTGGTAGGTTATAGGTCAATATGAGCAATTGTAGACAACCCCGTTTCCATTCAAAGATCAGTGACCATAGCCATTTAGCCAAGTCACCCTGACACCACTTGCTAAGAAGCCCAACAAAGTGTTCAAATAGATGAGTCGCTGTTGGTAACAGAGGGTAATAGGAAACAGAATCACCCCCCTTACAATTTTAATATTTTTTATCTCAACTTTTGAACCCTAAACCTAGGGTCCATTCTAACTGTGAATGCCGTTGAGAAGTGCACATCGTCCAACAGTTCAAAATGTTTGACCCTGGATTATTTGGGCCAGGCAGAGGTGGCAGTCAATTGGTGCCCTGCACTTGGAACAGTTCTGTCCAACGAGGAAGTGATTGATGGCCTCAGCGAGCGTGGGAGTCACCCAGTCATTCGCAAGGTTCGTAACACTTCTGCCTAGGCTATAATGGGACTTTCTTTTGTCCAATTTTATATTTATGTATTGATCAACATGCGTAATTTGTTTTCACTAGTATAAAAGTTGGCTTCTTTTGAATTATATTTTTCACAGTATAGTTGATTGAATTGGTCGTTTTACAACCGTGAATCTTTGGTTCCCAACGCTTTTAGAGTCCTATGCCATTTCACCTTCAAAAATTTATAACTAAATCCACAAAGGTTCAGAAAGTATGAAACGACTTGGGTTAGATGCTGGTTCAATATTTCAATGAAAGTTTATAGAAAAATATTTCAACGAGTTTAGCTTCCCAAAAAATGCGATCAACTGGTAAATGATGGCTTTATGGACCTCCTACCTTACTGTGTTGATAGAGTATTTAGATTTTAATCCCAGTTGATACTAACTTTTGACTACTATTTGCTCTCAGCCAATGCGACAGTGGATGCTGAGAATCACGCAGTACGCTGACCGTTTAGTGGAAGATCTAGACGACTTGGATTGGCCAGAGAGCATCAAAGACATGCAGCGCAACTGGATTGGCCGTTCTGAAGGTGCTGAACTGGGTTTCCCCATCTTGGACCATAGCGGAGCAGTGCGGGATGGCCTCAGCGTGCGAGTTTACACTACAAGACCTGACACTCTGTGCGGGGCGACGTACGTGTTAAAATGCCTTGAACTTGATTGATACAATATCTCCGGTAGCTCCTACTTTGCAGCAAGTGGTTTATCAGCAAAAATTGAAAATGTTGATATGTTTCAAGATGCTCACTGTGGTATTTTGTGATGGCTTAGGAGGGTTTATGGAATAATGCAAGATTGTTGTGTGACAATTGGAATGATGACTGTCATTTTTGCACAGATATCTTGTTGTGGGGCCTGAGCATCCGCTGCTGGAGCAGCTAACTGCGGAGAATCAAAAACATGCTGTAAGTGTGTCTATCGCTTATCTTTGAATTGATTTGATAGCGTCTTGAAGGTCATAATTTTCGATGACATTGTGATGTTCGTCTCTTTGAACTAGACCTTCCTTGAATGGTTACCCCAAAGGACCAGAAGGCCCAAGTTGGACTTCAAATTTTTCTACCAGTTTTGAGTAAATCATGAGGGGATTTTTTGTGGTCCGATTTTATTTAATATTTGACCAGTGCATGCAAATGTTATTCACTGATTCTGGTGATACGAAACATGTTCCCATCTGAATTATACTTTCCACAATATGATCGATCAAAATTGGTCATTTTCAAACCAGGAACCGTTCGTCCTTCAGGGGTTAATTATTTTGCGTCCTAGTCTTGAAAGACATCAACTCTCGTCTCTCAATTGCCTGTTGGGCAGTCTCTCAAGTATCTTACTGTGGCAGTAGTCTCGTAGTTTCTTTTTCTTCTAAATCTGAGCGTAGGCCTTAACTTATTTTCAGACAATGAATTATTACTATCCCTGATGTATATCGTGCAGGTAGCTGAATACGTGGAATCATCCCTCAGGAAGAGTGACTTGGAGAGAACAGAGCTTCAGAAAGTTAAAACTGGTGTTTTTACTGGCACTTATGCCAAGAATCCAGCGACGGCAGAAGCCATTCCAGTTTGGGTAGCCGACTATGTATTAGGCGGGTGGGTTTCCTTCGCATTGACTTTTCTTCATTTATTTTCAGAATTGAACCTTAAGCTTTAGTCTTCTAGGATGAACGTCTTTGTAGAAGTTCTTAGGTTTCCTTTGTAGAAATTGACTTCTTAACCACGTTGAATTAATTCGATGGCCAGGATACTTTTAGTGAAACAAGTTCTACTGAGAGTGGGAACTTATGCATGCTCATCTCGAAATTGGCCCCTGAGAATTTGGATCGTGTTGCAGCTATGGCACAGGAGCGATCATGGCCGTGCCTGCCCATGATGCTAGAGATTTTGAGTTTGCCAAAGCTTTCGATCTTCCCATGCGTCTTGTTGTGTCTCCTAATGATGGCAAGGAGTGGGATCAGGAGAAAGCTTATTCTGGAGATGGAACACTTGTTAACTCCTCTTATGAAATTGATATCAACGGACTCTCGACAAGCGAAGGAGCAGCGAAAGTAATCCAGTGGCTTGAACAAAGTGGCTCTGGGACGAAGCAGGTGAGAGGATTGCCAGGGCTAGTTTATGTGATTACAGAATGCTTTGGTCCTGTTCGTCAGTAAAACTCTATGTGCCCAAGCTAAAAACTGAATGTCCACTTTGTAAGCTAATAGTATGGTGGCTTTCTAGACATTGATTTCAATCGTTTGAAAATGTAGGGTATGATTTCTTCTCTCTATTGGTGCTTTTTGTTACCTTGAAGCTTCCTAAGTAATCCATTTCAACTTCTATAGATATCGAAGTAGCCAATTTCCGCCGTTTCGGCACGTAGTGGATTATTTTGTTTGTGCAATGAAACTCACTATCTGACAAGCAAACCTCTTGCACTCCACACTTACAGGTAAACTACAAGCTACGGGATTGGCTATTTGCGAGACAACGATACTGGGGAGAACCCTTCCCATTGCTTTTACTCGAGAATGGTGAAATTAAGGCAGTGCCAGAGAGCGACTTGCCAGTAGCTTTGCCAGAGATCGACGAATTTACACCAACTGGAACCGGCGAACCACCTCTTGCTAAGGCCACGTCTTGGGTAATTCCCTGGTTTGGATTTTTCGTGAGGGTGGTTTTGTGTAACTTTTTGTCTCTTAGAAAGCTTCTGTAAGGAAAATCTATTGGCAGAAAGCTAAATTTTATTTTGTTTTTGGCCCTTGAGCAATTTTCCTCAGTAGTGACGGAGGTTTCTTTGATTCGGATTGTTTTTGGTGTGGAGCTGAAGCTGAACATTGTGGCGGATGGTTGACAGGTGAACACCGTCGATCCGGAGTCAGGAAAACCAGCTTTTCGTGAAACAAACACTATGCCGCAGTGGGCTGGCTCTTGCTGGTAATCTCTGCTCTTCTGGGCTTTCTATGCGTTGCTACTAGATGCACCATAGGTACACAATAACAGAAATTTTATTTTCTTAGACCCTGCCCGCACCAACCAAGTAGCGTCAATTAGCTAACTGAATTAGTTACCAAATTCTCACACTACCCAAGTTAGAGTGGACTCCTGCTAACTAACTTGCATTGAATTTACATCCGTCTGTACTAGTTAGCTCAAACTCCTCGATTTTGGACAAGTAAGCTAACTGTGCCTATTCCATTGGTTTGAAGTTCTAATTCCGCCTGCACCAAGTAGCAACAGTGAGCTAACTTCTAAGCTAACTTCCCGTAAGTTACCTTGCAAGTGCGGACCACGATAGGTTAGTTAACTTCTAACTTGCTAATGAACCTTAGTACCCCAGTTCGCTAATGGGCGATAGTTGGTTGGTGCGGACAAGGCCATATGTGACTATTTTCATACAATGTGAGGCCAATGATTTGTGTCATGCCAGGAAATTTAATGTGAGCTTTCTCGTATGGACAGGTACTATTTGAGATTCATGGATCCCAGAAACACCAACGCACTGGTTGATCCAGAGAAGGAGAGGTACGATTCTCATCCTTTTGGATATAGGGACTTAGACGGAGCTATCGCGTGGTTTAACTTCTTGTGGACAATAATCTTTTCTCAGGCTTCCTTGTCTGTTGAACTGTTTTTAACTATTTGAACCAACATTTCATTTCAGATATTGGGGTCCCGTAGACCTATATGTAGGAGGCGCTGAACATTCAGTTCTGCATCTACTTTATGCACGGTTTTGGCACAAGGTTCTTTATGATATCGGTGCGGTATCTACTAAAGAGCCGTTTCAGTGTCTGGTGAATCAAGGCATGATTCTTGGCGAGGTATCTGCAATACTTTGTTTTCACATCCATCATGTTGCATCTGTCATTGGTTTTCAGGACTGCTAGAGTCAACCAATTGGTGCTCTGATGCTGATGCCTCTTTCATTAATGCGACATACGTTTGAAGGATTGTTTGATTCGCACAAGCAAACGGGGATTTAAACTCAGACTCACTGATCTCGATGCATCATATTTGTGGCAGGTGGAGTACACAGTTTTTAAGGACACAAGAGATGGAAGTTATGTCTCTGCTGATGCGGTGGACGGAAGTGATTATTACGAGGATGAGAGGATACCAGAAAATCTTGTAAGTGAATCTCTCTTTTTATTTTTTCCGTCCGGAATACAGATTAGTTAGAATGTCACCTTCAGAAAGTCTCAATCTTTCAATCTCCACATTGCAGCCAAGTAGGACGAGCTAGTGAGCTCTTGCTGTTACTGACCTTCCAGTTTAGCATGCCTCCTTAGTTCTGCACGTAGTCTGCAGTGAACTCTTCACTCAGTTCATTTGGCTATACCCTGTCGGGTGTGGTTTTTTTTTTAGTGTTCTGTTAAATCTTAGAACACTTAGCATTCACTTGTCCTCGGGAACATTATTAGTGAGGCACTGACTCATGATCACGAAGGAACCTGAGATTTCTGTGCAGAGAATCATGAGCTTTCTTATTTATATATTTCATATGGCAATTAAACCAGGTTGTGAAGAAAGGGGAGTCTTACGTGCTCAAGGATGATTCAAATATACGGGTGAGCTCAAGGGCTCATAAAATGAGTAAGAGTCGTGGGAATGTTGTCAATCCTGACGACATTGTAACAGAGTACGGCGCTGATTCACTGCGACTCTATGAGATGTTCATGGGTCCGTTGAGGTATTTCTTACGGACCTCTGAAATGAATCTTATGATTAGCTTTCAATCTAGTGCCTCTCAGTATATACGATTGTTAGGAAGGCTGCGCTCTTTTCAATAAAGTGCAGCTCGTCCAGTTTCCAGGTTTGTTCACGTTATAAAGTTGAATGTGATTTCAGTCGAATCTTCATTATTTTGAGAGGAATCAAAAGTTAACCGTAAGACAAGGTTTAATCATTTTAAAATAAATAAATAGATTTGAGATTATTAATTAAAACTGTCAGCGTCTTACATCCACAATTCCATTTTCACCCAGTATTCCATATATAATGTCCAAATACAATTTACTCTAAAGATTGATGGTTTAACTTTTATCTATACACAATCAATTAACCGGGTATGAAAAACTTAACTACTATCTCCTTTGTATGTTTTGCAAGAGTAGCAAAGCGAAAACTATCATAGATGTTATAACGTTTAACATGGTGACTTTCATGGAGGCTAAACTGTGTTAGAACTGAGTCTGCCTTCATTCTCACCTTAATCTCATCTTGTCCTTGACCTCATTCACCAGAGATGTAAAAATATGGAGCACGAATGGCGTAGAAGGAGTGCATAGGTTTCTTGGACGCTCGTGGAGGCTTGTGGTTGGCTTGCCTCTCACTGGTGGAACTTACCCAGAAGGCAGTGTTGCAACTGATGGTGAACCCACTAGAGAGCAGCTTCGGACTCTTCACCAGTGTATCAATAAGGTGCAGATTTCATAGCCCTGTTGTTCATTTGCAGAACTATTAACTAGAAGTTTTCACACGTTACGTGTCTGACTTCTTTGAAATTATGGATGAATCTCATAGGTGACGGACGAGATTGACAACATGCGATTCAACACTGCAATATCCGCGATGATGGAGTTCATCAATGCTGCAAACAAGGTACGAGAAGCTTAGTATTTAGAGATGTTTTAGATGTTTCAAAAGGGCTGGAATCCGTGAAAGCTAGACATTCAACACGTCTCCATTATTGGTATCACGGTAATGTAGATTTATAAGGATACTAATTGAAAGTCTGCAACTGGTTGCGCTGGCAGTGGAGTGACCGACCGAAGAAAGTCTTGGAGACCTTTGTGCTTTTGCTCTCGCCGTTGGCTCCACACATTGCTGAAGATTTATGGTGCAGATTGGGTCACTCTGAAAGTCTAGCATACGAAGCCTGGCCTGAGGTGAATATCATACCGCTTGGCTCCAAACTCTTGAATTTACAGGAACCTTCTCAATCACTTTTGCAATTATAATGTTCCGAGTTACTATACATAATGTTCATTAGCTAAAGCCTGTCAAACTTTGAATTTGAGCCAGTTTAGATTCTTGAGAGTGATATGTTCGTAAAGAACCTTATTGGAGGGAAGAGGAATCATGGACCAACTTTCAGAGGTGACTTTTTCCGATGTAATGCTATAGAATTTTTGTGAGAATGACAAGTAGTACCTGTGTAGTTGAATGACCGTATCTTTAGGAAACCTTTGGTTCCGAAATGAGGAAGAGGTACTAATTGAGACAGACCTACATGCAACTCCCTCAAATTGTGCACAGGTTCATATTGAACCTGAGAATTAACACTACCTTTATCATAAGAACACGGTTTTGTTTTTTATGTCATCTACCTATAAAACTTTGAACCCCTCACAGCTCTTGCGTATGGTATCCAAATAACACATTCGTTGGTGCATTACAATCCTCTTAGGATTTGCTAACAAATACATATGTGACATGTCTGATAACGATAACAGTATGCTCAATGCTTAAAGAGTGGCGTTTCCTTGCAATCACACCAAGCTGGTTTTTACTGAGACGAAAGGTTTCAGCTTGACACTGGATTTTTACTTGATTTTTGCAGGCAAACCCCGAGTACTTGAAGGAGGACAGCATCACCCTTCCCGTACAATTCAATGGCAAGACGAGGGGTACGATTCAGGTCGCAGTGGGATCGGACCAAGCGGCGGCTTTTGCAGCTGTGACTGAGGATGCGAACTTTGCGAAGTTCCTGCAAGGGAAAGACGTCAAGAAAACCATCTACGTCCCTGGTAGGATACTGAATCTGATAATAAAGTGAGGCTGCTGCAGTTTTGAAGCACCAATTTTAGACTGAACATAGACTTGGCTGCTTTGTTAGGTTAGTTTGCAGATTGCTGCAGAGATTCTTTTTCGGTGTCTTGTGGTAAAGGCATCTATGGTGTTGATGAATGTTCGATTTACAACACCGTCAATACAAATTATTTGATGTGACACAGTGAGACCTCTTTAATTTGATTTTCTCTGAAATGATATCATTTTGGAATATGACTTGTACAGTTGTCACACTGTCATTGGCTGTCACGCAGACTTTCTCCCCCGACTTTGTTGGCATGTTAATTCTATAAAGACATGGACCTAAAAGGTTTAATGGATGACTTCCTTGTTAACTGTAGAAACAAAGAATGCATCTATTGGTCCAATAATTAGAGTATTTGGGTGACTACCTTGGTCATGGAGGGCTATGTTATTTGAGGGTTAGCATTGAAATCGTTCATTGAACCTTTTTGGTCTGCAATGTCCTTACAAGGTCAATTGTAGAAACATTTGGTTCAATAATCGGAGTATTTGGGTGAATACCTTGGTCATGGGAAGTTGGAGTTGAACCTTGTATTTTGGAAGCCCATTTGGTTCCAAAGGAAGTGCAATTAGAGAAAGTTGAATGTCCCATCTTCTCAAATACACAATGGATCTCTTTAATCCTTTAACCTCTAAATCTTTTTTTGAGATTTTGCACATTATTTTTTTGCTAATATTTTTGTATAAATATACCATTTACTTCAATTTCATCAATTAGTCAATAAAAGAGATCATCAATAAAAAATTCAAGAATTGCTTGGGATAAATTAATTATATTTAGACATAATGGTGGTTTTAAGCACTATGTCATTATTTAGAATATGGATATTGGAATGCTTTAGGATTAATTAGATTAAATGCAAATTGAAGAATGTCTTCTAATGAATTTGGACAGTTATATTAACATATCAAAGTTTTGGCCAAGATGTAAGCAAACATATATTTACAATTTGACATGTAGAAAATGTTCATTAACATGTTTTATCAACATAATAAATTCTTAGAATATAAAAGGAATGTACAATTATACAATGTAATAAGCAAGGTCAAAATTGGCCCCCAAAAAGAAGGCAAATCAAAAGTATATTCCAAAAATCTACAAGAGGATGAATACATTGAAAGTTAGAACATTGTACTCAATTAGCTAAAAACTTATAAATTGAAGAGCTAAAATCACAAACTTAAATATCCTTACGACACTAAATATAAGTTTCCTTGTAGATGTAGAAAGACATTCAAACTTTAGCCTATTTCATTTTTCACTAAGGACAAATATTATCAACCAAATTAACTTATGAGTTTCATTCCCATTATTAAATTATCTACATTATTGTTGGATTTTGTTAGAAGTCAAAGCAAAATTCAATGTTTTCTTTCCTCCATTTTCATTATTTTGGGCAACATAAAAAGCAATATTTAGTATAGTAGTGAAGCAATTTATATCCATAAACATGGATGAAACATATATTATGTAGATGAAAACAATCATATTCATCCAAAAGTATATATATTCATCCATAATAGAGCAATATTGTTCCTAAATTTTGTTTCAATTAAACTATTTCATCTATTGAAAATGGGGGAATTTATCACCAAATAATCCCTCAAAAATATTGTATAGCTTTGAGCACTAAGGTAAAACAACCCATTACGGACCTTTTACCCATTATGGACTCCTAGGAATGACCCCATTATGGTTTTCTTTTAATGAATCATGGTTTTCTTCCGGTGAATCAAATCTACGCCACAATCAATGGGTTAGGTAACCGGAATGGAGTAATTAGTAACCACAATAAGATCTTCCAGCTTTTTAGTGTTAATTCATTGTAGGAAGTGATTTTTTCAGGCCTTCTATTTTAGAAATTATTGTGACTGCAAAAGGTGAGTTAGATGAGTGTTGTGGATATAATTTTTGTTGGTTTTGGGGTAGTCTACAGGCTCTTTTAGCCATGGTGGGCAGAACACTTCAGAAATTTAAAACAAATTCACACTTTATCGAAAAAATATAATTTCAATTGCTCTCACCATTTCTATCACTTGTCTTTGTGTGAGCTAAAAATTAAAAAAATTCAGTAAGGACATGAGGACAAACCCCCCATTTGGTCCGTAATGGGCTGTTTTACCTTAAATCGTGCACACACACACACACAAAATACATATGCCTCCCCCACTGACACCTGATTACGAAACGGATGGATACCCTGATCTTCCAGTAAGATACCCGTATGTGAATTACTGATACCCTGAACCTTCGTAACGATACCCTGATGAGCCTCCCAACTCCGTCGTCCTCCTTCTTCCTCTTGCCCAAGGATTCAAATCACCACAATCGCTTCCCCTTACACACACATTTCTACTCACCATTTTCTCAACAATGCCGAGAGCGAAGATGAAGGACGTCGAGACGGCATCGAAACCCAAATTCTACGCCGTGAAGAAGGGTCACAAGCCCGGCATCTACACCACCTGGAAGGATTGCAACCACCAGGTCAGGCTCAATCCCAACAACACGCAATCCCAGTTACACTAATGGAACAAAATTGGGATAGCCTGTATTGGCAGATTCGTGATTAGGGTTCAATATATGGAATAGACGAGAGTTTCTGGAACAGACAAGAATTCGATGGTGTTTCTGTCTGAATGAATTGGTATAAGATACACTCATAGCCTGTATTGGTAAACTCGTGATTAGGGTTCAATTGATGGAGTCGACGAGAATTCGATGGGTTTCTAATTGAACGAAATTAGAGTGTTCTCAAAGTTTGTATTGGCAGATTCGTGATTAGGAATCAATTTTTAGAATAAACAAGAATTTCTGGACTACACGAGCATTCGATGGTGTTTCTAATTGAATGAAATTGGGGTGTATTCGTAATTGGAATGGCACATTCGTGATTAGGGTTCAATTTATGGAATAGACGAGAGTTTCTGGAACAGACGAGAACTCGATGGTGTTTCTAGTTGAATGGGCTGTTCTCACAGTTGTAATGGAAAACTCGTGATTAGGGTTCAATTGATGGAGTGACGAGAATTCGATGGCTCTCTATTTGAATGAAATTGAGGTGTTCTCATAGTTTGCATTTGGCAGATTTGTGATTAGAGTTCAATTTATGGAGTAGACGTGAATTTCGATGGGATTTTCAGGTGCATGGATACAGAGGAAACCAGTACCAGGGCTTTGATTGTCGAACAGAGGCCGAGCAGTACATGGGTGGTGGTTCGACCTTGCTATTGATTCCAGCCATTTCTAAATCCAAGTCTCCGAAACTGGTGAAGGTGAAGCGTACCTGTTTCGCAACACCAAGACTCGGGCGACCGTCCACCACAGCTGGGGTGTGTGTGAGCCAACGTTTTCGAAATTTGCAGTGTGTGTTTTGTGTGAGTGTTGTTGTTTTAGGGTTGATTGTAATTGAGGAAGGTAAGACTTTTGTGGAACTGCATTTTGAGATACTGTTTGATTGTTTGCAGGCTGTAGATACGACGGGAGCTTCGGGAGCTTCGGAAAGCTTAGCGTTTGTTGTTGAATCTGTTGCTGAGGTAGATGCAGCCTTTCTTGTTTTGCTTTTTCGTATCCTGGTGGGGTGAGAGCAAAAAATTGCTTGAGTCTATTAATTCTGGCTTATTTTGCATAAGATTTGTGTTATTTAGGTAGCTGCAATGCAATTTATGGCGACTTACAACAGATTTTAACAGGTTAATTCAAATTCTGGCTAAATAATCACTTTACCTCCTTAAAAATACAACTTTTGACGATACTTAATCCATAAAAGAATAGCTGGGTAGATGTTCAGAATTGTGGTTGTCAGAGTTGGGGATTTCAGCTGTGTGATTCTGAGCCCCAGAATCTCATCTCTTTCCCTCATCCTGGAGATTTCTAATTGCGTTTACCAAATCGCCTTCATTTTAACAGCACAAGTCTTGAACTATGACACTTGCTAATATGTGTACTCATCCCTTTTTGGTGGACAAAACTGTACTTAACAATAGCTGGAGTTTGTTGAAGCTTTTTTGGTTGCTATAGAAAGTCGTATACGTGATAACAGAATACATCACATCTCCCTTCATTGGCAAGTTACTGAGCAAACCTTCTACGTGGCCTGTAACAAGAGGACTCTTGTCAGGAAAGCCTTTGGTTGGCATGGAGTTTATGTTATTTGTACCTGTGGTATGAGTATATGTTACTTACAGGATTTTCTTGCAATGTACGATGGTGTTCTTTCTTGCAGGATGATGTATACCAAGTGGAATATGATGGTGCTTCAAAAAGCAATCCAGGTCCGGCTGGCTCTGGGGCTTTGGTGCGGCGTCCTGATGGGTCTGTGGTACGTTTTTGCTCTTTGGGTGGTATTGCTGTTCCATGATTTTCGATATTCCTTGCTTCGATTTTTCACCTTTTGTATTTTCACTATCTGCATTCTCAATTCATACCGAGTGTTCAGTTTCTCCCAAGTAGTAATTGTTGCAATTTGAATACAATTTGAATACAATTTGATTTAATGAGAGGTTGTATTTTAAGGATATCGTTGCATTGACTTGTTGTGAATCGTAGGTGTGTGAGCTCAGAGAAGGAATTGGGTCAGCAACAAACAACGTCGCAGAATATCGAGCATTCATATTAGGTTTGAAGGGAGCGCTTGACAGAGGAATCTATCGAGTGAGGGTTCAAGGGGATTCTAAACTTGTTTGTGAACAGGTATGCTTGATTCTCTGAGGGTACCTTTGTTGCAAAGCTTTAGTACAGTACCGTTTTTCTGGCTTTGTGCAAATTGTCCCATTTTATTTGTTTACTTGCAGCACTGTTATAAGAATCGTGTTTTCAAATTGCAGTGTTGGGTCTGTGGTGCAGGTCTTAGGTAGATGGAAAGTGAATCAACCGACGCTTGCCATTTTGTGTAGAGAGGCACAAAAGTTGATTGAGAATTTCTCAGAATTTTCTGTACTGCATGTCGACCGAGTACGTTCTCTTCAATTGCCATGCTGGGAATTTTATGATGCTAGTTTTTTTTGTCATAGGTTTGTCGCTATCATCAATCGTGTTGAGCGAAGTGCGATCAAAATGATGTTATGTGCTCGATTCCACGCTGTCCACGTGGGGCAATTCGCAGGAGAGTAAAGCTGAAGTGGAGATATGGTCAGAAATGAAGCTCTGAGACCTTGGCAGTTATGTCTCAAATGATGGCAATTAGTTATCACTTGACATTTTATTACCTTCTACTCTATGCAGGAGTTCAATTCAGCGGCTGATAAGCTAGCAAACGAAGCCGTTTCTCTACCAGGTATCACAACTACCCATCTTTTAAATTCCCTCTAGGGTATCCGTTACATTGAGATGCCATAAGTTCTGTTTGTAGTCAACTAAGGCAGGCGCCTTATGGGCTTACCACACCAGAGGAAAGTCACTGAAGTGGAACCATGTCATTTAGTGCAAATGGCTACCACACTAGAGGAACAACAAGAACGATTGAAGATTCCCTTTTGTCATTCCAGCTGACTTTAGGTATCGTATGTGGCACATGATAGATGACATGGCAATGAAGAAACGAGTGATCTTTTTCCTGAAAATTCATGAAATGAGGAAAAGAAAGAGCTTTTATTTAGTATCTATGCCATGTGGACTAGGCCCTGCGGAAGTGATGTTGCCTGGCTCTGTAGCGTTGTAACACCCTTATTTTTTTTCCTAGTTTGAGAACTTTCTGGATATTTATTATCCTATTTTTTGTTGTTGTTGTTGCAGAGACAAAGTTTGTGAGCTCATTTCCCAGTGCAAGGATTGGGAAGACGGAGGCTGCGCTTTTAGGGGGCTCCGACTGGCGACAGTGCAGGGAAAGTAAAACGTACGGAGCTTTTGATTTTTCGCAGAGCTCTCAATTGCGGCTGGCCTGCAAGTCCTACTATTTGGGCTTTCGCCCTTCTCCTGTGGTAGGAGCCCAGTGGTTACGGAACACATTCTCTCCTACGAAGGCTATACGAGCCCTTGCTTTAGTAGCAGGACCTAGGGTATGCTATGCTTATCCTGCATGGCACTTTGTTATTCTAGTTACTCCCTCTTATGTTTGACTTGTCCTGTTTTGTTGCTTTGGTATTGACAATTTGTGCTTTCAAAGTTTTGTATTTCAACTTTGTGGACAAGGTCGTCGTGCATACTATGTGTGCTTCGTTTCCATAGCGGTAGACTGGAGACTTGTTCCTTTAATTACACTACAGGTTTTTAACAATAAACTTAATAGGCTCCATGTGGCATGTGCAGGTTAGTAGTTCAAGTTGGGCTTTGACAAGGAGGTGCTTTACTAACATGACTGTGAGGTAGCTCTCATGACTACATCCATTCTATATATCCTTCTCAGACTCTAAAAGCTTTTGTGGCAACTTTAATGCAGCACTCCAATTGACATCTTGTTTTATGGAAAAAATTTATCATTAGGGAGTGTAAGATTGGGTGCGTGGGAGATTCCATTTGTTGGTTTTTGGCTTATTTTGTTATTTCAAATTTTGGCCTAATTTATGTTACTCAAATGGGCAGTCTCTAGTTGGTGTAAACCTCAAGTGTCCCTCAACAGTTTAGGGGTAGGACACTATCGATCTTCAAGCTTTTGAGGGATCTTGACATATACACCACGGAGGCAATTCACCTCAAAGTCGTCCTAGAATTTGAAATAACCGAAATAGCAAGGGAAGCTCCCAGAAATCAATTCAAATCTTACACTCCCTATTACTGTACACACACACAGTTGCAGAACACCGTTTTAGAGTGCTATATAAAAGAAGGGTTTTGCTATCATGAGGGGCTACATATCTCATGGCTTTGGAAGTTGGATGTGCAGGCTCCTTTTGTAGTTCTGGCTCTGCCAAGTCACGCAAGCGTTAATCACCAAACACTCAAGACATTACACAAATTAAAGGCTCTGTGCAGTCTAATCGTGTATTCTTCATCAAGCCAAATAAGAGGATATCACTTACCCCCCAATTCAATTTTAACTGTAATATTAGAATGTCATCCCTTCTTTTGGAGATCTTGGGCACAGGATATGATAATATTTATGCTCATATTTTTTCGAGAACAGAGAAACTCTGTACTGTACTGTACTGTACTTCTAATGTGGGTACTGGGAGTTTGTATTCAACAATAATCAGGCTTCAAGCATTGAAAGGAAGGAGCAGTTGTTAATACGGTATGCCTCTCTGAAATTTGCATTGCTTCCACTCCTGCAGGTTTTCCATCCTTTGATTGGAGATGATTCCTGATTTGTGCCATCCGTTTAATCCTTATACATTTCAAATTCTGCAGAAAGCTTTTGCATTGCTTTTGGATGGACGTGTTTTTTGTTGGCAATGGCTCTGAAAACCTAAGCAATTTAGCATGGTTGCCATTATTATATTGAAATTTTTTTGGTTGGATCTTGTTGGAAGCCAAAAGGGGATTCTAGTAGATTCCCTGAGAATGCATTTTTTGGACACCATATAAATAAACCACGAATTTTCAAAGTGCTGAAAATAGGGTTTAGGGTAACCAACCATACACTTTGATGAATAGTAGAAGTACAATTCAAGCAAGAATCTAGCATGTGCGATTTTAGAAAGCGTGCGGCTGAAGGTGTAGTTATTTTATTGCATTGTCTGGGTCTTGGTGAAGTGCTATTAGAAGAAACCTACAATTTGCAACACTTGTGGAGAAGTTTTGATTTTGCACTAGGATTTTGCACTAAGGTAACATGTCCATAACTTGCCCACCTAAGAGCTGAAAGTGAATTTTGGATAAGGTCCACTTTGACACAATAAGGGATTGACTTTGACTAAGGACCAAATTCTTCTTCAAAATATGAGCCTTTGGTCTTTTAAATATTTTACTAAATTTTTTTTTTTGAAGTTTGTAATACACTTTAATTCCTTTACTTTGACTATTTAAAAGGCAATTATAATACATGTCAAATATTCCATTGTTTGATTGTGAGACAAGTGTACAATGATATTGTGAAAGTGTATAGGATGTTCATAAATGTCATTTAAAAATATATTAGATTGAAGAGGGTTGAATAGCTCTAGTTTAGAAAATGTTATAATTTGCTTGGTTTATTTATATAACTATTAATTAGACATGCTAAACTTTACAAGTAATTAAAATCTTAAACTAATGAATTAAGTATACGTGTTTATCACTATCATTGTTAGAATATAGCATTACATAATATAATAATGTGTACATTATAAAATGTAATGAATAATTGTATGTGTATTTAATTCCATTGAACAATTGAACAAGAATTGTAAAATGCAATGGTGTGAATGATGTATTACAAAAACTTTGAATATATTAATTGATTCATTTTAAAAATAAAATATTGATACAACTATTGATTTAAATATACAAAAAATTAACATATTTAATTTTGTTAAAATTTAATTTTAAGAACTATTATAATTTTTTCTACTTTAAAGTAATGATCATGTTAATTATAACAATATTAATTCACACAAATGGGATGTTCTAATGAAGTATATAGTTGATTTAGGTTTAAGATAATTGCATCTAAAATCAACCTATAGAAAATTGTGTTTAAAGTATACAACCTCTATTTATAAGAATGTAGGGTTGATTTTAGACACATTCATTCTCAATACTTTTAAAAAATTGTAATTTACTCATTTAGAGTATTCAAAAATTAAATTAAATAATGTAGAATTCTTCTTGGCATGCCTATAAGATTCAAGCCAAAATATCAAATTAGTATTAGAAACTATATTCAAATCTTTATTTAGACATTTTGAGGTGTTGTTATTACATCTTGTTGACTCCTATTTGCTCAAAAATGTAACAACTACAAAATGTTCTACCTCTAGCTATTTATTATGGAAAAATAAAGATAAGACGGCCTATCACCAAGGCTTTTTGTCAAACATAATTCCATTTTTTAACCAATAGGTGCATTTTTCATTTCTACAATTATCTTGAAACTCATCCATTGGACACTTTTAGGCTTCAATGTCCTTATAAGATTAACATATAAAGATGTGAGACTATCACCATAATGAAACAAGTGACTTTTTCATTCTACAAGTTCCTTAAAATTCATTCATCAAACACTTTTAGTCTTCAATGTCCTTATTAGATTAAGAATGTAACAATTGGATTATGCTCAACCTCTAGCCATTTACAAACAAAAACATCTTGACTTCTTTAACTCCCAAGAGTTCATAGGAAGAAGAGATGGATGTAGATTTTGAATGATTTTAGCAAAATAATTTATAATATGAGTAGAATCTAGACTTTGTAATCTCTTTAAAACATTTATAATCTAAGTAATAGATGTCATCCCTTTTAGGGGTTAATAAGGGCCGCTTTACACCTAGATGCCAAGCCAATTTGTTGTGTAAGAGGCCCAAAATCCTCACTTGTGATTGGCCACACAAGGTTGAAATTGGTCCGAATACTTTTACACCTAGTGGCTAAGCTCATTTGGTGGAATGAAAAAAAAAAAAGACATGATTTGATATGAAATGAGCTCGATGAATTGGATGTATCAAGAAAAGAAAGTCAATTCTTGGCTTTGGGGCCAATGTCAAATTAAAATTAAAATTCTTTTTATGTAATATTACTTTTTTCAACAAATCAAATCCATTAGATTTTGTGCAATTGGTCTCAAAGGAAATTGGCCCGCCCTCTAGGTGTAAAGCAGCCCTAAAAAGAGAGAAAGAGAAAGAAGGGTCTAAAATTGTCTTGATTTTATTGAATCAAGCTGATTCAATCTACACCTCAAGGCCTTTCCATATAGGAGAATTGACCCCATTATAATTTTATTCTATTGAATAGTTGAGGACGGCCTTAAGACTAAAAGGGGCTGAAATTTTGTGCAATTGACCTCGAGGGAAATTGGTTTGGCTTCTAGGTGTAAAGCAACCCTAGTACTATGCACGTCTTGACAATTAAGGGCATGTTTACACCAAAAAACTTTGGGTTGGAGCCCAAAGAAATGAAGTGTTTTGATTAGAAGATAGGTACTTACCCAAAGCGAAGACCCAATCAAAACACTCCATTTTCTTTGTGCTCCAACCCAAAGTTTTTTGGGTGTAAACATGCCCTGAGTTACCTAATTTACTTCCTAATTTTTTGTCTCTAAAGCACCCCCACCAAAATACTGTACACTCACTCCAGTAATACCACTAATACGGTACATCCAATAAAATCATTTCCAACGTCCTTCTCAAGATTTTGAACAGCAGAAGGCCAATTATAAAGTTCCGTGTTGGGTGGCCCAAGGCCTTCTGACATGTCCAGCTTCCTCAGCCACGTACCGACCAACCCCTCAAACATCTACGAAAACTGCACTCAAAACCTAGATGACCGCATCTACCAGACTCCCCACATCTATCCAGGCCAAACACCACCTAGCCCTCTCTGCCTTCCTGCCAAGCTTCTCTTTCACCTCCTTTATTATTATATTG
The DNA here is from genome assembly GCA_951230915.1 of Antitrichia curtipendula. NCBI lineage: Eukaryota > Viridiplantae > Streptophyta > Bryopsida > Hypnales > Leucodontaceae > Antitrichia > Antitrichia curtipendula. Next base: position 17,725,702 of record OX579636.1, on the reverse strand, counting down.
TCCATCACTCTCACACGCCATTGCCGAATTCTTGCAGAGCTTGGTTATAAACTTCAGAGCTCACAGGGTTTTCTCTTGTGTGAGGGAGACCGCTGGCGGGCGTGGCAAGGGCCATTCATCAGGTGAGTGCGCAGGCTATGGAGATTGTTTTTTGGGCTTCTGAGGTGTCTGCTGGAGGAAATGGCGAGGGTTAGGGTTCGGCGGTTGTTCTCCGCACTGGAATCGGTTTGGGGGTTTGACAGTTGGAGCGTTGATCTGGGTTTCGATGTCTTGTTTTGTTTGTTTGTTCTTTGGGTGATGAGAATTTCCGTGAATTGCGGTGAGTGGGAGGACGTCTGTTCAATTGGTGGAGTTTTTTGCTTTGGGCGGAGCTAGGAAGTGTCATGTCGTGGTTTTCTGGCTTGATGCTGATCTTTCGATGTGCGTTGGATTTTGGGTGGCGACAGGCGGTCTGGGCGGCGATCGTCGCGTGGAGCACTGATTCTTGAGTTGGACGGTGATTGCGTCAGTTTGAGGTGTTTGTGTGCCGTAATTGGGGGAGTGGGCGGTTCTCTTTGGATGTGCGGAGGTATTTTTTGAGATTCTTAGATCTGGAGTCGGGCTCTGGGGTTTTGTTTCTATTCTGGGTTATAGAAAGTGTGGGAGGGAAACCCTAAGGGGAGTTTGGACTTTGGAGGAGTTAGGGTTACGAGTCAATTGGCGCACAATGTCTGCGGCAGTGATTCGGAAGCGGTCGCATTTTGAGGAGCAGCAGAGCTCGCCTCCGAGAAGCAAACGTTTGCGTCCCGCACTTAGTGGATCCCCTGTGCGGTCTCCGAATCACGCCGAAAGGGTTTCTTTTGCAAATGTAGCGGAGGTTGCAACGACGAGCCACTGTGACATTGGTCCAACCGAGACGGAGGGATGGGTGGAGCATTTGGTAAAAGAGATGCTGAATGCCAGGGACTTGAATGACGCTCATGTGCGGGGGAAGTTGGCGCTGGAAGCTGTTGAGAATGCGGTGGCCTCTCGATCTACCATTGCCATGGAGGAATTGCAGAAAGAGAATGCCGACTTGAAAGAGAAGATGCAGGTGATGCTTCGTGAAGGCCATATTCTCAAACGGGCAGTGGCGATCCAACACGAACGGCAGCAAGAACACGAGGGTCGGACCCGGGAGTTGCAACAGGCGAAGCAAGTGATTGGACAGTACCAGGAACAAGTGCGGTCCTTGGAATTGAACAATTACACTCTGAGGATGCACTTGCGCATGGCTCAAGATGCGAGCTCGATGCCTGGACGTTACCATCCAGATGTTTATTGATCAGGAACTCGTCTGATCTCATCATTCTAGAGGTATACCCGTTCCTTCGAAGCCATTTGCAACGAAGCGTCGTCAGCTAGGTTTCCGTTCATGGTAGCAGATTTTCAGATATGCCATGTAGGCGATTGGAGTTGAAGGCTAATGCTTTGCTGTCAACACAGTTGGGTTCATATTCATATGTTATTGATATGAGTTGTATCGCCTATGCAGACGGGTTACAGTACTAGGGTTGTATTTGGAGTAGGATAGTTGAGTGGAAGAGACAGACCTGCTCACAGGCTACAAACGTCATTGGATGGATGGACCTGGGTACATATGTCAAGTTGGATTGACTTACAACGAAATGACATCCGTAAGACATCGCGAAGGAGCTTCGAATCTGGTGGTTCTCCCCAGATCTCTTCTGCGGGGCTGCAGAACTGGAAAACAACACTTTCCAAGAAGCTAGTGCAGCTCATACTGCTGGTATATTGTAGCCATCCTTTTATAATTAGGTATTCAAAATTTCAAATGCTGAAACTTAAGACGTGATATTAGAAGTACACAGGAAGGAAGGGCAGTGTATTGAAGGGGTTTTGCCTTTCATTTTGGTCGAAACCTTTAATTTTTCCTTTCAAATTTGAAGCAAATCTTTCATGCATGAAAGGCAAGAATTATGGCAAACCTTCCTACACAGGCTATCGATACGGTTGTCAGAGTTGAATCCAACTTGTGCTTTGCCGTTCAAGCAAGTTAGAAGGTTCTTTGGGGATTTCAATTTAAGAGTTTTTTAAAGCTGAATCTCTCCTTTTGACTTGTGTAGGCGTGGCTTCCCAGGTCCTCTTGCTTCTGTGCAAATTTAGCCTTGTCGACTTTTCTCGAGTCCGCCCGCGTCCGTTGTACATGTAGTTGCTAATTCTATGCATGTATTTTGCTACCCTGTACAAGTCTTTTGATGCTCTGTCCATGCTGTCATAATTCATGTCTCCTCTTCCTCTTGCAGTAGAGTTGCAGTATTTCATTCTAAACCGGAGGATGCAGTGTTTTGTTTTCTTTTTTTTCTTGAAAAAGATGCAGTGTTTTGTTTTGTTTTTTTCTTGAAAAAGACGAACTGTTTTGTTTTGTTTTGTTCTTGAAAAAGATGCAGTGTTTCATTCTAAACCAGTAGCAGGTGATTACTGTTTTGCTTTTCACCATACTTTTTTCTTGGGAATGGCACTGAGACCTTTTGGATTGCTTGTGAGCTTGAAACTCTCCCACCATTACGAAAGTGAATTGCAAGCCACTGGCGCTGTGCTCAATTTTTCAGGACTAGAAGTGGGATACCGGTATGATCTCATTGGATTTGATCGAGAGCTATCTTCGATGTGATATCCAACTTAACCCAATTGGTTCTTTATGGAGCTTGAAGTCGCCCAAAAAATTAACTTTAGCAGGGTTAAAGCAACAGTCCTTGAAATGTTCACTATGGTAACTACACCTAAAATTGCACAAATAAGCAGTTAAGCATGATTCCCACGATTATATTGAAAAACTTTTAGTGGGGTTTGGCAGTCAGAATTCACTAGAAAGCATTTTCTTGGACATTGTATGAAAAATTTATGAATTTTCGAACTGTTGAAAATAGGGTTTAGGGCAACAAATTATAGACTCTCATGAATGGTAGCAAATTTTAGGCAAGAATCTAAATTGGGCACTTTTAGAAAGTGGTTGAAATTAAGTGTAGTTAAGGTGGGTACACCCAAAAGCGCCACAAATTGGGCTGTGAATAATTTGAAGCCTAACTAGTAAATAGTGAATACAAAAGAACAAATAGATCTGTAGAAAAGGGAGTAATGCACTATAAGTTTTCTGATTCTGACAAAAGTGAGACCATAGTAGGGGTACAAAGTTTTGTAAATAGAGTGCTTAAAATTGCTCATAGACAACATTAGAAAAAAGTGGTCACATTCTAAAGCTCCTCCTCCCAAGGTGTCAGATGTAAAGATGTGGAGGTCCAATCATGTTGTTAATATTTTTTTTAAATTGTAGGCTCATAAACCTAAAATTATATCTCCTCATGTTTTGTGAATCATATGAAATAACATGAGGATTTAATAACATGATCTCTAATCTCTAATCTCTAACATGTGTTGAAAACTATATGGAAATTTAATAACTAGAGCATATTTAGGTGTATCTCTGATCTCTAATAAGCTTATACTTGTTATCAATTGCTTGTGCTATTAAGTCCTCATATTCTCTAAGTTAAGAAGCCAGCCACATGTTCCAAAATGACCAATGCTTCCTTGCAGAACCCATAAAACGTGGAGGTGCAGTTTTCAAAATACCTTTACACCATTTTGGGGCCAATTCTAAGTTGTGCTTTAAGGCACGACACGATAATACCTTTACACCATTTGGGGGCCAATTCTAAGTTGTGCTTTAAGGCACAACACGATAATAGGAGTACCCACCTTACTTTATAACAAATAGTTCAAAATGCAAAGGTACAAGGTCTTTGCAAAAATTAAAAATAAAGTGGTCTCCACCAAGAGAGAATGACCATTGACTCAATTTTATTCAATTTTGACAAGAATATTAAAGATCAAAATAATCAATCTTTTTTTTATCAAAATAGTTATCAACAATATGTAATCGATTCATTACCTATATATTTTGCAGTAAAAACATGTATATAGGCATTCTATAATCACACATTCTATAGTCTTCAATCAAACTATATGAATCTTACTTGGAACATGTATACATAGAGAAGATTACATCTGACTAAAAAATAAATATGGTTGTACAGAAAAAATATGATACTTTAGCTTCATATAAACTATGATTCATGTCTTGCATTAACTCGTCATTCAATCTTGTTCATTAATTACCAATGATTTTCATCCATTTTATATTTAGGAGTTCTTTGATTGTGTGTGCACTTGATGTTGGAGGAAATTACGCCATTGAGTTATTATTAGCTATTCTACAAATGAAGATTTAAAAATATAGATGACAAAAGATGTTTTTTTAATGTGTTTTGGTGTACCTCTTTGTTCTTGATTTGAATTTTAGCAATGAAAATTATCTTTGGGGGATTTGAGCCCAATTAATGAAATGAGGCTAACAAAGTGTTGTTTCTACTCCAATTTGAAAAATTGAAAATCTATGAAAAATACAATTATTTGTTGCTATTTGAACTTTGGCCTGTAACCATTGTCTAATGGTTTTTTAATTACATAATGACATAGAAATTTGGTTTAAGCTGTAGTGAACTACACTATATTGTACACCTAGGTTTAAGTTTTCAGATTTTTCAAGCATATTTTATATTTCATTTTCATTTTCTTCACTAATTCTTTGAAAATTCATGATAATTTTCACAAAATACTCTAAAATATTTATGACTTATAGAAGGCATGTGCTTTCATCTTTGAATAATAAAATAAATTAATTATATTTTTAATTAATGGCAAAGAAGAGTATCAAAAAAAAAGGATATTGAGGACTAACTTATTACTCAATATCCTTTGCAATGGGCTTTGTCCTACATGGATTACAGAGTTTTTGTTTCCTTGGATTATTTAAATTTTCTGATGATATATTTTCAGCATCTACTATGACATGTATGCTAAAATCCTCGAAGTACACATCTTTCTAGTTGGATGGCATATTTAACTCCTTTTGGATTTTTGAAAGTCCATAATTCATACTAGTCACCGCGGGATCTATCTAAATCATTGGGAGATCTAAATTTTCATTGGGGGATCAATCCAAAACATTGGGAGATCTATACAAACATCGGGGGATCTCCCAATGTTTGTGTAGATCGTGCTTAGTCCAAAATTCATTGAATTGTCTAGAAGTACTTAAATACGCCATTTGGAAGAAACTTTGAAAAAAATCATAGATTTGAATTCAAATCCTATGACACCATGATTTGTCGTCTATTTCATCTATTTTTTGTTGTACAACTTCATTCAACAATGAAGGCAAGTGTCACTTAAAATTTATGCAAGAAAATAATACCAATAGTTTAAGTTCATTTCTTGAGTTCATTTGAATACAAATTCAAATATGTTTCAATCAATTGTTGGTCTTCTTTTTGTGTCTCCTCATTTGGGTCAAATTTTCAAAGTCAGTGTCTTTTTTATTTTAGACATGTTTGTGGAATAATTGACAACTAAAATGAATCCCTAGAGTCCCAAGAGTCCCTTGAGGAGACTCTTGAAGGTTCAGCAAATATGATCTCAATTTTTGGCAAAAAATTTTTAAACTAATTTTTAATATAGGAAAGGTGATTATCTTTCTAGGAATATAATTCTTATTTCAATTGGTGCCCAAGAGCAAAAATTATGCTATAGTAAACCCCAAATAAGCAAGGGTAAGCAACAAGAATTAATTGAAATTAAGAAAAAAATCTTTATAGATTATTTTTTGTGTGTGAAGAGATTTGATTCATTCCATTTGGATAAGTAATGTGAAAGTTATGAAGCTTCTTGTTTTGTGGTCAATCTTAGCAAATTCTTGAGAAAATAATGTATTGGATTTGTTTATGAATTTAATTTTCAACAATTTAAAAATAAAAATTTGCACATGGTTAAGTTTGTTTTCTAGAACAATCTCATTGTTGGAATTAGTATATTTCAATTCTATCTTAGAGCTATCAACAATTTATTTTTTCCTTCTATCTTGTAACTACACCAAAGATGATATTTAGTGTTTTTACCCCCCTACTAGCTACAACACTAAATCTGAACTTGTCCACAATTAGTGTTAGACTTGAATGTGCCGGCTGCAAACTTCAGAGCCTTGTAACTTTTGCAAAAATTCTTCAAATCAGGAAAATGAGATGTTTTTCGGCATCTACAAAAATTGTAGATGCCGAAAAACATCTCATTTTCTTGATTTGAAGATTTTTTGCAAAAGTTACAAGGCTCTGAAGTTTGCAGCTGCCTAGCCCTAATCGGTCCGATTCTGTCCGTGAACAGTGATATTCCGTCTGATATGACAACTTTGGTTCACATTTAGTGTTTGAATTGACATTTAATGTTACTTACTTTCATAGGGTAATTGGCTTTTAGTGTATGCCTTCGTATTTAGTGTACAAGACACTAAATATCATCTTTAGTGTACTTTGATTTGATAGTTTTTTAAAGAATGAAAATCATGGCTAAGACCAAGGGGGTGAGTTTCTTTTCCCAGACTCTCAACTCAATTCTTCAACATAAAAAAACTTAAATCACAGTTTGTAGTACAAAAATTTTAAATTAAGAAGATTAAAAGTCATATAGCCTAGTTAGGCTAGGAGCAAAAATATCCATTTTCTTCATTTTTAAAGCTTATATCTTGTCATCAATACGATCAAAGTTTTTGAAATTTCTTTTAAACATGATCATACTAGTCTAGTGTAAGACTCTACAGTTGAATATGCAAAATAAAAAAGTGCTTAAAAATTTGTTATTTGTATTGAAAAAGGCAATTTTGAGTGGTTTTTGACAAAAAAAAAATGGCTTTGGACGCTAGAGGTTAAATAAAATGTTTTGGCTCTTAGATTTTACTATGGAGAACTTTCAACCCTACTCAATGTTATGTATGACTTCTCCTGCAAACTTTAATGATCTAGTAGTCATTAAATTTTTCTTCCATATCATTTTTTTAGTCCACACTCTACCTTGATCATTTCTTAGGCATTGTGGAAGGACAAAATTAATAATAGTGAGGGAATGTGTGTTGGTTGTTGTAGTTTTCATTTTATTTGGAAGGTTGGGATAATTGAAATGACCTATTGTGATGTTGATAGTGATTTTATTTTCAATTTTTTTATAAAGTTGAGGCTCTTTATATTTTGGTGAAGTCCTAAAGTTGCCAAAAATATAAGACATAAAAGTATTTGCTCCACATATGTATTCAATATCCATATCTATTTTTGGTATTCAACATCTATATTTGTTTTTTGTATTCTTCTCCAAATATGTCTAAGAAAAATTTCTTGCGTTTATTTTGAAAGGGGTGGTGGTTAATTGCAATGGGTTACTTGACTCTTTTGGGTGGGTAGTGGAAGGACAAAAAATAATAACTAATGAATTCAATGTGCCTCCAAGTTTACTCAACCCCTTGAATTTTTCTTCATATACATGTAACAATTTGCAAGAAGCCTCCAATATTTTTTTTCTTTGCGTGTCCATGGTGTCAAAGAGGTTATTGGATCAATTTTAGGTGAAGTTTCTTTAGTAGTAATTTTATGTGTTTTCAATGAGGAGTCAAAACTTTTGTGATCGTATTGTACTGTAAGGTGGGCACCCCCAAGCACTATTGTGCTTAGTTACTACAAGAACGGAGCCCTCTGCAATGCAACAGCAACGTAACATGGTGAATAAAATTAAAAATTACTCTGAGGGGCGTTTTCGAGCAACTGAAGCTCTGCAATGTCTTTAGGGTTAAGCTCTGTGATGGAAGCAGTCACGCACACACTTAGACACACGGGCGATGAAAAAGGGATGAAAAATCGGGATAGAAAAAATGGGATGAAAACGTGACCATCTTCGTGACAAAGGGTCGTGACAAATAGCATGATAGTCTGTATTTAATATAATAGATTACTAAACTGGTGAAGTTTTTGTATTCTGTACTTAGCAAGTGAAAGAAAGTTCTAACACACCAAAGAACATGGCATTTAGATATTCTATGCAAAAGTTATCTCTTGTCAAAGTTTTTTTTGATAGATTTTTTAAAATAATTTCTTCCACATACGTGATTTTGGAAATGCACCTAAAGTGATGATTATGGTGATTTTGGGTAAGTGGTGCATTTTGGTTGTCTACCTTACAAGGCCAATGAAGGTGAATCGCCCTCCTCACTCATCCCTCCAAAGTCATTCTAGAGGTGCATGTAAAATAAAAGACCCCCTATTATGTGCTTGATTAATTTATCTTCAAAATCCATCCTAAACTCCTAGTTCATTTGGGGCCTCTAATTGCAAATATGAATTCAAAATCTGCAAATTTGATCATATGTGACAAATACAAAATTTCAACTTTTATCCTGGGGGACGAGCAAGAGGTTCAGTTCACCCCGGCGCTTACAAGTTGTGAAAGAATGGGAATAAGGTAGAGCCACCCATTCTTGATCAGTGACCCATACCCAATCTATAGGTCTAGTTATTTCCGACCACATTTTCTAAAGCTTGGAATGTTTTTTTTAAAACTATTCAAGGTTGGAACTAATAAGTTCATGACAAATGTCCTATAACAATGAGAAAGAAAGTAGAAAGTAATGAGTAAAAAACTAGTTCTTCAATGATCAGAATTGGAAGAGTCTAGATATTGGCTATAGATCCGATGGACTTTCTGCCTCCCAAAATTTGTAGTAATTTCAGTTCAAGCAATAAAATTTCCAAATTTTTGCAATCCCCGTCATTTATATCAATGCACCTTTGAAAATATTTGCTTTGCACTACCACAGATCATGTCCGCTAAAGTAGAAGGCTCGAGAATAGCTCGGGCATTAATCCTTTAACGACCAAGTCGATGACAGGTTACGAGAAAGTGTCAAACTGACGCAATTTCATTAGAGCAAGCCCCCCAAGCTACGGAGAGACGGTGACTGCTATTGATGAAAATCTGTCAGTTTGAGTAATCAGTCATTGACCTGGTCGTTAAAGGGTTAAGAACCGCCCACCTATAAAATGTACACAATTTGTACATGCAGTTTTTCCATAGCCTTCACTAATGTACAAACAATGTATATTTCAGGGGTGGACGATTTTGGAGCCCTATGCCAGTTCAACTTCAAATTTTCATAACTAATTTCAAAAAGCTCCCAAAAATATGAAATGACTTAGACTAGATGCCAAATCCACTTCTCTTTCAAGAAAAATTTACTGAAAAATATTTCAAGAAGTTTCACCTTCCCAAAATTCAATTTCAGCTCTTAGGTGGGCGATTTCTGGACCTGTTACCTTATATGGCTTAACCCTACACCGCCCAAAGGCTAACCATGTCAAAAAACAACCTTGCTTTTCAAGTATTATAAGTCTAAATGTGAGAGAGATATGAAAATCTCAACCGTATAATCTTCTAGTGTGCATGTTGTAGATGATATAAATCAAATTTGGGATCATTTGACCATATAGATTGATAGATTATAATGTTCTAGTGTTGAAAAAAGATGCTGAAATTTTCCTAAAAACACATTTGGAGGTGAAATTCGACTTTTAAACCTACTCAAATGAAAAAAATTTAGACTACAAAGTGATTCAAAACCAAAGAAAAAACACTTTGGTGGAAAATAAAATCATTCAATTGACTCATTGCGTTTGCAAAATTGTTTTGAAGTGTCAAAAAACAGTGAAAAAAGTAGCAAAAAAACACATCTATGGCTGAACCTACCTCTACTAAAATGCTTTTCAGTCAATCAAAAATTATTGAATTGATATGAAATTATTACCACAAGAACTAGACTAGTATGCGCAACTTTTACAACAAAAATGATTGAAAAGAACCCTTTTTTGAAGAAGTTATAAGCCGCCAAAGTTCACTATAATGCAAAAATGTCTGGATTTTGAACTTCGAATTGCTCCCAAGCATTCAAAACAATTTGGATAGATATGAAAAATTTACCAAAATAATTAGACTTTATGGGAAACAAAACCCAAGAAACTTTACTGAAAATTGACATTTGATGAAAAAGATATAAGCCCCCGAAGTTGCAGCCATCTCAATGCAGTGTGGTAAATTCAAATTGAACCTGCAAACTTTGAATGGCTTTCAAAAACTCAATACATCTTGGATAGATCTGAAAATTTTAACACAAAAATAGACTAGTATGCGCAACTTTACCAACAAGTTTTTATTGAATTTGGACATTGGATGCAAAAGTTACAGCACTCTGAAGTTGACTGCTGGACTGTGTGAGGACACTTTTGGTCCCCTTGGGCAGTGAGGGGTTAAGTTATCGGTTATGGGTGGCTGCACTTTATCTGCGAGCGGATTGAAACATTATAACATCGTGCCCGTTATTACAGCCACGTGTACAAATGTAAATGGTTGTGCATATCATGTACCATTCAATCATTTTACTGTGGGGGCACTCTTTGAAGGAGACAATGCTGACTTGAGGGAAGTGAAATGGCAATTGAAATGGCACATGGCAACTTCCAATTTCCCAGCTCTTGAGTGATTGGGGACACAAGATTTTACAGAGATTTTACGTCAACTAGAAGCCATGAATGAAGTCTTGTCATTCTGAACTACTGATGTTGTCACCTTATCGTAGACACATCTGAGATTTGTACTAAGGTTGGTGTGGCTCAAAAAGCAACACTTTAAGGACTGTTTGAACTATTGGGTGGTTTTCATATGCCCTAAAATATTTTCCCTTATTTTTCACTTTAAGGAAAATTGATGCGGAATCTAATACAAGTGGTTTCATATTTTTCAGAGCATTTATGAATTACTTATGAAATTTCAAAGAATTTTGCTATAGGCACCTATTTGTGATCCTAGGCCTTGCAAAACTCACTCATGTGCAATCTGAAAAAAGATATGGCTTGACCAAAAACAAAGACTGCAACATTCAAAAAGTAATACACAAGGTTCCTAAATGCGACCTTTACTAAACTTAAACAAATACTACACTGACTTTTTTAACATATGTTAGAAGGCAATTGGGCAATCAATTTTCATTATTTTAGAAAAATTAAATGGACACACCTTGGCTTTGAAATAGACTCTTCCTAGCTCTTATTCCATCCATTAACAACCCTTAATTATGCAACACTATGCACTAAGAGAGGTTGGCAATCCATTATAGAATCATTTACTCTCCATTTTAGAGCCCCCTACATGATTGTTTGAAGAAGAGGGTCGCATTTTGAGCGACCTACCTTAAGGTAGTCTGCTCTTAAAGTGCAAGACAATAAATCCATCCTGCAAAGTGGGACTAGCAGGGTGGGAATTTTATCTCGAGGGAAAACGCAAGAATTTTTTATTTTTTACACATGATTATTTTGCAAATTCTGAATTTATATTTGCAATTAGAGACCCCAAATTAATTAGGAGAAGTCTTGAACCTATCATACTTATGGCACAAAATAGAGGGCAAGATTTTACTTTTACCCCCAAGAATTTGCATTTTCACCTTGCTCGTCCCACTTTGTGAGACGGATTTATTGTCCTACTCTTAAAGCAACCATGTTCAAAATGCATCTCCTATCTAGGACTAATTGACATGTTCCTTAAATTATCTATTGCAACCATTGATGAGTTTGGTAGGCTTAGATGGTCACTTTAAGAGCATAGTTACTACCTTATCCAAATTATGACACCTACATGCATTTGGATCCAAAAGTGTCAGAAAATTCTAGATATTGATTACACAACATGTATATACTTAAAACATGAGTCAAAGTCTATAAGAACCTAATAGTGGTTGTTGATATGTTTGAAGACAATACTTTGAAAATTCATAATTTTATTTAGATGGTGTCCAAATGATGCACCACTTTCAATTGCCAATAAGATCTACTAAATTATGTTATATTTAATGGTAGGAAATATACTCAATTGTAACTAGTGACAATTATAGGTGTGCATACCTTAAGAGAATTCACATCCTTCCTCTCCAAATCTTAAGACACCCAACTTTGATTGACACTTGTATTTTTTATTATAAATGTGTGTTAATATTATTTAAAAAAAAAATCAAAGCTAAGATGTTGTTGGTCTTGCCATAAATTGCATTCAGGGATAGGAATTTTTTTTAAGATAAATAAAATCATTTCTCGTAAACTTCATTGGGCAATGTTGAATTTTATTGCATTGTTAGTAATGCTTTTAGTGATCAAATTAAGATAGAATCTAGTATTTTAGTGGTGTGTATGCTTATAATCAATATATTATATTGAGGTATAGTAACTTTAAAGAGTAAGGGTTATTTCTGTTGATGCACTCAATAACAACAACAAAAGTCTCATTATTAGTGTAATTGCAGAAAAGGATCTAGCAAGTTAAGTCAATATCAAAAGAGCTCTTGGCCTATGATTGTTGTTTACACATAACTTCTTTGCTTTTATCTAACACTATCTCAATACATGCAAATTTGAGTTGTTTCAATGCTTCAAAATTTTAGAATACTCACCAAAGAGACAACCCTCCGTGATCTATTGTTAAATCTCTTAACTATTGTGCACATGCATTAATTAACCCCTAAAAGTCCCATTGGTCCTATGGGGGCCAAAATGCAATTTCAGGTAGGCTCATACGGTCTCAATATTTATCATAATTTACTAAAACTTTATCTAAAGCTAGAAAAATACGTAATCTTTTTAAGAATATAATTTTTATTTCAATCAGTGCCCGGAAGCAAAAGTTATTGCACAAAAAGCCAAAAATAGAGGTCAACAGGCAACCTCAAAAAAATCACAGAAAGTCAAAAATATACTTAAATTTATTTTCTTCTTAATACATTATATCTTTTGTCTACATGTAAAACTTTTAGTTATTCAATTTGGACTACTGATGAGAAAGTTATGGGCGATCTTGTTTTTTGGGCAATCTAAAGACGTTCTTGGAAAAAAAAACTTTTTGTCCAACTTTGAATGCTAATAAGGTAAACTAGCCCATTACGTTCAAATGACCTATAGTGGACATCTTATGACCCCATGATGTTTTTTCAGACCACAACCAATATCTAACCTGACACCTATGGAGTGATTAGTGGTCTCATTAGGAACACCCAATTTTTCATTGTAAACCGTTGTAGGAAGTGATTTTTCATGGCATTCTACATTAGAAATTATTTTGACCACTTTAGGTGATTAAGATGAGCATATTGGATACATTTTTTGTTGGTTATGGGGCAGCCTATAGACCGTATTGGGAAGATCACTTCAAAAATACATAACTAATTCACACTGTCTGAAAAATATAATTCCAATTTCTCTCACTATTTCTCACACTTATCTTTGAGTGAGAAAAAATTTGAAAATTTTCAGCAATGGCACGAGGGCAGACTCAAAATTTTGACCACAATGGGTTGGTTTACCTTATCTTCCAATCCATATGGTCAAATTTGATGAAATTTTTACCACATGATCTTAGACAAGTGAAGTACAAGATCCTACAGTTAGATTCTTAAAAAAAAATGTTTTTTCTGCTTTCTTGGGTGAATGTACCCAAAATGGTAGTTTTAAGTGTTTTTTGATAGAAAAATGATCTTGAGACTTTAGAGGTTAAGGCTAATAGTTAAATATAACCATCTAGCATTATCAACCTTTATCCTTAACTTTTAAATGTCAGTACGGACGTTTGGTGTCGGATGGATGATAGGCAATCTTTCTAATAGCATAGAAGTCTCAATAGAAGTTCAATTATTCATCCTCATAATTTTGTTGTGAAAAGGGGAGGTCTTCTATAGTAGTTTGACTTCCAATGAATACTTTTACTATTTCTGAATGCTTTTACTATTTCTTAAGCCAATGATTCACATGGTAATAAAAAGGGATATTGATTTCCAAGGTCACACATTAGTCCTTTAACCCCTAAGGGTCCGTTGTCCGTTCGGGGGACAAATGAGAATTCGGGCATGTACCTACGAACAAACGCTATTGAAAGATTTTCTGAAAATTTTATAGGACGTGGACAATGAAAAGATGTACATGGGGATATAATTTTTTCCTTGTTTGGACCTTCTAGCAAGAAGTTATAGTGTGTTTTTTAGAAATTAGTGCTCGGGGGGCAGTGCGGGCAAGGCCTGTGACCAGTGAATGCCTGTTGACTATCAAGAGGGCAGTCATGACGGGCAAGAAGTCGGACTGTGAAGGCTACCTCTCCACATCCCGGTTGGTCTGACAGGTTGAGGATGGCCAGCCGATTAGAGAATTTCTCTAATGTATATGTCATTTTGAAGACCTCCTGGCCTTCCCACATTTTTTTCCATATGTTCCGTTGCTCCAAATCATCTGAAAATTCTACAGCACATAGCTAACATAATGTACTAAAGAAAAAAACGAAAAGCTCAAGTTCGTGTAAACCAAAATTTCTCCTGTACCACTGGTCAAAGCCAGCTGAAATTGCAGGGCAGCATCTAAAAAAACTTCTGCCCTAACTTTGAAAGCTCATAACTTTCAATCCGTACGGTCAAACTTGCTCAAATTTTTACCACATGATCACGAACAAGTGAACTTCAACATCCTATGGTTTGATTTTCGAAAATCTATTTTTTGGGGCTTACTTTGGTGAACGCAGCTGAAATCACAGTTTTCACTGCATTCTCACAGAAAATGAGCTTGGTCCTTTAGGGGTTAAAGGTTTGCATTCTCACAGAAAATGAGCTTGGTCCTTTAGGGGTTAAAGGTTAAAGGTCAACAAATCAATGTATGTACACATACCATATACAGTCCCATAAAATTCTTATTATGTATCTGAATATAATTTTCTATTCTTATACATGGAATATTATAACATGGAATATGATGGTACATTTAAATTTGACAAATTGTCATCTCTAAATATAAAGTACAAATATACAAGCAAAATATGAACTATTCTTTGAGTCTTTTTAAAGTTAAATAGACTCTTCTTTGCCAATCACAACTTATCACAAATGTGAAACTTTCTAGCATAGGTAGGGATTACGGTATGTGCTCAATATATGTTTGTTTGTATGTTTGTACACTACTTGAACAGATTGTAGGTATATTGTGCGATATTGCAAAGTCGTTTCGCACGCGCATAAAGTTGCCTTTCTGTGTGCGCCCATGAGCGTCAGATTTCGGATGAAAGCGATTCTGAAGCACACAGTGACTGAGCTTTCTCACGACCTTTGCATATTAAAACAATAGTCAAGATCATAAAAGCAAATTTTTTCACCTGAATCAAAAAGTTGCAACGCGAATCTCAAAGTTGAACGACAACAAAGTTCTTCAACCTCGATCTGCGAAACATATATGATTCTGAAATAAAAACAGCTTTATGCGGTCAGCTGTAGTGCCTATCTACTTGCCTTTAGCTGAGAAAGGGGATTCAGAAGCAAGAAGTGTAATGAATCTGGTCTTCACAAGCATTGATCATCTCTCACGTACTCGATCCCCTTGCCATACTCAACATTCAATTCATACTGGAGATGTAATCACTATCAATGTTCAGCAAGCACAGGAAACATTCTCAAGAATGGCTCTTCATTTAGAGTGACAGCATCTTTCATGTAATGAACACGGAGATACAATGAGTTCACAGAAGAGGAACAGATCACAGCGACAGGCTCTATTGTCAGACTATTCATCTCTGTATCCCAGGCACTTCGATCTCATCAGTATGGACCAGATGAACTGTGCACACATTAATCATTCTAATCTATGGCGACTCTCGCCCGAATAAAAATCTGTACATGTAGCGCAATTGAGATCATTCTTGCTACGAAATCCGAGCTAAGCTAAGATCGATGTATACACGGCGAAAATCTTTCGTCGTCATCTCCACATTCGAAGGTCGTAGCAGCTCCGCCATTGCCTCATCGCTCCACAAAATGATGTGCTTGTATATTTTACAGATGTAGTACAAATTTCACGACAATTGTTGCAACGCGACGACCTCGTAATCTTTGAGAGGCATATAAACAAGAGGGACGGCCACGGCCGCCCGGAGCGCACAATGCGAAGCCACGAGAGCGGCTCCTGAGCCAAGCAGTCTGATTCTCGCCACCCCCGCCGCTTGGTAGCACTGCGACACGAATGGATGCACCAATGTCCACATTGTGAGGCCGAAAAATCTCCCAGAAAAAATGCTCTAGAATGCTCTACTATGCTGCGAACTGCTGCAAACTGCTCTAACATCCACAGAAACTGTGAAACTGCAGTCACGCGAGCAGGGGAGGTAGAAGGAAACTACGAGAAGCGGTACTGTAGTGCGCAGAAAATTTGGGAAGGGAGTGTTTCAGGGGAAGGGTCGGGGTGAGTGATATAGGGGTCGAGGAAGGGAAGCCCTATTGCCGTGAGCCTTATCCTGAGCTGACGAGGATTGTGAGTGGGGTCCGCAATGACTCAGCTAGGCAGCAAAGGGAACGTCTGGGTTTTTTGTGCTCTCATGTATCGACCAAGTGTACCATCAGGAGAACTGATTAGGGGGCGTCAGAGTTGGGAGTTGAAAGGGGTTGATTCAACTTCTGGATTTCTATGAGAAACCCTACATTTTAACCCTTAAACGCTTCAATCCTTTTTCAAATTTTGGCACATTTTAGCTTGTATCTTTGTACAGAAATATCATCTATTAGTATTTCATGAAATTGGTCATTAAGGAAGGTTGTCTTTTCAACATTCAAGTATATTAGATGGGTGAGAAATTAGTTGGACAAAATAGTGTTTGCAGGCCTTCTCTTCATCATTTAGAATATGGACGTTGAAGGGCTTTAGGTTTAAGGTTAATCAACCATGTCACCACCAAAGAATGACAAATTTTAGGTTTTCTAAAAATATTGAAAGAAGCGTTGAAGCTTAAGAATCTTGAGCATTTTGAGGATCTATTTTTTGTTTTGCCTCTTCTTGTGTTGACTTTAAGATAGAAAATATAGGTCCACATACTATTCCCTCAAAACACCAACCACCAACCGTTTCAAAAAATAGTCTGGCTAGGCAAAATTTTAAAATTTTAAAATCCAATGATTTTCTATATAGATATGGATGTGGATGTATATACAAATATAAATACAGATATGGATTTTAACAAGGATGCAAATTATCTTGTATCCTTTGTTGAAAAATTAAGTTGATACCAATATTTGATTTTGAAAAGAAATAAAATAAAATTGGACTAAGGTGTTTGGCTTCAATTTTATTAAATTGAGGTCTTGACACATTGAGTGACTCAATACACCCCCACCATATGCATAAAGGACGTTGAAGTGACTTTTATAGATTTCTCTCATAAAATATCATGATTGTATGGTAATTAATTGCAAATATGTTTTGCTTCAAAACCCAGCTACAACGTCCACTATTAAATTCTAAAAAATTTATGTAATTTTAAGACTACTCATCCATTCAAGTGGACAAGGCTAGACTTCATCTAATCCTATAAAAATTCTCCCTCAAAGAAAGGCAACAATTGTTATTTACCACAAATTATTAAATTTGAAAAGTTTGAATTCATATTTGGAATCAAGGAACCCAAAATAGTCCCTTGAAATTATAGAATAAAAAATTAAACACTCTACAATAGGAACTTATTAGCACATTTATTACACATGGTGAAGAAACTAGAATTAATGCACCTTGGAGGTCATACAAGCCTAGACATGGTCAATCCATTTGGATTATTTGATCTTCTAAAATTAAAAAAAGACAAGAGAATACATTCATACACAGAGTATTTTGTTTTTAGTTTTGAAGAAATATGACAATTGCATCCACTAAAAATCATAGATTTCACAACAAAATGTTCTCCTCCACATTTATGATATCAATTTCATGTTATTTTTATTTTTATTATATTGTTATATATTACATATTATATTTTTATTTATTTTGTGATTTATGATTTTTTTATTTATACTTCTTTTTTTACCACCATAAGCATTTGGAGTTTTGGGGTTCTCTAGGGCGTTTGGGAGGACGCTAAACCCATCCTACGAAGTGAGACGAGTAAGGTGAACACGCAGGAATTTTATCCTGGGGAGGAAATGCACGAGTTTTTTTAATTTTTCACACATGAAAAAATATGCAAATTTTGACTTCATATTTGCAATCAAAGACCCCAAATTTATCAAGAGCCGACTACATCATACCCTAAATACAACACAAAATAAGGGGTAAGGTTTTACTTTTACCCCCCGAAGAACTTGTGTTTTTCACCCCTACTGGTCCCATGGATTTAAGGTAAGAGGCTCAAGAATAGTTCGGGTATTAAGAACCACCCACCTATAAAATGTACATGATTTGTATATGCTATTTTTTCATAGCCTTCACTAATGTACAAACAGTGTACATTTCAGGGGTAGATGATTTTGGAGCCCTCATAACATTCAAGAGCTGTGGGAACAGCTGCCTTCCCTCTCACGGAATGATGTGGAATATTCCACACCCAACATTAGCTAATAAGCCACGCATCAATAATGTCAGACTTCTGCTCAGTGCCAAGGTCATGACTGCACAATCGGGTTACTGGGGTGGTAGGAGGTAGAACAAAATATACAAACAAATAATTATAAAGATAGATGGTCTATCAGAACCCAAAGAATTCATAGAGTATTATACAAACGAAATCTTACCATTTGCCACAATAACTTATTTTGATTTCTCCAGGAAAGAGAAGCTCTTTATGTACATATGGGGTGCTAGGAGGTAGAACAACCCATGTGGGATATGTAATTTAGAGTTTGTAATTTCTCAACCGCTCATAGTTAAGTCTAAAGTAGGAATTGTGTTAAAATTATAATTTCAGACCTCATTTAGGCATAGTAAAATAACTTTTTCCAAAATAATTTGAACTAAAATAAGTTGTATAATCAAGTTAAATTTCATCTCCAAAAATCCGTTTGAGAATTTAATCTTCCAGTCAAAAGTTATAGACAAATTTCATAGAGGGGTTTGAAAGGATTTTTTTTTACATTTTCATACATCCTCTCTGAAATTTGTCCATAACTTTTGACTGGAAGATCTAAATCTAAAACGGATTTTTGTAAATGAAACTTAGCTTGATTCCCCAACTTTTTTCAGTTAAAATTATTTTGAAAAAAGATATTCCACTATGCCTAAATGAGGTCTGAAACTATAATTTTAACACAATTCCTACTTTAGACTTAACTATGAGCGGTTGAGAAATTACAAACTCTAAATTACATATCCCACATGGGTTGTTCTATCTCCTACCACCCCAAGTGTACATAATGAGCTTCTCTTTTCTGCAAACAAATCAAAATAAGTTGTTGGTGGCAAATGGTTGGAATTCAGTGGTATAATACTCAACGAAATCTTTTGGTTTTGACAGACC
Source organism: Antitrichia curtipendula (assembly GCA_951230915.1). NCBI lineage: Eukaryota > Viridiplantae > Streptophyta > Bryopsida > Hypnales > Leucodontaceae > Antitrichia > Antitrichia curtipendula. The sequence continues at coordinate 17,706,451 of OX579636.1, read as the reverse complement.
ATTTATCTTTATAATTATTTGTTTGTATATTTTGGCCTAAAATAAGCCAAAAAAATAGATCGCACCATAAATGTACTGCCATTGTCTCGGTCCTGAAGCTTACATTAATAATATGTGGATGCATTTCGTGGATGAAGACTTCAGAGAGGCAAAGGCAGCCTCTCTGAAGGCTCTTGAATGTTATGCTATGCCAGTTCAACTTCAAAATTTCATAACTAATTTCAAAAAGCTCCAAAAAATATGAAACGACTTAGGTCAGATGCCAAATCCACTTCTCTTTCAATGAAAGTTTACTGAAAAATATTTCAAGAAGTTCCGTCTTCCCAAAATCCAGTTTCAGCTCTTAAATGGGCAATTTCTGGACCTGTTACCTTTAGCATCCTGCGGGCGGGTTTGGCCATGGTGCCATGATTCAGGGAGGACACATCTTCATTGCTGAGTTGTGTGCACTCAATTGGTACGGTGGCCTTTTCTGACCGGAAATTGAATTATTTTCATCCCTTTTTCCAGCTTTGAGATTCACAACAGAGCTTTTTGCACACATGATCTCCCATGTTCTGTGAAACTGAATTCCATCTGGATCAGAACAACGGCCCTTTTTCAGTGCCACGGTCGGGACGGCCAGGGTGACCTGACCCCCCTCGCTCGTCCCCCTCCCCAAAGTCATTCCAAGGGTGCATGTAGAAAAAAAGGTCCCCGGCTATTTTGTGCTTGATTAATTTATCTACTGCACCTCTCCCAAGTACTTTGGGGCCTCTGATTTGCAATTATGAATTCGAAACTTGCAAATTTTTATCATGTGTGGCAAAATATATAATAAAAGACAAAATATATGACAAAATATATCATATTATACCATATTTAACTATTTTTGAACTTTTGAAAGTCCATAAATCATAATAGTCACCAGGAGGTCTCTCGATTGAGCATCAGGGGATCAATCCAAAACATTGGAAGATCTATATAAGCATCAGGGGATCTCCCAATGTTTGTACAGATCGGAAGATCCTCCAAAGCTTGAACAGATCATACTTAGTCCAAAATTCATAAATAGTCCATAAGTAGTTAAATATGTCATTAAATTAAAAAAATTCAGTGTTTTCCCTTGAGGACAAGTGAGGGGGTCAATTCACCTGAGCCGTCGGGATCAAGGCAAGGAGTTTTTTGTATTGGCTTTTAACTTAACTTAGAGCATTGCCACCTGTCCCTCCAAATTTGGCACAAATAGGGACTTAAGAGCTACGTAGTGCTCAAAATTGTGATTGGCAAGGTGATAGTAGCTGGTTCCTCCACTCATTTGTACCAACTTCATATGGTAGGAGGAGATACCTTATGTGAAGGTCAGATTCAACATAAATTAAGTCATTTTTGTTAAAAAAAAATGCCACTTGTCATCTTGTGAATGGTGTGAGGTGACATGGACCCTTGAGAATCTTAAGTGGAAATTCAATTTTGGCACTTGGGTGCTAAATCAAACCTTCAAATATGATATTCATTGCAAAGTGCATTCAATTGTTCACTCACAGGTTTGGAGCACCACTCAACAATTGTTCATGGAGATGGCTTCATCTATGGTTAGCTTAGAATTGCAGGCTTGGGAATGGATTTACAACACACTAATAAGACAGGACCACAATGACATGGGATGCCTTCAATTCATGCCCGGGAAGAAATGCTCAAGTACGGTACAATTTTGTGTAAAACATGATTTTTGAGAAGCCCACTCTGGAATTGGGCAATGGTGAGTTTGCAGTAGGGGACAAAATAAAGCATGGGTTGGACATTTTTTTATAGAAAAATGGTGGAGATGATTTTCATTTTTCATTTTTTGTGGGTTAGAACAATTGTTCATTTTTGGGACATCCCTCTACCACATACATATTTTCAATAATTGTACTATCTATCTATACCTTAAGATAGGTTGTTTGTTTTGTTTTGTTTTGTTTGATATGTTGAGATCTAACAAACCATGAGGCGTCCGGTGATACTCTTTGTACTACTCGAAAGCTCTTGATAACGAGGGGAGCACGGACTTTGTTTTGTGGCGTTTGGACAAATGATGTGAAAGTTATTGAATTTTAAAGTTTTTTATGAATTGGAAATTGATTTAAATTATTTTTTATTTTCATTGAACTGGCATGAAACGGGTCGAAACGGGTTGAAATGCTGTGAAAGTTATGGATTTTTTTAATTGAAAAATTGAATTAAATTATCTCTTACTTAAAAAAAATTCCATAACTTTTGTATTGCATGTCCAAATGCCCCAAAACAAACCCCTTGCACTCCTTTGTACATAAGGCCTTTTATTTGTAGTAAGAACACAACCTCTCATTCTATGAATGTAAAAGCTATTGAATTTCAATGGTTTTCTAAATTGAACATTTAGAAAATTATTTTTATTTTTATTTTACTAAAAATGCAACCTTTCACACTAAATTGTGAAAAATATTGAATCTCAAAGTTTTTTAAAATTAAAAATTAAAAAAATTATTTTACTTTAATTTTGGTTGTAGCAATAGCACAGGGTACACTAGTTACTAAATTTCAAAGTTTTTTATGAATTAAAAATTAGTTTAAATTCTCTTTTATTTTGAAAAAATAATAACTTTTGCATTGCATGTCCAAACACCACAAAAAAAAGTTTTTGCGCTCATTTGTGCATAAAGCCTTTTATTTGTGCCAATTTTATGGCATTTGAACCTATTGTTATAAAATGATAGAATTTCAAAGGTTTTTTTAATCAAAAAATTAGAAAATTGTTTTTACTTTTATTTTACCAAGAATGCAACCTTCCACACTACGTTGTGAAAAATATTGAATTTCAAAGTTTTTACATATTACAAATTACAAAATTATTTTACTTTAATTTTGGTTGTGGCAACAACATAGGGCACACTAACCTACTATTGTGTGAAAGTTATGGATTTTCTAAACTAAAAATGAAATAAATTATTTTTTATTTTGAAAAATCCATAATTTTCAGAAGACATGTCCAAAAGCCACAAAATAAAGCCCTTTCACTCTTTTGTGCATAAAGTTTTCTATTTGTTCTAAAAATACATAAATTGAATTTCAAAGTTTTTTAAAATAAAAAAATAAAAAAATAATTTTTACTTTTATTTTTATTGTGGTGTTTATTGAATTTATGGATTTTTTTATGGGCCCCGTTGGAAACGCTGACGCTCCCAACGGGGCGAACTGCGGCGCAGGGAGGGGAACGGGGAGATCGGGGAACGGGGGGAACGCCGGGGAGAGAGGAGAGAGAGGGTTGGGGTTGCAAGGGAATGCGGGAGGCGCAGGTGCGGGAGGGACGTAGCAGGAAACTGTTTCGAGGCGCAGGTGCGGGACTGTTCGAAACAAGGTTTGGGTATTAGAAAGACCTGTGCGATATTTCACGATTACAATTGAAAGCTATGAAAAGATCTCGTTGCCTGTCATAAGGGAACTCAATCTGCAAGTTACCACCCAAATTTAAGAGACGAAATGATTCATCGAGCCGTGTGTTCAGCAGAACCAACCAACCTAGCATAATGGGAATTCCTGCAACTTCTCAAGAAAAAATGAACACCCAATTTCAAAACCAGCAGACTACCTTCAAAGCAAATAACAACCTTAACCGCTTACCTTAACCGCTTTCAAATCCCGTAGCATTCTCCTACGCTTAAACCAAAACTAGAGCTTAAACAACATAACCGGGAGAGGCATATCAAATTCGATGCTCGATACACTTTTTTTCAAATAGGAGGCCCAGCTAGGTTTAATGTTGTTAATTGACAGAGTATCTCCACCACACACCTGTAAATCTCCATGACCCTCACCCCTGAAGGTGACCATAGGAGGTACTGGAGAGACTGCGATTTCAATACTAGAACCGGCCACTCCAGATCATCTAGTGCCTCCTTTAATGCTGCGGACTGCAAGCAATAATGTGCAATGCCTGAGGCGAGAATTAGAGGTGAATATGAAACTGATTTATTTGTCTATCACACTGTCCATAATCAATCATTATGACAAGCAAAGCATAAGATAATAAATCGCACTCAGAGAGTATGAACTGGCCAGATCAACTTCTCCTCCTTTTAACAAGAGTTCCTCACATGTGATTTAAACTAACCATCAAATTGTTCAGTTGCAAAGAACTTCGTCACCACATGGCCACGTGAAAAGATACCTTTACTGCAAAAGAGATTGGAATGCCTGCGTCGTCTTCAATGACGTAGTCAAGAGGGATGACGTCTGGGATACGTGTACGAATTTCTGCATACATGCACGAATCATTTGCGTCTACGAGCCTGCAGAATCCAACCATCTTAGTAAATGGTAGGACCTATAAATTGTATTCTTGACATTGCAAGCAGGTAAAAATTCAGCATGAATTGTAGTAATGTATAAAAAAATAGCTGAGCCTTGGGAAGAATACAATGCAGCGTCATATCCAAGAAACAAACAATTCGAGCAAATTTAACTGATATCTTACTTGAGTATCATCTGCATATCAGGACCCGATAGCATAGCTCAAGGGCAGTGGTACCAGAGGAGGAAGTGAAAGTATTGAGCGAATCGATCAAGAGGCCCAAACTAACTCCAAATTTTGGTCTTATTTCCGCCTGATAAACATACTCTCGGAACAGCTGCCATAACCCGCTGATAATTAGACACCGTCCATTCACGACTACGATTTCATCGTCACCCTGCTGTCAGGACTACTAATAAAACAAAGAAATACTAATCTGAGCGCATATGAGTAGAACATTACCAGACTCATAAGAAAATTATAAAAATACAAATAATCCTGGAGAATTGCAAATGTCGAGGTTTTCGACCATATCTGAAGCTAAGAACACGTAAAAAATTGAAAAGATAAAATACATATACCTTCTGCTCAAGGTGTTTGCTCTGAAAAAAGAAAAAGGAAAATTTCGAAGGTTGCAACATGCGATGCAGAAATAGTAGAGACTTTCTTACCTCCTTTCGGAAGTATACCCGCGCCTGCAGGCACCCTCGCTCTTCCACCGTAATCACTAATCCATGGTCCGACAGCTCGCAGATAGCATCCTACACACATGTAGCGCTTAATTATACATACCTAGAAGTTGAAACCAGACTAGAAGTGCGAAAAATATACACAAATCCTAATTAATATCTCAAAAAAGAAAGAGACATGGACGCAACAAGTACATGCTCCAGACGATATAGGGAACAATTCAAACTTCATACGAAAATGAAACCGAACAGTCATATCCAACAACACCCGCAGCATGCCTACGAGGATTCTCAATACTTATGACTCAATCAGTCGCTCACTTGTCCTGAACAGTTAATGTAAATTTTGTCAACAGCAACCTTTCATTGCGAGAACAACTTCCGTGCATAAAATTGTCTGCTAATCCGGAATCAATTCAAAGTAAGCGCACTTCTCTCTAAACTCGTACTTGAGATTTCCCGCTCAAACTGAATCAAAAGGATTCACTAAAATTCAAACTTCCAATCTCCTCCAAAAAACTAGAAACATCAAACAGAATAAAGAAAGAGTCGTAAAATGGCCAAAAAACGCGCAAGAAAGAAAGAACGGACCTGCTGCTTCTTCCAGCGCAAGCAGGTCAAGGCGTCCACCATGCCTTGACCTTGACCAAGCAGCGACCAAGCAGCGCACGTCCCAGGAGTCCGCAGCATCCATGACAAAGCGATTTCGACCTTAATCACAAGCTGGTGCGCTCTTTAATTAGATTTCTTCCGCAAGTCCAAGTCGGCGCCATAGCCACTTTCGATAAGCATCGCTTGGAATGAGTAAATGATCACCTTCCAAAAAATACGCAGAAATCTGTGTGAGGTCTGTGAATCAAAATAGAAACGAAAGAAGAGACGGGATGCAGCACTTCGGAACGGAGCGACGGGGGAACAAGCTTGTGCTTGACGCCACAGGCCAATGCCAAAGGTCTGTCTGCGAAGGAGGGAACTGTGAACCTTTCAAATGAGGGAGAGACTTTGGTTTGATAGTTTGGTTCTTTCTTCGTAGTAAGGCAGGATGACCGTCTTGTGGACCCTGCACATATTTAGACTGACTGTCTCAAAAAAAAATTGTTGCACTACCGTAGAACAGCAATTCATTTTTCAGTATAAAACACACATTACCCTATGGATTACATGTTTTGCGAGAATTTATGATGACACCTTGGACATTCATAGAATACGGTTTGCCCTCGTCCGCTGATCGTAACTGCACACAACGAAAACCAGTCAGTGAATGTTGCATTACAATAGAGAACTCGGTGTCAGTCAAAACAGTTGAAGGAACCAGGCGACACAATAGTTGAAACAAGCACTAAACGAATCTACACCACAACCACAACTTAACGAAGTGACGGTCAGGAAAGAATACGACATGAAAACATCAACGGCTTGCACAGTCAGTCGAATGGCAATTGAATAAAATTCTTGGACGTGATAATACCTGTTTCGTGTAGTACTCTAGGCTTGGATTCTTGCATTTAGGACACTCGTCATTGATTTAGTCAAGGAATTATCAGAGTTGATGTTGTACAACTGAAATTTGCAGTTTCCAGTCTCTAAACGAATCAAATTCCCTGCAAATTTAATGGAAGTATGGAACTGCCATTCCCAAAGTACACATATTGACTTACCACAGCTCGCTGTTGTATTTGATTAGTTTGTTTAGTTTCAGAAACATCCTCCTCGGGTTGAATGAGTAAATCCACACCTAAGTGCCGTATAAAGTCTTGCATGCCAAAAACGTGTTAACACAATTCGCAAATTGTAATCAGCTACATCACCAATGGCTCCAGGCATTCCGGAAACCTAATGTGTCGAGTTTCTTAGTGTATCCTTTGGCGATCAGGAGTTAGTGTTTCATGTATTCTAAGACTAAATTCGAGTGAAGACTTTTAGAATCACACTCGCATTAAATTATGATCGCGAACACGCCGAGATCAATCTAAAGGCCTTCCACACGAATTTTCAACCATCAAAACCATATTAATCTTGTAGAACAACAGTAAGTCAAAGACTAGGGGTTTAGGGTTTAAGTTCTACCTGTCACACTTCCACAACAATCATCATACATTATAAATGAAATTGCAAATTCAAGAAATATACGTGCAAAGGGACAGAGATATGGTATAAAAGAAATATATTCAAGAAATATATAGGTGTATTTTTATACCATATCTCTGTCCCTTGAAAATCTGTGTATCGTCACCCCGATCGAGAAAGCTGACGAGCTTAGTCCCACAAAATGGTAAAATGCACCACATTGAGAAATCGTAAAGAAGACACAAAATCTTCAAATGAAAGAGAAATTCGTCATCTACTGGCTACTGAACAATCAAACAGCAAGAAATTAAGGAAATTAATAAAAAGAAGCTAGGATCGAAACAAGAAGAGGAGTCCTTGAACGGAGCACTGGTTCTGGCAGAGCAGACAGGAAGCAAAGGAGGCGGAATCAAAGGCAAGCAGGGAGCCGCAAAGATTACAAAAGAGGCAATCCTGTTGCTCTTTGGTACCCGCCATAGCTGCTGCGCTTGCTGCAAAAATGTCTTTCTCTTCAAGTCCCCTTCGCCGTCTCGCACCTCTGTCTCCAAATTAGGGTTTATCCAGCTATCTTACCGGTTACAGTGCATCTCCACCAGTGTACAAGTAATGACAAATATCCATTATGCTTATCTCGTATACTAAGGCATTCGACATTCCGATGAGGTTAACTTCAGTGAAGAGTTTATGAAGTAAATTATAACGGGACCATTTATGGGTTGTTTTGCCTTTTTCATAGGCTTCTGTAGACCGTCAGATTTTTTGCTTATTTTTCAGAGAAAGATAATGGATGTGGCATCTAATACAAGTAGTTTCATAATTTTCCAAGCAATCTTGAATTAGTTATGATTTTTCAAAGTTTTTAGTCCTAGGCATCTATTTATGACAATAGTTTGGCAAAATCAGCACACATGCAAATTATAAAGGGAGATGGGGAAACCAAAAATAAGCATGGGGATTTGCGATAAGTAACAAGCAAGGGTCCTTAAAGCAACCATACTTGTATCCAATCAATTTTCAGATTTTGCATTCTCCAAATAAAGTAATTGGCTTGCAACTTCTTATTTAAATACATAAATGCCGACCTATCACTACATTTAAAAATCAATCCAGCCACATGTTTTAATCATCCACATTTAAACCTTAAAAAGATCTCTGACACACTTTAAGTTGCTCCCACTTTATCTTCAACCCATTAAAAGTTTGTTATATATCCATTTTAAGACCACTTGAGGTTCATTTTACACCTAATTATAAAGTCCATTTGAAGAAGATGGACACTTTTAGATACTTCCAACCATCATTGTGTAAGTTGAATGTTATTTTGAATTGGTAGTTTTCAAACAAGTAGAGTACAAGATTCTAAAGTTAGATTCTTAAAAAAAATAAATTATTTTGTTTTATTGGATGAATGTAGCAAAAACGGCAGTTTTCAATGATTTTGACAGAAAAATGGCCTTGGGACTTTAGAAGTTAATAAAATCTATTAATCTATATAAAAGATTTAATTTTCTTCAATACAATATATGATTTTGTAGGTGATTCTCTAGGGCCCACACGTCTTGTTTAAAATTAAAGTATTAAATCAAATTATTTTAAATTATTTTTTATTATATTGTGGCAACGACACAAGGCACATTAGTCTATACCTTAAGATAGGTTGTTTATTTTGTTTTGTTTGATACTTTGAGATCTAACAAATCGTGAGGTGTTTTTAATACCGCTTGAAAGCTCTTGGCAAGGAGGGGTGCACTGACTTTGTTTGAATTGTTTTGTGGCATTTAGACAAATGATGTGAAAGTTATTGAATTTCAAAAAAATTATGAATTCAGTGGTTAATTCAAATCATATTCTTTTTAGCAAAAAATCATAACTTTCACGTCACATGTCCAAACGCAACGAAACAAAGTTTATGCACTCCTTTGTGCATAAAGCTTTTTATTCATGCCAATTTTGTGGCATTTAGACCTATTGTGTGGAAGCTATGTATTTTTCTTTAATTAAAAAGTTGAATTAAATTAATTTTTATCTGAAAACAACCATAACTTTCACTTTGCATGTCCAATCACCATGAAACAAAGCCCTTGCACTCCTTTGTACATAAGGCCTTTTATTTATAGTAAAAGCACAACCTCTCACTCTATGAGTGTAAAAGCTATTGAATTTTAATGGTTTTCTAAATTAAAAAATTAGTAAATTATTACTTATATTTTACAAAGAATGCAATCTTTCAGACTACGTTGTGAAAAATATTGAATTTCAAATTTTTTATAAATTAAAAACTAAAAAATCTTTTTACTTTAATTTTGGTTGTGGCAACGACACAGGGCACACTAGTCATTAGCAAACTTTATCCAAAAATTGGCGAATCTTCATTTTCTTAGAAATATTTTTTCAATTTTGTTTAGGTTTCTCCTTGTTTTTTTAAGAGCATTGGTACCAAAATCAAGTTAGAATTTGACAAAAACTTATTAGAAACATTAGGAAAAATCTGGACTCCTTCAAAAGGCTGCTAATTGTTCATTTTCGTCCTCCCCGCGATGCACATACAAAAATAATAAAAAATAATAAAAACATAATAAATAGTTGATCTAACATATAGCTCACACAGCAATAGTGGTGCTATGTCAGTTTCCAAGAAAAAACAAAAAAATCATCATTTTTTTTCTAAGTGCATTGTTGCCATCCAAAACTCGCAATCTCTTTTGAGGCCTGATATTTTTCTAATGTTAAACATTGCTATATGCCATATTTAACTACTTTTGGACTTTGCAAAGTCCAAAATTGGTAAAGGGACATCTACGACAATTGTAGATTTTAACTTCTATAGATTTTATGAATCTAGAAATGATATAGATTTTGGACTAGGTGGTTTGAAAAATGTATAACAGGTTTAGATTTTAGATATCTATGACATTGGGGGATCTCACGATCGACAAAGTCCAAAATTCCCTTAAAAGTCCAAAAGTAGTTAAATATGGCATCTATAAACTAAAGCAAAGGAGGCATCATATTGATAGAAGCTACTTGTAAAGAAATTGAAGTTGGACTTTATTGAAAAAAAGTAAGTGAGTGTCGCCTAGAGATGAAGTCTCTGGAATAGAGAAGTTGCTTGTTTTATTTAATTTCAAGATAGGAAAAAATATGTACTACCATTCATTGAAGTTTATGTACATAGATGTATGACAGTCAATATTATAATTAGAGGTTATTTTTATTTATGAATAATTAATACCATCAATTTTTCCAAAACATTCCAAGTTTTAAATTGTTTAGACTTAAAACAATGACATCCTAACTTTGCTACTTTACTTCCATGTAGCACTATGTGTAAAGTTAAAGACATTCTACAACAACAAGGTTTTTATAAAAACTGATAGGATTAGTGTATATAGATTTAGAAAATTGAAAATTGAATCCTTAAGCCAACTGAATCTTTTGAGGGATAATTCACTAAAAAGCAATATGTAGATTTACTATTTGGCATGATTTTTTTATTTTTTTATTTTTTATATTTGAGTACTTCATCGGAGTGTTTACTAGTTAATTGCTGATTTTTGTTCCAATTCAATAGTTTTGTGAATATTTTACCTAGTTGGGAGTTCATTGTCTAAGTCCAATTTCATTTCAAGTAGGAGTTAGGATCACCATTTGTGGATGTCAATTCGGAATTTGATGCCTTGGTCATCTATTAAGTATCTTTCTATGTAGGAAATGTCTAGGGATTGATCCAAGTTAGAGTGTGTAGAAGGGTTGACTTGGTAGGATGAATGTTAGTAATAAAGTCTGTAATTCCAATTTGGGTAGTTATTGGTAGTCGGGTTGTCTCTTTCCCTTTTGGTAACCTCTAGCTTGTTTCCTATTAGGTTTGTTGTCCTTCTCATTTTTCTTTTACCCACTGTTGAGAGAGCGTCCAGTGTGAGTCCCAATCCCAAGTTGGTCGTGTAATTTCAATTTTATTTGTGTGTATTTGTGTCCAAGTTTGGAGATTTTCATGTGCGCTAATTGGTTGTGTGTCATGAAATGGAGATGATTTAAATCAAAATGGAAGCATCTGGAAGTTGAAGAGTTTGTGAATATCAAGAGATGATTTGAGGCAAAATGGAAGCTATGGGAATTGTAAAGATCAAGTTGGGAGTTACGAAGTGATGGAGTTTCTTATTTCTAATTAGAATGCTTAGTTGCAAGTGTGATCCTAGTTGAAGATCAGGAATTTAATGATGGTGAAAATTAACAATGATAGAATTTCAAGTGTTAGTTGAAGAGATTGAGATGAGAGAACAAATTGTGGAAGTCATTGTTAAACTGTAATGGTGATTTGTTCACCAAGTTGGATTAACATGATCTATGTCTTTAAATCAAATGGATGTGTTATGAATGTTGTGTATGTGCTTCATTGAGTTTGGAAATTAGAGTGAATGCTGGTTGTGAAGTAAATTCAACATTAATGAAATATGTTTACTTTTCTAATTGGATTGTGCGTCATGTGGAAATTTGTGTGTACCAAATTGGAAGTTTGAGTGCCGTTGTAGTAATATTTTTGGCTATAGAATTCCAAGTTGAATTATTGAATTTAAGTTGAGATATTTCACTTCGAGATGTAACCTACTAGCATTTGATTCCCTACTTGACCGTCTCCCTTGGAACGAACTTATTATACTAATAAGATAATTTTCTATTTGGTCATTATTCTTCTTCAACACAATATTAAATACAAATTAAATTAAATATTTGACAATAGATTATGATTTCAATATGACCTTAAATTTTTACTACATAATATTTTGAAAGTCTCAATAGTTATGCAATTAAATTATATAGGATAACAAACCTTTAAAAAACAAAAGATTTGCAATTTATTCCTTTATATTATTCTTTGTGAAGTTTTATTATAATTTTGAAATATTTTTCAAAAACATTGGAGACTTTTAATAAATCAATCTTGAGAAACCAATATGTAAGATAAATTTGAAAGGAACTATGATCTCTATAAAAAAATTACAAGACCACAAATAAAAATGTCATTGAAAAAAATGACTTCATTTAAATTCTATAGTTGCTATTATGTGAGCTTGGAATCATGAGAATATAAACAAAAGAGTCTATACTCTATGTTATAGATACCTATATTATACAAATCTTCAATAATTATAGGATACCTATGTAATAAATGCTTATATTATAGGTGTTCATTTTATTAGCACCTTCAATGGTTGTGGAGTATCTACTTAAACATATACTCAAGGCTCATAGGCTTACATTTCTATGGCCACATACTAACATCGTTGAAAACATAGTCACAAATTAGATATGTGGTCATCTTAAGTAGTAAATCATTCTAGTCTCTGTCACTTTCCATCCATTGTAAACCTTAAACATTAAGTTGGTGTTATGTCTTAGGCTATATATATCGCAAAATTTCAACAAGTATTTTGGCCTAGCAACAAACATATGTAGAATTTAAAGAAAAAGAAACATAATAATTTAGCCAAATTTTATTTCAATTTTATCTATTTTTTTGTAAAATGCCTAAAATTATAATTTAGCTATAAAAATATTATGAAAATTGAATTTGCCAAAGAGTTGGTACCCTTAATTAGTTTTTTGTTGAAAATTAAAAAAACTCCAAAATACTTTGAAGACCTTTCATAATGAGATTATCAAAAATTCCCTCCTACAAGGTACAAATTCTAAGAAAAAGGTGTGTAGAAGGAATTTTCATAATTCATTCAAAATTTTGATGAAAATTTGAAAGATCTCATAATACCATAACATCTACTGAAGACTATTTCCTTGGGATAATTCCCTCAAAAATAGTCTTCATCTTATACTAGTAAGCCTTGTGCCAATAATAATAAAAATAAAATAATTTTCTAATTTTTTAGTTTATAAAATCTTCAAAATTCAGTATCATTTTTTGTCTTGATTCAAAATACCACGAAACAAAGTCCGTCAGTAAAATGAAGTATTTTGGGATCCCTCAAAAAAACAATCTTCATCCTATATATTAAGCTTACACCATCATTAGAACTGCAAATAAGCTTGATGGCCCCGTTTGTCATCATTCACAAGCACGTGTTTTTTTTTTCATTTATTTTAGGCAATACATAAAACGATAATCATTAGAAGGATGAAGCTCTTTACATCCATGAAGATGGATGAAACTTGCAATATATGGATGAAATTTTATTTATTCATTCAAAACAATGTACATCCATCCAAAATAAAGTGATATTAACCCAGGATTTGGTAGCAAATTAGCGATTTCGTCCACTGAAAAGCAACAATATTTCACCAAATATTCCCTACTAAAAAAATCATTGGTTTTCAGCGCTCAAAAAACACCCTGTTCACAAGTGTATAAGAGTACTTGTAATTTTGACACGTGGAATACTTGTCGGCGGCACTCCACGTCAGCCAGTCGTCTCTCTCCTCACACTCAATAGTTTTAGGGCTAAATTTCATTTCAGCTCACACCCACCGATTGTTGAAGAATCACGACAGCGCTTGCGAATTGACTGCCATAATGGCGGATATGGAGATCGACGATCAACCTGTGGACTTGCCTCTGCTTGCTGCGGCGGCTTCAGAATTTTCGAACTACCCCGGCGAGATTTCCGATGCTGCGACTCAAAATTTCCTGTCCAAGTTCCCTCTTCCCATTCTCTTGAATGCTCTGGAGACGGGTCGGGAAGTCCCGGGCCTGGAACCTGCGGTGGTTACGTCCCTGGAGAGGATATTTCGAACGCCGTATGGAAGCCAGTTGTTGCCGCACACATTGCAGTACGCGAGCGCGGGACTGAAAGCGGACTCGCCTCTGGTTCGGAAATTGACTTGCGTGGCGATCGGGGATTTATTAGCTGCCGGGATCTCCGATGGAGGCGCGACGGTGCGCGCCCTGAAAAACTCGGAGTTGGCTGCGCCGTTGCTACTTGCGGTCGGCGATGGTGATGCGTCTGTGGCCAAAGCGGCGGTCGATGCGGTCGGAAAACTGGCCCGAAACCCTAATGGCTTGGATCTCATATTCAAGGGCGCGGGAACGGGAGTGTTGACGAACCTGGCCTCGCACTCTTCGGCGATTGTTCGAATTCGCGCCCTGGCTATGGCGGCGACGATTTTCGGTGTCTCTGAGGCTGCAGCTGCTGCGGTGCAAGGCTCCGGGATTTTTAACGTGTTGGCTAAGGAGCTCGATAACAGTGATGATATGCTTGCGCAGCTTAATGCGCTGGAGCTGCTTTGTGAACTGGCAGTGACTCCTCATGGAGCTAAGTTTCTTCTTGCAGGTAACCTGATTGGAAGATTAACATCGACTATCTCTAATTATTCGTTGGATTCACTGATACGGTCTCGAGCTATGACTGTAGCCGCTCGGCTTACTTCTTTGTACGACGAGTCTCCTGGTTCGCCCATGTCTGCATTGGAAGCAGCAAGTATTGTTAATGCTTTTGGCGATCTTTTGAAGCTTCTGGAAGAGACGGGAGATGCGACGGAGCACGAAAACGCTCTCGATGCTCTTTCTTTTATTGGGAAAACTGCTAAAGGTGCCGAGCTTCTTTTTAATCCTCAAACCTTGGTTGCACGATATGTAATGAATGCTGCCTTCGTGCATCGTGCCCTTGGCACTAAACTGGCTGGGATTCATGCCTTAGCTACGATAGCTGGTTCAGAACGAGAACCTAGTCGTGTGCTGTTAAGTGGAAGTGCTGAAGCGCAGCTGAAGGATATGATGTTCTCTGCTGCTGGAGAGAGATCATCCAGTCGTACGCTTGCTGGAATGTTTCTTGTTTTCTTCCAGCAGTCTCCTGAGGTAAGACTTGCAATGTATAGATTCACATCGCCTATGCTGGCTCGACTTTGGTGTGTACGTGAGCTTGTTGTATCTCGAGAATTGGTCGATTATCTTTTAGAACCTCGCTTGGAAACTAACAAAGAGGCAATGGAATGGCGGCATGTGTGCTGTGTGGCCATGACCACCGCACTGTCTGCCGCAATTGAGCGTGGACAAATTCCGGCGACGGAAACATTGAGCAGATTGGAAGAGTTTGTACGGAAGGGTCCTTTTCAAGGCAAAGAAGAGCAGAAAGCGGCGGTGCCAATATATGCAACTCAAGAGCGTATGTAGGCTCTGTCATTGAGAACTTTTTTTGTAGCTTACCTGATATGTAGATTTTGTAAAGATGAGATGAAGTGTATGGAAACTATAATCTAATAGAACTTTCAAGTGGGTTTCCTCTCTCCAAACTTGTATCCGACTTGCTCAGCTTTGTACGGTCTTTGGCTTCAACTGTTTATTGGTTGTTCAAGTGTTGTTATTGTTTATATTTGCCCGCAGAACTTTCGAAGGGTAATGCCATCGCAATATTCTTTTCATCTACTTATGTGCATGCTTCGACGAGCTTGGGCTAGGTCGTGGTTTGAATTGTTTAATGCAGTAGTATTTGTCGGTCTTCTCTTTCTCTCCTCTTCTCTCCTCTTCGTCAACGGCAAAATATTATGTCTATTTTTTTTTCCTCTTTTGTTGGTGATGATCTTTTATCTGTGGTAGGCTTCAATATTGGCGTGACCAGAACAGTTGGTGATCTCGACCTCAAGCGTATTGAGGTGTTTTAGGGAACAATTTCATTCTAGATTTGGAGGAACTCAACGGTTCACACTCTGCATGGGGCAGGTGTGATCCAAAAGTCACGATCAGGAGGAAGAGTTTCACAAGCTTCAATGAAATGTTCAACCATCGCAAGCTTTTTTCGTTCGCCTATTATTAAGATATTCTGTACTTGGCGTCAACTCTCCATATTCTTGCATGAGAAGCTATATTTTGTATCCCGTTTGCCACTCACAAGAATCTGGACACCTGACGCTGATAACAGTTGTAACTTTACTTGGAGTTCGGAGATGGAATCTCACTGCCCCCGATCATTTTGTACTCTGCGAATCAACTTTGAGTGGGTGAACATGGCTTTGATTAGGAGTCTGTTTGCGCAGTGTGTGGAATTCGGAGTCTATTGCGTCCGATTGGGGACTTCTGGAATTCGAATTTTTGGACATTTGGAACGTTTAGGATTTCCACTAATCACATGAAGCTCTTGAGACGTGTTGCGTTGTGAAGGCGATCAAAAGCACCGACGCAACAAACAATTTCGTGGAATAATGCGAGGAGGTAATTTTTTCTCCTTATCAACTAGCAGCATCTGAATTTCATTTCATCTTTAGCATCGCATTCTTTTCAGTAGTTTTTGGTTATTGCTGGAGTTTCTGAGGAAATGCCTTGGTTGCTGAATAGTGGGAACGAGTTTGGTATTTTCTCGAAGTCTGTTCGGATCTCGCTTATATCTTTATGATAGGATTGTTTCTGTTTTTTGTTTAACTGTCTTTCCAGTGATATTCTCCCTGTCTAAGCTAGTGTTACCCTGTTTTATTCTAAGATGCATTTCCTAATTGTGTCACGATTTCGACTTCATCCCTAATTTAGGGTGCTTCAAGGGATTGACTTGTGATTTTGCATTTGAACGTCAACAGGTTGGATGCTCCAGCTAAGTACACTTTTGAAAAGCCTGGAGCTCTACGAGTATAGAGCTTCTCTCGGTTGACTGAGAACAATTATGTTCAACTGGGAAATTTTGGATCTCAGTTGCGTGTCAAAACTTCCGTCTGGCTTTCAGGCGACTACTATTACTCTTGAAGGTAATGTAATCTATCTACATATGTATCAAAGAGAATACGCACTTGTGCGGCTTGTTACTGTATTGATGTCTTTCATGTGACCTATTTTCCCTTGCGAAGGCAAATTGTGCGTGTGGCAGTAGGTGCCCTCATTATTTTAGGAAGATTTGCATTTCTGATGACTTACATCCAATCGTGGATTACTCACATGTTCTACAATAATGCTTGTCGTTGCACCCTCGTTCTAGTTGAATTTCCCACAAAGAGTAAATTTGAGTGGCATCTTAGGTAACAATGACCTGGACAGCTGGTTTGATGATGAGCACCGTGTCTCACCAGTGAACGATGCCTAGCATGGATGTTACGAAGGAGTCGCTCACTCAGACTCTGTCTACTGCTAGCTCAACGGTAAGTCCTAAAATACTC
Organism: Antitrichia curtipendula; assembly: GCA_951230915.1. Classification (NCBI taxonomy): domain Eukaryota; kingdom Viridiplantae; phylum Streptophyta; class Bryopsida; order Hypnales; family Leucodontaceae; genus Antitrichia; species Antitrichia curtipendula. The sequence goes on along the minus strand of OX579636.1, from coordinate 17,689,318 downwards.
GATAGTAACCTTTTACCTTTCACCTTTCGATAGTAACAGAATTTACAGAATGTTGATCAGAGATATGTACATTTGCAGGAGGATGTCAGCAATAAGACAACAGCACTTGACAGAGAGAGATTTGAAATAGCATGCTTACGTCAAGACATTATTGACGAGTATGAACAGAAAAGCAGAGAGCTTTTGGATTATCTCTTCAAAATGGAAAACGAGTTTAAACATCAGCAACGAGAATATGAACAGCGAGAGGCCATTTTGCGACAGGAAAACAAGGTTCTCAAGGATGATCTGAGCCGTGGGTCTAAGGTGGCGAAACGGATCTTGTTGTCAAAGTCCCGGAAGTATCAATTTGGGAGTCGAGAAATCGAAAGCGCACTTGACGTTTTGAAGGACGAGACGAGGCAGCATGAGTGGAATTATCGAATGGAGCATAAAAGGGTTGAGGTTAGCCAATGTTGCAATCATCTATCGTTTACAACAATGTAATAGCCTAGTTGTTTCTGATCAAGTTCACACTTACAATGGGAGCTGTACCCTCATTTTCTTCCTCGACATAGCTCTAGATTATTGCAGTGTAACACTTACAATGGGTTTCTCGAGATTGAAGAGTATTTATAACGCACATATTGTGTAAGTCAAGATTGTATGCGTCGAAATGGTATCTACTTGCTGAAAGCGAAGTAAATATTGATTCATAATGGAGTCTTCCTTCAAGTCATTCAACGAAAAAGTAATGCTGAATCTAATGAATAGTACTATGAATAGGTGTTGGCAAACCTTTTTGGGGTGGTTCAATCACAAATTTGAAATAGCGTTATGGATTACTCTACTACAGATCCAAATTTTGCATGTCTTATTTAAGTGCATAGCTAACAAAATTAACCGAACTGATTCATATTCAACCAGGAGTTGAAAGCTTTTGTAGATGAATTGCAGCTGGATCTTCAAAGAGCCGAGGAGATTGCACTACAACGGAAGAGACGGATGGAGCAATCCAAGCAACGAATGGAGCTTGAGAACCAAGAGCTTCGGCGCAAAGCTGCTCTTGGTTGGATGCTGGGTTGCCTATCCGGTATGCAAAATTTATTGTTACATGATGAAGCAAAGCCAATTGTAGAATAGCATACTTGATCATTGATGATGAAAAGTGAATGGGTTACAAAGTGGGTCATCTCTGAGATTTATATTTCATCTCATAGTCAATAGTTAAACAACAAACAGTGACACTATGAGAGACTCTGTACTTTTCATAGTGCAGCTTCAAAGCTATGAGAGGCTTTGAATCTTATTTCATAGTGTAGGGCCACGATGATAGTAGTTAATTTCATGTCAGGGACTAAGATCCAGTATTACATGGTTTCAGTAGCAGCAAACTGTGTATATAGAATTCACTCAAAACTTTCTCACTTCACTTGAGATATAGTTTGTGCTGGTGCGAGTGGCCTCCTCTCCTTGGGCCCAAAGCCAACAAATGTAGATGAGGATGTTTGGTACTCGTATAATATATTCAAACAGTTGGCGCATTAGACTGAGGCTAGGTGGTTGTAGAGATGTACGTGAGGATCGACCCAAAAGTTGGTGGGGCTGGCATTATGAAGTTGGTGAGGAAAGTGCAACGAGAGCTTGAATCTGGAAGCAGTGACTTCAATGGAGGAGACTCACCCCCTGTGCTACAGTACGAGGCCTTGCAAAGAGAGATTCACCGTCTAATTGGAAGTTCTGGTACCAGGCCCTTGCGAAATGCTGCTGCAGAGCCTGGCTATGCATCGAAAGAAAGTGTATCAAGGGGTGCACTGAAACCATGTAATACTGGAGATGAGCAGGAAGAATCTCCAAGGCGTAGGCGGAAGCAGTGGCAGAAATATGACCCAGATGCTATGAAAGCAGAAGATCTTAAGAAACCAGCTACATTTCCAGCTTTAATCTTGTAAGCATCTGATATGTCAACGCATTCTGAATGTCATTTGGAGTCATTAAGGGTATTTCATGTCCGTGCTTGGTCAAACTTCATTAGATTTCTACATTAAAACATTCATTTCAAAAATTTGATATTTCACTTGTCAAATGTAATATGTCTGAAATTTAATCTCATTTTTTCATAATTAAAAAATTAAATTAAAATTTATATGATTTTTTAAAGGAATGTTTTTGTAAGAATCATAGTAATCACAGAAATGTTTAAAATAGTATGAAATTCTTGAGAAAAATAGAAATAATAGTGACAAACATCACATGGTGTGATTGATGTACTCCTTGAGCTCACACCGAGAGAAATTTGATAAGGAAAAGTGGTGTATTTTGAGCTTGTGAAGATAGCAAAGTGTCACAAAAAAGTAAAAAATAAATTTTTAATTTTTGTGACACTTTATTATTTTTATTGTTTCTATTGTTTGAAATTGTAATTTTCTTTGTTTAGCTTCAAAACATTTAAAATCAAGAACCATGTGAAAATTCAGTTTTTGACTTTCAAAATGCTTGTAATGTTCTTTTAAGGGTTTAAAGAATTCCATAGTTATTCAGTTTTGCATTCGAGACTCTTAGTTACATGTACTTATTGGAGTATCACCTGAGAAAATTCCTTGTTGAATTTTGATCAGTGTTGATCTGAATCTGTAAACTTTCATTTTGATAAATGCATAGGTTGTAAAGCTTTTGTGCAAGGTTGTGAGTGTGCAGTGAGAATGTTCATGAGGATAAGTCTCGGAAAGGAAGTTATCGGAATCTCTGGGCTGAAACACACTGCGTGGATGATGGAACGGTTGCTACGCGTGAATGCCTGAAAGCAGAAACTATTGGAATGTTGAAAGGACTGGAGAAGAGCATGAATTTCTTGTTGTCAAAAGATAAGCGACGACTAGAGTGTTGATAATAAGTAACTTGTGATGGTTTTCGGAAATTGTTGGCTGTCATGAAACCAGAGAAGGGATTTAAGTAATCACCGGAAAACAAGTTACTTGTGATATTATATGGACATTGCAAAGTATACTTGTAAGCGTCCAATCGCACTTTGTTCTTTTCATTAAATTAAATTAGAATATATTACGTTCTCATTTTGGGCTGATTATTTGGCATTAGCGATAAATTTTGGAATGTCATTACAGGATTTCAAAACCGTTGTGTTCAAATTACAGGAATTCAAAACCAATGGAACTATCTTTGGTAAAGTTCGTAGTCGATGCAAGAGACATGAATGTCCCAACCATAATTGTTACGGTCTTTGTCCATCCTGCTTGTGCATTCGAACAAACTTTTGCAATTTGCGGAACAATTTCAGATTTAGAGGAGCTGGACGGATCGCATTCTCCATGCGATCCAAAAGTGAGTATCAAGAGGGAGATTTTCACAAGCTTCAATCAAATGTTCAACCCTGAACTGAAACTGAAACTGAGGTCAAAGAAATAAAGGTAACTAATGCTGAAGAGAAAGCAAGGGCTCTTCGTTGCACGTCCCGTCAATTAGAACTGTAAGCCGATCTCATTGCCAGAGACTTGCGACGCTGCAGATCTCATATTCATGCAACGGTAACGTAAACCCCACTCCTAACCAGAAAAGAGTTCCATTATGATACATCAGCACTATGAACCACAAGCACAGTTGATCGAATAAACGGGACTGAACAACCTCCAAGTAAGACACGGGAATCTCCTAACGCCCGGAGAAAACGCAAACAACAGTTCACAATCGCCACAACTAAAATATCCTGATCTACAGATTTACAGAAATTTATTTTCAAGAGAATACGATTTACAACCCTAATTATTCTCCCCTTCGAAAACACAACTACCATTTACACAAGCATCACCGCAATACACAATCAACCACACTATCCTGAGCAGATGGTGGTGTGCACTAACACCGGAAAAAAACAAACTAGACAGTGCCCTAACTCAATCCCCTACAACATTTGACCCTGCCGCTCGAGTGCATATACCACATCCAGATTAGCCAAACGTAAAATCATTTGACACATTAGTATCTTCGCATCAGATAGAAGGAGAACGTTGTAAGGAAGTGAGCATCTATTAAACACGATTCAAAACCCTAATCATTCTAGGATTCAAAACACAAAAACACCATTTCAACAGAAACCACCAAACACACAACCAGACTTGATAAGCTTTCGAGGAAATGGTGGTGTTCAATAACACCGGAAAAAATAAGTAACTCAGGCCGTGCCCTAACTCCTCAGCCTCCAAAGCCGTACAACGTTCTCCCCTGCCTCTTGAGCGCATACACCACATCCATGGCCGTCACCGTCTTCCGCCGCGCGTGCTCCGTGTATGTCACCGCATCGCGAATCACATTCTCCAAAAAGATCTTCAACACTCCGCGCGTCTCCTCATATATGAGCCCACTGATGCGCTTCACTCCACCACGACGGGCCAGGCGCCGGATGGCGGGCTTGGTGATGCCCTGGATGTTGTCACGCAACACTTTCCGGTGGCGCTTGGCGCCGCCCTTGCCCAAGCCCTTACCACCCTTGCCGCGGCCCGACATAGCTCTGCTGCGAGGATGGAATGAAGGAAGCGGCGGAAATGTAAGCAAAGGATCGAGAGCACAAACAAGGGCAACGATGAAGGCAGAATGGAAAGAGAGAGTGAGATGGAAGAGCGGGAGGAGGGACGGCTTATATGGGGCTTCGGAATGGGTGGCCTCGGTGGTGGCGGGGAACTTGAGATTTGAATTTGAGTTTGAATCAGCACAAAGTGGGCACTACCAAAATGCGCCACGGCCCCTGAACCATCATCGCTGTCATTGCCATCATCATTGTGCGTACATCTCAAAAAAATCTGTATGTACCTATGTGGAAGAAACAATTTTAGAACCTCTATCAAAACTTTTGACCCTTCATAACTTTTGCACATCCAAATGTTGTGATCGTTGTTGCATTGAAACCTCCTTTCACTTGTCAACAAGAACATATGTAAATTTGAACAATTTATTAATAGTAACTAGGTGCAATGGCAAAAAGTGACATTTTCAAAATAAAAATAAATTATAGTATAGAACATTATTGTACCAAGGAAATTTCTATTGTCACTCTACATTTAGAAATGTAGACACAAATTCTCCACTTCAAACTTCACTAAAATACTTATTTTAAAAGGAAGGGAAAGGGGGGGAGGGGGGGGAGTGTGTGTGTGTTCTAAGTGGAGTAGAACTATAGTTCAGAAGCCTCATTTTTTAAGTTTTGTTCAAAAGCAAAAGAAATTGTTTTGAATGTCAAAATCAAGAAATACATTGGATAGTGTACCATTTTTTTTAATACACTACCCGATATTAAATTTAAAATGAAATAAAATATTGATATCTTGAATTTAATTCTATGATGTGGATATAGTATCAATGAAGTGACACACAAGAAATGAGATGAAAATCATCCATTTTTCAACATGCATAAAGTCTTGTTGACCATCTAAAGGATACAAAACATCTTTAGCATCCTTCCAAAGTTAACTTGGAAAATACACATGTTGATGACCTAGGTAGCCATTCAAAAATGGTTTAATTTTTGAACCAATAGATGATTCTTTATTTTTTCAATGATTTGGAAAATCATCCTTCAGAAACTTTTTGGTCATTATATGATCAAAGTATCTATGTCAATATATGATTAAAGTATCTAATTAAAAGCCTCCAAATAAATGATTCAACATAGTTCCATTATTATATTGAATTTTTTTGGAAGGTCTTGTTGGTAATCAAAGGGGATTTTTGATTCACTCATAATGCATTTTTAGACACTATATGAATAAACTATTAATTTTTAAAGTGTTAAAAATAGATTTTTCTAAAACTAATCCTAGACTCTCATAAATAGTAGAAGTACATTTTAGCAAGAAATTGTAAAGGTTAGTTTTAGAAACAGGTTAAAATTAGATGTTAATTTAAGAGAATTTTTAGGAGTTTATTGTGGAGTGAAGCTTAATTAACTCCTAAAAGCATCCCCATGGTTGGCTTACCAAATAGGGGCACAAAGTAGGGCTTGGGAGTGCCCTTAATGCCGCTAGCGCGTGTGGTAGATGTTTGCCCCATTGCAAAATGCTACAAGACAAACACCAAGAGGGACAAATATGGCGACCAATAAATCTTGTTTGCTACATCATTAACGTCACCCACTCAAGTCCTCTACACCTCCTTGGCATGTCAAGTGGCACCTTGAAATGAGAGTAAAAAAGCAAGTCAAATAACTCAAGACTCAACATTTGTCCAAATGCTCTTTAAATTTTAAAGTGTCCAGTCTGTTTTTTAAGGTTTGCATCCATGCCATGAGGTAGTCTATTGGCCTAGCTCACCATTTCTCTGAGTCAATCCCCCTTGGCAAGTTGGGGTGGAGATGCTCTAAGAGTATTGTCACAATGGCTTTGTACTCTCATCTGGCTTAGCAAGAGAGCATCTTGGAGTTTGAAAATGTCCCACCATAGACTCACCAATGGCATGTGTTTTTCCAACCAAGCCAAAATGGAGCTCTTATATGGAGCATCCAAGGTCCATTCAAAAATCAATGAGCCTACAATCCGGCAAATTGTTGCCTAGTCTCAAATTATTTTAGTTTATCATAGAACACTAGTGGGAATGTCATGTTAATTTCCCGGGCAATTCTAAGCCGTAATTTGGGTTTCTTGCTTGATTACATAATTTAGCTTGTGCAATTGTGCATTTTACATTTTTCATCCAACCACATTTTGTTCATCCCTCTGGTTCATATTGGACAATGCATTAGAATGAAAAGGCTATTTCAAAGCTATTCCCCAAACTGTGAACCAACACAATTTTGGCCTAAATATAATATAATTATAAATTATAGAAATAATAATTTAAAATCATTCAGTTTTATTTAAATTTTAATTGATTAATACTATTTTATGTGGTAGTATTCATGCCATGTCAGATCTTTGATATGGATAAGTTCCCATTCATTTGAACATAAAGAATTTTTTCCAAGTTAAAAAAAAATTCAATGATTTCATTAAAATTGTCCCATACAATTCAAGCCTTGTAGTTTGCTAATCTTTTTAATTAATTTGTTTATTTATTTATTTTTTGAAGGTTTTGACCAACATTCCCCATTGTCTAGGAACTCGCAGCCCTCCTCGGGGCTCATTCTTCTTCTTATGTAGCTCATCATCACGGGGTTCATGAAAAAGAGCACCTCCTTGTCAGGCATCAAGTTGTCCCTCTTTTACAAAATCCCCTCCTCATTGAGCATTGCGTTATATGTGATCATAATCTTCACCACAACCTCCTCACAATTCTCTGTAAGGTAAGAGGTCCATAAAGCGACCATCTAAGAGCTGAAACCTGAATTTGGGGAGGTGAAACTTCTTAAAATATTTTCCAGTAAATTTTCCTTCAAAGAAAAGTAGAATTGACATCTAACCCAAGTCGTTTCATATTTTTTGGAGCTTTGTGGAATTAGTTATGAAATTTTGAAGTTGAAATGGCAAGGGCTCTAAAATCGCCTACCTCTTCAAATGTACAATGTCTATACATTGCTGGTACAACAAAAAAGTAACATGTATAAACAGCTTACATTTGAGGAGGTGGGCGATTTTAGAGCTTGAGCCTCGGCTTGAGCACTTTTAGAACATGTTACCTTATAGCAAGGTTCTGAATTCATAGTGGTCCAATCAACGTATTTTTAGATGGTTTAACCCCTAAGGGACCAACATGCATTTTTTGGTAGTATAGAAATTGTGGGCAGGTTCCTGTGATTGGAATTTTGCATATTTGGGGATGAAATTTTAATGGAAGGTAGGGACAAGGAATATCTTTCATATGCACTAAATTTCATGACATTTGGAAACACGAATCAAAAGTTTTGGCCTAAAATGTTGGTTTTTTTCTCGAGCAAGTAATTTGGGCAGATTAAAAAAATCAATTTTTTCAAAAACAAAAAATTTGAAATTGGTTTCTTAGAGTTATATCTACTTGAAAAGCTTTGAATCATTCAATTTTGACCAACAAGTCAAAAGTTATGAGAAGTTATAGTTTGCGGGCAGTTATGGATTTTTTACTCTATGATAAACTTTGAAATCCTTTATTATACTCAATTTTCAATATTTTTTGAAATAAAATAAAACCGTAGGATGTAGATTGTTTATATCATCATTGCAACCATTGGGATTGGCATTTTTCAGTTCCAAAATTAAATTCTTAACAATTTTGTATTTTGAATCATTCTCTACTTCTTTCTACTTACTATTTTTTCCTATATGTTGTACAATTCCAAATGACGTAAAAAAATTTAAGCATGTATCCAACTTGTCTAGGAAAAATAATCCATAAAAGTACCACCATTTTAGACATTTTTTCATAGAGAAGTGAGCTTGTGAAGTGCAGCTGCCCTGTTTTTCGCAGGGTAAAAAAATGATTTAAGTGAAATGAATGCTTATATCTTGCAATCTACGCGGTGGAAACTTCTGAAATTTTTACCACATGTTCTCAAGTCAGCATACTACAAGATCCTATATATAATATTGGGATGGCAACCCTAAAAGTCTTGGCTTCTAACAGGTGGATTATAACCGATTTCAAGAGGTTCTTGTAGAAATTACATAGAATGGAACCCTTCTTCATTATCTTGCTATGGAGCATCCTTCTTCTTGTTTTGTCTCTTTGTCTCTAGCTCTCAACTCTCTTCCATTCTCTCTTTTGCAATCTAACCTTAAAGGTTTTGTTCTATGATATATGTCCGTCATCTTTCTTCTAACCTCTAGCTTTTCTTTGGTAAGATCTAATTATCATTCATCTTTCTCTATTGAACATGGAGAAGACCTATCTCTCTTAATTTGGTTTTGTAGGAAGGTTGCTTTTGCTATCAACAATCTAATTCATCATCTTTGGATTTTCTAAAATACATCAAATTAGACTGATCTTAGTATTAGTAGCTATTATTTTTCCTAGGAAAGGTTCTAAACTTCAGCATTAGAATTCAAAGTTGTCCTAACCATGTATTCATTTTCCATTGTCTTGTACGTACAATCTTATCTTATTTCAACACAAGGCTCAAGTTATAAAATCACTTCTTTAGAACCATTTGATTGTTCAACCTTACAAGACAAACTTTGTAGGTTAGATTCAAAGGTGTATGTTTGTAGGACACAATTCACAAAACAACTCAGAGGACAAGTAAAGACAATTTGACACACAACAAGGAGTGAAATCACAATCTTTGACTCTTTATATTTATTTTCTTAAGTTGCATTCTTGATTTAATTGAAGATAATAGATATTAATACAACTACAAGATGCATAGTTTTGGACCAAAAATTTGGAGGCAAATAATTATAATAAATTTGAATCAATACAAATTCTAGAACTTTAGAACTTGTTGTGATCTAAAAGATAACTTCTAGGTTCACATGCTTGGATATTAAATGGCATCCAATGGTACAAAATCTCAAAGTATGTTGGCTTGGTAGTGATTGTCAATATTTCCAACATATATGTTGGACCTTGACTCTTTCAAAGGTTTTATGTACTCTTGCATGGTGATTTTAGGACCACTGTCCAAGTTGGTTAACAAATTCACCCACTTGCTTCAATATCATTCCAAAACTCCATGAAAGTCACCAAATTGGTTTCCAACATTAATATATTCCATATGCAAGTAGTGCAAGCTTATATGAGAGTACAAAACAACATATTAGACCATGCATTGCATGTGTACATAAACAATACACAAACAATTTTACATTTTTTGGCAAGTTTGGCCTAGGTCCAAATAAGAGTTTTCATTGATAAAAGTGCATCATTGGTAATGGAAATATAAGTCTATGGCCAACATTTGGTCTTTGTTTTGTGATTTTGTATTATGGAACGTTTGGTTTGCCTGTAATGTTTTGTTTTTTGCTATAGAAGTGTGGTCTATATATAAGTTGCAATCCCTTGTTTGATATCCATTCATTTATTGACTGTATAAAAATGGCCTAGGAAAAGGCTTCTCTGTCCATTTGACATTCTTCAAAATAGAAAGGAAAGTTTAATGAAGTCTTTTTATTTAAATCTAGAGACTAAAGAAGATTGACTTAGGATTCTTTGGAATTTTCAATGCCCATCGGTGGATCTTTTTGTTTATTTTTTGTCTTTGTTTCACAAATTAAAAAAATTAGAAACCAAAAATTAGTTTTTTTTTACATTTAGTTTGGCAAGTTTCCATGCTTAATAGTTGTATCCTCCTTGTAGGAACTTTCAGATATGTCATAAAAAAGAAGGCGCAATCCACCTTCACACTTCACAGCATGGGTCCTTTGTACAAATGGATATTGTTGTTCTAGTCTAAAGAGCCTTCTATGGGAGGCTCCTGCTTCCAAGGATAAATATAAAAATATATTTCCTATTTTGATTGTTAATCTTGTTTTCATGATCCTTCCTTCCCAGTGTAGGATTTAGGATTCCAAATATAAATTCAAAAATTCCAATTTTTATCATTTATAGTAAATAGTGTGTTCTAGTATTTTTTTTGAGGTACAAGTTTGGATTTTGAAGCAACAAAAGGGCTCATTATTGCCTTCTTCCAAATGCCTTGAATTGTAGGACTATTGTAAGAGAGTCTACTCATACTGCCCCTGGCATAGGCAAGCCTATTGTTTACACATAGTGCAATTTTTTGCATTTGAGGTTTGAATTAGGGTGCTACTTAGATCAAAAATGTCATTAAAAGGTTTTGAATTGTCTTTGTGACAAAGCAATGGAACAAGTGAAATAAAAGAAAGAACCTATAGAAATGGAGGTATTTATCAATTTAAAAAAAAATATATAGCACTATAAGTGTACATGCAAAACCCAAAGTTCTACTACACAATACTCAACAACCTCAATATTGCAAGAAATGCTAAGCTAAGAGAACCCAAAACCTTATTTCACCTATCTCTACTCACTATAAGAAACCCCCATTTTTTTGGACGTTAATAGCAATTACACATGTTTTTTTAAAACAAATGCATGAAGATGGGATTACAGCCATAAGAGATAGAATTGAGTTGGATGTTTCAAAAAACATTCAAATGTCACAAGAAAAATGAATTGATGTTTTGACTAATGATGATGTTTAGGGAGAAATTGAAAAAAACACAATTGCATTTTATACAACATCTAAGAAAACATAGAACTGTCATATTGGCAAGGGTTTTGGGTTTAACTTCAGGTAAGTTAGTAAAAGTTACTATGGGCTGAGTTAAGACCTTAACCAAATGTGAAAACATAGGGGAAGGGCAACTACGTAGCATGCTTAAAAAAAATTTAATTTAAAAAATTTAAAACTAATTTTTTTTTAAATGAAAATTAATGCGGCATTTGAATGACATGGCATCCAATTAGGATGAAGTGCATGCCACTTCAATACACTTTGACGCCATCTAAGAATTTGAATAGGATTTTTTTAACATCAATTGAGATGTCAACTAAGACATCAACTGAGACGTCCAAATATTTTTTGCGATATCAACGAAGATGTCAATTGAAACAACCACATCTTTTTTGCAACATCAACTTCGACAACTTTGTAAAATTAAAAAAATTCACATATCCCATATAGTTTGTCATCCCTTCTACCACCCCACTTGTAGAAATAGTTTGTTTTCTCATGATTGTCAATATTCACATGATAAGTGGCTTTTCAAGCCATGCAAAATAAATACTAAATATGATATACTATATATGGTATATTATGTACAATGTATGGCATATTGCATATGATGTATAATATATGGTATATTGTGTATGGTATACTATGTATGGTATATGTCAAAGTTGATGTCGCAAAATGTCTAGACATTGAAGTTGACGTCTCAAAAACCATCTCAAAAACCATCTAGACGTCTAAGTTGACATTGCTCAAAACAATATTAATCTTCTTAGACAGCACGACGTCAAGTGTGACGTCAACTGCTACATCATCTTCGGGTCTGGTGAAAAAATCCCATGTGGTGCCCATTGCTCGCCTATGTGGTGCTTATGTAGAAGTGATGTGGTTGCCATGTGGCGTACTTTTGGCTCCTTCTTTGACCATGTCTGTGCAGACGTTTTGCTAAAAACATGGCATGTTTTTGTAGATTTTGCCATGTTTTTGTCCATCAATCTTAATGGATTTTTTTGGACATCAATGGGGGCATGCCTAATGTTAGAAAAAAACGTATTTGTATGCTATTTAGCTTGTCCAAAAAAATGTTGGTTTCTTATATTGATTGAAATAAAATAAAAAATGGATGAAAAATTTGTAAACCAAAATAGTCAACAAAATGCATCCACCCAATGTTATCATTTTCTACTTCATGTTACATGGCATTTTAACTATTTCATCCATTGCCTTGCACCAATTTGTTTTTTTATGACATCCTTTATGTTAGAAATGATACGTGTGATAGCAATTTAAAACTCTACTACAAATTTGGTAACATAAGAAGTCAATGCATGAACTCTTGTTATTCAACCACAAATTGCCCAGAAAGTTAGGCCAATTCTAGCCTCTAGAATAATCTTTCTTACAAGTCATGATTTTATATTTCTTTGATGAATTTATGTGACAAGGTTTATTTGCCTAGCAATGACAATGTTTGAACTAAAGACCATTGGATTTTTGACATTCCGAGGATGCTGGTCATCTTTGGAGTGGCAACCTTTTATTTGTTGCCATCCTCATAAAAGATTCCCTATAGACAAGTATTGTAGGCTACCACCATCTCAGCATATGAAAGGAGTATTGGTTGTCATAGCATGCTTTAGAATTTTTAATATTAGTACTTTTTGGTATTCTAATCCCCTACTACTAGTTTTGTCAAACCATCAAATTGCCCACTCATTTGCACCTATGTTAGTAGCTTGATTAATGTTCACTGAAGTGATTGTAGTGTCTATAGCAATCTTCACAATGCTTTATAAAAAAACTCTCTTCTTTTCTTGATACTTTCTAGCCCTCTCTGCTACTCTGGCTCTAAGCTCCTATAGTAAATTCTACTTTGCTAAACTTAATCTAGTCCCTTGGCCAACTTTCCAAGCATCTTTGTAAGGTATTGTACTTAAAACTACCACGCACACAAAACTAGGCAACAACAAAAACATAAAAATAAATAACACCTAATTGAAAATGTAGTCCTATCTTTGAGAAAAGTCGACAATTTCTTGCAACAAAGAAATCCATAATCTGTTATAGACTTAAATCTAAAATTTTTAGGAAAAGGTTCAACAAATAAGTCAATCACTAAGGATTTAAAGGCGGGCACTCGTAATACTGTAAGCCTCCATGGCATTGTCTTACAAGCAAAAGTTAGTGGATAACACATAATTATAACTAATTTGTTGCAGTTCAAAATTAAACTCAACAAGAATCAAAACTAATTCTTGAGGATGTGTAATTTACACTATGAGCTTAATTCAAGAGCCTTCTACCTTAGAGTCCTAAGAACAAAATTCCCCTCTTGTGTGATGTTGTAACATGCCACTATCTTGGACCTATCTCTTGCTAGTCAAATTTTTGGAGTTATAGATACATGTATGAAACTCAATTCTAAAGGATTAATTTAGACTAGATTTTCTATCCTAACATGATGCTGACTTTTTCCATTGTGAACTTCGCCAATGTTGGTTAGAATGCATCAAGATTCATGTTAGCCTAATTTTTTAATTTTTTTGACGGCCTATACAACTTGTTCGATGACTAGATGACTAGGCCGCTGACTTGGACTAACAAGATATTGACAAGCTATTTAGGTCGTCTTTAATTTTTTTGTTTAAAATTTTTTCAAGATTTTGACGGACACTATCTAGGGTTGAATTCTAACGTTTTATAGGTTTGAGAACATTCAAACGTGACGTGACGCTAAAAATCCTGACTTGAACAATGGTTTTTGAGGTTTGTAAAATGGAATAGAAGACAAAGTATAGAGAAAATCTTGGAATTTTCTTTCTGAAAGAACATGGAGAGTCCTCTTTTTGTTGAAATAGCTCTCAGAAACTACATTTGAAAGATTAGTCTCTTGAAAATAGTCAATTTTAAGAGATTGATGGAATGGACAATAATTTCTAGGTTCTATAAGAGGTACATGAAGAATATAGAAGAAATCAACTATCCATGATTGCAAATCCTTGCAAGCTACTTGAAAGACAAGCCTTATGCCCTTATCCATTGCCACTAAATTCGAAGCACAAAAAAAACGATGATCTTTCTTTAGTAGTCAAAATGCCGCTGAAAGAAAACAAGTTGAAAGGGCAAATTATATAATCCATTGGCCAGTGCAAGAGATGAAATCTGAACCACGCATGATATTCTAAATGGAAGGCTACTATTCATCCAATCAACAAATTTGATAGGAAAGGAATGCAATGGACTCTTAAAGTGATGAGTTCTAACTTCCTAGTGTGACACTTTGCAAGGAAAAATGTAGTAGCTCAAGTGGAAGTTGCAATATTCTTTCTTTCTGAATCATTAGATCTAAAAAAAACTATAATCCAATTTAAATAGATGCCAAAATCCATTTATATTTCATTTTCTTTTTTTGCTTCCAAGAAACTCTACAGTCCTAAAACTTTAAATAATTAAAAGATCATATCAATCATTATGGATGTTTGACAACTCATTTGACAAATACAATGTATTATTGATGTCCCATAGTTGCAATCCAATTAAATTTCTTAATGTAAAAATATGTAAGTTTTGCTCCTAATCCCTTCTTTGACATGGAACATAACAATGTGATGTTCCTTGAACAAAATAACAAGTGTCCTAATTGAAGTCAAATGTAAGGATCCATTGGCAACCAATTTCTATGGTAAGCCCAAGTGTTGTAATGTTAAAAAAGCATTGGTGCGATGTTCCTAGTTCTTTTTCCTAGGATGCTTGCTCTAGGACGTGATTCAATAATCAAAAGAAAACCACAACTTGGGAGGACTAAACTACACAAAATACTAATTTTCAAATCAAAACTTGAAGGGAAACTCACATCCTTTAAGAAAAGCTCCAAAACACAAGATAGATGAGCAAAATACTCAAAAACACAAAAAGAACATAAAATGTGGTCAAATTGGCCAAAGCTTAGAAATAACAAAATGTCAAAGAATTGACAATACATAAAAGCGGGGGGGGTGAAAAGAGAAAGGGGGGCCTTTTATACTCTTTCCAAATGACAAATGGATTGTTCAATTGACTCTGAAAGGCCCAAATTAGCCTAGGTAAACTTCTAATTCCTACTCCTATGTCATTCAAACTCACAAAAGCTAGGGAATTGTAAATCAAAGGAAATATAAATATTCTAAATGATGGTGTTTTCATTTTTTAAAGGATTTGACTTGTTTGGAATGTTTGTAAATATTGTGGAAGTAAAAAAAGATTCTTCATTGTCTTCACTGGAATGTCACAAACTCTTGGTACATCAATCTAAATTTAGTGAAGTTGGTGGTTCAAGTACTTGTTAGTGTTCAAATGTCTTGAAATTTTCTGGGTCACATAATTATTCCTAAAAATTCTATCTTAATTTTTAGTGTGATTTTAATGCCATGTGGATAATTTCTAGGAATTTTCTATTGTTGGTAATAGTAATTGACTTACTATAGGGTCATCTTTTGCATTTTGAAAAAACACAATTTTTTTGGGAAAACTTCTAAGAAATTTCCAAATACTAATTGTAGGCCCATATTCTTATTTTGCACTATTTATGAGAAGGCATAAATTAATTAATTACTTCAAATCTTATTAAAAAAACTTTTGACTGGAAAAAAAATCTTTTGATTAGAAAGGAATTTTGACAAACCAATTTTTTGTTGAGATTTTGGAGCATTTCAATGCTAAAAAAACTTGTTTTAAATCTTTGGTCACATCATCCTTTCTATTGCATTATTGCTTGAATTAGGACCTCGGAATATTTGAATGTCAACGATAAAGTATAAATTTAACTTTCTACAACTTTTTTAAATTGGATGGTGACCTTTAAATGGACAATACAAGTGTAATTAAGGCTAAAAGAACTACACTACTAGGAACCACTAACTATTGATTAGCCAAGACTAATCACATGCACTTGTAGGTGGGGTTTAATTTGCTACAAAAATCTCACAATTATTAGGCTTGGCTATCTCCCAAATTCCTAACATCTCTCAAACATCTAATTGATCTTTCAGACAATGAATCAAACCCTAGAAGCAGAGAAGTGGAGTGATTTAGGCACTCCAAGCTTCTAGGGGGACAAACTATCATATTAATAGGACTTCTACCAATTACAATTAAAACATTATTTTAATGATTTTTTTCCTATATATTCTACTAAAACCAAAGTAAAAGAAACACAACATCTGAGACCAGAGTGCCAATTTGGAGGCTCACAATTAACAACCATTTTTTTTCTACAAAATGCAAATTGACTACAATAGAGAGGGGGGATTTTCTAAAATTGAGATCAATGATGGGGATTCAATAGCAAGTGCTTTTTTTTTATTAATGAAGATTGATAGCATTGCACAGGGAAAACATTTATTTTCTAATTAAGATCAATGGTAGGGGATTCAAGAAAAAGGAGGAAGGATCATGGCTACCTACTTCTTTTTGTTGCGTAGTAGGAAAGTCTTGTGCCAAAATCTTCAATTGCAATGTTATATTGGAGCAGAAGACTAAATTCCTCTAAGGTAAGAGGTCCATAAAGTGCCCATTGAAGAGCTGAAAATTAATTTGGAGAGATTAGACTTCTTAAAACATTTTTTAGTAAATTTTTCTTGAAAGAGTAATGTATGTGTCATCTAGTTCAAGTCATTTAATAAATTTTTGGAGTTTCTTGAAATTATTTCTAAATTTTTGAAGTTGAAACACAATGGGCATTAAAAGTGTCCACCTCCTGAAGTGTATACTATTTATACATTGCTAAAACACTGTACAAATTTTTTATGAACAATTTACATTTCAAGAGGTAGACACTTTTAGAGCATGAACATTCCATGGACCTCCTACCTCAAAAATGTGCTAGGTAAGCAAGTGTAACTATATCTTCCTTAATTAATGTCAATTGATATCCACTCTCGGGGAGGTCACTTAGCCGAGCACTTAGCTCTACTACAACAAACCACGTGCGAACAAGTGATTTCTAATAAACTATAATTTCAACCTAAAATTTTGAGCATTGTTTAATAATGACTATAGGTTTCTATTGCCAAATTTTCCAACTCAAATAAAATATGAAATGATTTCTAGAAGAGGTTGAAAATGGACTAAACTGGCATGTTTTTCAACTCAAATAATTATAGAGAACACATTTAGATGACCATTGAATCAATATTCAACTCAAATTGAGCTTTCAATAGAGAGTTATTTTTCAAAAAAATTTGTTTATTTTTTAGACAATTTTTTCTTATATAATATAGGGGTGTGAAAGTTATTTTTCAGTTCTACAGTGTATCTTTTTACTTCAAAAATTTGTAACTAATTATCATTAACAAATAAAAATATCAATAATTCAAAACATAAACTTTCAAAGTAGAAAAATCTATTCATATTTTTTTAATTTTGTTTTATTTAAAATTCAAAAAGTAAATAGGGGGTCCAAAGTTTTAATCGCACGTGGTTTCTAATGGATTGTTGGATAACTAAACTCAGTTCAATTGTTTTCCTCTCAAGTTATTTTTCAGTTTTGCAATGGGTTAGTGCAGTACTGCAATATTATGCAATGTATATGAGATTGCAGTAGTTTTTAAACAATTTAACCTTGTAAGAACGGACTTGATACAATAGAAATGTTATTTTTTGATATAGTGTTAATCATCTACTTAAGAAGATCCAAAGAACGTATTGGAGGTCAAACTATGCCAAAACTTCTCTTTTTGTACAAAACTCCAAGGATGAACATCTTGTCATGTAAAGTAACATGAGAGGCACTCCACATCAAATTATAGTGTTACATGAACTCCTATAGGAATTCTCCTTATTTTAGAAAATAAAATGAGTTTCATCCAAATTTAGAGTTCATCCCTCTTAGGATTTGAATGTTTAGGTGGAGAGAGCTCCTTGACTTGACATTTTTGTCAATTCAAATTCTTGACAAGCTAAGTTTTGTGAGTTTTACACTTCTATTTTATATGGAAAGATTATTTGTCATCCATCAAACACTTAGTATTCATATTGACGTTACAAGGTTAAGTATAGATATGCATGGGCTTTATACCTAACACTTTTGCACCAAATTCTTAGCATTTTTTATAAAATTTGCAATAGACCATGAGTTTAAGATAAAGTACAAAAAATTGTAGCACCATTGCAAGATAATTGGTGATGTTTTGCAATGGGACATTATGTTGGAGTGCATTATTCTCTTCTATAGAAGTCTTTCAACTCTTCTTTTGCAAGAGCCATGCTACTTGGAGATGAGGTATGTTTCTAACTGTGCACCATTATCTTAGTCATTCATTGTTACCATCTCTCTAGACTCTTTAAGACTTTGTCACTTGCACAATTCCAGTTAGATGAAAGAATGAAATTGTAAGACGTCACCTAAGTCAAAAGCATCATGAAAATCTCATAAAAAAAACTCTAGTTAATTTGAGAGATAAAAGAAAAATATCTGTAATTTTATTCTAGATTGTGGTTATTACTCCTTAAAGAACATTTGAAGTTTCGGGAGGATTGTATACATTTGAATTTAAAAACCTTAATTTTTTAAATAGGTATTATGTAACTTACAGTTCAAATGACCAATCAGTGATGGAATTATGAAGGCTATAGGCAACCTTAAAGCTACTATTCAGTTTTTTTATTATAGCCCAAGACTTATATTGATAGATGCATCTTTTGAAGACAAATAGAATGATAGCAAGGAAGTTCACATTTAATTGAGCATTAGAAAAGTTTTCTTGAAGATTTTCTAAAAATCTAACCCCTCAAGCTAGGTGTATTGCTTAAAGATTAAGAGTCAAATCTTCATCATGGATCCTAAGTC
Source organism: Antitrichia curtipendula (assembly GCA_951230915.1). Lineage (NCBI taxonomy): Eukaryota > Viridiplantae > Streptophyta > Bryopsida > Hypnales > Leucodontaceae > Antitrichia > Antitrichia curtipendula. The sequence continues at coordinate 17,670,407 of OX579636.1, read as the reverse complement.
AAGATCCTAGGGCGACCCTAATTATAAGTATCAACAATTGCAAGATTACATATCTTTGTGAGAAAAAAAATTGAGTGGTAATTCTAAATGCATGGTAGAGCCAAGGAGCTTGGCAATAGTGCAATACTCACTTTTCATAAATATGGTAAAGGCTGGTCTTCAAAATCCAAGACCATGGCAAAAGCCTTTACATGCACTAATCATTATCATTCCCAATCAAACCTCCAAGGTTCCTCTTTTATTTTTTTTCTTAATCTTTTTATCAACATGAAGTAAAATACTCATAATCTACACTATAAGCAGTTCTATATACTTTGGAATGGCACTAATACATGAGATTATTTCTATTACATTAGAAATCAAAAGTCATGAATATGAGAAAATAGTAATAATTTGAATTTTTATGAATATATTATGACTTTCTGAAGCTCAATTTGAGAATATATTCCAAACCATTTTTTGCATCTATCTATGCAAGTTGTACATTTTTCTCTACTTGTATGTCTATATATTCAAGATTGGTTTAGAAAACAAAGTTGAGATTAAGTACCTTGTTTATTTTAGTGTAATTGAAGGACAACAAATATTGGTCAATCATTCAAAGTTTGTACATTCTAAGAGAGAAATAGCTCCAACCACTCTAAATAGTTGGCATACTTGGAGAGTCTATTCATTTAGGGTCCTACATCAAGTTCCAAAAAATTGGTTCAAGTGATTCCAAAACTATAAAGTTTTATAAGAAGGGAGAATCTAAGTTGTTTTGGGAGGAATGGAAGGAAGATTAGGAATTTGTTAGCTCAGTGTGGTTCGAATAATTGATGAGATGAAAAGGAAAGGTTAAGGATTGTGAGTTCGATTGTTGTAGGTGTTTAGAGAGTCTTTGATTGTTTTTTGAGTTTTCATTTGTAGAATAGATTGTATATGGAGAATTTCAAACAATGTTGTTAATGGTTGAGTGGGTGTGTTTTATAGCAAGAATAGAAATTTCAAGTTGTTGGTGGAGTGATTGAATTGAAGATGTATGTGAGGTGCCACAAGGGTTGGCATTAATGACTACAACAATAGGTTGTATATTCTAATATGGAATGGAAGTAGAATAAAAACTAAATTGATAAAGCTTTCAATTGAAATTTATATTAATCAATTCAAAGTACAAAAAAAAATTTCAAAAAAATTTGAATTGTTAGGATTCAAATTCTTGATAGTAGAATTACTTTTAACCTCTTAAAACCCCATGGATAGTCCAAATTTCCAAAGTTGCAATCTATACCTTAATTTAGGTTGTTTATTTTGTTTTGTATGTTTTATTTGTTTTGTTTGTTTGTTTTGTGTGATACGCTGAGATCTCAGAGATTGTGAGGTGTCCAATGGTATTTTGGGTATCATTGAAAAGCTCTTTGCAAAGAAGAATCATAGACTTTGTTTTGTGCTGTTTGGACCTAAGGTGTGAAAGTTATTTCTATTCAAATTAAAAATGATATCTTGGTGTTATTTTGGACTTGAGCTAAAACGCCTCCAAATCTCTTTGCATTGGTGTATACTAAAATACAATGCATAAAAAAATCTAATATTGATGGTTTTTAAACAAAATTATAAAATGTAATCCACAGATCATATCCCTATACAATCATTGATAAAATTGAGTACAAATTTGAAACGTTTTCATTCAAACAACCATACCATAAGCAATTAAGCATTAATGGACAAAGTTCAAAAGTAGATATATAGAAGTTGTAGTGTACAACATATTACACGTCACTATGGAAGTTTGAAGAAAAAAATTAGTTGTGATTTGAAAGAAAATCAATTTCAAAAATAGCCATGTCAAAAACTCAGTTTTGTTCAACACGATTTGGAATTACTTCATCTTTTACCAAATTTTTTTTAGAACTCTGAAAAAACTTTTTGTACCTTGGTATGTTGTTATAGATCATTTCAGATCCTTGTATACAAAAGTTGAATGAAATTGACATTTATAGAATTTAAAATAACAATAGTTTGACAAACATGCAAATGATGTTTGATTTCCACAATATTTGAATTATTTTTGGAAATTGAGAGCATGGAATAGCATTAGCCATTGTAGAAAGAGTATAGGTTGCCATACGGACCATCGTTACATCTTAATGTCCTTGCATTTGAAATATTTGTTGAATTGGGCAATGCATTCAATTTATATTTCGCAGCTATATAATGTGTTTTTAATTTCCAAAGACAAGAGTTCATGATGCACATAATTGATCCAACAAATCCAAAAAAATGTAAATCATCATTGTCATTTGTCAATATCGTTAAAAAACTAAAAATCGCCAAGAATTACATTAATCCTCATAAATTTTTCAATTAGTACATACAAACAAGTAAAGAATGATTCAAAATATAAAATTGTTAAGAATTTAGTTATGAAATTGAAAAATGCCAATCCCAATGGTTGCAATGTTGTAATAAACAATCTACATTCTATAATTTTATTTTTTTCCAAAATTTTTAAAAATTGAGTAAAACAAAAGACTTCAAAGTTATTTTAGAGTAGAAAATCCATAACTCCCCGCAAACTAAACTCATCATAACTTTTGATTCATTGATCAAAATGGAATGATTCAAAGTTTTTCACATATATATAATTTTAGAGAACCAATTTCAAATTTTTGTTTCTGGGAAAAGTAATTTTTCTGATTTGTCTAACTACCCAGTTGGGAAAAAAGTAACATATTAGGCCATAACTTTTGACTCATATTTCCAAATATCATGAAACTTAGTGCATATAAAAGATATTCTTTGTCTCCACCTTCTATTTCAGCCTAAAATATGCAAATCTTGAGTCACAAGTACCTACCCAAAATTTCTATGTTGCTAAAAACTGCATGTTGGTCCTTTAGGAGTTAAAAGATTAGAATTTAAATTTCCTTGTATCAAAAATTGTATGTAGTCTCAAAACTACTACTAGCTTAGGCTGGGTACATAAATGTAAATCTTATATACAATTGTGTATCATGGACATACACCTAAGAACCTTCTAGAAGGAAGTGTTTTTTGGAAGAACCTACTAGTAAAAGGAAGATTCTTCAAGAGTGTCATATATTAACCCCTAAAGGACCAGCCTGCGGAATTTGGCAACATAAAAAACTTGGGCAGGTACATGTGGCTAGAGATTTGCAAGTTTGAGGCTGAAATTTTAATAGAAGTTGTGGACGAGGAGTACCTTTCATTTGAACTAAATTTTATGACATTTGGAAATACGAGTCAAAAGTTATGGCCTAATATGTTACTTTTTTTCTCAGCCGGGCAGTTAGGGCAGATCAGAAAAAATCACTTTTTTCAGAAACAAAAATTTGAAACTGGTTTTCCAGAGCTATCTATATGTGGAAAGCTTTTAATCATTCCATTTTGACCAATGAGTCAAAAGTTATGAGGAGTTTTAGTTTGCGGGCAGTTTTGGAATCTCTACTCTAAAATAAACTTTGAAGTCTTTTATCTTACTCAATTTTCAATATTTTTTGAAAAAAATAAAATCATAGGATGTAGATTGTTTAATACAACATTTCAACCATTGGGATTGGCATTTTTCAATTTCATATCTAAATTCTTAACAATTTAGTATTTTGAATCATTCTCTACTTCATTCTACTTACTATTTTTTTCCTATATGTTACACAATTCAAAATGATGTGAAATTTTTCAAGCATGTAGCCAACTTGTTTAGGAAAAAGAATCCAAAGAAGCACCACCATTTTGGACATTTTTTCATAGAAAAGTGAGCTTTTGAAGTGCAGCTGCCCGGTTTTTTGCAGGGGTCAAAAAACGATTTCAGTGATTTTGAATGCTTATATCTTGCAATCCACGAGGTGGAAATTTCTGAAATTTTTACCCCATATTCTCAAGTCAGCATACTACAAGATCCTATGGTTACATGAGTCAAAAAAAAAAGTTTTTTTCAAAAATTTGGTACTTGTACTAAAAACGGCAGTTCTTGAGCGTTTTTAGTGAAAAAATAGTCACGGAACTTTAGGGGTTAAAAAAGCTTCTTGAAGAGCTTCCTACTGTTCCTAGATAGTAGAATACAAGGATGTTGAGGCCAAGGTGATTTAATCTCAACGATACATCTTTAGCAATTCTAGCTTTGAACTCTAGCTACACTCATATATATATTTTTTGAAATTTAAGATTTGACCTTGTTTTGAAAAACATCCATTTGGTCTGTATTTATAATTTCTGTAACAAACTAACAATGTGTTCAAGGAATAAATATTTTATAGGACCCTAGAGTAATGTCTTTAAAATATAATTATTCCAAAATATTATAAAAATATATTTTTTATGGTATTTTAATGATTTTGTAGACTATATTGTTTATAAAAATATATAAATTTAAGCTTTGGAAAATTAAATTTTTTTAAAGTAGGATTCATATCTCAACTTATGTAGTTTTCTACTTTTTTACTAGTGTCGTCCTTGAGGCTTCCAAATATTAATATTTTTTTTAAAAGAATGTAGTCAAATTTTACTTGTTCTTCAAAATTTATGAAGATAGAAATTTAAAATTGACTAGCATTGGAATTTCATAAGAATTTTTTTGGGATTTAGGAACAATGAATGACTGAAAGAAGAGAATGCAAAGAAAATGACTACTTTTTATGTCACATTTAACTACTTTTAAACTTTTGTAAGTCTAGAATTAATAATGGTCATTGGGAGAAAAAAATGGTCATCAAGAAATATTGCAAAACATTAGGAGATTTCTACAAAACTTTGGGAGATTACTACAAAACATCCAGAGATCTATATAAACACATATAGACCTCTGGATGTTGTTATTTAAGATCTCTTGATGTTTTGTCCAAAATTCACTAAATTGTTCAAAAATAGTTAAATTTGATATTACCTAGACTTTAGACAATATACCTTGGTTAGATTTTCAAGCCTCCAAATTCAAATTTCATATTCTAGAATGATTCAAAACTTCATATTTTAGTGTAGCATAATAAGAAGAAATATGTAAATTTTCATAGCAAAATGGTTTGCCTCTCTCCTTGCCCAAGTTAGGGTTTAAAACAAAACAACTACATAAATTCTTTTGTTAACCATTGGATCTTCAAAAAAACAGTTTTTTTAATAGTATGTTTGATTCCAACAAAAAAATTAGGGGAAAAGTCAAAATCTAACACTCCACTTTAGATGCTTGGAGAATTTAATTTTTCTTCTTTCCAATGAATTCTTTTATTCTATTCCAAAAAAAAAATTAATAAAAAAAAATTTATGCTCAAAAATTTCAATAGACTTTTGTTTTGTAAATAAAAATAACAACATTGTCAATAGATACATAAATTCATGAGTTTTTTGACACAACATTTTATTTCTATTATTTTCTAAATAAATAAAAAATCATGCTTGGATTTAATTTTCAATTCAATTTTTTTATAACATTAAATTATTCCAAACTTGAAAACTAGTGTTTTTATTAAAAATTTAGTACTTGTATAGAACACATGAGCTTAAAAACTTGAAATAATGTCTAAAATTTATTAGACTTTACAATCAAAACCTAGGTAAACATCTCAATCAAAAAAGCTCTCAATTCACAATGACTCTACAAAAACTAACATTTTTCTATTCTTCTTCCTATTTTTCTTCTAGTGCGTCTTCATCCTAGCTCTTCATTCTAATCTTCTTCCTCCCTCTTCTCTTATTTTTTGTTCTTATTCTTATCTTCCTTGTCTTCTTTCTTTATATAATTCCTCTACCTCCTGCAAAGTAAGACAACATTTATTTGTTCTTGTTGTAATCTTGTTTGTTTTCTTTCTTCTAATATTTGGTAAATCATTCATTTTTCAAAATTATTTTGCATTATCAAACATGAATTTCTTTGGAGAACTTTAGACAGGTATACAAGACTTCCATCTAAGTATCAGAGTTTCAAGTATATTGTAGAGGTTGAGATATTATGAATCAACCACTTAAAATTGCATAGTTCTAATCAACAACTTAAAAACCTGTGTCCAAATCAAAGTGATACAAAGGATGAGTTAACAAGTTTAATATAATCTAAATTATTCACAATGCATTGTGGTGCATTTGATGTAACAATTTAGTGCTTGATCAATCTCAAAAAAACAGCTTGAAACCTTGTTGTCTCAAATATATTTAGCATGCCACATAGGTGCCATGATTGTAACTGCCTCTTCTTCACACTCATTCTTGTTACTTGTCTTGAGTAGAGCACTTCAACACTCAACAAAACAAGGTTACACAAATAAGACATGATTTTTGCACTAGTCAAGGTATATAGCCATGTAGGACTTTAGGAGTGGTTGATTCAATGTGTGAAATCTAAAGTGTCCCTATGCATTCCTTTTTAACTTGGCTTAGTAATAATTGGAGGCCTCAATTCTCATTCCACAATCTCTACATAAGCTTGATTTATGGTTAAAGATTGCAAAATCCAATCTTTAGTTTGCCTTGCTATAGATGTGGAGCTTAAACATATTTAGATGTTTGACATTCTTATTTTGATCTTGTAGTGATATATTTTGGATGAACCTTTGTTGCTCAATATGACCAAATCTTCAATTTTTGGGCATAAACTAACTCTTTAAAGCATTAGATGTTTTTTCAACCCCTGTGAAGGACTGCGAGTTTCCATGGGTTCCCCAACTCTGGAAACTGCGCTGCAACAGCTGCTTGACGTGGTAGAGAGATTGCCACATCATTTATTTTTAAGTTTATTATTTTATCATTTATTTTTATTTTAAAATTTTGATAGCGGCCATTCTTTAACTGTTGGGGGAATAATGTCGGAAACGGGTCTGAAACAGGCCATTCTACCCCCAAATAACATCTAATTTTGCAATTGCAAAAGAGAAAATCCACAATAACTCCACAAAAGTATTGAGTATAGAGGCAGTAGAGAATGACAATATTAGTGTTAACCAGGAAAACAACCAATTGTGCATTATTGATGAGGACAAACTTCTCATTGCTCCCCAAGGTGCAAAACAAAACCTATTGTTTGTTATGAAGTTGGTATGTAGCCTATGGGCCCGATAGCTATCGATTACTACTTTTTCAATTCAGTCTTCTTTGAATCTTATAGAATGTATATCATAGGATTATAGTATTTGTTGAAAGCAAGGGTAATTGTGATGCTTAAAAACAAGGAAGCCTTGGTCTTATTATCCATATTTGTTTTAACAAATGTTTTGTTTGTAGAGCAAGGATTGACACAGATGACCTCATAGTAAATTTGCAAGTAGTAATTACAACATTGTTTCAAAGCCATTAGATGCGATTTGGGGGGCTGGAAAGGTTGTTTCAGGCCTGTTCTTGGTGTTGTTCCATCGGTAGTTAAAGAATGCCATTGTCATAATTTATTTATTTTTGAAAAAAAAAAAAAAATCTTAAAATGAAAAAAAAGATGAAAAAAATATATAAAAATTGGAATTTTTTTATATATGACGTGGCAGACTTTGTGCCACGTCAGGTAGTTTTGGAGGCTAGAAACCTTGGAGAATTCGCAGTCTTTCCCAGGGCTGAAAATCATCTTTTGAAAAGCCAAACTTATGTAGATGGCGGTTGATGGAAGAAAACACAAAAGCCATATTAGTCACGTATTTTTTTCAATTAGTTTAGCATCAATGTGATTAGAAATGCATAGAAGTGAAGGAGATTTGAGTATGTAGTTTGTTGCAAAGGTCATAGATTGGGAAAAAAAACATTCATCCTTGCAAGAGCTTTTAGAATTCATTCAATTTTTTGTGTACTAATGTTTACTTATTCATTCTTGTCTCTAAAGTGTTACTTTTTTTATATGATTAGGTGGTTGTTGGATACCAATTTTTTTTAAGGTTCAACAAAATAGAAAATTGAATGTATGTTGGGCCTTTCACTAAATTATAGTGTAGAATGTAAATTATAGAAAATTTACAAATTCACTTAGAGATATTCTTGAATTCTTATAGTGTATTTTTAAATGTTGATATGATGAAATATTTTGAAACTTTAATCAATATACCCAAAACAATAATAGGAAGTCTATATTGAAAGTAATATTTAATTCTAAGTATTTTATAATATTCTTGAATGGGAAGCATGGGATGCTTCTACAATAGCACAAGAATATATTCATGTAATAGGGGCCTATGATATATGGTAAGGCTTGCATTCAAGTTTTTAACAATGAAAGGTGTCAAGATTTGGCAAATACATAATCAATGCTCCATCCAAACCATCATGAAAGCTACAAACCTAACTTTGTAAATAGACCATGCTACCGCATTGAATGAACACCAAAACCATGACCAAGATAATCACTACACGATCATACAAATTATATCGAAAGCATTACGTCTATATTGAGCAAATGTTGAGTGAGGAACAACCCCTTTCACATGGTTCTTAAAGGAAGGAGATGAATAACTAACCACTATTGTTGTAACTGCACGTAAGTCCCACTATTACTAACTAGTTCGTAACAAAAGGAGTCTTGATTCATAGAAAATAAAGGATCCATTGCCTTGAAGTTCAAGAATGTTATGTTGAGTAAGTAAACTTCTAAGAAGAAACACATTAGTGGTATTAAATCTTAAGGGACCGTTTGTCCCCTCATGAAACAATTTGGATCTGGATAGGTTCCTATTGTCTCAATTTTTAGTGAATATTTTTGAAAGTTTTTTAGGATGTGTGGTTTTACAAGAGCTTTGTCGACAACGATGCTACCATGTGGGCCTAAAAATACGAGCCTACAAGCCTTAAGCCTAAATTTAAGTAGGTGCCCATAGCATACGTACCTATAACATAAGTATCCTATAACCATAGAAGGTGCCTATAATATAGGAGCCTAGGCTCCAAGTTTCATGGCCTCAAGATCCTAGACTCACATACTAGCAACCATAGCTTTGTGGATACATAGTTTTTATTTCTATTGGTGCCTGGACAAAAAAGTTATAGCACAATAAGCCAAAAATGGAAGTTGGCGAGCAACACAAAAAAATCACAAAAAGTCAAAATAATTAATTAGTTTTTTATATTTCTATTGGTGCCTGGACAAAAAAGTTATAACACAATAAGTCAAAAATGGAAGTTGGCTAGTAGCATAAAAAATCAAAATAATTTTTTTTTTAAATTCCTAAAATTATATATTTTTTCTACATGTGAAGTTTTTAATCATTCTATTGGAACTAGTGATGAGAAAATTATGGACAATTTTAGTTTTTTGGACAATCTGAGCATTTTTTGAAAAAATAAATTGCTTTGTGAATGCAATTTTTATAATTTTCCAGAAAAAATATCTAGAAAGGGTTAGGCTTGCTTGCAAGAACAATCTTAGTGTTAGAAATATTGTATTTCATTTCCATCTTAGAACTATTAACAATTTAGTTTTTCCTCCAATTTTGAACTTACTTCTAATTAACAAATTTTTAATGCGTAAAAAAATAAATGTTTTTTTCTTGAATTTTTTTCTTAGATTCTCAACTGAACAAATCAGCATAAAAACTTAGAAAATAAAAATCAAGAGTAAAAATAAATTTAGTTAAGAAGATTTATAGCCAAAAAATCTAGTCAAGCAAGTCGCAAAATAATTTTGTTTTCTTCACTTTGGATGCAAATATCTTGCAATATATTTGGTCAAAGTTTTTGAAATTTCTTCCATATATTCATATACTATTCTAGTATAAGATCCTATAGTTAGATTTGAAAAAATAAATAAAAAATTTAATTTTTTTGCTCCTTGCAATAGAAATGGTAGTTTTGAATGTTTTTTGATGGAAAAAGCCCTCAGTTCATTAGGGGTTTAAAAGTCATGGTGTATTTGTGTTTCTACCTCAATTTTACAGATGCATGTTTTTTATAGGATTTAAATCAATATGGACAAAGCAATGGCAAAAAATGAAAAAATGAAAGGCCAAAAGCATTTTAGTAGCCATTGTCCTTATTTGGGCTTAGAGTTGCAAGGGTGATATTAATATTTCTTATTTGGACTTAGAGTTGCAAAGGTGATATCAATATTTCAATACGGAAGAGCAACCAATAAAATTGTGTGCAACTACAAGTTGTTGTCATTCCCAAAAGGTGACTACTAAGTAAACAAATGCAACGTAGGAAAAGATTTGATGTTTTATTATTGGTATTTGGTACAATTCTTTTACAATTCAATAGGTGTAAATATTTTCAAAGGAATTTTTAGTACAATAATGAATTTGAACACTTGGGATTTTGAAGATTTTAGGGGAAGGAAAAAGAGTCCATCCCATATGGGTACATATGCTACATTTTGAAGCAGGAACGGTGTAACAATAATTTGCAAATAGGTATGGATTAACATAGGCTTTTTTTGTGAAGATGCTTTGTATAGAAAAACTTTCTATCCTTAAGTTCTTAAAAAATCCTAAATCTTGTTCCAAACTCCCATTTATCCAAATCCTTATTTTATTACTCCCACTACAACCCTAAAACCGGCATAGTTGCTTTTGGTCTAACATATCCTATGTACATTCTTTCCAATTGTATTGAAATTTTTCTACATAGTATATTACCTTATCAAATCTTTACAGACCAAATTTCATCTTAATCTAAGATATTGTCCAACTTTGGTGGACATTTCCCCACTACTGACTTTGCTTAGTTACGATTTCTACACCTGGTTGTACTTTTGTGCATTTCTCATAGATCTAAAGTGTATAGAAAGTCAAGAGTTTGACACAAGAAAGAAGGTGAGTGAAGAAAGATACACTCCAAGTTTCATAGCTATAAAACAAAAATTCAATAAGATATCGGCTCCTCAATACACCTTCCTTGTCTGCCTTAGATTTCAAACACCTACACTTTGCGACTTTATATCTCCTTCTTCACAATAGATCTAGATCTCAAACTTGGTATCATAATAGATCAACCTCTCAAGATTTCAGATCCAAAAACTTGCTTAGCTCCAACACTATTTCTAAACGCCACACAAAAATCTTTCACATGAATGCTTTCTTTAACATAAAACTCTACAACTATTATATAGTTTGCACTCCAAGTGCTCTCCCCACACCTCCAAATCACTAAACAAGAGAGAGAAAAACAAGGGACCAATCCTTGCCTTAAATAGCCTCCACAAATTTCATGGCAGCTAGCTAGCTACCGCCTAGCTTTAACCCTAACCGCACTAATTCTAGTATCTACTACTAACCAACCAGTTATCAACTGGCTACTATCAAAACAACTAACATCAAGCTCCTAGCACAACAACTTCTAGCACCAACAACTTCCAATACTAAACTTCAAATACAAATATTTTTTTTCTAACAATTAAGACATCATTTCAACCACTAAACAATCCACATCACAACAACAAATCATACCATTTTGCATTGGCCAAATACCCTCTGTGTATTAAAAATGCCCTAAATAACCAAATTACATAAAAAATTTGTATCGTAATAGTGAGGTCTCAAATTAGTGTTTCCTACATAATAAACATTGCTGCAAAGTTTGTCTTTGAGGATATTATTACAATATACTTGTCTTAAAGATCATATCATTTTAATTAATATATACAAATAGTGTGAATCTAATAATTTAGTGTCACATGTCTAATTGGAAAAATCGGGGTACTATAGATTAACATGGATCAAGTATCTTACTTTTCACAAGTGACACATTTTTTTAGGATTTTTATATTACTTTTTTTAACATTGGTTTATTTTATTAGTGTGTCACAATAATTTACCAATATATAATATTTTAAATTATGTGCAAAACATTACTAGTATACTTTTTATTCAATTTCATTTTGATTAAACTCAAAAGATTTAAAGTTCTAAAATAGGTTTAAGATGATTTCAAGTAGATTTTCATAATGTCAAATTTTTAAGTATTGGTATTTTTTGAAGCTTTTTTATTGATTTTAAGGAAATAAATTAGTTTTCTAAGAGTCACTAATTAATTTTTTCCTCCTCCAATAGGATAAACTAGTGAAACTTGATTCCATGCTTGATATATTACACATAGTAATTAAAAAACACTCTTATACATAAAAATGATTTATATGAAATAAAAATAAAAAATAAAAATAAAAAAACATTAAATTAAATTAAATTAATCAAGTATATAGAATTTTTATTTATTTTTAATTATCATACATGCTTTTATATATTATACTCTTATATCTATGAACTTGTCTTTCTTATTAATATTGTACAAGGTGCTAATTTTTTTGCATTTTGGATTTTTGCATAATTATTTTTCTAATAGCATAATTAATGGCACTTGATCCCATATTCAACATAAAACATGTAGTAATCAAAAACATTGCCATACATAAAAGTAAAAGTAAAAGTAAAAGTAAAAATAAAAGTAAAACAAAATCAAGTATATAATTTCCATAACAAATAGAAGAAAAAATAAGATTTCATTTTTTTAGTTATCATATTTCTATATACTTTTATATCCCATATTCCTATATTTGTGAATCTGTCTTTTCAATTGATATTGCACGAGGTGCTCATTTTCCACATTTTGCATTGTGAAAACTAGAAAAAAAGAAAGATTGACTATCATTTAGAATTACTAACCAATTGTTGGAATGCAAAGTTTGAATGCAAAGTTTGACTACATAAACTAATTTGTTCTAATATGGTATTGAAAGAGGGGTGAAGTATAATATTTTTATCTTGAAAATTAATAGTCACATAGTTAGTTTACTTTAGTATTTTTTCAACCTATACTAATTCTAAAATAGTGTGACACACACCATTAGGACAAGTAAACTAGTGCTTCTCTTACTAAGGCCATGGTAGATTCAAATATTATCCTTTCTCCCTGGAGTTGCAACATTTGCTTTGAAGAATCCCGCGACCCTGTGTGCACTACTTGTGGACATCTCTTCTGCTGGCCCTGCCTTTATACATGGATTCAAAACATGATCATAGACAAATCATGTCCCGTATGCCGATCGCATCTCATCATCGACACAAGCATTATCCCTATCTATGTCACCACACAAGGAGAGCCTCTACAACCACCTGTTGCTACTCCAATTAGTATTCCCCCTCGGCCCCTTCCACCACGTAGATCTGGCCTATTTACTTGGGTTGAAGTGCAAATGTATTTTGAAAACATGCGACAATTGTGGCGCCAAGAAGCCATAGACCGCGGCAGGCTTATAGGACCCGAGGAAGAGATTGCAATGATGTTGCGTTTTATTGGTGCCGATGTTTGGAGACCGGCCAACGTTGACACTCGGAGCTTGGTCATAACTAGGCCATATTTGAATGTACAAAGGAGCAATGCGGATGTAGTGGACGCGACTATGGATGGAAGTCAAGCCCACCAGAAATGATCAAACTAATAGTGGCGATAGGACGAACCTTGACCGTCACATTCATGTACTAGCAAACACATCTTCTAGGGCGCATTCTACCCTACAAGCAAGTTCATTGGCAAGCCCGGGAAGGCAAGTTCTGACTCGTGAGTACAACAGAATGCGCCTTGGAGGGCACGTTCCTTGGCGTTAAGAGTAGTTATCCGGTGTTCACAAAGTATGAATTTATTATGATTTTTTGAATTGTGCTATCCAATTGGCTCCAATTTCCCAAAAGAGTCTTTAGATTATCCAAAACCAACAAAAAAATATATCCATAATGATCATATTATTCATCTAAAGTAGGGACAATATTTCCTAGCATAGCCACAATATGAAGTCATAAAAAATCACTTCCTTTGATGAATTTTTATTCAAAAGGTGGAAATTCCTATTGTAGTCACTGATTACTCCATTGATTACCATCATCCAAGATGTGGATTGTCATCACTAGTTCAATCTAATGTAGTCCAAATCTCATTTATTGAAAAAGTGTGTCATAGGTTGATGCAAGACTTTAATGGATCATTCCCTAAGTTTTTGTGATAGGTCTTTTGCATGTCATAGGTTGGTTTACTTTATGTAGAGTACCTAGGACAAGTCACTTTATATAATTAAGGGTATGATCATCACTTTCATTCATCAAATAGTAAGCAGTGTAGTATTAGATAACATTCATGAAAAAATGGCCAAATAAACAATGGCCAATGGTTCCTATTATTGAACATTTGAACTATGTATGAGGCGTAGGAAGTCAACCTTCCACTAGCAATTCTTATAGTGATGGCAATATGGACCTTAATCATTCTCATGACACAAATATTCATGTAGTGCATCTAAAATGCCATTGTAGGGTGCCATTGGATTCCAAAAGACAATTTATTTTTGTTCATGTAGCTACTTGTTTATGTGGATTGTGGAGTAGTTAAAGCAAATACATTTGCTTACATTACATAGCCAAGTGTGTGATTGTCATTTTGATTACATAAGTGGTAATTAACATTCATCTAAAAGGCTATAATTAATCAAATAAGCAATTGTGGACACATCTGGTTCTTATTATTGAACTATCCAAGCTTTTGTTAGAATGATCCTATTAGAAGCAAAAATGAGATTTTAGATATCTTAGTATACATTTTTTGGACACTTTGTACATGAATAAGTTCCAAACTTTTGTAGTGTTGAAAATAGGTGCATGCTAAATCAACCCTGACCCCAATCCATGAGTTGTAGGCCATCATGAATGAAAGCCTAAATATTATGTAAGAATACGTAGGACAAGTGGATTTTTAGAAATGGATCATAATTCAATGGAGTTCTTCGTTTAGGTATCTGGAATTGTAAATTATTTTTCCTATACAACAGAAAATTCCATTAATAATATTTGAAAATAAAAAAAATGAAATATCAAAATATCAAGCATATATGATGTAAGTACAATCATGAATGCATCCTAATAAATTGACATTGTGTAAATCTCTCAAATAGTTTATTTGCATTTCTTTTTTAATTCAAGCTAATTTCATTTTTTTTACAAAATATTATGAAAAAAAACTAACTAAAAAAAGACACAAAATCACATCTTTGAAAAATAAATATAAAATATTTCATTCATAAATAGTCACTCAAAATGGGAGTATTCAGAGCCAAGGATTTTTGAATTCATTTAGGATAAAGTGTATACAAGCTGGTTAATTATACGGGCATTTTGTTTGTACAAATTTTCAAGAGTATTTTCTAAATTATATCCTCAATTGTTTATAACATCCCAATTCTTCATTAGAAGGATTTGAGGGCATGGGATGGTCGTTTTAGGCTTGTTCCCCATGCTATAAACCAATCAAAATATTTAAATAATGATTAAAAATTTAAAATTAATAAAAAATTATTAGTTTAATAATTTAATAATATTATTCAATGTGATACAGTTGCGGCCACATCAAATTGTTGATTTGGTAGAGTTTCTATTATTCTATGCAATTCAAGAACTCCCAGGAACTTGTAGTCTTGTTTTGGTCCCAAAAATCTTCTCGGGAGTTGGAATACCAAGCATCAACACCTACAAATTGTGCATGGAGTGTCACTTGATTAGAAATTTAGAACCAATTAGTTGTAATTAATTTTTCAATTTGGAAAAGTTAATATTAGTCAATTAGATTGTATGCAACTATGAGTTGTTGCCATCTCCAAATTATGCTCTTAATTTACTATTCAGGGATGAGAGACATTATTTCTTATACTAAACTTTGTTTTCACATTAATACCAGATAGAATCTCCTTGTTGGATCTTGGTCAACTATTTTCAATGAAGGCTCTAGAAAGAAGTGCATATCATAATGTTAAAGTAGCTTCAAGGAATAAAAAAGAACATGCCTCTTTTCATCAAATGAGAAACTGTGAGAGAAATTGTCAACTATCCCAAGTGAAATGACCTCTATTGAGGGATTTGAGGGCATTGGAGGTCTATTTTAGACTTGTTCCTCAATTATAATATTTAAATAATATTTTTTTTAAATTAATTAATTTTTTAAATATTAAAAATATTAATTAATTCATTAGTATTATCTAATTAATAGTAGAACAATCGCAGCCATGTCATATTGTTGATTTGGTAGAGTTCCCACAATTTTCTATTACTATAAGAACCCCGTGTTTTTTTAGTGTATAGTTCATGAACTCTTAGGAACTTGCGGTCTTGTTTTGGCTCCAAAAATCTTTTGATGTTATGTTTGGTTAACCCTTAAAGAAATGACTCACTTGTTGACTTGTGACCATGGACATCATCTTTTTGGATACTGTGGTAAACTAGGAATCATTGGCTTGAAAAAAATATTAGAAGCTTGAGGGAGGGGGGGGAGGGAATGTATAAAAAAACTAAGGGGATAGGTGCAAACACCAAGTATTTTTTAGGGGGGGTATTATTTTTTTATTTTAAAACACGCAATTATTATATAATTTTCTACTTTAGGTTATTAGAGAAGGGGCTTGCATTACTTACAATTCTAAATTGATATGAATAAATGATATGGTAATTTAATTTATTTTTTTAAATTCTACTACAATATTTGTCCTACATTAAATTTCTTTCAAACTTTCTTTTTTTTCCCCCACTAATGACTACTTACAACTAGAACTTAACAAAAAAAGTGTAGTCAATACTACTATTCTATCTTCCATAAAAATTGTCAATGACAATCATTTACTAGGTAGGTCTCATATTATTGAATGCTATCAATTGAACTTCAAGTTTAGGTCTTTTTTACATAATTAATATGAATGATATAGAGATCGCTTTTTGATATCAACTTTACTTTAACTCTTACATTGTTTGATTCAATATACATGTCTTTGCTGTATGCACAATAATATGTAAGATTTATTTTTGCACTATCATGGTAGTATGAAATCATAGTATAAAATAGAATGTAAGAAATATTTTGTACAATCATGGTAGTATAAAATGGTAGTTTGCACTATCACTACAAGAAAATGGTAGTTTGCACTATCACTACAAGAAAATGGAGGTATAAATGACTTGTCCACAATGACTACACCGACAACAATGACTGCAAAATAGTCATTTTGCAGTCATTTTGTAGTCATTGTTGTTGGTGCAGTCATTGTAGACAAGTCATTTATACCCCCATTTTTTTGTAGTGTATGCAGTCCTAAACTGAAGACAATGGAAAAGATAGGGTGATTCCCAAATCCTAGAACGGACCCTGAACCTTGAACAACGGGAACAACGAATAGAGGGCCTGGAACAGTAACCGCCAGTTTCCAAATTTAAATGACAAACACCTAAAGCCAGCCAACGTCTACTATAGAAATTCGTAAAGTCTATAAAATTATTGAACACTTTGAATATGCCACTCATAAGGCAACAACATTTTATACTTTTGGCCATAAAAAAGAATAAAAAGGGAGGTATCCTATGTCTAATTTTTTTCTAATTGAACCTATTTTTCTATACCCTATAGTAGTTTGAAGACATGTTATGGCATTTTTGTATCCTATAGTATATAAAAACAAGTTATAATTTTTATCTCACATATTTTTTTAGATACTCTATCATTTGTCTTAGATGTCGCTTTTGCAGTTCAAACCATGTGGTATAAAATCTATAGATGTTATAGATTCTTGAAATCTATACTTGCCCTAGATGTCACTTTTATGGTTCAGACCAAATAGTCTAAAAATGGCACATGAAATACCTCCATTTTAAAGAAATTTTCCATCTATCTAGAACCTTCCAATTCCAATCGTTCAAGAACTATTTTCTCATTCATTACTTTCTTTCTTGCTTACTACTTCGGGACATGTGTCATAACCTTATTAGTTCCAATTTTGAAAAGGACCAAAAAAAAACACATTCCAAACTTGAGTTCTAGCCTAAGGTTGAAAATAATGCATCCTATAGATTGGGTACTAGACATAGTTGACAACTAGTGCTTCTACCTTAAAACAATTGTAACTTATTGACATAAAATATTAGCTAGTACATAAAATTAACCCTCATACTATATTATTTGTTAAAACAGTGGAGTTGACTTAGCTGATTGAAACCTTAAATCTATACTAATCTTAGTTTTTAAAGCTTTGGCACTTGAAAAGTCTTGGTTTTTACTTTTCAGATTTTTGTTTAGAAGTTGTCATCAATTTTGTTAAATTGGTGCTATTCTATAGACAAAATTGTGATGCATTAAGGTAACTACATTTAAAATTGTAGGATTTCTAAAATCGCACACTATAGATTCTTGCCTAAAAATGTACTCCCACTATTTATGAAAATGTATGATTGCTTTTAAGAACACCTATTTTTAGCACTTTGAAAATTCATAGTTTATTCATATGGTATTTTAAAAACGCATTCTAAGAGAATTTAATTTTTTTTTTCTACTACCAATAGGACCCTACAAAAAAAATTCAATATAATAATGGAAACTATGCTAAATTGCTTATTTGTGTGATTTAGGTCTTACCTTACATATTAGAAGAAATTTTAGGCCTTCAAAGGGTTACTCTAAACAGCCAACTAGCTTCAATAGCTACTAAATTTGGCTTATTTGAAACTTAATTTGTTTCAATTAAACCACTTAATCAATTTGTGAGTTACAAGATGAGAAGAGGAGCTCTTTATGGATATCTATCTTCACTCATTTGACAATGAGTGAAAATATCTCACATGAGTTGTTAACCCTACTACTACCCCACTTCCATAAAGAGTTCCTCTTCTCATCTTGTTTCACACTAAATGTCAATGAAGTTAGTCCTTCACATTGTCCCCTAAAAGAATTTGGTGGTTGATGGTCACTGGATTATTTTTGGACATTTGATTTTTTTTATGCACAACTTGGTTTGAGTGCAAGGTGCATCCAAATACAAAGTGTTAAAAAATCAAGGTTAAGGTGCATTAAAGTACCTTAACCTTGATTTTTTAATACTTTGGATTTGATTTTTAAACCATTACCAAGCATTTGACATTGCAACTTCAGGTGAGTGCGTATAGGGGAAAAAATAATTCTTAAGCAAAAGAAAACTAATCTGCGGGATCCTCATAGAGATGTGGAGCAACCCTTCAGAGGCCCTGTTTTTGCTCTAATGACCTTAATTGTGACGATGCATGCATGTTTTTCTCCTTTTTTGAGGTTTGGACCAAGAAGTTCATGACACATACGTGAGCAAGAAAGTAGAAAACAATGAGCAGGAAAGTAGTTCTTGAATGATCAGAATTGGAAGAGTCTAGACATTAGCTACGGGTCTACAACACTTTCTGCCCTCCCAAATTTCATAGTAATTTAAATTTCAGTGATAAAATTACCAATTTTTTTGCAATCCTTGTCATTTCTATTGATGCACCTCTGAAAATATTTGTTCTGCCTGGCACTACTCTAGATCACGTCCAAAATTGCTTATTTGATCGGTTATGGGTGCCTTCACCTTATAAGGTGGAAACACCCTAAACCGTCCCTATACCCAATTCTGTCACCATGTACCAACAGAGTACATTCTTACTATGAAAATGTGCACCCTTGGTACATAGTGACGGAATTGGATACAGGGACGGTTTAGGTGGTGTCTTCACCTTATAGCGCAATGCAGACACGGCTTTCAATGTTTTCGCCCACCCTACGTTTCAGTGGTGCTGATTACGTGCAAAAAATCGGTTAGAATCCTCACACCCTTTCCAAGAATTGAATCAAAACTTGTGGCGCTCAATTAACCATGTCAAAACACGTGGACTAACTTGCAGATTACCACCAATCCATAGGGAGAACGGGAAGGCGTCACACCCCCCCCTGGTAAACTTGGGGGGTGCAGCTTTACCCCCCCCAAATTTTCTTAAAACAGAAAGTTTGGGGGGGGTAAAGCTACACCCCCCAAGTTTACACCGGGGGGGTGACGCCTCACCGATCTCCCTGTGATCATCCCTGGCTGGCTAGTTTGTGTTCGACATAACATAATTTTGGTCAATTCTATCAACAGTTAGCATTACTTAAGGGGGTAAAGGTCCATTCTCACTTGGCTTTTCGAAGGACCGCTTATAAACCCTGAAATTCCTGCGTATTCATAGGATTACGTGAGTTCACACTATGAAAGCTTTTTTTTCTGGTTCCCGTCTTATACGGTATTACATACTGACGGTGCGTTCATATATGCTGGGGTACGTACATTTCGGATTCATTGAAATCTGCCAGCAAGGCAGATAAGACTACTCTAATGAGTTGGTGGTCACACCACGAAGCCGTTTTTTAAATTTGCAATCGCTCTTTTCGGCGGGATTGTCCGCAGTCACCTCTTGTTGCTGGGGTTTGTCAATCACAACTCCTTTATGCAATTTGAGGTCTCTGCTTCTTGCCACTGCCATGGTGAAGCAAGTGTGTCCATCCTTCAGTTGAAGCATCACGAGGTTTCTTTCTCTGTGTTGCGGAGCTCCGTTTCGTCTTCAGCACTGTGGCTGTCGATCCACAGCCTTCGGTGATTTCGTGTGGACAATAAACTTCAGATTTTGCAGCGCATTGGAGTTCTTGGTTTATTACGACCGGAGGTTCTCTTTAAGACACTGCGGGAGCATTTTCGTTTCTTCGTGGTAAGTTCTAGATTTCAAACCCAGTATGTGATTCTCGAATTTCTCGTCGTCTGCTATTTTGCTTCAAAATTTTCTTGTCAACATCGGATCCTCTTTCAATTGCATTGTTTTGAATTTCCCTCGTGGGCGAGGGCTGCAGGAGAACACGGATTCTGCAACAACAGTTCGACCAATTGACAATGTTCAGAATTTTTTCTGTCGTCCACAGTACCTACCTTCTGTACATATTTAGGGTTGCACCTCACGCTTTTTGTGTTCATCGCGATTTTCCAGCGTAGGATTTTCACTTTGTTGTCAACGCCGGCGTTGGATTTCTGAAAGCCTTGAAACCACTTTGCACATTTCCGTGGCTATCCAATGCTCTTGTGAAGGTATGTTTTTTTTTGGCAACTCCTACTTATACTCTCTTTGATTGAAATTAATTTCCGGATAGACGTGGCTTCTACTCCTGTCATTTACATGTAAATAGTGCTGCCTTCTTTGTAGAGGAAAATTGTCGCTCTGTAATTCTCCAACGCAATTCCTGTCGGCCTTTGTTATCTCGAAATGAACTTCTTCGGCACATGCCGTGCATTGTACATGAGTGCATTCCAATTTCATTGGAAACTCACTAAGGCTTCGCTCATTGTTGATCGCCATGTTTCTACCGCAGGACTTCCTTGAAAGTGACATCTATCTGTCTACGTATTGTGACCAAGTTGTTTTCACAAATATAGAGCAGAAGACGATAGTGCCGCTATGCCTATGGACTCCCAAGCACAGGCTGCTGTGGCCTTTGCTTCTTGGCTGCTGCTGCAGCTATTGAATTCGCCACAAGCAATGTACTTGCCTTCTCCTCCACAAGAAACAGATGATGAAGACGATGCGTTGCGTGAACTTGTACACATTGTTGGTGAACCACTCCGAGACCCTCAAGACACAATCAGCACAGCACTTCACAACTTCAGACTGTGCACATCCTTCAATCTTTTTGATGACGACCTTGGATACTGGGTGAAACCCCGTTCGACTACGTGGTTCTCTCGATTTCTTCTCAGTGAATATGACGACAACAGATGGGTGCAAATGTTTAGGATGACTAAACCCGCTGTGTTTGCATTGGCGGATTTGTTGAGGCCACATGTCATGAAGAAGAACACCAAGTATAGATTGGCAATCTCGGTTGTCATCCGAGTTGCTTGCTGTCTATTCAAACTCACTCAAGGTGCCTCGTTGTTCATCTGCAGTGAGATGTTTGCGATTGGAAAAAGCACAGTTTCTGCCATTCTCAGAGATGTTGTACATGCAATCAACGACACTTTGAGGCATGAACTCA
Source organism: Antitrichia curtipendula (assembly GCA_951230915.1). Classification (NCBI taxonomy): domain Eukaryota; kingdom Viridiplantae; phylum Streptophyta; class Bryopsida; order Hypnales; family Leucodontaceae; genus Antitrichia; species Antitrichia curtipendula. Next base: position 17,648,663 of record OX579636.1, on the reverse strand, counting down.
GTTGGCCAACTGGTGAGCGCCTTCTTGAGACTCAACAAAAATTTTACAACCTCTGTGGTTTGCCAGCTGTGGTTGGAGCAATTGACGGTACGCATGTTCCGATCTCGAAACCAAAACATGGGCCTGCCAATTACTATTATTTCAAGTCTGGTGGATACTCATTGAATTGCCAAGCCGTGGTAGATAGTGAAAAGCGATTTTTAGACCTATACTTGGGAATGCCCGGCTCTACTAACGACTGTCGTGTTCTACGGCGTTCCACTTTGTATGATTTGGCTATGCATAATCGATTGGTAGATAGTAACCACAGTATGGAGGGCTTTCCTCCATACTTGATCGGTGACCTTGGCTACCCTCTCTTGCCCTGGCTGATGGTACCGCACCGTACTGCTGGGCCACTATCTGTGGCCGATAGACTGTTCAACAAGAAACTACGTCGGGGTCGCTGCGTGGTGGAGAATGCTTTTGGCATCCTCAAGCAAACTTTCAGGGAACTGTTGACCAAAACCGACCTCAATGTTGCCTTCGTACCTGATGTGATTTTTGCTTGTGCGATTTTGCACAACGTGCTCCTCCGTCAATCACACGAGCATGTTGAAAATTTACTTGAGGTCTTACGGACTGAAGGGCTTTACGGTGAAGTTGTTGATGAAGAGTCTGGAGTTGATGAGGGAGTGGAGGGACAGCCGGAGGCGTCAGTTGACGGAATGCCAGAGAGGTTGGCAACTGTTGTTGCGACAGAGAAACGTATTGATCTAGGCATGTATTTGTCGATTCAACGCCTCAACCGCCATTAGTGTGCACGGTCAGTTTTTTTCCCTTCTTCGAGAGTTATTGTGAACGATGCTGCTGTGAAGTAGAAAGACAGGACGGAACTTGCTTTGTTCCTACTCAATTTTTTGTTTTTTATTTATATATTTTTTTGAATGAAACATGTGCATTCACAATATCATGGTTGCGCTTTACTACACGCTTCCATTGCTACTGAATGCCATAGTACGTGAACTTACTAACTACCCTTCGTGAACATGCAGGATAGAGTGTGGACGTTGCCCTATATGGCAACGTGAACTGTGCTTCTTAGGTGCAGTGGTTACTTGTCAAGTAGTGACTGTATTCGAGAATCGACATGTCGGGCTTAAGTTGATAGCCTGCATATGTGGAAATTTCTGTACTGCTCTCTATTCTTCAGAAGTAGGCATGTTGCGATCTCCATTGTTATCGTCTGCTGCTGCATTGTAAGTGGCCTTTTCAGTCATTTCATCCGACTGGTGACAATTTGGAGAAGGAGATGGCGGTGTTGACGAACTTCTTTTAGGAAGAGTGCAGAAGTCCTCAGGAAGATAAGTGTTGTCATGTCTTTCTGCCGCTTGTGGCTTCTCTGAGAAAGCATGACTGTTGTTTGTGAATAAGCTTTTGCTTAAAACGCCCGAAAGCTGGGCAAGACAGTTCACCATCTCCCCTTGCTTGAGAATGGATAACCGGGCAGTCTCATTTGCAGCCACTGCATTTTTGTAAAGTCTTCGGTCTTTTTCCCGTTGATAATTCATTTGTTCTGTGAACAACTTCAACTGCACATCGATTTTGGAACGTTCCAAATCTCTGCTTGATTCAGCAATGTCCTGCATGTGTTGTGCCATGACCAAACCTGTAGCCTTGGTAGCCTCAGCAATCACTGCATGACCGGACACAGCTTTCCTCCGCACGGTAGTGTTCCCTGGACGACATTTGAAGGAGGAAGGACACGTGTCTGAGGAATTTATCATCTGCGGGGTCACTCCTATAGGCAGACCTTGAAACGGTCTTGGACTTGGAGTCCCTATAGATGTTGACACGGCTGCTCCTCGTGTTGGTGTAGACAAGGTCACTAGTGGACTCCGCGGAGGTGTACTGTCCTCTGATGCTTCTGGTGTGTGTTGTGATCGTATGTCCATTGGATCTTCCGTGTCGGGGTCACTGTGGTCTTCTTCTCTTTGCTGTTGGTCGGTGTTAGGGGGCCGGAAGTTTGAGTCGCTTGGAGACAGACTATCCCGTATATGAGGTGGTCGGATTGTTGGTCGGTTGCCATACCACTCATGGATGGCAGCGAATATGTCTTGGCCAAACTGTTTTGGTAGACCTTTAGTCCGGCGGTCATTGAAAGACAAGTCCCAGTAGTCGGGGACATTTCTCCCTGTTTTACTGAAGTAATCGACAATATGCTTATAATCAGGTATAAGCTGATTCCATTTGGTTTTACAAGCCGGCCCATCCCGGACGCATGGTGATAAACCAGCGTGCATAACAGCTTGAGAAACACGAAGCCACTTGCTGTTCTCCGGCGTCATTAAATCTCTTCCGTCGACGGTGTCCATGTCTTCTAAATGCAACTCCCTCTTAGCCGCGACAAGAAGAAGAATTTCTTGTGAAGTCCAGTTGGGGCCGCGCTCTTTCCGAGGACGCTTGGACTGGCTTTGTCCGCTCTGTTGTGCGGCAGCAGGTGATGCTCGTGCAGTCCCGGAGGCCGGGCGAGGAGGGAGGCTGCGATTAAACGGAGCGGGCGGAATGTAGAAAGCTCCTAAACATGGCAGCAATTATCAGTATTTTGAACACAATCGAACATGCATGAAATGCAGAATCTAAATTGATTTTCAATGTATGTAGGGGAACTACTTGGAAGTCAGGAAATCAGTAGTAACGCAGGTATACTCTAAACTGAGAACTGAAAAATGTAACTTCTGGTAATTAGTGTCTCATTTAGGCATCGGAGTGGTTTTGTGTGCTGTGCATGTTCGTTGTGAAGCAAGAGAAGAAAGGTAAGTAGTTAAAAACTAGGTATATACCGATTCATTCTTCATTAATGCATGCAGTCCACAATAATGTTCAAGCTTCATTCCCAAGTGCAGGATGTTATAAACAGTGAAGTGCATGGAACCGTGGACTATAGATTGAAACAAACATCTGAAATGACAGAAGTAGAAACAAATATGGCGAAAATATGAAGTGTATGTATGCAAAACTTCTTTGTTATGGTGAATGTGGCACGATTGGATTCAGGAAAATTTCAAACCAAGAAAGACGGTGCACTAATAAAGATTGTTTTTGTAGAATGTGAACTCACCATTTGCAGGCAAAGCTGCAGGTCGGATGGGACTATTGTAGAGGGGTGCAGTCAGTCGGTTCTCCATTTGTCTCCACTTTTTTGAAAAACTGCGGGGCAGCCAGCAGAAGGCCAAAACAAAAACTCGGTCACTGCAGAAGTACAGTGGAACATAATAGCATTTTTAAAAAAGACATGGAAAATTCTAACGTATATTGTACAGGTCGGAATGCTTCAATGGCAGGACGAATTTGAAGCACAATGTAGGAAGCAACAAGGTATATTAAAATCAAAGCAAAATAAAGATATAAACAATGTATTTGAATAACATCCATTATGAAGAGAGTTGTCTCTTGTAGTCCGTCTGTTTCTAGTCGTCTTCAAAGTTGAATTCTACGTCTATATTGTACGTGAACCTGAACTGTGAAATTTGAAGTACTCGAAACTCCAAACCAAGCAATTCTAATGGAATCAATCTGAACTTGTGCAATGCATGTGTGCTATGCATTCAATTTAGCGAAAAGAAGACAACAAAAATTAATACAGAGGAAAAACACAGTGAACAAAACGTACCTGGGTGATTTCGGAGTTCGTCGATGCAGATGTTGTGCAAGGACAGAGACACAGAATTTTATACTCCATGGCCGCCGTCTTTCTCCCGCACAATTAATTCACCATCGTTGACATCTTTGTATCCTCTTCAATCCTTGTCCATTTTAGGAGAAGTAGTACTGGTAGCCAACTCGAGAAATCAGCCAAAACTTCCGAGACCGCTTTTTTGTAAGGGACCTTGACCACGGAGACTACAGAGCACCGCAGTTAGAATGCCGATTTTCTCTCAGATGTTCATTTTCTGTAGATTTCGTCATTAAGTAATAGCGGCTACTAAAGCCGAACTTGTAGGAAATCACCCATCACCTTTTCAGCTAACATCGTTCTAATAGCGTTGCCAACAAGGCCTCCACGTAGGTTCGGTGTATAACAACTGCAACTAGTGTAAACACGCCCGTTCTCAAGGAAGCTAACCACCGCTTTTTCTACTTTCATACAGCCAAGTGAGAATGGACCTTAATTCTATTCTATTCTATTCTATACTTTCATTGTAGCAATGTTTGAAAAATTGCTGTCATTAACACGTCTTGAACGCGTTGGCCTTCAAGGTGTTCTGCTGAAAGAACTTTGTCGAAAGTGAACGACCAGGTTTTGGAACATGTTTGTTCAAAATTAAAAACGTTGCATGCTCTGCTAAAGCATGACTGTTCAGAAAATTTTGCACACGTGTTTGGTGAAAGTCTTTGGGCCCAAAGCATGGCCCAAATTGTTGCATGCATGTAACTAAAAACATTGCTGAAAAATGTTGAGCACTAAACCTTTCAAGTTCCAGGCCGGGTTGGTATTTCCCAAATGAATGAAATTCGTAAAACTTCAATTCTGTTCAATTGGCGCGGTGAATCTCAATTCAAGCAAGGAAGTCCTGAAATACTTGAAACAAAATGATTCAAAGAACCAGGCAGGAGGCCCGGGCCGGGGGATAGGGTGGAAATCGTAGCTCACGGTGCACATTGTTGTGGACGTACGAAATTAAAGCAATTTGCATATCCGTGGGCTCAGCAAGCTCTAGTAAATATGAAAATGGCGCATGGAATACCGTCAAATGAACGGAATTGTTAAGTAACGTAAGTTTCGTAAGTTGTGCATATTTTCTGCAACTTTTCTAATGAAATCAATTATAACTTTTCCAGGGAAGTTAAGTCAGTTTACACGTGGCGACCTACCTTAGCTCGGTCCCGCCGACTGTAAGAATTGTGTCGGTAGATGTGGCGATCCTTTATTGCTGGCTTTACTTTCCATGATAAGCTCCATGTGAGTCCGTCGGCTATATTGTACAGGCCGGAATTCAAGCCAATTTGGGAGCTACAACAAGTCTACAGTGAAGAAACTTTCAGTCGTGGTGATAAATGGCATAATTTCACGACATTGAACGTTTCTGAATTTCTGGCTTTAATTCATACGTTTTCTATTTCATACTATAAGAACAGATTGAAAATAATGTGAGCTAAGGTGGAAGCACCCAAAACCGTCACTTTAAGGAATTCAGCATACTTGGAGGCATCATTTCAAAAAAATAAAAAATTTCTGATGTTAGCGAGAGAAAATTATGAATTTTCAAAAAAAAAAATTTGATTTTTTGGATGTCATATGTAATTTCTATGATTTTTCAAAGTTGTGGGTCTCTAGATCACTGGAACCATCATGTAGGTGCACCCAAAACTGAACCCTGCGGAAATCAGCTCTTAAGCCAGTCAGATATTGGTAAGTGTCCTTCAAATATGTTAGCCAATTAAAGCCAAGCATTTGGCTGACGGATTAACTAAAGTCTAGGGACATAATTGGGTGAGTCTAGGGTCTATGGCAAGGTATAGGGACGGGAATGGGTGTTTTCACCTTAGAAAGAAACTGAAGGATCGAAAACAAAACCGCTCTTTCTATCTGTGTTTTGTAAGAAATTAATTAAAGATAAATTAAAAGGAAACTAAGAAGATCATTCGATAGGTGGCAGGATCAGCATTACTTTGGGCTCTCTAACTCTACTACTACCTAGGAACTCTGCTTTGACTAGAGCTACTTCACAACAATATAATAATTGAATCATTTTTGGTGACGTTTCTTGTGTTAGTTTTAAGAATGAAGTGCTTGTATGTCTGGACGCCACGAACACCATAGCCTATATATATGGATGCCATGTTTAATCATCTGCATTTCAATTCCATCGTCCAGTTCACACAGGAAGATTTCGTGACGTTAACCGGGGCTAATCCTTTGAGGAATAGCCCCCACTTTAGACCCCTTGTACACAGTGTTTGAAAAATCTCGGGTGTTCTTTTTTCACACAATTTTAGACCCCAAAAATGTCCACCTTGCCTGGGCTAAAGTTTATGCGGAGTTAAGCCTTGGGGTCTAAAGTGGGACAATTTAGACCCCCCCAAACTTTAACCCCAAGGGCTAACGCCACGAAATCTTCCTTGCGCAAGGACTTCCCATCAAGAACCGCGAAACCAAGCTCATCATGAACGTCGTCTTCAAGCTTCCAACATAAGATTACTCCGTTCTGAGTCGATCGACAGAGCAGTTTGCAGTGGTTGAAGCTAGATAACTCCCAATAACTATCAATGGTTGCGCTGCTGCCAGCAAGCTCACTTATTGGAGCAAATCAGGAATGGATTAAGTACTCATGAAATGCGATCTAATATATAAAAATAATCACAAGAAGATTTCGTGGCATTAGTCCATGGGGCTAAAGTTTGGGGGGTCTAAACTGTCCCACTTTAGACCCCAAGGTTTAACCCGGCATGAACTTTAGCCCGACCAAGGTGGGACATTTTGGGGTCTAAAGTAGTGTGAAAAAAGAATGCCCAAGATTTTTCAAACACTATGTAAAGGGGTCTAAAGTGGGGGCTATTCCTCAAAGGATTAGCCCCGGTTAACGTCACGAAATCTTCCTATGAATCTCTAGCCAGATTTCCAGCATGCAATGTTTTGATGATGAAGTAATTAATGTAAATAAGCCTGGCTGGATTGATATCGTTGGCAGAGAGCCTTAGTTAGACTGCGTGTTAGCCTATTAATTAAGGTATACATGATTCCTTCAGTGATCCACGTCCATCTCCACGCTAGCTTTTGCAGTCGAGTTTGACATATGGAAGATTCACATTCAAGGATCTGTGGATTTTATTAACTTAAATAAAACGCCAAATGAATGATTTCAGTTGTGAAAACTGGCGGATATTCTCAACTTAATATGAGAATAAATTCCGTTACATTGGTGGTATACATTCTAGGCGACATTTTGACATTTTACACTCCTTTTAATGTTGATAGATATGCAAATTAATGTGCAAATTCATCCACAGCATTCACCCACCTTTTCATTTCGTCCCTGTCTTGAGGGACCACCATTAAATTGCGTGAGATTAATTGGCACAATTCCATAGTACTAATGCACAGGAAGATTTTGTGGCATTAGCCCTTGGGGCTAAAGTTTTGGGGGGGTCTAAACTGCCCCACTTTAGACCCCAAGGCTTAACCCCGCATGAACTTTAGCCCGGCCAAGGTGGGACATTTTGGGGTCTAAAATAGTGTGGAAAAAAAACCCCGAGATTTTTCAAACACTTTGTACAAGGGATCTAAAGTGGGGGCTATTCCTCAAAGGATTAGCCCCAGTTAATGTCACTAAATCTTCCTGTGATGAAAGCACATCAATTACTTAGTGTAAATGGGTATGTAGTGAACCGTGGGATTAGCGCAAGAAATATGACTAAGTATATCTCACGATCACAATTAGTTTTGTAATTTACATTAATTGATGAAGTTACAACATTAATAAATCTTATTGTCAGATAATAATGTTATCCAGTATTTTCATAGTGATGCACTGATGCTCGGTTTAGGGAGTGTTTCAAAGCGACAAAGTTGACGTTCAAGTGCCCAGCTATAGCTCTACGAGCTGTAAGAACTTAAGACTGCTGGTTCCTTTGCTCTTATGGCACCCCATTATGCAAAAAAGAAGCAAGGATATGAATCTCCGATCCCGGCTAGCTAGCCGCGTGTGATGTGAGATATATCGAACGCACAATTATAATGTATGCACAGGGAGTTCATATTGCGTTCCCGGTGTTAATTCCTGGTGAGTGTCAAAATTCCCATTGAACTTAAAAATTTGACACCTGTAAAAACTTTTCTATTTACAGGTATTTTGGACACATGTTGCAATCATGCGGACACAGGGAATTTTAACACTCACCGGGAATTAACACCGGGAACGCGATATGAACTCCCTGTGACGGAACTATGAAATATCCAATCGAATTATCGAACCTGATCGACACAGTTCAGAGCAATGCCCAAAGATTAAAGATCTCACTGTAGAAGAAAGCAACAAATTGTTGACGTCGACATTATTCGTGTTCCAACCTGAACCTGAACCTGCCTGAGAATAAAATAGAAGTCGTGGCAACGTACAGCCAACCTGACCCTCTATTGTTCCAAAGTACTTAACTTATATATTATATGTTCTGAAGTTGCTTGTCTTCAGGATATATACTGTATGAGCCTACAGTCTGTACGGAACATTATTGTAATTTCGTTAAAGCAATATCATTCTCAATCCGGTATATATGTAGTCGGTCTAGCGCAATTGCAGTCTAAAAGTAAGCTCAGATCGATGTCCGCCTTCTAAATTCAGGCATTCCACAGGGTGCTTATTTCAGTCTTCGGTGTTCAATCCCCCGTGAGTCTCACTTTCTTCTGTGTATGCGTGATTGCGACACTTGTAAAAGTTTACAAAAGTTTACTAATTACAATAATTTTGGACACGTCACTAGAAGAAACCCTTGTTTTTGGTGGCGTTTGGGCAGAACGGAGGTTGTCCTGAATAACAGCTGTATGTCACAAGTTCGCAAGTTGTTTGAACCAGAAATTTTGATAATGTCGACTATGACATGCCAATGTCTGGAAGAAAACAGTTAGTAGTTGTGAGTTTTGTCTACGTTTTAGTTGACATTGCAATATGCACTTCCATGTTCGACTACGATGTCATTCAAATTTCAGAAAACAACATCATTTAGATTTTAAATTTTTTAGTATTTTTTTTTGGGGGGGGGAGGGGGACAATTGAAGTATTTTTTTTTTTTTTAAAACCAAAAAAGAAAACCTACTATTTTTTCTTTCGTAAACATGGCCAACAACATTTCGTTGTCATATACCTGACATTCAAAGCTACTACTGAAAGAAACATGCAGTTCTATTTATGCTAATTAAGGTTTTCATACTTTCTGACTTGTGTGTTAATGTTTCGTCGGACGAACTTTCAAAACCTGGAAATGAGCATTTACTGCTCCATTCATCACTGTACCCCTTTTCCTTTAACTCCAGTCATGTACTTCCTGTACTACTTACGAATTTCTTCCTCTATATAACTCCTACTCTTTTCCTTAACAGTCATTTCGTACATACAAGAGTCTATAGCTGAAAGGTACAACGCACTACGTGAAAACACAATACGAACATGTTTGAATTTCTACAATACCTACTAAGAGTGCATCATTTTATTCCAGTCATGATTGTATGAATTTAAACAAGAACGCTTTGTGCATATGTCGTGTACAACTTTTTCGACGGACTGTGCGTGACAATCGTATGCTTGTACTTTTACATTGAATATATCACCTACAATGTTATACCTTCGTCTGCGTGAACATTTCATAAAACATTGTTGTTTCATATTTTCGTGTCATTTCCTTCTATTTCGATAAACGTTGCATCTCAAAAAACTGTGGTGCACAACATAACTGTATGCCCTGCACAACTTTCATTGTTCTACATGCTGTGACTTGATGCACACACCGTACAACAAAGGCTTTTGTCATATTAAGAGAATGAACTGCACATTTTGTACTTTTCGTTGTAGCTATCATTCATCCATTTCATATTCATCTGTCCATGTCTTTTTATATGCGTACTGTTTCATACATGCCATAGACTACTCTTCATCGCCTGCTCGTTGTTCTACAGGTCTTCTCTCGGTTGCTCTAATGTACATGCCTCCTGTTGTTGCTGGAACACGTTGTGGCTCAGATTCTAACATTGTTGCTTGCAAGCCCACAAAGTCTGCGTCGTTCCCAACATGCAATACATTGGTTGTGCTCAATGCGAATTGGAGTTCTTGCCGTCTCCCTCTGACGTTGGTTCTGCACACCACTTTCCAACCTCGTCGCTGGGGATCGTCTGAGAAGAACACTTGCTGGCAATGAAGAGGGAATGCAAAGGAATCTGCATGGATTTTCCCATCCATGTGATTGAAGTTTGCAAACAAGAATCCATATTTATCTCGCACTACATTAGGCATTCGTGCATCTCTGGATGCACGAACCCAGTCGCAAACCAAGATAGTCGTGCAATGATTTCAATAATCCAACTCTAGTATCTCTTCAATGTAACCCACATATTCATCTGTGCTCTCCATAGGCCTACCGTTCCTGAGCCCCCATCTCAGTTGACGTGTGAAAGAGGCTACCACAAAAGAGTCTCTCGTTACTAGAGACGCTTCGGAGCTGCGAACGCGGAAATGCATTCCAAAACAATACATCTGCCTATGAGATGTTGCATTTATCTCCGGGGGTTCACTATATTGTAGAACATCTTCATTTAATTCTTCACCTGCATTCTGTGCATTTCGAATGCGTGAACGAAACCAATCTCTGAAGCATGGTAATTCACTCAATTCCAGCGGATACCTTATACCTCCCCCTACTTGTCGACGCCTGCTCTGCAACCTGTATGCTTCTCGATCTTCCCATCTACGTGCTCTCTCAGTTGCATACTGTCTGTTACATACATGAAAACATTACGCGTTAATCACTGACATTCACACATTTCATAAGCATCTGCAACTGCACTTTTTTCTGAGAAACATTTAGTGAACTCTCCATCTATGTTGAATACTACAGTACTCTTCTTGCATTATTCCAAAAACTGACGTTCTATATAGTTGACACTGTGCTGCTGGACACTTATTGTACTTTGACTAATACAATGTACTTGAAGTAAAATTGCTAGAATTCAAAGGAAACAACTTCCTTTGAACGAAAACATGTTTTCCAATACTACTTATGTGCACTTCGTTTTCAATTGAAAACTTTTTGTGCATGGCACTTACTCTCGCCACTGTTATAAACTTGCCGCATTTTCAAGAACAAAAGCATGTGCATAACTTCTCATGTCCTGTGACATCTTCCGTTTCTTAGAATCATGAACCGATAGAACCTCATCATTCATGATGGCATCTTCTGTTGAGTCCCACACTCTGTGCGAGGTTCCTCTGAATTGCTTCATATACTCAGTGCAGAAACCCAATGTATCCTCCATTCTATACTCTTCGGCGATACTCCCTTCAGGATGTATATAAGTCCTGACGTAATCTTTTAACGTTTTCATGTACCTCTCAATAGGATACATCCATCGACAATGCACTGGTCCACACATGAATAATTGTTGCACTAGATGCACGGGCAAATGCGTCATGACATTCAAGAACGTTGGAGGGAACTCCTTCTCCAGCATGCATATTGCCATGACCACATTCTTCATCATATCGGGTTTGTCTGCTGACCTCACTTCTTTTTCACAAAGTTTTTGGAACACTCTACACATTTTGATGATTGCCACACGCACATTTTTGTCCAATACATTTCGAACAGCAACTGGAAGTATCTGCATGCACAGGTGCACATTAAAAATTAACTTTCGTTGAGCCAGATGTTTTTCCCACTTTTCATATATGCTAGTTATTAGCATCTTTTGTGTTCTGTACTATAATTCAAAATCTTTAAATGTCGGTTTACATACTGCACGTTGTCACTTCTAGCTGTCCTGGCTTGTCGAAGTCTTCAACAACACTTTTCATATTTGATGATTGTGTATGCTTCACATAATACATGCTTCATAAATTCTAAAGAATTCAATGAGTATAATGTTCTATGCACTTCTATTAGTACGTGCTTATGAGTAGTACCTGTTGCATGAGAACATGGTAATCATGTGTTTTCATGTACTGCAATTTTCCATCCTTCAATCGTTTGTAAATAGAACCCCACGTAATTTGTCGGCGTACGAATGTTTGAGATGATGCTCATGAACTCCTTCCGCTCATTTGAGTTCAATATGTATGGTGCGTGCGGCATGTAGAAATCAACATTCGTTCGTGCGGATGCTTGCAGCCATATTTCCTCACGAATGCCTAGATTCTGTGCATCTTGACGACTTCCAGGACTGTCTGTCATTGCCATCAAAGTTTTTACTATGTTCTCACATAGATTCTTTTCGCAGTGCATGACGTCCAATAAATGCCGTATCAATAGAAACTGTCCAAACAATCAACAACACACTTTTAGAACAACCCCGCTCTCGAACGTACTTTGCATGAACTGTTATGCTGTATTTCTTCACTTCTACACTAAAATTTGACATGCGATCCCAACATTTGGTTCTGACATTGTACTTCCACTACAATTGGTAGTAGTTGTGTTTTTCAATACATGTAAGAAGTTCTCATTATTAGATAATAACTATTTTGGAGTTAGGGAACCCATGTTCATATGTTCAATGCGTTTGCTGTTCCCAACGAAAAATACTGCTTTGTCCAACGTTAGCGATGGATACAAAAAAAAATGAGAACATGTCAAGCTGGGTTTTGGGACTGCAACGTTATTTAAATCTAATGCATTGCCTGTTTAGAACTGAAATTATAGGACCAAAATTAAAGTTGTACCTGCCAATATGGAAGTTTATATAGTGCACTTATACGCTTCACCCCAGTGCTATGTACTGGGTCATCCTTTCCGTTCTCTTTTCCACCTAGATCCAGATATGATTGTCGCTACACTGCATATCGTATGATGTCCAATCCAGACACTACCGGCGGGCTTGTTCGCTGTTTGTTGTCACCATTGAATCTTTTGTTCCGACGGTACGGATGGTGACGTGGTAAATAACGACGTACACCGCTGTATACAATTTTTGAACCTCTTGTGGAGCGGTTGGCTAATACATCACCTGTTCTAGCCATACGTGCATCCGTCTCTGGTCCACATGGCGGACATCCCTTGTAACCCTTACAACAAAGTCCTGATATCAAACCGTACGCCGGGAAATCAAAGATAGTCCACATTACTAAACCTTGTAGTGTAAAGCCTCTTGAACCCTCAGGACGAGAAAAATCTATAGCCGGAACGCCTTCCCATAGTTCTAGCAATTCCCTCAACAACGGTCGGAGAAAGACATCCATGTTTTTCGAATGCTTACCTAATATCAAAATGTACAAAGAAATGAAGAATTTCTTTGTAACGAACCACGGTTTAAAATTGTATATCAGAATAAGCACTGGCCATGTCGACCAATTTGTGTTGTTCAATTTAAATGGATTGACACCGTCCAGCGATAAAGCAAAACGCATGTTCCGCTCTTCTACCCCGAAGTTGTCGAATACAGCATTGTTGTTGATATGTTTCCAAGCTGGACTGTCCACCACAGACCGCATTACGCCGTCTTCGCTAATGTGCTTCGTGTACCCAGTTAGCATTCCTGCAATCTCTTTTGACCTCCACATGTGCTGCAAGCGAGGTATAAGCGGAAAGTGGCGAATGACTTTCGCTGGGATTGAAGCACTTCCTTCTGACCATCGTGATTTACTACACTTCGGACAAGCGTCCAGAGTAGCATATTCCTCTTCATACAGCACGCATCCGTGTGGACATGCATGCACATTGTTGTAATTCAAACCCAGTTTTTGAATACTATAACGCGCAACATAATAAGTACTCGGCATTTTGTTATCCGCTGGCAACAAATCTGTTGACAAATAACGCAATAAGTCGTCTGTAAATTTGTTGCTCACTCGGAATACAATGCACATGTTTATGATTATTATTGTCGCTGACACAACACTGCACTTAGAGCCGGCATACAATGGAGTGGTCGCTTGCTCATACAATTCCTCCAAGCCGTCTACAGTATCACTCTCCAAATTTTTGTTTTCTGGAACATCAGCTTCGTCTTCAGCTTCCATGTGTAAAGCATCTCCACGATCGAAGGCCTCCATAACCTGCCTCTGCACTTCATGATATTCATTGAGAGGATTATCACGGTCGTCTTTGTCCTCATTTTCGTGCGAATTATGTACTTCAGGCAAATCGTTGCGCGTGTCATTAGCATGGTCATCTATTTCCTGCACAATATCATTGTCGTACGCAACATCTTCCACCCACAAGCCACGCGATGGATAACCACCAGGAGGATTGCCTCCTATCATAGATTTCATAAGGAACGGATCTCTACCCACTACTGCGTGGTGCCTTCTGATGACATCTATGGACTTCCGTTGTCCGCCATGGCAATCTTTATACGGGCATCGAAATGCTCGTACTTCTAACTGAGTTGCAACATGCAATTCCGTTTGTAGAATCAAGTCATCGACGGGAATATGCCGTTCTGTACGTCCATCTGGCGTAACACGAATGCGGGCACGTCTTTCTTCGATTGATGAATTCATCATGTTGATGTAGTGCACGACACAATGTTCCTTCACAGCAGACATGATCAAAGTCGTTTATATAGAAGCCCTATACGAAGTGACATATGAAAGGACCGTGGAACATTAGGATAACAACTTCAGAACACGTTGAAATCACTTTGTGCATTATGTTCAAAAGTAACACAGAGAGCATTTGTAACTCCAAAAATAATGAACACTTAATATCTATAAAGTACTGACTTGAAATTCCGGATACAATGCATGTATTTCACAAGAAAACATGACCAATCTTTTGATGAACGCTATGGTTTTCTATACTCTGTTTTACCATTTTTCAGTATTTCCTATTCTTACATGTACTTCCTGAGAACATGAGGAAACAAAAAGATCTTAGGTGTTACATTCCTAATACATAGTATGAAATATAAATTAGTAATAACATCACAGGAGTTACTGTCAATTTTAAGAAGACTACAGTAGCAACTACTAGTTGTAGTTCACGTATGCTGCACTTACCTAAAGTATATAGGGTTCAACTGTAAGGCTGACAATGATAGCCAACAAGTTTATACAACTTGTTTTTCATTGTATTTATCTTGTACAGGTGCGCACTGACAACTGCTGACACTGTCAGTGGTGTTTCCGTACAAAACGTAGTACTATAGAACAGAAATCTAAACATCAGACCACATTGTTATTGTACTGTACATATGTTCTAACAGAAGCTGCTTCTGAAAAAGAAGTGTACTATTTCCAATGCATCCATTGCCGGTCATCAGTATGTTCAGTACTCATTGCTGCAAACACTTGTTTGCCCAACCAATCGTCATACTCAAGTTCCCATGTGTCGAATGGCAGTAAAACGTTATAAAACCAACTCAAGCAATATAGGTTCTCATTGTAGACATCGTCCACTGTGTCTGGCATGAACTTCTTTGTGTCTACAAAACCAAGGTCATACTACAACGTGTGCTCCGTATAATGGAAAACTAATTCCCTCAAGTATTGTTCACAACGCTCTTCGTACTCTTCGAATACACTGACATCTGTATGCTCATAGGATGCATTTACAGACTGAACTTCTATGGTGCACGCTGGTTCCTAGTACAATTTCTTGTATCAGTAGTGTTGGACGTCTCATGTACAGAAGCACTTGAAAGGAATACTTAGGATCCAAGGTTTCAGTAAGTTCATTTGCAACTTCTGTAACGTACGTGTTGATCATACACATATAGTAGTCATCAAGTTCAACAACGTTCATACTATTTGGATGGACACTACCTTCGTTGTTTTACATCTCACATCACAGAGGCACGTGCGTAGAGAAAAAATGTCATCACTGACCTGTAGGAATGGATATATTCGTTTGTAGCGCTAAATGGAGCAATGCAACACAATGACGGTGGTACTCCAGAAACATGTGCACGATACATGTACATCAGGGACATAGGAGAAGAGAGGTCGGAAGTTGTCACGCTAGTAGACACTTTTTAGGGTGCCCTGCCTTCCTGCAAAAGAACACAGATGCTCTAAGGTTATATTCATAGAATTCACAACAAATTTAATGCGAGAAGATAATTCATATGTGTTTTCTTGTAGGCTTCCCCACATGTCTTGAGGGAAAAACTAACAATCCCTATACCTGAATATTCTAAGAGCTACATAATCAATGTTGTACAGAACTGATCAATATGAAAAACAAAACATTTAGCGCGACGACATTAATTGGAAATAACAGTACATGCACAGTAGCAATGCTTTCTAATGTCCTTTCTGCACATGTTCACTAATGAGTCCAGAAGTAAACAAATAATCAATCTTCAGTGATTGCAATTTAGAATAGTTACAACATATACTGATGCATTCGTTTTTGTGGGCGGATATGTGTGGGGCAATATTGTTTCAGTATTAAGTATTATTAGGTAGTGCCTGTGACTTTTATACAGTGCTGACAACAACAGTGTTGATTGCTTCTTCTGGCTTATTGACACATGAATACGCATGTTCCTATAAGTGGAATAAATTTCTTCATGACAATGAGAGAGCACTGGAAACCACTTTCTAACCAATTGTGGAATGCATTCCTATTTCAATCATCAAAGGCATTGGAATGCACTCACAGACAATGGGACTACCGATATTGGTACATCTCTTCCAAGTATCCATGAAAACTAGTTCTAAGAGAAAGCGGGTTCAATGAAGGGAACATGACCTTAGTTTGTGTCTTCGCAAGTGCCATGGAACCCTAATGACCGCGCAACATTCTCTCTCAGCACGTACCTGCATGATACGGAAATGGAAGTAGACTCACGAATGCACGATTGTACAAGGAATGTAGGACTCACATTATGTTCGCGGAGTAATGAGCCTTTGGATTTAGAAGTCAGTGATGGATCTCTGCAGCTCTTCTGCAAATTTGTGTCGCAAATGGCAGTCCAACCTTCAGTGGGAGATCCAGTCACCAGAGTTGTCGGGCACGCAATTATGTCGCGTAGACGCAGCCAGCGATTGCGAGCGCAATCGGAAGCGAAGGAGTGCGGGAGCGTGCCGTCCTCTTCACCACCACCAACAGAACCAGCTCCAATTGCTTCGTCAGGGCACGCAGAGTCAGTATGTGATTTGCTTTCAATGGTAATTTCTCGTCGCTCTTCCACGTCGCTCGCCTGTACCTCAGTAGGTATTGCAACTACGCACGCAAGAAGACAATTACGCCGTCCTGTAATTAGTGGACTCGTTGCGTTGTCCAAATTTTTTGGGTACTGGCGACGCGGAAATGGACGTCACTACCTTCTACGTAGTCGGTCTTAGGCTTCAGTCCCACGGCATTAGGGTTTAAATTCGAGTATTTGAGGAACGTTACACTGTAGTTGATCTTGTCCTCAGATTCCATGCGCCTTACGTATTAGTGGTGACGGACAGTGCAATGCAGACAGAATTATTCGCGTACTTACATTTCCAAGCAAGGTCGTCCAATTCACTGGTACATCGTCTCTGTCAAAGCATAGTACATTGGGCATTCTTACTGCTACCACTCAAGATAGATTGTTGTTCATTGTAAGTACGTTGTTGTGGTAGTCGGAGGACCTTATTGTGAAGGGGATTGAAATCTGCATTTTCATTGTTGTGGAATTCTAGGACGTAGGTTGTGGTCAGTAAAATGGCTCATGGAATATAAATTATCCGTCTGTACACATGTGCAACTCGAATTGCATGAGAAGAGATCACTATAACAAAACATGGTAAAAAAAAACCGCACTCAAAATCGAGTGCGGTTCTTTTTGCCACGTTTTTGTGCAGACCCACTACGCATACAGTCAGCTTCTTTTGCAATTTTCCACTGCAATTTTTAGAATTTGGAAATGGGTAATATACTATTGGAAAGGTCTTAAAAATACCTTTTCAACGGTATATTGCACGCTTTCAAATTTCAAAAATTGCAGTGGGAAATTGCAAAAGAAGTTGACTGCCCACTACGGGCGCCTGCACAAAAACGTGGCAAAAAGAACCGCACTCGATTTTGAGTGTGGTTTTTTTTTACCATGTTTTGTTATAGTGAATGTACATGAAATTAGAAGTAGCTGACTGGCATTGCGAATTGAACTGTTGAAATGGACCTGGATGTGGAGTGCCGATTCTTTCATGATGTCTTAGGCATCGGTGCCACGTTCTAGGTGACGCTGCTGCATGTGTTCATTTGAACAAGTGGCTCCAATAATGAAGTCACAGTCTTGGTTGGTGCAATTTGCATTAGATCAGGGATGATTAGTGCTGCGCTACCATCTCGGACTTAGAGCACAGTACGTATAGACTGTTAGTGGTAGATTCTGCTGCAACCTTCAGTGAGTTGTAGAAGTTTAACAACATGAATGTGATGACTAACGGTTGCTATGTTGTTCATCGTAGAACGCAGGCGACTCTTTCATGCAGTGGGTTGTACCGCGAGCCAGAATGCCTCAGTTGGCTAGGAAGTCAGTGAAGCGCAGGAACTCGCCGGTGCGAGTCACTGCTACAGAGGAGAGGGAGGTTCATCGCCCTGATCTGATGCGGGTGCGCTTAGAATCCGAGTGACGGAGCAAACAAAGCCAAGACCAGCCGACACCTAGCAATTGCAAAGGTAAGGGTCAAGTGCGCCGACGGACACCTCCCCCGAAGAAGAGAAAAGTTGTACAGATACAAGATTCTGATTCAAGCGAGCAGGAAGGAACTAATGATGACAAGGACTGGAGGTCAGTGTGAACAAACCATGTGTGAATTTTTTTTATTAGAATGACGACGTCTGCTAAAGGATTTGAAGTGTTGTTTGCGATTTCACATGTCATTTGTGGCAAGGTAGTTTTGTGTGACGATTGGGGGGACAAGCAGTAAGTGGAAGCCACATGCTCTTATGGATGCTTCAGGAATGCTGACATAGAGAACGATCTCAGCGTTTGCTTGCAATTGTGGAGGTTGTCCAATACTTATTGATGCGTTGCGAATGTTGTTTGCACTTGCTGAAATCGGAATTCTGGATCTGATCTCTGCAGTCACGAACGTGTTCTCAGCAGTTGGTCCGGCACTTTTGAAAAACCCAGATTCTGTTGCAGTCATTGGGGGGGGGAGCGCTGATAGTCCTTTTGCAACGGTCCAGTGCACAAGGGATATGACACGATGTGTAGTTATCGAGAGAAGTCCTTTTGTATTCATTCGTGAACATGTTTACGAAAACACGGGAAGTGGTGAAAGCCTCTGCTACTGAAGTGCGGACATGTACCCTATGGGATATGGATTTGGAGGCCGTGGTGCCATGTTCGAAGTAACTTAAGTGTCAGTGACTTGAATGAGATTCCGTGCACTAAGAGAATGGGATACTTTACGGTTTTGTTTTTGTACAGAGCGTCTATACGAACAGTGGATTGCGTACAGAAAATGCTTGGTTTTCTTGTCATTGGTCGAGTAGTCTAGATAGAACTGGACCTCCGTGTGCGAATAGCATATTGCATGGAAAGCCCATTCCGTGAACACATTTTCATAATTTTTTTTTCATCTGCAGTAGCGGAGATGACATGCCTGAAGAGGAAGTGGACGATGAAGACAGTGAGGACACGGGGGACGAGGACTTCCAGCCGAAGAAGCAGAGACATGGCAGGATGATGAAGAAGCCGGTGACGCTCGATCTGAATGGATTACCATGGGGCAGCATGAAGGAGTGTTTAGCAGACGACATAAAGAAATACGCAAAGGGTTTGGATCCCACATGCAATTGGGAATCCCAGCCGTCTCCACAGAGGGAGCAATTGTTCAAGCGCCTCTACAAGGGTATGGCCTCTACCTTTAGAAGCAACAAGCGTCCTTTTGCATTGGTAGTTTCCGGAAAATGATTATGCCTTCTGCTGTTTCTGTACAGTCATTGGAAAAGTGCATGGAAGCTTGGAGCGTTCACTGCTTTTGCAAGTGAAATGGTCAGAGGAATGCCTCCAAGGAACTTCAAAGCACATTGGTGGGGAACTGACGTTTCAATATTCTTGACATTGTGGCTATCCAGAGTGGGACATGCTGGGGCAGTCTTTCAAACTGAGTGAGAAGTGGATGGGCCCCATAATCACCAAGATTTTGATTACCACACGGTGGAGATTGAATTCCCTTATAGACGCGGGTCAACAGAAGCCCGCCAATGTAAGTGAGGAGTAGTGGAATACATTGGTGAGGAGACGAAAGACTGAGGAATCTCAAGTCATGTCCGACCACATGAGGTCCATATCTCAGGGAAAAGGTTCTAGGACGGCTCAACTGAAAGCCATAGAACGAGATGCCATCGCGAAGCTGGTGAGAGTTGTCATTGGGCTGAATCTTTAAAGGTTTTGGATCTTCATAAATGTATAGTAGTGTAGCATATTGTAATTTCAGTCAATTGCAGTTGGTGTGGTTTTGTTCAGTGATTGTCATGGAGTTTGACGAAGTCAATTGATTTTCCATTACAGCATCGGAGTTGGGAATACATTAGCTTGCACAGCGGCTGCCTATCATGTTATATGATGCCGTCCAATTCCTTCAGTGATGCATGAATGCAGGCTGCTCTTTGTGAAGTTCATCGTCTTATACTAACTGAGGTCGTTCTGTTGTGTGCAGACGTTGCTTCACAACCGGAAACCGTACCAGACAGAAGTCACCGATGAAGTGGCGAGGGAGTATACTCGTCAGCAAATAGAGAAACGGAAGGCCGCACTTCAAAAGGGTTCCGACATGGATGATGTGCGGACGCGTATTGTGGACATAGAAGGCAGCGTGTCGCGTCTTGAAGAGAAAGTAGGCGAGTCTCACAAACGGCTGGAGGATATGTTGAAGGCCATTCTCACCGGTCAAGCTCCCATTCCTCATAGCTTACCGGAGAGTTCTCTAGAAGGTGAACGTTCACATGATGTGCTGAAGACTGCTCTTGGTGTATCTGAGGGCAGAAGAATCCCTTCTTCGTCGAATGTCGCATTTGTTCCCATGCACGTTCCAGAGCCGGAGCATGTACCACCGCCGCCGGCAAACTATGTTGACGAGTCAATTGTGAAGGAAATGGGATGCGGCAATAGACAAGTGGAGGAATTCCTGGAGGGTCTTCTGTAGGAGCCTGAAAGTGATGTCGGTTTGGAAGGTGGAGGTAAATCAACGGACACAATTGAAGAGGGTGCTCACACTGAAGACATGGTGAGCAGCGGCGGCACGCAGGTGTCGGCTGAATTTGCCTTGGCGCCTGCTTCAGCCACTCAGGTCGGGAACGTGACAGACATTTCGCAGCCAGAAGAGGTAATGTCATGGCAATGGCACGTGCTGTAAGTTTGTTTTGTTTTTTTCGGTTACACTTTCAGTGCAACTGCTGTGAAGAATTTGAAGAATGGTTGCATTCTGAAAATCCTCAAAAATTGGAAGTGAAGTGAAACGAAGTGCCAGTGAGCACAAATAACGTGGTCATAGAAAGTAGTGTTCGGCAAGTATATCTACATAACTAATTCCGGATGTTTGTTTGGCAGGAGGACATGGCTGGTGATGGAACGTCACGGCTAAAGCGTAATGCCCTGAAAACAACACCAGGGAAGGCAGGTTCCAGCGGCGGAGTCATGAAAAGTGGAAGGTTAAATACTCCAAAGGCAATTACGAAACCAATGCAACTTGCATCGAAGGTCAGTTCCGTCAAATTTCCCACTATATCAGTCCAGAGAGCCACAATATTCGAGAACGCACAGGAATGCCACAGATGTAGTGACGGTTGTTTTATATCCAGATTCGAAGTATAGCTTCTTGGTTCTTTGTGTCTTCACGGCGGACTGAACGGGTGTGATGGGCAACTTCTTATGTGTACAGAATGCCAAGAAAGGTGAAGCAGCAAAAAAAAAATGAAGTTGCGTGACTAGCGCGCCCAAGTTAGTGAATTGTATAAAGAGGCTGAATCATGCTGATTGGACCATATAATGGTTCCGCAGCATTAAAATGATTGGAAAATTATGTCTGCTGTCTTACTGATTTGGCATAGAGGAACAGAGAAATTGATGTGCAGATGCTGCAATTGAATATTGGAAGAGTGTCATTAAGGTTGAATAAGGAAGTCGATGACGTTGTGCTATTACAACTGAAGGTTGAAAAGCATGAATGATGTTGATTTTGTGCCATGTGAAAACGAACAGGTGGATATGAAGTGGGCGTTGTTTTGATTGCCGAATTTTGGTCGTCCTTCGGCGATGTACATAGCCTCAACAAGTGAGGCCACTGCGACACAATATACTGCTTGTACTTAGAAAGGAATACATGTAGTTCATAATTGGGAGTAGGGTTCACTTCAGCAGGCTACGGAGTGGTACACGTCATGTTGTGACTTTGCAGTATTTAGAAGTGTTGCTCTTTTGATGGGAATTGAGACTTAGAGTGAAATGATGTCCGTTATGTAAGGAAGTTAAAATTAATGGAGTATTCATGATTGTATATTCTGTACAAAATATAATGCGTCAATGCAGTATTCTTGTGAGTGGTTGGCATTCTGAAATTGGGTATCCCTTCGCACCATGACAGCGGTCGTCAGCACATATGAAATGACACGACTATTACACACAATGGATGTTTATGAATGATTGTACATGTTTGTTACTGACCGTTGTATGTCATGCTGCTTGAAACGACCAAAAGCTATATGAATCGTGCTTTATATGTGGTATGTGTTCGGAGATGTTACATTGAATGACACGAACCGAAGCATGCTCTGTTATTGGTCTGTTAATGTTAGTGCTAGACGAGATGGCACAAACCTTGTGCGCGTGCATATGGTGCTCATGACTAACAGATCTCAGCACCTGCCAGGCGCTGAGTAAGACACAAAAAATGACGTAGCCGTTAGCACTGACGGCTTGCCAAGCATTTTGCGACTCACTGAAATACATGAGGAAAGTGTTAACAACAGTCATTTCAAAAACGACTATGAATACCATACATGATTGCATTAATAGACGTTAGAGCGTGTGCCTGTGAGAAAAGGATGTCGGAACTCATGTCAGTATGGCAAGATTTATGTCACGTAGAACCAGACTTTCACACTCTCGTGTTGCATGGATCACTGCACAGAAGTAGTATACAGAAGTAGTATACAGTACTGCGTGATCGATAAGACACCTTTGAGGTGCACAGTAAGTGACAAAGCCGTGAATGTCTCTGTACAGTGAAACAACCTGCATGTTCAGACGATATTCAGAATATTCAAAAATTTTGCGTACAACACGAGGAAGCAACAAATTCTGTGCAGCAAGCACATTTATCGATGTCCATGGCAGCAGTGCGTCGAGCAGTATAGCGCGTGGATTGCGCAAAACGGAACGTACATAAACACTGCAGAAATACAAAACCCTAAACTGAAAACGCTTCCTGTTTGCACAGCCGATTGAGTGAGCAGTCGACGTGAAGGCTTTTGCATCAATGAAGACATCAGAGGAACGGAGTTCCATTTCCGAACGACGCGGACTTCGTGAACTGTAGCAGTCGCAACAGAATCTTCTCATGACTCTGCGAACGCCTTCTGGACAGGAGTGGGGTCCGGCCCATTCATTTTGGGGCCACGTCACGGTTGACTGGAAGCCACGTGGCAATGCTTGCCTACGTGTCCATGACGTGGCACTTCGAGGGCAGCTTTTGAACAAGCTGAAACCACACGTTGCAAAGGTTGTTTGCCCTTAACACGCGGCCTTCAGTACTTGTTCACTAAAATTTTGCCTTGTTTTTCACATATCAATTATAAGGGATTTTAGGTGACATCCATGTTCACAAGGCTTGATGTTTTCGAAAGCAATTATACATGTTTAAGCACCCGTCTATAACGACAAGGGTTTCTTCTAGTGCGTGTTGCAATCACGCATACACAGAAGAAAGTGAGACTCACGAGGGATTAAACACCGAAGACTGAAATAAGCGCCCTGTGTTCGATCGCTTGCTGGAAGTGACCGACGAGTGAAATGTGTACGCACCAACTAACTTCATTTGTTCACAAAGTTCGAAGCTGCATGAGAGCATTCCACACTCTTCAAAGGTTGAGGACGCAATCCATGGTAGGCCGGACTAGCGTTCCAGAAGGTTTTGGAGTTGCCCTGGTAATTTGCCTTGTCCTTGTAGAACGATTCGAGTTTGTTTTCTCGGCACAGGTTGCATTCTTTCCTTATCAAAATCTCCCAGTTCATTTCCTCTAGTAACAAATTCTCACCATTCACTTTCTTTCAGCTTCAAATTTGTAAAGGCTACAATCATCCTCTTTCAAAGATCGACACGCCAATTTTGAAACTCAACTCCAAATTTCATTACATTAGATAAGATAGCAGCACCCATAAGCGGCAGTGTACCCATAACATAACTGCCACTTCTAAAATCTTAGGAAGTAATAAATAGAAGTGATTACAAGGATGTACTACTTCTAAAGATCAGACCCTAGTATTGGTATCAGGTGCATCTATAGTCAACTCTTTAAAAATTCACAACTTATACTCACAGTGTCCAAAAAATACATTTGAAAATGCATTGGAACTATTTTTCTCTTGCTCGTAAGGTTCAATAATTTGTTAGATGTCTATCAATAGACATCATGTCCAAAATCCTTGAATTGACTGTTATAGGTGCTACTACCTTAGACACACACAAAGAAATAGGGGTTGAATGTTGCAACCAACCCTAAAAACACCATATTCATTAAAATGAGAGTTTTTCATTGAAATGAGAGGTTATTTTAAAAAAAATCAACTAAAGGTTTTATGTCAATTTAACTCAATTTGAGTTAAATTAATAAAAAACCTTTGAAACTCGACCTAATATTGAAAGGTTTTCTGTCAATTTAACTCAATTCGAGTTAAATTAACAAAAAACCTTTCAAATTTGACCTAATATTGAAAGGTGTTCTGTCAATTTAACTCAATTCGAGTTAAATTGACCCTAAACCTTTCAATATTGACCTAAAATTGAAAGATTTTATATCAATTCAGACCAAAACTCTCATTTTAATGGAAATTGTTGATTTAGGTCAAGATTAGCATGATTATTTTGAGAGGTCTCCAATCTCTCATTTAAATGAATATGGTGTTTAAAGCGATACTTATCCCTCCCTTATCCAAGTACTCTAAGCCCCTTAGCAACCCCCCCGAAGCCGTACCTTCCTTTTCCAAGACCAAACCTGGCAACTCCAGCACCCCAGAAATTGGCCTATTTTAGGGCGCTAAAATTGGGGCATTCAAATGTACACAGCTCAAAAAAACAGGGATGATAATTCCGGAATGGATTTGATACTGTAGAGGTTTCAGAAAAGTAGTGCCAATTTCTTAAAATTTTGTCATTGAAACGATACTAATTAATAAGGAGTAATTTGCAAAACCACCAAACCGCACACTCCCTCCTTGAGCACTTTTTAACAATACATCACAATCCTACCTATTTTTAACAAACAATCCAACAAATCAAACTATTAACGTATAGATGTCCAAGGTTTTTTTCGAGCTTCTAGGATTTGCTCTTAATTGAACAAAAAGTCAACATTTTGATAAGTTGTATCAATTGTTTTTGAATCGTAACCATAGAAATTCAATCTAACATGTTAGAGATCACATAGGAAAAAAAAATACAACAATATCACTTGTGGATTGAAAGATTGTAATGTTTCATCATCAGAGGGTGTTAAAACTAGGTGATTGCAAGAAAGATTGAACAATTTTGATTACAAGAAACATTGAACAACGTTTTGCCAAACCAATTTTTATTCAAGTTATAATTTTTGAATTAAAAATCCAATGCCAAAAATAAAAAATAATCTCTAAATGTTTTTATTGTAACTGTATCCCTTACTTTTAAAATAAAAATAAAAATAATTTTATATGTGAGATTTGATTTCTCTAATTTGTCACACTTGTTTTGTTTTGTTTTGTTTTTAGTATTGGGGAAACCCAAATTTAATATACTAGAGCTAAAATTTTGGTGGTCTATTTCCACACTAGTGGGGCATGTTCCATATGAAGGTTCTATGTCCTCCACGTTTGTGCCAATAGGCCCCAAAAGAGACTCCATGACATACACACTTCTAAACATTGAAGATGGTTTCAAATTCAATTTTTTGGTGAAACCTCATCCAGTTATCAAGTCCTCACAAATGGTCAATTTTTTTTATTTTTTTATTTCACTATCACTGAAAATCAAAACATTGAAATATACATTTTCTGAGACATTTTGAATTATAGGTAGAATAGGGGTATTCAACATTTTGATTTTTATTAAAAAATTTAAAGAGGCCCCCACAGGGACTTTGTGGGTTAAAACCATCGGTACAGCATGAAGTAAATTGTAACAACAATTTGGCAAAAAAAAAAGAGAAATGCAAACGAACACTCATGGTTCCCCTAGACGGACTCATCCACTAAATACTTCCGAATTCGGAAGAGAAGAATATATCCACCTCAGGTAGAAATGGGATCAATGATACAGACACACGGAACTGCTGCAGACAATCACTGTACAAGCACTTTAAATCCTCCTGTAAATTTACCTGAATCACTTTATACCATCACGGCCTAAGAGCCTGGATGGCTGGGTATCAAAAATTCTGGGTCCCGCACTAGAAAACGGACTGACGTTTTCAATTGAATGTCCTTAAATTAGCTATTTTCCTACCAATTGATCAGTCTCAGTCGGGGCTAATTAACTACAGTAATTGTCGGCCAACGCGCAGCTTGCGTGGTGCCCAGAATTTCCAGGCACATGGTACGGTACAGACTCCGACAGTGCGCATCCCAAGCTCACCAATCCCCGACTACCCCAGCCACCCTAACCTCCAACCCCAAACCGAGCTCCTCTCAAACCAGTATCGACGGGTCACAACAACAAACCTTGAGTGAGTAGTTGCAGCAGCCATAGCACCTCAGAGCTCGCACGCACAACACAACACACCAAAGCTTCTTCAATTCAGTCTCCAATTCAAACACCATCTCGGCAAGATGCAGATCTTTTTGAAGACGTTGACTGGGAAATCTCTCACACTGGAGGTTGAGAGCAGCGACTCTGTTGAGAGCTTGAAATCCAAGGTGCAGTTCTGTGAAGGCATCTCTCCGGAGCAGCAACGTCTCATCTTCTCGGGAAAGCAGATGGAAGACGGCCGCACTCTCGCCGACTACCACGTGCAGAAAGGCAACACTTTACACTTGGTGCTGCGCTTACTAGGAGGCGCAGGAGGAGGAGAGAGTGCTAACAATTGTGGTCCTGGTGCAGTGGTCATGGAGGCGCAGGTATTTGTGAAAAATTTTAGTGGGAAGACTTTGACCATAGACGTGGATTTGGAGAAGCACACGGTGTTGGACGTGAAGAAGGTGATCGAGGAGAGGGAGAAGATCGATCCCGGGACGCAGAGGCTGATTTATTGTGGGAAGGTGTTGGAGGATGCGTCTTTGTTGAAGGAGTACAAGGTGGGGAATCATGCGACGTTGCATCTCGTGGTGCGCTTGATCGGTGGGGGATGCTGAAGAATTTTGTCGCTGCACGTCGATCCGTCTGTCTGTGCTCTTGGTTGGTTGTTTTGTTCGGGTATAGTTCGTTATTACATGTTTAGGTTGTATCTCTCTCTCGAAATGATATCGATTCAATTCGGGGATGGAAGTTGAAAGGCAAAGTTGAGGGCTTTTTAGTTGGGTTACCGACAGCAACCGACTGAATCCCCCGTTGCAACATGCACCGTCCCAGCCTTCAGAATTTGAAGTTCTTATGTTAATTTCGCTTCTCGAATGTTGGTATCGGTGATCAGTAGATTTTTGGGATGGTTTCCGAGACACTTTGCAGCATATATATAAGTTTTGTGGAGGTACGGTTGCTTAATTGTTCCCTTCAGGTGTATTAATGCATGTTTAGGTTAATTATCTCTTCAGACGTGATTTGGGGATGGAATTAATTAGGAAGGCAAAGTTCTGTGCTCTCTGTTTGTGCTACCGACTTGATTTATGGATTCCCTTGTTGCAACACCGTCCCTTGTGATGCATTAGTACGGAGTAAAGTTAGTAGAGGAAGGAACTTACGAGAGGTTCTGATCTTCTTTATTTCATCCCTCGACTGTTGGTGTCGGTGTTCAATGAAAAATTCTAGATGGTTTCCAAGCCACTTCGCAGGATACGTTTTGTGGAGGTGGGGTTGCGTGACGATCTTTTTGAAGTGATTACTGGAGCTTCGTGGTCTCCGAAATGAAGTCCTGTCTGTGCTACCGACAGCTGCCGACTGAATCCCCTGTTGCAACACCGTCTCGTCCGTACATTAGTTAGTAGAGGAAGGCCGCACGGGAAGCTTTCTTAAAGAACTTCAGTTTTTGAATGTTGGTTACTCTGTTCAATAAATTTTCGAGATGGATTCCGCAGCATAAGTTTTTGTGTTGTCAAGCTTTTAAAGCGTTTAAGGGACGGAGTTTCATGGTCTCCCTCCTCTGAAATTAAGTGCTTCCTGTTTGTGCTACCGAAAGCTAGAATAAACTTGCCAATCACCACAAAGACAAAATTCAAATGCTTCTCCACTTAAGTATATAGAAATTTTGCATGTTTTGAAATTTGGTGTGAGCATTAAATGTCATGTTAAGATTCACCTTTGAAAAACAAAATGCAAAAACATTTCATCCTACAAATTTTACTGCATTTTAAAGGTGATGAAGCTGAAATCTAGTTAAAAATTCCTTGCAACCCTTCACCGCACAATGTGTGATCATTGAACAATGATACAAAATTTTGTTCCCAACACAATTGAATTGGTAGTTGAATTGTGCGGTTATTGTTTGGTAAATGGCAACGGTTGTTGTTTGGTTTTTGGATGTGTGGTAAATGGCAGGGTTTACTCAACGGATTGAACTCCCTATTGCAATTAACACAATACCGTCTTTTGTGTATAGGTGGACAATTCTCTTGTTGGTTTGTGCTCCTTGTAACCTACTTTTGATGCATGATTATACATTGAAAATAATATCCTAAAGAGCCCTTTAAGAATGGAGGTTGTGGCTTAATTTTCTCCATCTATTGAGTAAATTATTCTTGAGTGTGTAAACAATACATAAAATTATTAGAGAAACAAAGAAAATTATCACAACTAGAATGTGATACATGATAAAGGCCAAAATTCATGTATGCCATAGGTGAAAGGGTGGGGTTATCATCTTATGAATTTTGTCCCTAAATTGTGTCTTCCTAACAAGAAAATAGTTGTTTTTCATGTGTGGGAATTGGGGTGCACGTAAGCCTCAATGCACCCATGAATTTGGGACATTTAGTAGGCATGAATAGTGACTAATATCTATAGTTTAAATTTTAGCACATTCTAGGTATGATAATTGGAACATTTATGTACATGATAATACATAAGTTTCTTTACATTAAATTGCACAATTTTGGTAAGTGAAATTTGGAATTTTTTATTGCATGAAAAAGAGTATACACAAATGTACCTACGCATCTATCTACCAAAGCCCTTCTAATTCCCATTCCCTTGGCCTAAACACTTTCTTCAACTCTTCAAGGTGGACACTTTACTTTCTTCTGCTCTTCAAGGTCTTCAACTCTTTAGTTTTGATTTTGTTATAACTCATTTGTTGGCAAGAGAAGGTTTTTTTGGGAGCTTTTATTGTAACAGTATTTTGTTGGAGAGAGAGGTGGTCTGTATTGCGTATGTGAGTTTAAACATGTTGGACCATTGTGTTGCAATAACATTCTCATCCAGATGCCATATTGGGTTTCAATATTTCCTTACAACTAACCAAAATTTTAGGGCTAAAGAAAGAATGGAATGGAAAAATGACAGATTTCATATGCCATTTAAAGAAAAATTTCATTAACTACCGGCTCCTCAAAGTGGATAAGGGTCGAAATTGTAGAAATTCATTTGCAATTTTATGCTAGCAAATTTCAAGTGCAAATTTGCATGCTAGATGCTCTTCCATCTTTCTCATTTTGTCAAAAACTTGTCCCAACAAGTTCAATCGTCACCAAACCAAACAAGGGTTCCAAGGACTAAAGCTTGAATGAAGGAGCTTTGTCTTATAACACTAACAATTAATATGATTAAAACTGAAGTAATGGGATTGTATTAACCTTAGAAGGACATTGAGGATTTATAAATGACTTTCAAAGGAAACCGTAGAACAAAGAATGCAATTATTCATTACAACCTAGAAGTTGATAATTTTTGGTTGATTTCCTTCATGAAAGGATGATATCCTTCTAGGATTAAGAAGATTGGTAATGAACTACAATTAGGAAACAAGAATTCCCACATTTACAAGTAGCCTAGATCTATTTCTTTTACTTTAAAATCCTCTTCTCCTAATTTCAGACATTAGAGATTTCTCACCAAACCTAGGTTCATAACCAAGTTTGTTTAACATAACCAAGTTCCAAAGAATATTGTGATGTGGCATTCATGTTCTTCAGGCTAAATTGTGCCACCACATTTGCCCAACTGAAGCAATAGAAATCCTGTTATTGAATATATTATGGAGGACAAAGACTAAGACAGAGATTGCTTCCCAAAAGATCCGAGGAGCTTCCAAAAAGTTCCACAAAAAGTCTACCACCTCTAAGAAAGTTACAATCCGGATACTTATGCCACGTCCTGTTTGACAAATCGTACTCCACACACCGGCCTGGGAAGGAGAAAAGGAAGATGGAGTTCGCCAACCCAGTGGCAATCGCAAGTGTATCACACTTAGTATCTAAGAAAACCTGTCTGTAGTCATTATTCTTTATAAACCAGTCCAGCATTTCGCTTCCCATTTCTGGTAAACGTATGTACTCCCTTCTTGCAAGGATGAACTCCACAATTTTAATGAAGCTCACTTGCCCCATAGGCTGCACGTAGTCTATATACATGATCACACAAAACAACCGGCCATCGCTTACTACCAGCTGGAGTTTAACCCAATAATCACGATCAGTGTCACCACGACGGACATCAATCGCAAGGTCAGAAACCACACCGGTCACCTTGTTGTAAGAAACTAACATCGCCAGCAGCCCATCATGATCCAAAAAGAGGGCATAAAACTCATCCTTTAAGACGGCAGAAGTACAGCACGACCCTTGACGTCCATTGAGAGCGGTAAGATGTTCTGGGACCGCGGCAGATGTCCTCCAGCTTGCTGTCTTCGACTCGTAAATGTAAACGGCATTTGGCTGTAAGGGGTCGTCAGCAAGATTAATAAAAAAGATCTCATACTCCATCGAATCCCTATCTGTGGACATCACAACCCATTCTGGTCTTTCCGACCATCCTGCAAAGTGCGGAAGCTGCTTGACAGTTTTTAATACAGGATTGCACACAAGCAGTGCCTCGTGCGTTCCCAGCTCACAAAAAGTTACGCTCCCACCATGGTCGACGTAATACGACAAACACAACAGCCCTCCATCAGCTGCCAGAATGGTCCTCCGTTTAAAGCTCCACAAACGCCCTCGAGGGCAACGCGCAATAATTCCCTCCTGCTCTACAAACTCGGCGAGGAAGTCGGCGCTTAAAGTGAAAAAACTCTTGCTTGCGACATCCAGAACCACCCAACTCCCAGAAGAAAATTGAAGATCAACGTCACACTCACTAATAAGAACGTACTCTTCTGGAGATGAGGCTCGAGCATGACGTGAGGCAAAGTCGGGGTGACTTATGAATCTGTTCCAATTCTTTGAGACCGCCCTAAACCGGCACAGCGAGGAGAGCGGAAGAAACGTCGCGACCTCCTCAAGTACATCCGAAGGAAGTTTCTCCACACTCTCTCTATCCTCCATGACGATCCTCTGATGCTGAATCGTACTTGACGGTGGTCTTGCTCGTGCTTCAGAATATGCTCCCTTGCGATTCCTTATGCTACAACACAAGACAACGAGTAAGCTGGAGATCACACATTTGACAGGTACGGCTGACTGTTGCTAAAATCCCCCCCCGCAAGTACATTTCTGCAATCTCCCAAGACCGGCAAAGAACAGCATTACAGCATCCAGATTCGTACACATTCAGATCTCTTCATCAATACACGTCAGGATTCGGTTATATTCAAAATACTTGGGAGATCGGTAATACAAGTTAATTAATATAATACTGCCGGGCTAACACCCATACAATACAAATCAATCGAAAACATGGGAAACATGAGAAATATATTAGAGTATGTTAACGACAGAAAATCACGTAGAAGGTAGTATAGTTTGCATCCATTGCTGCACAACTTGCTGATTCCAAGTACATACAGCGTCACAGAAGCGAAATTCGGTCATTAGTCAAGATGTGCTGAAGCGTCTCTAGGTAGGAAACCAAGCGGACTAAGAGAATTATAACTGTACACAGACCTTAGAGCCTCGTTTTCTTCGTCCAATTCTCAACAGAAACCCTAAGAAGTGCAGGTATGTGCGTCTTGTGACATGTACCTCATAACCTGGAAATGTTAATTAAGATGCAGCAGGCACCGCTGGAAACTTTAGTAAAAAACATTGTGAATTTCAAATTCGTACACTTAAAACTTGAATCCACACACAAAAAGAATCCCTGATTGAAACCACAAAAGCCATCAATAAGTTCCACAAAGCCGATCTGCTCCCCGGTCGAAACGAGCTTCCACAGTCGCACGAAGAAGAGCAGCGTCCTCAAATCACTGAGGACATGGCTGGAACCAGATTCATATACGCACTTGCAAAATTGATCGACAAATGAAGAAAAGGAATCGCTTCGAATTCCAGAGAAAAGAAACGTCGACAGCTCCAAACTCTTAAGCGTCTTGTTATGGACCTACCGCACTTCACAACTCAATTCAAATTTGAAAAAGATTATTCCACTTCAAAAATTGTTCCAAACTGAAAGCTCCTCGGCTGTCATGGCCATATTTGGGTGCGTGGCGTGGGTGGCAAGAATGTCGGGTACGTCTAGTTGCACGATGGTGCGAAGGGCCGCCGGGTAGATCCGGCTGCTGCAGATGTCTAAACACCACCATGGCTGCCTCCGCCTCCGAACGAATGCTTTCTGGCGTCGATGCATTCGCCATCACTGCCAACGCTTTGACGTCACTTAGTTACCTTGGATCGGCACCTTCTGCCAGTCAATGAAGTCAACCAGTAAATGGATGGAAAAGTGGCGTATTGAATACCGCCATTCTGACGAAATGTCCCATATTCCAATTAATCCAGTTTTGCACTACCGGTACCAATAGAACTGAATAATGCTTACTTAGACTGAGACAAGTCTGACTGAAAAATAGGACTTGCAAGTTTCGGCCTTCAACTTTAGTTTCATGTAGCAGGAAACTCAGGAACGAGCTCAGATTGAGCTCGCTCTGATCCAAGCACGTTGAATATCGAGACAATCCTTTTGAAAAATCAACTCAAAGTGGCCAACTGTCTTTCAAGTGATATTTAGCTGGAAGGTCCATGATCTCGATCTCAGTATTTGTAACGTACATGAAGGTGAAGGCCTGCGCACGTGCATACGGTTGTCTTTCCCCTTCAAGTCAATTCGTATCAGGTGAAGAAGTTGTCGCCGGTGCTTGAAGGATGATCTGACGTTGGCTTCGACGTTGGTCTTCGCAACATATGATGTTTGCGGGCTTGCCTTACCTTCACATACATCCGCTGTTCGCTTCCGAAATCTGTCAAAAAGAGGCGGCTTCTGCGACGCTTGGTGTGCAATGTGGGGTGTGACAGAGGTCCATATGTGCCCGGAAGGCCGGGGAAACTCGGAACGTGTTCGACTCTTTGACGTGCTGATTGCAGATGGAAGCTCCCTCGACACTCCAGATGGGCCTGGACCCCTGGCTAAGTTTCCACTGGGCTAGCTGCAGCTTGGATCACAAGTCCCTGGAAATCAGCATGAGAACACTGTGCTTTTGTCTGAAATCTCCAGGAAACAGTAAACTCTCTCCCAGCGATAATGCATGATGCCCCAAATATTTCAGGGAACTGTAGATGGACCCCTGTCTTCTTCCTAATACTGAAACCCTCCAGCCTAGAGTCCAGGCCCTCCATAGCTCCATGTCTGCATTTGAGCAAATCAAGGCCGGGTTGGAGGCTGGAGGCACAGCAAGAGAAAAGTTACGTTTGCAATGGCAACGACATGGACCCTCTAGTTCCAGAGCTCCACTAGTTGAGCAATGGAAACGACAGGTGCTCGAGAGAGTTGCTTTGTGGGGGGGGTTCAGTTGAGGGTAGCCAAGCTGTTTTTTTTTGCAGAGAATGGACCGAAGTAAGATTCTTCCAAGTTGTGCGCTAATGCAATCAGCGGTGCCACGCTAGCTCTTCGAGAGCTTTATGCATAACAACAATACTGCATCAGTGCGATGTTACACCACGGCTTCTGGGTTTGGTGGTCAACCGTGTTAAGACCACAGACCGATGTTGATGGAGCAGGCGACCAATAGGAGCGACAGATCAACTATCGTTTCAGAAATTAATCCAGGCCACAAGACATCCAACTTATTTGACGAATAGTAACTATTCCTTTTACATTAACTAGAAAATGTCTAACCAATGGTAACCATTCCTTTTACATTAATTAGAAAATGTCTAACCAATGGTTACCATTCCTTTTACATTAATTAGAAAATGTCTAACCAATGGTTGTCATTACTTTTACATTGTCATTGGTTGAAAGGGTAATAATTCACCCTTGTAGAAGTATAAATGAGGAGAGGCCTTCCATTCTTTTCACTTCTCTCATCTTCTTTGCTCTTTCCTTCTCTTTGGCTCTCCAAGCTTTATTCTTCTTTATTTTTTCCTCCATTCTTTGGGCGTCAACTCCTTGGGGTCATTTCTTTTTGCTTCAACTCCTTGGGGTCATTTTCTTCACTTTTTTTCTCTAAATCAAGCCATGGAGCTCGATGCACTTTTGGATCAACATGGGGGCCTCAACAAGGAGGCCAACACACCAAAAGCTTTCCTCAAGCTTTTTGCAAGAGCGTTGGGTTTGGAAAGCAACCGACACCTCTCCATCCTCTTGGAGGCCGTACTCAAGACCGACAACAAGCCCATCCTCCACCAAGTCTTTGTGCCGAAATCAAAAATCACGGGCCTCCACGTCCTTGTGATCATGCTTTGGAAATTCCAAGCCAACCATCTATTGACGGCCATCCTCCGCAAGGGCCTCCGTGTCCTCCAACACTTGATGAAGCATGGCGTGGTTGAAGGGAGGAGTATCACTCTTTGCACGCGCCATTTTTGCTTGCACAAGATGTGCAAGCTTCTTTACGATCTCACAAAACATGGAGATGATCAAGTGCGAGCATTGGCCTCTACTTTCCAAAACTTGAGGTTTCAAATTCCTAAGAAAACTCACTCCACACACGTGAGCATTTGCGAGGAGGCTAGGAAGAAGGCCCATAGGAAACAAATCCAAGATGAACAAGGCTTGGAAGAAGGCGAAATTCCAGTGGAGGAGGAATAGCCAGAGACAAAAGTTGACCTGCATACTGCACTTGGAGCTAGTTCAGATCATCATACTTAGAATTTTGTACAATACATTGTTTGTATAGTTAGGAGCTTCATTAGCTTGACAGAGCACTGTACTGTACTAATAATTCAGACAGTCTGTCTGTGCTCTTGGTAATACTGTGATGCTGATTCTATTTACGAACTGGACAGCATTCAGTTACGTTGTAATTGCTCATCAAAGATGGGGTCATCTTATTCCATTCTTGACGAAGTTCAATCGTCTTCTTCCAAACCAGTTCGTAATTTTGGCTTCAATGTCCTATGTGTAAATGCATCGAATGTGTTGACGAGAGACTCTATGTTCAATATTGACGACATAATTGAAATCCATCGTGCCTTCCTCCTTCCTTGCTCTGTGTGGAGTCCCTGTCGTCCAGTCTTTGTTTGGTCTTTTGTTTGACTTCGATAGTAGGTCGTCATTTCAAAGCTATATGTAGGCTGTGGAGTTGAAGCTTGGTTCTGTAATGCCTCAATACGCTTGCATAGTTGTATTTATTCTGTGCGGCTGTCTGAACTATGTAAGACTCAATTGGAGTTGTTTGACTCATATCTTCGAAGAGCAGATGTGGTCTTTTTAGTGGTAGTGAAGCAGTTGGATTTTTCCAGGGCTCGGGGCTACTGCACTCTAGTTCCCGGGCTCCAGTTGAGCAATGGAAACGACTGGTGCTCGAGAGAGTTGCTTTGTGGGGGTCTGTGGGGGTTCTGTTGAGGGTAGTCAAGATGGATTATTTGCAGAGAATGGACTAAAGTAAGATTCTTCCAGGTTATGCGCTAATGCCATCAGTGGTGTCAAGCTAGCTCTTCGAGAGCTTTCAGCATAAACACAATTATAAGTACATTATGTTCTAATGAGTTGGAAATTTGCAACGTTACCGAAGATCGATTAGCATAGTATATGTGCCATTCAATTTTCTTTGCGTAATGTAGAATGCAATTGTCATTCATCTCGCACAATTAACATTTAATTCTTACACAGTTCCAGCTATAAATCAAACATACCAAATTAATTTCAGATTCATCAAAACTCCATTTTTGAATAATTTTTAATATAATTTTCATGGGAACTCATTGAAAAACATTGATGATGAATTTCTTAAGATGAATTCGATTGCACAGGTGGAAAGTGATGAATTCCATTCTTGAGCACTTCTTCTGGATCAGTTTTCCTTTAGTATCACCAAGTTCCCATACGATCTTGAATAACACCATGTTAAATTCACGATGTATTTAATAAAATTATGTGCTCAGATTGGACAATTAAACGTCTGATGAACTCTGAGCTAGATTATAAGGTTTGACTTTCAGTTCGAATGAGTTGATCGACTTCCAGGACCTTGAGGCAGGCGCATGCACCTCCTCTTGTGTGCTTGGGGCACAGTCTGTGAACATGAGAAACAAAATGAAAAATTCTCGAGGCCATTGCAATTCAAGACTACTGAGTGCGAGTCCATCAACTTAAGTTGTGGTGGAAGGTTTGAATAATTACACTTCAACAAAGGGTTTGCACTCGTGAACCATATTGTAGAAAAACGAAAACAAACAAACAAACAGGGGAGACACAGCACTAGCTGCACACTATGTCTTCACCTGCAGTGTTAAGTTAATTCATTTCCCCTTACCAGCCATTACCCTGTTGTGTGATTTTCCTCATAGTACGTAAAGCACCTGCCCGTGCAGATATGGTGTTCTACAGGGTATGGGGTTTGGTTGATGAAGCCCTCAGCTCCTAATAATCTGAAGCAAAGAGTACCCGACTAAATTTATACAAACCCAGAGGCCAATGGAAATGACTCCAATTAGGGGTCCTTCTTTTCAATTCGTCGTGCAGCACTTGGGACAAATTCGAGTACCTTGAGGAATGATGACAGTTTGCCTTTCGTGACATTTCGTCCGATGAAGTTTCGCCCGCCATTTTTTTCCCGCGAACCCGAACAACAGCTCGCCTGCTTGATAAACCACAAGATGCATCATTACATGAGCTCCAATTCAATCAGCAATTCAGCACAAATTAAAACCATCTGAACCTGGAGCACCTGAAACTCGATTAAACGTCTAGCTAATAACCCCTTGGGATCCAGCATATACTGAAGCCAAAATTAGCAGCTGCACCGCAAGAGCTCACAAATCCCGTACTTGCAAGCAAATGAGGACGGCCTACCTCCAGTCACATGAGAGCTTTGGGTGGATCGGGGCTGATTGATAGCACAAGGCACAACGGTAACCAGGTTCTGCGAGGCGCCATCACCAGGCAGAGTGGCCAGCGCAGCGTTGAAGTCCACGAACATGAGTCGGAAGTTCCCGAACGGCGTCTTCTCACTTCTCTTCTCGAACTGGAACACGAAGTCATCGGCGTCGAAGTCCTGTCGTTGCTCCAGCTCCGTCATGAAGTCCAGGTCGCTCATATCATCAGCCATGGCGCCAGAGACGGAGCAACCAACGATCATGGCAGCAGCTAGGAACAACAATGAAGCTCTCATGGCAGCAGCCATTGGACTGCTCTCAAACCAAATTGACTCACAACAATTGGGAACCTCACAGTAATTGGATACTCATGAATTAAGCTCAGACACGATATACCTCACTCAGTAATGCCTTCAATCTGCCTCCTCTACTGCAGTTGGTAACCGAATTAACGGGAAAATTACAAGTGCAGGAATTCCACTCCCAAGCGTTGTGTACCATAGCTGCAAGAAAGACCTCATTTGACAAAAGAATGCAGGACATTCCCCTTCTGAAAGCTTTGCACAAACAACAGACTTAAGCATCAAGATGAAACACAGCTTGGCCAGCCATTTAATTAATTCCACATGACCAGGCCTGGGACTCATTAGTTAAGTCGGTAGCACAATCAAAAAGTCCTCAACTAGCTTTGAATTTCAAAATTCACCGATCCCCGAATCGATCGATATGATATCCCTTCGAGAGACACAACCTATACAATCGAACAAACAATCTTCGCCACCGCCAGCACCGACAGACAGCTTGCCTTCCACCGATTGATCGATCGAGATGCACGTGCATCACTATTTACCAGGCAACCGCTCCACCACATGCAATGTCGCTTCATTCTCTACCTTGTAATCCTTCAACAAACACGCATCCTCCAACACCTTCCCACAATAAATCAGCCTTTGCGCCTCGGGCCTGATCTTCAGCCTCTCCTTGATCACCAACTTCACGTCCAACACCGTTTCCCTCTCAAAATCCACGTCTATCGTCAGCGTCTTCCCACTTGAATTCCTCACGTACACCAGCGTCCTCCCTCGCAAGCCCATCACCAAGTGCAAAGTGGTGTCCCTCTGCACGTGGTAGTCAGCAAGAGTGCGGGCATCTTCCATCTGCTTCCCCGAGAAGACAAGACCCTGGAGTGCAGGTGGGATGCCTTCACGGAGCTGCACCTTCGCTTTGACACTCTCCACTGTGTCGTTGCTCTCAACTTCAAGGGCGAGAGATTTCCCATTGAACGTCTTCAAAAAGATTTGCATCTTGCCGGGATGCAATATTACGGGATTGTCCCTGGCAGTGGCCTACCACTTCTAAGGGGATAGTGAGTGCATAGTGACAAACCATGTCAAAAAGAGCAAAAATTCAAAATCAAATTTGAAATAAGTACACGTGTATGTTTTTTCATTCGAATGAAATAAATTTAAAAGAAATCCTCAAAGGGGTTCACAAAGTTATTTACACAAAAAAAAAAAAATTCTTTACTGAATTGCATCAGTACCTAAATTGTAGGAATTAAACATCCTAACCCTGGTTTTTAATGGCAAACCTGACTCGAAACTGCAAATGTCTATCCAATTTAAGACTCAAATAAAAAGATGGTGCATAAGCTTCTGTTTTTACAAAACTTGGCAGAGATAGACGTCAATATGGCAACATGAACAAGAACTTTAAAATAGAAAACAAAAACCCTAAAAAAAATTAAGAAAACAACAAGAGTGTCTAGCAAATCGATAATGTTCCAAATCAAGTCATCGAAAGCCTAACCCTGTAACCACAGAAACCAAAAAAATCTCAGAAACTTTGCAAAAGGCATCAATTCACAAAACTAAAAATAAATAAATAAATCTATCAGTAATAAGAAACTACTTACAATCAGGCTCTCCCCAGCAATTCTTGAACGCAACTGTTGTAACGAATCAAACCGAAATAAGGAGAGATGAACCAATTTGCAGCATAATGTTGTCCAAACCCGGCCTAATTTCTAGAAAAACGCGATAATTTCTCAGACACAGAAGTCGAACCCATCGCAGATTTCCAATACTAATAAAAAAACATGTCTTCACAAATCACAGGATACACCATTCGGATTCTTTTTAAAAACTAGGTCACCGAACTGACTCTTCCCAGAAATTCTTGGACGTATAATTTCACAATAGGTAGAGATAATTTCACAACAGAAAGAAACTCGGTGCAAAGAAAACTCACTCCGACAGCTTCACGGCCTCGCTCTTCTCACAAATCCTCAGTCTCAATCAAATCAAAATATGCACAGGAAATCCAACCGCATTTCAAACCAAAAAAATGCGACCATTGAACCAAGCCATTCACCTGAGCTGAAACGTGCCGATTTCTCTTCGAGTCCCAAGCTCAGGCTCTTCACACAGCACTCTTCACATTCCACTCCCAAGCTCTTCGCAATGCACTGCAATTCATTTCCTCTGGCATTCACCTGCGAGGCACCAGCACAGCAATTCATTTCAGTCTCTCGCACTCACCTGCGAGGCACCAGCACGAGCTCGAGGTCCGATCCCAATCGGAGACTGAAGATCCACGGCATTGCGGGGGGGATCCTTTAAAAAAAAGGGATAGCGGCTCGAAATTCTCCATCGCATACCAAGCCCAAACAAACTAAAAGCTACAAAGTCACTCCAAAAAGGACCAGCAACTTGAGAAAACATCAAAATTCCTAAAATGCAATAACAATGCAGTCCCGTACCGCACAAACAAAAGAAAACCCTCTGCGCCATGCTCCCGACTCACAAGCTCACCCCAGTCGTAAACAGAAGAAACCTCTACGCCAGCTCCCGACTCAGAATCCCACCCGCAGTCACAAATATTTTTGGTAATACTCAATTTTTTTTCAAATTTAACCCCTGTGTGCCCAGCGTATGTTTTGAAGTTTGAATTTCGAGCCGCCATTTAGCCAGCACTTGCTCCTTCAAACATGTCAGGCCTCGCAGTCTTGTTTTGGGGGCATATTAAGATGGAACATGATGCTGGAGCGCCGTGATGGGCTACCCCTCTTCTGCCGCTGCTGTCACCTTAACATTCGCGAGACCACGGAGCACTTACTGCACTCCTGCAAATTCGCAAGACAAATCTGGAGCTTCTTCTCGAAGATCCGCCAGTCTCTTGGCCTTCACGCTCGTCCTTCTTGGAGAGAAGCCCTCACGGGCTTTCCACCAGGCTCTCATGACCAAGCGGGGACTTACGTCCCTGCTGACCACTCTTTCAACATTGCCAGTGATACTTTCCGTTCCTTCATCCTTTGGAACCTCTAGTGCGCCAGAAATTGCAAAGTTTTTGATGACAAGGACATCTGCGTTACTCAGATTGCAACTCCACCTGGCACGACACTATCTTGGCTGGCATGGCCCATAGGAACCATTTGATCTCTTATTACCACAAGTGCAGCGAGGACAAACAATGAATTATTTGCCAGGATTTCTTAGACTCTTGGTGCAGAAATGATGTGTTTTGTTCCGGTGATTTTCACCACCCTAGATGGCACTTATCCCTCAGTCTGCCTCCCAGACTGCTCCGGCCAAGAGAGCCGGACTGATGTTTCCATTTTCCCCCTCTGGGTTTTTTTTAATGGTCACCTCCCTTTTCAAAAAAGAAAAGAAAAGAAGATGGAACATGATGAGTCTTGATTTGCTTGTTGATTTGGGTATTTGGTAGTTTGCTTGTTGATTTTAGTTGTTCCATTATTGCTTGATTATTTTGAGTATTTTTCAAGCATGCTCTTGGATGGGTGTTTTTTCAAAAAAGGTCTCTTCCATATTCATTTCAACCAACAGATGGGGGGGGGCTTGCCCCATCCCACATAGAGTACTATGAGGGGCATGATGGTGCCTCCCATCATATTACGTGGTGGTGGTGGTGAAAATGGGGTAAAAAATGAAATTAGCATGGGGGGGGGGGGGGGGGGGTGACTCTCACCACCACCAAAAATTGAACATGAGAAAGTAGTGGTGACCACTATCACCACCATCCAAAGTTGGACATGGACACAGAATGAAAATTAATTTGGGGGTGGTGTTGACCATTGTCATCACCACCCAAAATTGAAAGTAGAGAAGGTAATGGTGATGACTACCACTGCAAAATACAACTTAGTATGTGAGGGGGGGTAAACCGTCACCACTACCAAAATTAGTCACAAGGTGTGTAGCACCACCCATCCAAGAGGGTGGTGGTAACCACTACCACCTTCAACAAAACGAACATGTGGTGGGGTTACCACCGTTTTTGAAGTGGAGGTGTTCATTACCACCACTTCAAACAAATTGGACATGTGGTGAATGTCCACCACCTCTTCAAAGCAATGGTAATCTTCACCACATGTTCAATCATTTTGAAGTGGGTACAAACCCTTCTAGGGCAATGTGGTCAACAAAGGCGCCACAACTTGCAAAAATTTGAGCATTTGGTTTAGACCACCATCGGAGTAAAGCGGTGGCGGTCTCCGCCACCTCTTTGCTCAAATTTTGTGCACGTGCTTTAGAGCACCTTCGGATCAAAGAGGGACGGAGATTGCTTTTTTTTGCAAAATATTGAACATGTGATTTAGAGCACCATCGAGGCAAAAGGGTCATTGGAATAAAGGATCATTAGAATAAAAATGGAATGGAATGGAATCATTATGATGGACAATTTGATGTGGTGATTTTGGATTTACTTAAAAAAATTGGAGTCGTTTGTCTCATATTAACCTTATTGTGTGTTGGTTGTGCAAATATAACAACTAGTTGTTTATAGAAATAAAGAGGATGGTTGCAATGAAAGTGGGGCTAAAAGTGAAAGTAGAGGGCGATGGATGATGTAGGAGACATTTTCAAGGTTCTTAACCTCGATGATCTCCTTTCCGATGAGAAAATTGACTTTAATTTACCACCGCTTTTAGAGGGTGACAAATTGAAGAAGTTCATAGTGGAGAGTATATGGATGGAATTTAAGAAAAATATTTGGATCCTTCTTTGTTTTTGCATACAACATACTATTCTTTAAATAGGGGTTGGAGAATTATTTTGTTGATTGGTGCATTGGAAGAATAGTGTCTTTGGTGGACACTATTAGCACTTTGGATCTTAATTTTTTTAGTCAGGATGGGGCTTCATTGGAAGCATGTTACAAGAAAATTCTGAAAAAGTGAAAAAGATATGGAAGACAATTTGGGGTACAAATTGGGGTAAATGGCAAAACACGCTTATTCAATAAAAAGCATCTCCATTTTTTCATCCCATATGTTGAGGAATGGCCTTCAATTGTATTAAATGCAAACCATGGAGGTAAAAGAATGAAGTATATAAGGAGACAATTGCAAAAATAGGGGAAGAAGGATAGATGATGGGTACACAATTGAATGACAGCCCAAAATCTTTTATTGAAAAGTCGTTAGCTCATGTTTGGGTTGTCACTATGGGCATCAAGCACATGAAAGGATAGTTTATCAATTGTAATAATACAATGCAAAGTATACAATGCCTTGGAAGACTTTCTAAATAACTTAAAAGTTCAACACTTGGTGCGCTTGAAACCGATTCATAGATACCTTTGCGTGAAGCCTTTTGAATCCAAGGTCCTCATATATGTATGTCACCGGAGAATCAAATTTCAAGGTAAATCAAATGACAACAGAGGGTTGAATGAAAGAGAGAAAAAAATTTAACAACCAAATATGTAGGGTGCAAATTTTATGTAAAAGTCATAAATCCAAATAAAGAGGGCTAGGATATTGAGATTCATGTGAATGAAGAACACAATGGACATAAATCAAAGTCGATGACAGGTTGTTATTTTTTGCCCGTTCATCAAAGTGCAATAAATAATTGTGTAGAGATGTTCCAAACTTAAATAACATCCAATTAGCACTAGCATATTCAAAAAGGTGGAAAGACATTATAATCTAGGTTTTGCCTTTTCTTACAAAACCAAGAAAAACAATAGTATAGGGGTTCTTATGGGAAAAAAATTATGTAGTCTATTGTTTATGCAACTAATGTTATTTTTCAAATAGATTTATAGCTTGAGATTAAATATACTTATTTTGGACTTTATAGTATGTAAATACTTTTATTCCCAAGAATGTGGATTTAGTTTTCTATTCATTACTTTATGTATGAGACACAATGTATGAAGTCCCAATCCTACCTAATATTCTACAAGGTGGTCAAATAGTTCAAGATTGGTCAAATCATCATATGCAATGAATGTTCTATCATCCAATTATTACAAGATAATACTTTTAAAATAGTACACATAATTCTTTTATTTATTTATTTTTATGTGTTGGTCAAATAAGCCAGTGAATCTATCTCTATTACGCTTGATGCAAAAATGCCTAACAATTATGTATTCTA
Organism: Antitrichia curtipendula; assembly: GCA_951230915.1. Taxonomy (NCBI): domain Eukaryota; kingdom Viridiplantae; phylum Streptophyta; class Bryopsida; order Hypnales; family Leucodontaceae; genus Antitrichia; species Antitrichia curtipendula. The sequence goes on along the minus strand of OX579636.1, from coordinate 17,604,965 downwards.
TGTCAAATTTTCAATATGCAGAAGTATGAAGGTAAGAGTTTATACCTAAGGTCAATTTTTTTCTTATTTCTTTTGCTTTTGGTCAAATTTTTCAAGATTCACACAATTAAATCCTACATACCACAAAATGTAGGATCAAAATTTATTTATGTTTAAACATACATCTAAAACCATGTACAAATATTCCTAAAAACGTGTGGAAACAACACCTAAAACTAAGAAAATGAAATACCTAAAACCATGACGGTTAACCCTATCTCCATGGTCAGTGGACCTATATCCATGCAATTGGATCTAAGACCGTAAAAATCAATCCTATTACCAAGGAACCAGTCCTAAGGCCGTGGTCAATACCTAAGGCTGTGACCAATATTCATAACCTTGCAAATGATTGTGAACTAGTACTTGTATTCTAATCAATAAAGATTTTAATATCTGAATCCAATCAATCCAAAATCAGCATATGCATCCTTCAAACTCCAACTTCATATAAGGTAGAACTACCCGTTACCACCCTGATTCGCAATCTAATTATATTGGGGTCAACTCTAGTAAAGACACATATTTTTCACAGGTGTGCTTTTGTTTCAGGAGTCAAACCCAAGTGGAATTATAATTTTTTGATAAAAATTGTAATTTCTGTGAATTTCTGAAGTGAAATTGCACAACCGCTACTAGACTGGATTCATAAACGTCCTCTTACAACTCAATACCGCTTTCCAATGTATCTAATAGTACTTGAAGATCCACCAATCATTAATTGACACATTATCTTTTAATAGCATTAATAAACTATTGTTGTCAGAATCTGAAGCGGATTTGCATGTTTTTCTAACGGAACTGGGACAAAGTTGTAGACCACGGATTTGAATCACTGACGGAATTAGATAGTTCTACCTTAAGGTGTGACTATCCATAACTGACCAAATAAGCCACTACAAACATGATGTGGAGTACAAGAAGGGAAAGGCAATATTTTCATAGGTGCAGGGATAGAAATGAGGAAGATTGTTGAAATTTGGTAACTTTATCACTTGAACTGAAATTACCATGAATTTTGGAAGGACAAAAGTGTGCCGAACCCATAGCCAATGTCTAGACTTTTCTAAAACCTCTCAATTAAGAGACTACTTTTTGTTCACTTTGGCACTCCAAACCAAGCTGATGTGTCATGAAGAGAATGGAGGAATTGATGGTCGGAAGTCAAGAACTCATGTTTGAAAATTAATCCCAACCTCTGCTGCATTTCTACCACCCTGTGGTCTACCAGTGGGGTGTTGGTTGGCAATGGGTGGTCACACCTTACTCATGCAAGAAATCCCAGATTCCAAACATACAATTTAAGCCAATTCTCACTCATTATGGTACCTGCTTGCAGTCAGGCCACTAGCAACCAACATCAAAATTTTATAAATTCATCAAGCAATTCCTTAATTCACCTAGAATCCAAAACAATATAGAACTCAACTTAATTTAACCCCTAAAGGTTTTAGACTATGTTTTTACCAAAACGCTCCAAAACTGCCATTTTTAAGACAAGTACCAATTTATTTATTTTTGAACTTTTTTGAACACATGTAACCGTTGGATCTTGTAGTAAACTAGTTTGAGAACATGTGAAAAAAATTTCAGGAATTTTCACTATGTAGATTGCAAGATATTCGCATTTGAATTGGGAAAAAAACTTTTTTTTGGCCCTGCGAAAACCGGGCAGCTGCACTTCAGACGGTCACATGTGTATGAAAAATGCCTGAAATGGTGGTTACTCTTTCGATTCATTCTTGAAGGCAAGCTGGCAACATGCCTGAAGATTTTCAGATCATTTGAAATTGTAAAACATATAACAAACATAGTAAGTAGAAAGAAGTAGAAAATGATACAAAACACTAAATTGTTAACAATTTATTCATGGAATTGAAAAATCCCAATCCCAACAATCGTAATGTTGTAGTAAATAGTCTACAACTAATGTTTTTATTTATTTTCAAAAATATTTAAGCTTGAATTAATTAAAGGGATTCAAAGTTTATCTCAGAGTAGAGATTCCACAACTACCCACAAACTACCCGCAAACTACCCACAAACTTAACCCCTAAAGGTTTTTGACTATGTTTTTACAAAAAAACGCTCCCAAACTGCCATTTCTAGTACAAGTACGAAATTTTGGAAAAAAAATATTTTTGGACACTTGTGACCATAGGATCTTGTAGTAAACTAATTTGAGAAGATGTGGAAAAAATTTCAGAAATTTCCACCGTGTAGATTGCAAGATATTAGCATTTGAAGTGACAAAAATCCTTTTTTTGTCCCTGCAAAAAATCGGGCAGCTGCACTTCACATGGTCACATTTGTATGAAAAAATGTCCAAAATGGTGGTAACTCTTTGGGTTCATTCTTCAAAAAAAGTTAGCTACATGCTTGAAAATTTTCAGATCATTTGGAATTGTACAACATATAGGAAAAAAATAGTAAGTAGAAAGAAGTAGAAAATGATTCAAAACACTAAATTGTTAAGGATTTAATTATGGAATTGAAAAATGCCAATCCAAACGATTGTAATGTTGTAATAAACAATCTACACCTTGTGTTTATATTTTTTTCCAAAAATATTGAAAATTGAGTTAAATAAAGGACTTCAAAGTTTATTTTAGAGTAGAGATTCCATAACTACCTGCAAACTACCCACAACTAAAATTCCTCATAACTTTCATCTCATAAATCAAAGTGGAATGATTCAAAGCTTTCCTTGTGCACATAAATCTAGAGAACCAATTTCAAATTTTTATTTCTCTAGAAAATGATTTTTAAAGAAGTTTTTTTTGCTGCCCAGGCTGCCCGACGAATAATGAAAACTACATATCATACCATAACTTTTTAACCATGCGGTCAAAAGTTATGAAAATTGTTGGTCCCTAAAGCTACTCCTCGGGCACATCTTGTGTGAAAATTTCAAAGAAAAAAAATAAAAATTCCATTCGTGGTGAGCTGCCCAAAAATGCTATGTTGTCAAAAAACGGTGTTTGGTCCTTTAGGGGTTAAACTCCCATAACTTTTATCTCATTAATCCAAATGGAATTATTCAAAGCTTTCCATGTATATAAAGATCTAGAGAATCAATTTCAATTTTTAATTTAAAAAAAAAATGAATTTTCAAGAAGTTTTTTTTGCTGCCTGGGATGCCCGCCGAGCAATGAAAACAATAATCATACCATAACTTTTTAACCATGTAGTCAAAAGTTATGAAAATTGTTGGGCCTTAAAGCTATTCCTTGGGCACATATTGTGTGAAAATTTCAAAGGAAAAAAACAAAAACTCCATTTGTAGTGAGCTGCCCAACATTGCTATATTGCCAAAAAATGAAGTTTAGTGCTTTAGGGGTTAAGGTAGGGGTCTGTAAAAGCAACTTGTCTCTAAAAGCGACCTCTAATACAGAGGTACATTTTACTTTCTTCAATGTACCAACGTTGTAAATTTTAGGAGGGGGACGCTTTTAGAAACCATTGCGTTTCAACTTCAAAAATTTGTAACTAATTCCACGAAGGTCCCAAAAATATGATACGACTTGAATTAGATGACAATTCCATTTTTCTTCTATTTTTTACTGAAAATAGAAATTTTATAGTTTTTTTCACCGGTTTTTTGCCGATGTTTTCAAATTGCAACCGATTTTTTCCCAAATTCCTCCGGCTAACTTTGCACTAACTGCCGGGTTTTTCCGATCATTGTAACAGCCTCCTACCTTAATCCCAAGTTATGCAGGAGCATCCAAACTCTCCACTGGAGTTTTATTTATTTATTTCAAACAGGTGTTTCCCATGCCTGCAACATGATCGTCAATCAAACACTCTATGAACTCTCAATTGAAACAGTAATCCTCCTGAACATTCAACTTCAATAACACAGACACAAGCTTCCAAAACATGTTGCACATTTCACAAGTACCCAATTGAACTCAGACACTTCCTGTAAGTGAATAAAGAAACTACAGATTGAACTTTGATTTCTCACTTCAACTCCCTAAATTCCCAGGAATCATAAGCTGGTTTAATTTTCCATGGAAAGAATTGATACAGTCATGCCATCTTAGGCCCGGTTTATACTTGTGGCCGGATTGAAGGCCGGCTAGAACTCTCCAAGTTTAAGCCAATAGGATCACTCAATTTCTCCAAATCCGGCCCAAGGGCTTTATACTTGGGGCCAGATGGAACTACAAGTCATCCTACGTGTCACCTTAGGTGGTATGGTTTTGGCGCCAAACCTTCCAATCCCAAGGGAGTAACCGGGACGAGTTTTCTGGTGGCCTGAACTCCCATTTAGGGCCGGATGGGGCTCCTCCGCTGGATCAAACAAACCTCAACCATTGATGAAGAGAAATTTATTTTTATTTTTTTAAAAGCTCCTTCATTTGTCTGTTTTCTACTTCTTCTCTATGTGTTTTCTACTTCTTTGTCTGTACCACTTTGTTACTTCTCTGCCTGTTTGTGCCGCTTCTTCTCTGTGTGTCTATGTCGCATATTGAATTTGTGCGGTGCGGTCTATGGCACAGTCTTGCTCTTCGCCTCGTAAGTTTGTCTACTTTTTATTTTTTTAATTGAGCTTGTAAGACATTGAGTGAAGATGGAGAATTTGCATGATTTGGGTTCTCTTGAGAACCCCAATTTCGGATTTGAGGAGAGAAGCAAGGATTAGGAGGATACGGTTGATGAAGATTGTGAAGTACTTGCCTTGGAACCAAAGAAGAAACATAAAAAAAATCAAAAGCTAAACAAGTAAAGGTTGAAGACGATGACAACAAACACAATTGGTTGGACAATGAGGTGGAAGCATTGATCGCATTGAAGGGGGAGATGCAACCAGAGCTCATAAAGAATGCCAAAAAAACAAGGTGTGTATAGACTTACCTTGGCTTCTAGGGTTTAGATTGAGCTTTCACTATTTTGGGGGGTTTAGGGTTTTAGAATCCATGCTTTGCTTTGCTTCCAAAGGGGCTTCCAAGTTGTGCTTTTTGCATACACATACTCTAGTTAAGGTTGTAAATTCAAGTCAAATTGTATTAAAAAATGCTTGAAATGTTTGCAATTGCTAGAGTCTTATAGTTGATTTAGTCCTACAATCAATTTAATTTTTTAATCAAACAAGAGTTCCAAAATTTATCACAAATTATATCTTGAACCACATGAATTGTATAAATTCATCTCTTCCTGTCAATAAGATGTGCAAATAACCAAATCTTCCAAGAAGAAGCTATTGTTGTCATTGCTCTGTCAGGTTGATCCATGTTGTGCGAAGATGTGCATAGTGGATTGGAAGCAAATTGGAGGATCATTCATTGTTGAATTTTATTTTATTTTAAATTTTTTTTAGGGTTTTGGGTTTAAGGTACTTGAGTGCCACCGTTGTATTGTGGAAAAGGTGCGTTACTTTATTATTTTGTGTTGCAATTTCGGATTTAGGGTTTCTTTGTTTGAGACAAAAGTTCGGTTGTTTGTATTATTTTGGAGAGACATTTGTTCTTGGATTAGTTTTAGGGAAGGATATCCGAGTTGAAAGTTTGTTGGAGATTTCAACGTCATTCATGAGGTTCTAGTAGAGATTGATCTTCTCATAACAATTTCAGCTTGAGACCAATTCGTATGTTGCAAGGCTTTTGTTGAGTTATGTCACTAAAATGCCAACCAGTTTGTTGCTTTGTCTAGGCCACACAAGTCATTGCAAGAATTCATTTGAGTCCATCACGTCTTTCTGTAGCTAGCTGTGTCTCTTGGAGTTGGAGTGGTTTAGGGTTCTCCATGGACCACTGTTTCCAATTTGTTTGGATTGTGCAATATGATTTCATTACTTGTCATGCTTGTCTCTACAAATATAAAAACGATTTTGTTATGCACATGCTACATTCCAACATTGTCTATACTTTCTACTTTCACAGCTTCATTGATGGTTTGATTGTTTTTTTGTAATCTTTGTCACAGGTGTTGACATGTGGCTGAAGTTGCACTCTATACTCCTATGCCTACAACCTAACTTCAAGAAAACTCTGAAGGCTTGCAAGAGTAAACTCAATGACGTATACAAGGCTTAGAAGGACGACAAGCAAGCCAACAACATTTCCGGGGAATCACGACACACTTGCAAATTTTATGACTCCATGGATTCTTGATATCATCAGAACGGATCCGTGTTGAAATATATTTCTGCTTCTTCAAGTGATTTGTCCACTGCAGAGGGTGATGCGGAAGAAGCAAAGGGAGAGAGCTCTGAACCAATGCCTCCGTCTACATCAAAGCAAGAAAATCCAGTGGAAAATAAAATATCAAGAGAGTGTTTTAGAGCTCATGGGACAGATGGTAGTAAATAGCAAGGACATGGTACAGAGTATGAAAGAAGCTAATGGGTTCATGGGTAGCCTTGACAAACACATGGAAAGGCTCATTGATAAGCTTTGAATTCTGTATTACCTTATGTCTGTATATGTTTTGTGTTGGTGTGTAGTCTATATTTAGGAACTCATTAAAACAGATGCTTTTGGTGTTGAAGTTTATTGTGGTCTATAAAATTCCAATACATGTTAATAAAAATAATCAGGATTGTTGGTTCTTGCAATCTACTTTCATTTGCAATATAATTATGATTCTTAATTGTGTTCATGTACAACAATGACCCAAGCACTTTGTCACATACGTTTATTTTTGTTGTTGTGCATAATTGACAAGAATTACTATTCTTGCATTGTTTTGAATTCTCTATTCTATTGTTGGCTTCTAAAAAGAAGCTCCAACGCACCAAAGAATGCAACATTTGGATACCTCACTTAAGTTTTGTGAAGTGGAAAGTTTTCTTTTCATACATTTAAAAGATGATTGCCTTTTACGGGAAGCTACTCTCCTTTGAACAATTTTTAGTTTATTCTAGCATGAATAATAATAGAATTGGCATCTAACCAAAGTCATTTTAAAGTTTTAGGGACCTTCATGTGATTTGTTATGAATTTTTTTAAGTTGAAATACAGTGGTCACTACACTAAATAATGAAATTAGGTTGTCTTACTTCAAAAAAATTACTTTATAAACCATCAAAGTCAACAAATATTTCTACGGATATTTCCGTTTATACACATGGAAGTTCATGAGTTTCAATTACAATAATATTTAATTCAAAAGTTGTAATTCTTGTAAAAAAATAGTAAATATTTACATAATGTAGAATGCCAAGAAATTAGTGTGGAGCAATCTAATTTCACTGTTTACTATACAAGCTAGGTTTCACCATTAAACAAGATGTTTACAAATGTATGCTCTATATACGTGGCAAACAATAAAATAAAAAGGTCATGCATATAGAATCATGCATACTATTGAATGTCAACTTTATAAAGAAGTTTATTTATAGAATTTAATTTGTGTAAAAACCACCTTTAATCATTGAAATTTCATAAATTCTTATGAAAAGAAATAACAACTCCTCTAGGGAGTTTACATAAGAAAAGGTTTAAAACAAAAATAAAGAATACAAGTGGAAAAGAGTTTATAGTGGAACTAAGATCTATTCAGAGTCAATGTCATCTTCAAGTGTGTCATCAAAAATTATCGTACTTTCTTTGGCCTCATAAAGTTGCCAATAATTTTGGGCCATCAATTCATGTTGAGTAGTAGTCTGTCTTAACATCTTTTGTATAATTTCTTCTTTATCTTTCTTGGACTTAGCGGATTCTACTTTTACTTTTATAGATTCCGGATCCTCTCCATCATATTGCAATAGTTTGGATTCAGGAGCTTTTTGAGGAGGTAACAATATAACAGTTTGCATTTGTTTTATAGACTCTTTTGCAATTTGAAGTGTTCTAGCATCTTGTTCAGCATTTCCTAGGCTCCCTAAGCTTTGATCTACAGAGTCTTGTAGATCTTTATGTGCTTTGCTTGCCCAACACATGTTGAAGCCATCGCCGTGAATTATGCATAAGTTGTGTAAACAAATGCATACTGTAATTAGATCATGTAGATTCTCCAACGGCACGTCAATTCTTTTGAGTAGAATCTTCCATCTTCCTTTTAGACATCCTCATTCTAATATTGGATTGTATATATGCCAGTGAGCTTTGTCCCTTGATAGTCCATCTTGTACACTTTTAAATGGGCTAAAAAACCAAGGCTTCATTAAATAAGCAACATCCTCTATTAATTTATAAGGTAAATATTTGTTGTTCATGACATCTATACATAATTGACTTCTTTGGAATACAGACCAATCATGATAACTCATTGCCCAATTAAAAACAAAATCCCAAAATTTACATTGAGCATCTACCACTCTTTGTAAGAGAAATGAGTAAAATCCTTTTTGACAATAGTACTATGGAGAATCTCTACTAGGGGCCACTATAGGTATGTGTGAACCGTCAATGGCTCCTATTGTGTAAAGTATACCCTGTAAAAATTCAAATTCCGCAGCTCTTCTCTTCATGTTTTTGGGAGTTGATTTGTCTATCACTATAGACAATAAATGCTTCTTGATGGCTTTGCAACACTGTCATACAATTACGGACGCGGTACTCTCAGCTATACCATATAAGTCTCCAATCATAGACAATATATTGTCAGTTGCAAATTTAGCAAGCGTAACTGCAACTCTACTTTGAACATCAATACTTTCAGTCAATTGAGTATTTTTTTTTCTTATATGTGGCTCCAAAAATTGGCACAAGAAGAAAAAAGTTCCTTTGTTTACCCTCAATCAATCTCGAAACATATTATCAGTATAGCTCCTCAACAATTGATTGTGTAAAAATCCTTTTTGTCTTCATGTCTATGTAATGATCGTATTCGTGGCCTTGAATCATCTTCAAACGAAAGGAAGACCATTAGAAGAATTGATAAGTCATTTGAATGTATAGCTGCTTGCATATGCATCAACATAGAGTTGAAAACAAACTTCAAAACAAGGCACAATACTAATGGTACTAAAACATTTTGCCTTTGAGTGGTCGCTATGTTGCAAAAGCAGAGAAAAAGAAAAAAAGAAAAAATATATATTGACTAAACTTTAAACCAAACATAAATTGAGTCACCAAATATCAAAACATATATAATAAGATATGAAGTCTGCTTTCATTTAAATGTGATCTAGAAAAAATAAATAAAATTAAAAATTTAGAAAGAAAAGGAAAAGGCTCTAAGAACATTAAGTTCCAAATTAATTTTTTTCCAAATATAAACAAGAAAGTTGGATTTATTATAAAGAATGATTTTTTTCTATTTATAGTCTTTATTTTTAAAACATTAAAATACCTATATAGGTGCAAAAATATAGACTATCTTTAGACTATTTGTAATGAATGGTTAATGTTTAGATCTTTTGGGACAAGGTGAAATCTTTGCAATGTCTTCCTATAGGTAGCTAGAGGTTGAAGAATTGGTCATCTATAGTGTAGGTTAAGCTGAATGAATCCTTCATTTCTTGAATTAAATTTAGTGTTGAAAAAGGATGTTAAAATTTTCATACCAACACATTTGGAGGTGAAATTCAATTTCTAAACCTACTCAAATGAAAGATTTTTAAACTATAAAATACTTCAAATCCAGTATACAAACACTTTGGTGAAATAAAATATCATTCAGATAACTCATTGTGTTTGCAAAAATGGCTTTGAAATGCCTAAAATAGCAAAAAGAAGTTGCAAAAAACACATCTAAGGCTAAACCTCCTTTGACTAAATGATTCTCAAACACTTAGAACTTCTTGAATTGATATGAAATTTTAACCACACAAACTAGACTAGTAACTATGCACAACTTTTGCCAAAAAATATTGGAAAGACATTGTATGAAAAAGAAACAAGCCATTAAAGTTCACGTATTGTAATCCAAAAATGTCCAAATTTCAAACTTCAAATTGCTCCCAAACAATCAAAACAACTTAGATTGACATGGAAATTTTACCACCAACTAGACTTAAAGAGGAATATATTCCAACAAATTTTCTTTTAATTGAAAACAAACATAGGGTGAAGGAGATATAAGCCTACAAAGTTGCAACCATCAAAATGAAGTTTGGTAAACTCAAATTGAACTTGTGAACTTTGAACGACTTCCAAAAAATCAATACGTCATGGATTGATCTCAAAATCATTTCATTACATTAACTTTACCATACATTAAATTATGCTTCAAAAAATTTGACATGTGTGCACGGTGAAGTAAAAAAGTGCATTAAAGATAAGCAAGAAACATACCCTAAACTCTAAACATTCCAATACTTATGACCTTGGATTCAAGTTCAGACCCATGTTCATTAAAATGGGGATCTTTTCCTTTATTCACAGGGAAAATGAAACATTTTGGCAGCAGTTGAAGCTTCTCTATAGAATGATGATGCAAGACTCAGTGCAGTTACAAAGTAGAGAAACCAATATGACCAAACTCCATGACGTCATTTGTAATCTCCAGCAAACACGTGCTCCCGTCTCTGAATCTCATAGCTTCAAATTTTTCTGCTTGAATGGTAAATCATGCTGTAAAACGTTTCTTCTTTTCTTTTCTACCAAACTCACCAACAACTCTTTTTCGAGTGCTAAGAAAAATTGGAGCTTCTTTATGGCAAATCATAGATGCCGATCTTGTCATACAAGACCCAAAGCTCTTAAAACAATTCGACTTTCATTCGAATGAGGACCAAAGAAAGTTTGGACTAGAAATTTTTTTGGAGAGCTTGAGAACACTAGATCTCTAGGCTTTCTTGTAATTTTACATCTCTTTTTGCATGCTCTCGGTTATCCTCAGCTAGCTGATTTGGCATAGTATATTTTGCAGACGAGTTTTTTCCTACATCCGTCCCAAGTCACGCCTGTGAATTTGGTAGTCAGATATGCGTTGAGCATGAACCAAATCCAAGTGTACATAACAAATGAATGCTATCAAATGCATTGGTGCCTGAAACCATTTGACAATGAGATTGCATGCACTTACAGAAGTGTTCCTCAACAATTGAAGCTCAAACTAAAATTGAGGACTACTACGCGACAACGAAGCCCTTTGCCGTACATTTTGAGAGATATTGCACATCGTATTACTAAAGCTTAGAGAAACTTGTAATGACTCATCGAATTGATGTTCATTCTTTAGTGAGCTTCCATCAACTTTGTTTCAAGTGGAGTTGATAGTGAAGAAGTACATGATGTAGATAGAATGACACTCAGGTAGATTTTTGAAGTGTAAATTCAGCAAGAATTTCAAGCAAGAAAAAAATATTTTTTTAATGGAAGTGCAGGTATCACAATTACAACCACTACAAGAGAAAGGGGTGTTTTAAGTATAGTCCTAGAGATAAGATTTTAAGTAATGACCTTTATAGGAGACTTTTAGTAAGAATTTATTTGAAACACGTGTCTTTTTAGTAAAATTGATTAAACTAACTTGCAGTGGTGAAGTCGTGCTATATGGGGGAGTGTTTATTCTGAACATTGAGTTGTGTCTTGGCAAGGGCAAAGACAACTGACCTCTTGACACTGTTGATTTTTGTTATCAAAATCAAAGGTACCTTACTCACTTGGAATGAAACTATGTTGTTCGTGGTGTGAGTTGCAGACAATCCCTGGACAATGTGGCAGAGTTTCATTCACGTAGATGATTGCGGTTGAGTATTGTGTTTTTGCAGATCATCATCTGCGTAGCCATGAAAATAGTTGCTCCACCCTGGCACATCTCGCGTCATCCACTTGAACACCAATACCTGAGCAAATTCAATCGAACATGGCTTTATTAGATGTAGCACTTTGACAACGAATCAGGCACACAAATATTTATGTCTAAACTTCATGAAATTTGTTTTTTCCAATCACCAAAATTGGTCAATATTTTTCTAAAACCAGAACACTCACTGGCCCACATGCACACTCAATCTAGACTCTAAGAGCTTGGTCACATTGCACTAGGAAAACATCATGCTATCGAATGCACACAAAAAAAGCTTTTAGCCTAGATACTTTGGTATAGAAGACCTCCACTTTGTCACACTCCATAAGATTGATAAGAACCACATTATTACCTTTGTTTACCTAGACACTCATTGTGTAGAATCGAATCCTCAATAGTATTGAAATTTAAAGCCTCAGTGTTATTCATTCATTCAGCACTCTCAAAAAAGTTGCACACAGTCCATTGTTATATTGTTATCATTTCCAACACCTCATGCTACAGGCTTTAACCACCAGATCACCCACTGATATGGAACTTACTAAAGCATAAATTCAATAGTGAGAATAACACTCCTTGAACATCACAATGTTCATCATTCATCAAGCTCAGGGAATAAATTGAACAAAAGTGATGCCAAATCTAGCACTGACAAAATTAACTATAGTATCGGACACAATCCAAAGCCTTGTTCCTTTCACAAACAAATTGTTCCGTAGAGACTTTGTTGTCGCTTCCCGGAGCTGCTCTTCCTCACGGCTACATGTCGTCTTGATTGCCTGGGCGAATCACCAATGCAAGGACCATAGTCTCCACAACTCCCCACCACCACTCCACCATCTTGCTCCTTCACCTACGAACCACCAAGAATACATCACCTCCTGCGCGATTCCCTCGCCGTAACAACTGCAAACCCTAAATTCACTACCAATTGGAAACTTATGCTTCATCCAAATTTTTTGTCCTAAAGCAATTCTCATAAATCCTAAAGAATTGCAGGGGAGGCTCAAATGTTGCACACAAAGCTAATTAAGACATTTGCATTTTCGAGCCAAAGAAACCCTGTTGTGATCCCAGCCTGAACCGAACTTATGATCCGGAGTCGCTCTTGGTGTAGAATCCAAAAAACCCTAAGGAAATCAAAGCCCTAAAGGAATTCAAACCTGGTGAATTCAAATCTTGCTAAAGTTGAGAGATCCTGCGCGGCATTCTCCATGTTCTCAGTTCCCAACGGCACCAATGTTTCCCTTTAAGAGAATGCTCAGGGGAGCGTAAGCGTGTTTAGAAGGGGCCCATAAAAATAGGAAAAGAAAGGAAAATGATTAAATAAAAAAAATATTTTTTCAAATATAAAATATAAAAATAAAAATAAAAAGTGTCAAAAATTGTGAAGATATTCACTTTTTCATTTTTGAAATAGGAAAAAAAGAAATACAAAGACAAAACTAAAATTAAATCAATTTTTTTGAAATAAACAAATACAAAAAAAATTAAAAAAATTAAAAAATTCTTCTTCTCTTTTTGAAATAGGAAAGAAAAGAAGAAAATATAAAACATGCATATTTTATATTTTGTTAATTGAGCATTGTGGACACATGAATTGGAAATTAAGCCCTAGAATCCGGCCCAAGGGCTTTACATTAATTGGGTCCAGATAGAAGAATTGGCCCTCCAACCCCAGAACCCGGCTCAAGGGCTTTACATTAACTTGGGTCGGATGGAAGAATTGGGTCCGGATTGAAGGCAAATCCAGCCGGTCTTCCATTCAACCCCAGGCCCAATATAAATTGGGCCTTAGTGACATCCATTCCTACCAACCTAGTTTCTAAATCTAATTTTTTTCCATCCATTGAAATGATGCAGCATACCAGCAATACTTTATTTTCCTTTTAGTGAGACTTGGTTACATATCATAGATGCAAAGATTACTCTCACAACTTCCACAGCACAAGAAATTTTTTGTACATACACAACATATAAACACCTCTACATCAACCAAGGTTACAAGCAAAGGAGCAGGATTGGATACATCAACTAGATAACACTTGTGAGCAAGTCACATTATCCACCCTTACTCAAGTAGAAGCCTATCGCCTAAATCATTTCAACTAGCAAATGATTGAATACAACGAAAGATAAACAGAACACACAAGCACATATACAAGCTCACACAGAAGCAGTACCAACCTTGGATCTCCAGCCAACCTACCAATTCCAAGTATGCAAAGTTAAATAGCCCCTTTGTGGTCAAAATTTCAGACTTGCCTCCTAGACAACAGATCATGAACTTATTTTTGGTAGCAATCCAAAACTAGTCGAAACCAGTACAAATTTTCTTCTCCATCCCGATCGAAGGTGATCGCTTCAAAGTTGTTATGTGTTAGTCAAGAAACAATTGTTGTTTTCTCCTACCAGAAGATCTCAATAATTTTCACGACACCTCAGTTGGGTTCCAATCTTCATGCTGGCCAAATTTGTATTCTTCACCACAAGAACCCAAATTCTCGATTTGGCAGCTCACCAACCTTGTGCTTGGATTCTTTATAGACTTCTTTCTTATAAACTAGGATTAGAAATGGTGGCTCTTTGGGCTTATTCTCTCAAAGCTAAACGATTACTTCTGTGTGGCAAACACTAGCTAGTTTGTCAATTTTCAAGGAGTTGCAGATCTTCACGTCCATCAATCCACAACACACTCCTCAACCATTTGTCGAACTCCAACTCCAAATCGCTTTTTACACTCACCTCAAAACCCTACAAGTTGGCCAAGTTTAATGTTGTCCAAGAAATTTAGAAGATCATTTGAATCTGCAAAAACTAAGGTTGCCAACATCACACCAGTCACTAAAAAGAAATTGGTACACAAACTTCTTAATTCGTCCGTCACACTCTTAAATCGATTCTAATTTCTTTCAACAATCTTCACTCAAGGTTTCTCGTCAATAATCTCAATCTCTCCAAACAACTAGTCTTCGATGCCATAGGTCCTCACGCTAGAAGAAAAATGTGTCTGGCACAACCGACTACTATGCAACTAGTGTCCTATACAACTATCCTGCAACTGTAATCCTCTCTATATGTACTAAATCTAATGTAATTGTTTTATGTCATTGTTTTACAACATTGATACATTGTTTTAGTTGCAAAGCAGTCAATTTATAGTTGCAAAAAACAACTAGGAAACAACTAGGAAAAGATTGCTACTGTAAAATGACCATAGTTGTTTCCTAGATCGTACACTAGTTTTTTTTTTTTTTTTTTCTATAGAACCAGAATATTTAGCTTTTTTGTTGATTTGGTTGCATAGATTTGATTCACTTTTCTATTGATTTGGAGAGTAATTTGTTGATTTGGATAGAAATCCATAGAAAAGTGAATCAAATCTATGCAACCAAATCAACAAAAAAAACAAATTTTCTAGTAGTGAAGCTAGTCGTTTCCTAGTTGTTCTTAAGTCGTACACTAGTTGTTTTTTATTTGGTTTCTAAATGTTCCTAGTTGCTTCCAAAATTCATTTCCATTTACTTCTATTAATTGTCCCATGATCAATTGTAAAGAGTACCATTAGGTTTGACATATAAGACTTGTAAGTAGTTGTAGTCTTATGCAGTGAATTTTGTTGATAAAATTCTAAGACTTCTACAATTTATAGATTTTTATAGTTTGTAGATTTCTATAATTTACAGATTTTTACAATCTATGGAAATAAAATAAAAAATTTAAATCAAGAAATTTTAAAAACTATGAAATTTTAAGATATCCTAAACCAATTAAATCTATTAAATACTAGTATTTGAATTTTTGAAATCTAGGAAGAAAGTAGATCTGGTATTTTAAAATCTAAAAATCATTGAGATTAATATTTTGAAACTTACAAATCTACAAGTTGCAAACAAGTTGCAAATGAGTCACACACGAGGTGTGACTTTTGCGATTGCTACACCTTTTTCCTAGATTTCAGGGTGTGCACTGCAACTACAAGTCTCCAAATTATCACCAATTGCAAACCAGTTGCAAGTGTCATGTGCAACTAAAAAACTAGTTGTATAGTGTAGTTGCAAAATCCCTCATTTTTTTTCTAGTGTTAGCAATCTCACAATCCCCCTGCTTACTCAGTCTTCAACCAATCAAATTTTCAAACCAAATGATGACAACAAGCACCAGAATTCATCGCACTCAGAAAACAAGTACGCATACATGTCAAATTGCAAAACCTAACGCAGGAATATACGAGGAAATCAACAAGGCAAGACAAGAAGATACAGATATTAATATTAAACACACAATGAGCATACTTACAAAATGCTATAGTTTTGTTTTGTTTTTAGCTATTTATACACATTTTCCTTGACAGTCAAAATCCTTATCAAGGATTGTTATGACTTTTTATTTTTGCTTCATTTTTTATCCTTAAATTTTTTTTCTATCTATTCTTAGTTCCTTATATTTAAATGATCTATTCTAAACTTATTTCTATTTAAATATCAAATGTCTTCTATTTTGCTATGAAACTAAATTAGGGATTTTCTTAAATTTAATTTTTCTACTATATAGCCCCTTACCTAGCCAATTGACATCTTTGTCAATGTAACTTATGTCTTTTGTTCCGGTCTTGATCTTGCTGGCGCATTCGTCTTTTATACAAACTATCTACTGCTTTCTTGATATCTTTGTCTTCTTCAAGCACTTTTATGTTTTTAGTACACTAGTGCTCTAACCATTTGGTTATAGGTTTGTGACAATTTGCTTTGAATTTATTAATTAAGCATAAGTGGGCTCCATTTAAAAAGTGAATAATAGTCATAACTTCTATTATCCAATGCCATTGAGCGCCCAAATATTGCAACTTTACTAGGATATGAAACTTTGGTTGTGTTTTTTCAAACTTATTGACATTGATGATAATGTCGTGGGTCTCACATACCATCTTGAAAAAATCATAGAAAACAATTGCTTGAAAGTATATTGGGTTAGTGTGTGTAATATGCTTTTCATAAAAAAATCTATAGGCTTCGACACAAGATGCTGGAGAATCAAATGTTCTTGATATCTTTGGCCAATTATACTCTACCAAATCAATAGTGGTTTTAGGATCCCATTTGTACTGTTTCACATGAGTAGAAGTGGTTATTAGTTACCATTGATATTAGAGGAGCTTATTGCCAATCTGAAGATAGGTGAAGATAAATTATCATATATTACATCTTCTTTTATTGATAAACCATAATCTTCTACTAACCATTTGAGGGCTTTTTAGAAAGGAATTGGTCTTTTCATTTCCATATTATCATATATATGATAGTATAGATCTAGAAATCAACAAATAAGAGGTGAATCTTGAAGTGGAGTCTTGGTTGTCAACCAAGATGCAAGTTTATAATGAGGTGGTGGTAGATCAAATACTACAGTCTCTTCTATATGAGGAATAAGTATGTCTTTCTTTGTATAAGCATCAAAAGCTATGCAAAAGCGTCTATGAATCTCATGCATATTATATACATAGTGGCTTCCACTCAACTCAGCACATTGTTCTACTGCCTCTCAATTGGTCACTACTGCTAGTAATGAATGTGTAATGCCTATTCAGTAGAAGAAACCCGTGGGTTTTTTTTACGTCTAAAAATTGGACGTCAAATTTTTTGGACATCAAATAAAACATTAGGATGCTAGTTATGATGTCAAAATTAGCATCCTAATGTTATGTTTGATGTCCAAAAAATTTGACGTCCAGTTTTTAGACGTAAAAAAAAACACGGATTTCTTCTAGTGATTGTATCACCTCAATCCTTCACAAGATCACGTATCTGCAATATTTCATATTTCACTTTTCTTTGACATCTATTTGGGCTATTACATTTGGATCAGTTGACCTCTATGGTCAATGATACAAACACATTTGGTACACAAGGTAGTCAAATCCTCTTGTTTGCAGTGATTGAGCTATTTTTCTAAGTTAATATAATATAACAATGCTTGAGCTCCCAAGTCAATAATAGGATAAAAGAGTACTGATCAATTGGTTAAGGTGAGATCACTATGTATCAATATTTTATAGATAAGATTCTACATATTATCAAATTTTGTAGCCATCTCCCAAGCATCATCCCATTGATCTTTTGATAATTGATGACCTCTCAATAAAGTGAGTACTCAAACAAATATTAGATTGAAGCTCATATGTACACTACAGAGAGAAGGTTAGTGTTGACTCCAACTGATGTTGCCAAATAATCTGGTGCAATCCATCTATGGAGTTGTTAGCCTTTTCCAATTCTTGGTTTAGTTTGTCATTAGTATTGACCAATAATCTGACATAAGCCTCCAATTCATTAATAGTCTCAGAGGTTTTAAGTGTGTCAAGTACCTTATCTAAAACGTGGGCCTCTAATAGTGTCTTTGTCTTATTTAATTCACATTTGAGAATGTTAATCTCTTCTTGCATCTTTTTTTTTGTATTCTCAAAGCAATAATAGCTTCTTGTATTTTCTTATATTCATTTTGAAGATCACTAAACTTCTTTTGTAAGGTAAGGTATTCCTTTGTCTTTAACCTCTAAAGGTTTTTGACTATGTTTTCACCAAAACCACTCCCAAATTGCCATTTCTAATACTAGTGCCAAATTTTAGAAAAAAAACATTTTTGGACACTTGTAACCGTAGGATCTTGTAGTAAACTTGTTTAAGAAGATGTGGAAAAAATTTCAGAATTTTCCACCATGTGGATTGCAAGATAATAGCGTTTGAATTGACAAAAATCCTTTTTCTATCCCTGCAAAAAAACGGGCAGCTGCCCTTCACAAGGTCACATTTGTATGAAAAAATGTCCAAAATGGTGGTTACTCTTTGGATTTATTCTTCAAGGCAAGTTGGCTACATGCTTGAAAAATTTCAGAGCATTTGGAGTTGTACAACATATAGGAAAAAAATAGTAAGTAGGAAGAGGTAGAGAATGATTCAAAACACTAAATTGTCAAGAATTTATTTATGAAACTGAAAAATGCCAATCCCAACGATTATAATGTTGTACTAAACAATCTACATCCAATGTTTTTATTTTTTTTCAAAAATATTGAAAATCGAGTTAAATAAAGGACTTCAAAGTTTATTTTAGAGTAGAGATTCCATAACTACCCTCAAACTAAGAATCCTCATAACTTTTGGCTCATTGATTGGAATGGAATGATTCAAATCCTCCCACGTTCATATAAATCTAAAGAAGTTTTTTTTTCTGCCCGGACTGCCCGCCAAGCAATGAAAATGACATATCATGCAATAACTTTTTAACCATGTAGTCAAAAGTTATGAAAATTGTTGGGCCTTAAAGCTACTCCTTGGGAAAATGTTGTGTGAAAATTTGAATGAAAACAAATAAAACCTCTGCTTGTAGTGAGCTGCCCCCAAAAGCTATGTTCTCAAAAAAGTATGTTCGGTGCTTTAGGGGTTAACTCAAGGTCTTCTTTAGCTTTTTGATACATTTTTATAGTTTGTAATTTATAAGTTTTCAATTCCTTTATTCGTGTTTGCCATGCAACTTCTCTAGTCTTACAAGCATCAATTTCTAGACTAGCAATCTGTTGTATTTCTTTATATTCTTTATTTAATTTAAGAAGCTCATCAGAATAAGGTTTCATTACAGAATCTGATACTTGGACTTCAATAGGTGATAGTGATGAAGTTGGTACTTTATCTTTTCCAACTACAAAATTAGACACAATCGTAGATGAACTAGAGATAGGTTGGATTATAAATGATGGCTTTTCCATGGTCAACTGTGAATCTTTGACATTGATTGAAACATAAGTACATATCATAAAAAGGTGAGAAGCACAAGTCAAGATCAAACGATTACGACCTTTTCTCTTTGATAATTCATATATTATAGTCATACATTAAATAGCTCCAATCAAAAAGCTCTCCATTGCATGAGAAAAGACCAATATGAATCAGCTCATATGTTCCAAAAGTATAGAAGAACTTTTGATTAAGGTAGACCATCCAAACCCCTAGATTTTTATTTTCAACCTATTTAACCCCTAAAACCCCGAGGGTGTTTTCTGCCAAAAACCACTCTAAACTACCACTTCTGCTGTATTCACTTAAGGAAACCAATTTTTTGTTTTTTTGGGAATTCAACTGTAGGATCTTGTACTTAACTTGTTTGAGATCATGTAGT